>CM031878.1:20680802-20878518 GCA_018697195.1 Certhia americana
GGGGGCTGTGCCGTGCCGGGTGCGGGCTGACCGCGGGGGCTGTGCCGTGCCGGGTGCGGGCTGACCGCGGGGGCTGTGCCGTGCCGGGTGCGGGCTGACCGCGGGGGCTGTGCCGTGCCGGGTGCGGGCTGACCGCGGGGGCTGTGCCGTGCCGGGTGCGGGCTGACCGCGGGGGCTGTGCCGTGCCGGGTGCGGGCTGACAGCGGGGGCTGTGCCGTGCCGGGCCGGCCCGCGGGGCACGGGCGGGGGGCTCTGACCCGCGGTGGGCGGGCGGAGCGGCGCGGCCTCTGCGCGTCCACCAATGGCGCGGGCGGGGCGGTACCCGCGGAGCAGCCGCACGGAAAAGTTTCTGTCGGTTCGGGTAGCTGCTATCTCTGCTCTCCTTCCGCCCCCTCGGAGGCTGGCTGCCTGCCTTCCCGCTCTCTCTCCCAGGGCTGCTGTCCCTTCCTCCTTTTCCTCGTCGTACTATGGCACTGAGTTATTAAGCTTTCAAACGCAGAGAAATGGATATGTCGGATCCCAGTTTTTGGACGCTCCTTTCCAACTTCACGCTGCCCCACCTGCGGCGCGGCAGCCGGCTCCGGCGGACGCAGAGGTAAGGCCGGCACCGAGTCGGCTGTGCCCGGCACAAGGGCCCCGGCAGGGCGGCGGGACCCGCGGCCTCCTGACGGCTGCTGGTCGGGAGCTGCGAGAGCTGAGAGCCTCTCCTTGCCGGGCCCTTGGTGCTGGGTGTTCTAACCACCATATAGTACTTTTTCTAACCACCTTTCATAGTACTCTGCCTCCTTTATAAGATCTTTTCTTTGGTCCGACCCTTCTACCCTCCTCCTTTTTTTCCCCCTTTAAAGACATTTCCAACTTGCTTTCAAGTATTTGACCTTTTATTAGAAACAGATATTCTTTATATGGACACCTCATGATAGCCTGTTTTGTTCGGTGTTCTTAAAGGGAGAGGTTTATATAAGTACTTTTCTTAAAACACACTGGCTTGACATTTGTTATGCCTTTTTTGTTTTTGTAGCATTTTCGTTATTGTCAGGAGGTGGAAAAAGGCTTGGAAGTAGTAAATGCTGAGTAAAAGTTAAAGGGTTGTGCCATCAGTGGGCAAAAGACTGATAACCTTTCACATCATGGCCATTTTTTGTACCGTGGTGGCCCTTTCAGTTAAATATATATGATGTGTCGCTATCACAAGGACAAGAAAAAAGATATAGAAGTTTATGACTTTGTACACTAGTGCCCTGTATGCCAATTTAGACCTACTGGGTGTGGTGTTACATTATGACATACTTCTGACTGTGAGACTACCTTGAGTATTTGGCTTTTTTTTTGGAGAATGTGTGTAAAATATTTCTTCTTCTGGCTAAATGGGTGGCACAAAGCAAGCAGGATAGAGGCTTAGCAGAGCTGACTTTTAGTAAGCTTTAAGTATTTATGACCGGATTTTAATTTTTTTTCAAAAGGAAGAAAATGACTATCTGTTTAATGGCAGAAAGTTTAAAATAGGATAAACAAGTGGCCTATTTGGCATCAATGAAAAAACTGTTTCTGCAGTAAATATCTATTCTTTGTGTCTCCTACTTGGGGTAGCTGAAAATGCTGGGGTTTTTTATCATTATTTTCCCTCTCTTGTAAATAATTTTTCACGCTTGCACAGCATTAACTAAGACTCCAAATAGGCCTTACAGATTTTTCTGCTGAGGTGTGTAGAGGGATTTTTTTTCAAGTTTTCTTCACTGTTCTTATTCAAATTTGGTTTGTAACTGTGGAGACCTACAAATACCTTTTATAAATGGCTTTGTGGTAGGTTGAAGAGGACAGAAATTTCATAGATCTCACAAGAAGCATGAAATAAATATGTGCCGTTGGTTTGTTTGTTTTATATGTTTGGATGCCTTCCTGCTTTTTAAACATACTCAGTGCTGTACTGGATTTTTTCTGTATTTGAAACACATTTTAAAGCAGCATTGACTGTTGTGTCAGCATATCATATGTATGGTCTGTCAGTGAATAGTACACGCCATATATGCAGTTACGTTTCATGTATTATAGAGATATTAAATATTTAATGCCACCTCTGTAGCCAAATCAGTGTGTCACAGCACTGCTTCTGTGAAAGTGAAAAAAACCAGCAGTAGAGTTTCAAGGCTGCTTACTGTGTCCAGATAACCCTCCTTTGTCAGGTTCTATCTTCTGAGTGGTGGGAAGTCAGAATCTGCTGTTGATGTCTCTGGGGGAAGGCTGTCCACATTCTTCAGCTCTCAAAAATGGACCTGCTCTCTGCCCCCCATATTAATAATTCATTTACTAATGTAAGATATAAAACTTAGGGAGCAATGAAACTGTTAGAAGTATAAAACCCAGCTTGGACAGCACAGATCCACCTAACTGTACTGTAGAAATGTGTTTGGATTAATTAAGGTACTAGCTAGGTTTACGTGTCCTGTGCTGTGTCTCACCTGTATTTTCTTCACAGGCTCAGTCAGCCGTAGCTGCAGCTGCATGTGAAAACTGGACAGATAGCTGCCTACTTAGCTTAACTTGCCACAGGATACCTTCCCTTTCTTTCTAAGAGTGTTGTTGATAGCCACTCATGTTGTGTAGCTTCCCAGGCACTTTAGATGCCTGAACAGTAGGTTAAGGAGTGAGATTTGAAGGGAGTTTAGCTCATGTGTTCTGGATCTCCTACTGGGCTTAAGTGAAAGTTTTGGGCCCACTGATTTAAGAGAGGTGTTTTCTTAATAGTTATGCTATATATGAAACTTGTCTAGCCTGGTGCATGCATAGGTGCTTCAAGAAAACTTCTGAAGAAGCGTTTCTTTCTGGTTGTATCCACAGTTGGCTTTTGGGACTCCTTGCCAATTTAAGAGCAAAAATTTTATTGTTTGTTTGGGAATTTTTGCCTCTCAGTTATGTTCCTTTTGCCTGTTGAATTATTTTTACCTCTGCTACCAGATTTTATGGCCTGCTAGACCCTGTTGTTTTTGTGAGCACTACCCTTCTTTCTTAACACCTGGGATAATGAGAATTGTCTGCTAGTACTATGAATTTTGTGTCTTTGTACAGATTTACTTAATCACATGGTATTATATGTATATATCATATATCTCTCTTTGAGGTTCTAAGAAGTAAAGAATGAAGAGAGAGCTTCGTTCAGGAGGAGTTTTACAACAGTTGACTTAGCTGAATTTCAGTTGCAGCAGCTCTTTGGGAAGTGATACCTGAATAAGAAGTATCACAGCCTCACTTTTCAGGGTTTTCAGGACTGGTGGGAAGAAAAATTATCTTCAATTATAAATTGGAGGCATTTTTAATTCAAATTTCTGAGGCTGTAAGTGCCGAGGATTATACTATGTGCTTTTACAGTAAGAAATATGTGTTCTACCATATAGAGAACTAGAGAGAGGGTCTCTGTCTAGGTGTAGACATCTCCTTATGGAAATTGTCTAGATTTACAGATAGTGAAATGTGTACAGATTCACTTCTTCTCACATAGAAAAATCATTACTTTCTGCTTTGTTTCAGGAAGTATTTGGTTCTCTGACACTTGCAGTCTTTGTGTCTGATTCTCTCTGTGTATTTTTTACAAAACCAACAAGCTAGTGATCCTTTTTGTGTGTGTCCTTTTCTCTTGCTTTTTTTATGGTAGTTGCACTGGAATAATGTTAGTGCAATTATTCTTCCTTTGAGTCAGAGTGGGATTTTTTTTCCCCCAAAGGCATGAAATTCATGAATGCTTGCTCAGTTGCCTCTGAACCAAAGTAGACTCGTAGATGATTTGTGTTGAAACTTCATTTTAGTTGTTTATAGTCACTGAAGTTGTAGTGAGTCTTTCATGATATGAGATTAAAATATTCATCAGTCATCAAGTATGTGTTATGACTGTTCATAACCTTTCCCAAACCTTAAAAACAGTGGAAAATTGTAACTTTTATTGGAAACAGAGAGGACAGAGTAGTGAAACTTGGTTGTAGTTCTGTTAGTTTTGGGACAGCATGCTGCCTGGAAAAGCAGACTTTTTGAATGTCTCTGGTTTGGTAGTTCAAATAGGCTCAGTGATGCCTAAATTACGATGTAGACTCCTGCTGTTGTTTTTTTTGGTAGACCTTATTTTTTAACTTTGACAACACTGTATAAGTATATTATAAATGGATTGTTTTATTTAACAACAGGTGTTCAGAGTGGTCCTGTTGATAATATAAGAAAACCAAAGATTGATTATTGTTGATGTCAGCTGAAGTTGTGTTCCAATGGAGTTATTTTACTTCTGCATAAGAGTAAACATCAGTTCAAACTCTGTTAAAATATATTTATTTTTGATGTATTTGTATTGTTTTTAATGTATGTTTGGAAGTGTGGTAATTTGAAGAGTTTCATTATTTCTTGACTTTCAGCTCTCTTCATTCACTATAGTTCCTACATTCAAGAGAGAGGGGCTATTATTCTAATAGAAGTTGAGTAAGTTTAGAGAAGATTGTTATCCCAGAGCTGGTGGGATTAAGAAGTACATCTGTGCAGGCTATCTGAGCTTGCAAGTACACTGTCATTGAATATGTTTTGTTAGAAGTTAATCTGCTGGACCAGTGATCCCATTGTTTTCTCTACTACCTAGTGTAGTGTTAATGTATCTTGGTAATCGTATTTCCTTTCATTCACTGTAAAGGCTGCCTAAAAACTATCCCCTGATAGTTTTACAGTCCTACCATCAAATTGAATGAATGTTTTTATTTTGATTGGTTTAACTGACCAATCTTCAGGTAATTAATGTATTTCAAGTTCTGCTTAAAGTTTGAATGAGCCAACATTATTTCTTTGCTTCAGCCAGACTGGTAAGGATTCATCTGTTGTACTGCTATTTTTTTCTTCATTTTCACTCTGATAGAATGTTATTTTCTTAGAAGTATGTCAAGATCATTAGGAAGTGACCAAAGGATCTTATCTTAGAAAGCCTGAGGAATGAATACAATTGAAAAAAAAAAAAAAAAGCTTAGGAAAATGCCGGAATTTGCTGAAAGAAGCTGTAATTATTGTTATTTTTTATTTGTTATTTTTTATTTATTTATGTAATTGTTTGGGGTTTTTTTCCATTGTCATGGTTAGTATCTGCTGTGGTAGGGTAGGAGACAGTCTTTGTTTTTTTTACTCAGAATTTAAAGGATAGTAGTTCAGACATACCTTCATGAGCTGTGGATGTTCAGACATGCCACGTGATCTAGGCACAGGACAGAGAGATTCACTCTGTTGTATTTGGCTTACATCTGCTATTGATGTTCTGCAGTTATTACAGTTCTTGCTGTATTAGACTTCAGCTCATCCTCCTCAAATGTTTTTTTAAGCACACAGGAGCTCACCCATGCAGTTGTTAATAGTTACCTCTTCTGCTGCACCACTTGTCAGAGAGTTTCAAACTTTTATTAGTGATAAGCTGAGTACCAACTTGTGTGGCTGCACATACTGATTGATGGGCTTTCCTCTAGTAGATCTTTGTCAAAGCTGGAAATGGTGATCAGAAAACTGGATTTCAACAGGTTTCTGATGAATTTTGGCAGAGAAGAATCATATTAAATTCAGCAAGGGTAAGTGCAGGGTCCTGCTCCTGGGAAGGAACAACCCCAGGCACCAGCACAGTCTGGAGCTGACCCGCTCGGGGGCAGCTCTGTGGAGAAAGACCTGGGGGTCCTGGTGGACAACCAGCTGTCCATGGACACACCAGCAGCTTGTCTTGGTGGCTAAGGAGGCTACTGGGATCGTGGGGGACATTGGGAAGAGCATTGCCAGCAAGTGGAGGGAGTTGATCCTTCCTTGTACTCAGTTCTGGTGAGGCCTCACTTGGAGTGCTGTGTCCAGTTCTGAGCTCCTCAGGACAAGAGGGACATGGAGCTCCTGGGGTGGGTCCAGTGGAGGCTACAAAGGTGATGAGTTTGGAGCATCTCTCTTATGACAAAAGGCTGTGGGAGCTGGGCCTGTTGAGAAGAGACAACTTGAGAGGACCTCATCATTAATGTGTATAAATATCTAAAGAACAGGTTTCAAGGGGATGGAGCAGGCTATTCTCAGAGGTGCTGAGCAGTAGAACAAGAGGCAATGGGCAGATATTGATGCCCAGGAATTTCCACCTGAACATGAGGACGAACTTCTTTACTGTGCAGGTGACTGTGGACTGGAACAGATTGTTCAGAGAGGATGTGGAGCCTCCCTCACTGGAGATATTCAAGAACTGCCTGGACACAGTCCTGTTTTGTGTGCTCTAGGAGAACCCTGCTGGAGCAGGGAGGTTGGAGCAGATGAGCCACTGTGGTCCTCAGAGTCCAGCTTTACCCATTCTGTGATTCTGTGAATTTGGTACATGTCATTGTGCAGGAATAGTAAGGATTTTGTTAGTTTTGGAAGTAGAATCACTCAATATTTTGAGCCACTGTGTTTAGAATGTGAAGATACTGATAACTGGTTTTGGTTGAACATTTTAAATGAAGTGTAATAAATGGATCACATTGAAAATGCTGTAAAACTGATAACAATCAGTTGCATGCAGTAGTTCTGTGTATAATATCATATTATCTGTAGGCTGTACACTGAGATTGGGGATGTGATGTTACATGTCATTAGAAGATGTTTAGTAGGAACTAGATTTGTTTGGAGGAACACTGGGATGGCACCAGGAGATATGTGTATCTGAGGAGAATCAGAAAGTTCATGTATCTTTAATTCGGCCTTATTCAACAGGTGGTGAATTCATGCATTCAGTGATGGTTCATAGAATTTCTCCTGAGAACCTTTCAGGGATTTTTTTTCCTTTGAACCTTTGCAAATTCATTAACTGTGGTAATTGTGAAATTTTAAAGTTTTTGGTCTCTACCATTTGACTTTAGCTATGTTTTAAATAATGTAACAAGGAAAATTTTGTTAGTGAATTTTTGTTTTCCTCCCTCAAAAAAAAAAGTTGAAAATTATGTCAAATGAGGCACAGCTTACAGCTAAGGAAATGGCTTTATATGTGTGTATAGATAGATAGATAGATATAATTAAAGAGTTTCTCTTCTAACTAGACTGATTTAAAACACAATTATTAATGTCTAAGTAAGTATGGTAAAATCAAAACCACATATAATCTATTTTATTAAATGATGGGTGGACTAAGGTAGTCCTGTATAAAGTCAAAGGTGTTGATTGAAGGAATGCTATTCCTGTTGCTGCTTAATTTACTGAAACAAATAATGTGAAGTGTTAAGCATTGAAATAATTTAGTTGAATAAAAATGTATATACCCTCAATTCTCTTAGTACTTGATTATAGTATTCCAGAGTGTGTTCCAAAACTTAAAAAAACCTTATAATTTCTCCAAAGGTGGTTGGTTGTAGAACAAGTACAGTTTCTTTTTTTTGTCAATAAGGAATTAGATGAGTCTGACTATTTTTTATGTATCTGATAAAATTGTTATCTTTTGCTTTTGGCAGACTTACATGAATGTAAACTTACCTGCTTTGAGGTGGAAGAGAAAATGTCGATATTTTTGTTTACTTTTGATTTTCATATGTATCATATGAATATATGATATATATGGCGTCACTGCCCATGGCAGGAGGGTTGGAACTAGAAAACATTTTTAACTAGACTAATTCAAACTCTAGCGTAGTGTTCACATTTTGACATACCATGTGAGCTGACTCTTTTTTCCCTTAAGTAACAGGGCAAGGATTCACTTTTATGAGTTAATTCTGTGGATATTGGTTTGGCCTGAAAGCTCACCTTGAGAGAGCTAATAAATTAGAAGTTACTTTGGTGAATGCTGGTACTTGCTGCCTGTGGTTGTTTTAAGAGGTGCTCAAGATACACATAACTGAAGTGGTATTAGGTAGATTTCTTTATTTTTCCCTGTTTGCTTTCCTGCATGCGTTTGGGAGCAGTGCCTTGTCAGTCTTTCCTCTCCAGTTTTCTGGGCCCAATTCCTGTATGACTTTTGTAGCAGACTTATGAACAGAATTCCAATTCTCACAGGAGATAGTGTTGATATGTGAAACAACTCACAGTGCTTTTATTGTTACATTTGTTGGCATTTTCTTTTCATACATGCTTGGAAGAGAGAAGTTTATATGGTAATTACTTGTTTTATTAAAGCTATTCATCAGATATGGATTTCTCTAAGAAGTGTTTACTTTGTTTTCAAAATACACTTAAAAATGATGCTTTTAAGCATCAATTCTAAGTCCTAAAGTTACTATAGGGAAGATGGCTATAGTAGTTTGAACTTCCTTTAATAAATCTGAATACAATGAACTGCGTATAATTTAAATTCTTCCTACTTTTAAGATCTTTTTGGAACTACTGTTACTATAACTTCTTGGCTGAGATGCTAGAAGGCTCTGGAAGGGTATTCCTATATAAAAGTATACAAAAACCTCAACAGTAGCAAACAAAAGAAAGGTAGTCCTAAGAATACCATCTTCTTAAAGTATGTGGTTTAACTCTGAAACTTTCCCTCTTCTGAAACCCAAACTGAACTCTAATGTAATGTGGGAACTTACTGGTGTGCCTGACAAGAGAGGTCTGTGCAACTGGAAGCCACAACCTACTTCCAGCAAAGTCATGACATTCTGCTTAGAAATGCCATCAGTGCCTCCCAGAGATGGCTTATCAGTGGCTTCATGAGGCATCTCTTGCACTATGGATAGCTGAACAACAGTGAGGGAAGCTGGCCCCAAAGGGAGTGTGGAGAGCAAATGGAGTATGAGAGATGAAAAATTTCACAGGAGCGTTGTCGAAGATGCAATGTTGTGATTCAGTCTGAGGATGTGAATCCATATAATATGTAGGTTCCATGGTGGTTCTCTTGACAGAATTACTTTGAACAGATATATGTAATTTAATTTAACAGCATGTTGGTTAATATCAATGAGCTTAGCCATCCAGAGTGAAGTTCTGTTGTAGTTTTGAAATGGGCTCTTTCTTGTTGATTACAGTTGTTACTGACTGAGAAAAATCAAAAATATTTATTAGAATTTTCTAGTAAAAACTAGAAACTAGTTTTAATTTTTTAGTTGATTAATATCTTTACAGATTTTGCATAGTTCAGACATAAACCTAACAATCCAGTCCTTGATGAAACAGAAATACTGATGATAAGAATAAATCAGACATGTTTCTTTCATCCAGAATTTGTTTTCAACATTGTTTTCATAATGTAAATCAATACATGGCTTTTTTTATTTCCCTTTTTTGGAAACTGGAAGGAGAACCTTGATTAATATCTCCTTCACCAGAAAGTGCTGTTCAGTGAGAAGTTGTAATTAACAAATATCCATTGTATTAATACTGGTAACCCTCTTGTAGTTTTAAAAAGTAGATTGTGTATGTTTGTTTTACAAATTTGCCTTTTCAGTGACTCTAGGCCTGTCTAGCTTGTTCTTATGCATGGGTATGTCAAGGGAATTTCCATAAGTGCTGTAACAGTAGAAGCAAAAGCAGTCAGACAAGTCCAGTATGCTCTATTCACCTTGTCTATGAACATGCCACGCAAAAGGATGATTATGTCAATTCACTGCACCATCAGGTTTTACCAAAGCATCTTTTGCATTACCCTTATAATGAACACAGAAAACATATATCATGTTTTTAAAGTAAGCTTTCATTTTTAAAATTTTTTTTTTCCTTACATGATGCGTGGTGATTTTGCTATTAAGTTGGGAGGCATTTGCTGTCCATCTGTGAATGTATGTGAAGAATAGTTCTGTTGGGAAGTACGCTTCTGTCGAGTTTTTCTCTGCCGCTCAGTTGTGTCTTAGATGTGTTATTCTGTCTTGTCAAATGTGAAAATATTTTCAACTTTTGCCAGGCTTTGATTTCTGTCTGTGGGAAAAATTTCAAAACAGAGAACCAAAACTTCTTCCTGTTCGGTTGGGGTGTGGTTTTTTGGTTTATTTGTTTGGGTTTTTTAGGGATTTTTGGTTGGTTGGTTGATTTTGTTTGTTTTTTTTTTAAAGTTTGAAAATTTTACCTTCACATTATTTCTTCTCTGTCTTCTTCCAATCTTAGGAGAGCAAAATGCTTCTTTTTCTTTTTTTTTTTTTCCGTTTTCTATAAAGGAAACACAAAACATACTAGTGTATATGAATATACTAGGTTACTTTTTAAAATATGCAAATTGTTTGTGTGGGTCAGACCTAAGCATTCAGCATTATCTACAAATTAATACCTTTTAGTGATCATGTGTTTCCTTCTTCTGATTCATAAATTATAAGGCAAGAAGAAACCAGTAGGATCACCTACTCTGACAGTCTACAGGAAACAAGACACAGAGTAATAGTGTTAGAGATTTAGTAATTTGGCCCTCCCAGATAAAATAACCTGTTTGTTTAATCATTGATGAGTTTAGCAAAATCTCAAAGATTTAACACTGCTTAGGACAACTTCCTTTTGTTTCTTGTTGTTCCTTAGGTGAGCTGTGTTTTACCACTACTAATCTATTGCTGATGCTGTTGTCTTTCATACTAACCTTAGTAATAACCTGAGAGATATTGGGCCAGTCTCTTCATAAATGCCAAAAGTGTTCAGTACATTCTTTGTGACTCTGACTGCCAAAATCCAGTATAAGGGTTACCAGATGGACAATAATAGAAGGAAACAATCTAAAGAGAAGTCCAAAGGACTGTAGGCAATTTATGCCTCAGTTGGTATGGAAAAATTAGTTTTCCCTTCAAGTCATACTGAGAGAACAGTAGTGTTGCGTTTTCTGAAAGACACCTGCCCTGGGAAGCTGGCTGAGGAACTGACAGTGTGGTCTGGCCCCATTGTGTGGTGGGAGTGCTTTGCTCAGGTCCCTGTGGGAGTGTAGGGTGTTATAAGGACTTGGAGGGGGAAGTTGTTGGCTGTTTTTCTCTTAGTTGTGACTGACTGAAAAGTTGGTAGGGTGTGGGATTGTATGAAGGAGTGTGTCCTGCTGAGGGGTTGTTGGAAGACTAGTGCAGCAGGCGGCAAAAGTGTCCCATTGGTCTTGTTAATGGAGACTCTTAAGTTATTTGCAGAGCTGCTTACAGCAGCTTTATCTTCTAGGTAAATCACTTAGATCTTTGCAAAAAAAAAAAAAAAAAAGCAGGAATGAAGTAAAACGTGTAGTGTGAACAGGAACATGTGGCAGGAACACCCAGTGCACATTAGAAATTCAGCACCCTAATACAATGACTTGTTGCTGAACATTGTTTTGGTATAGGGGTAATATATGCTTGTAGAATAAGAGTATCTACCAAGTTTCAGATGATTTGAAGTTACAATTTAAGTTTGGTGTTTTTTTGGGTTTTTTTTGTAATTTGCACAGAGGTGTTGCTATTCTTATATAAATAGGCATATTAAATGTGTGTAAAAGAAGATAAAGAATTATGGAAGTGTGTTGCCCAACTTACATGAAAAAAAACCCTAGTTTTTTAGTTACAGACATTTTTAATATTAGAGGAAGGATTAGAGTTTGAAGACTGGTTCATTGTTCATTACATAATGGCTTCCTGGAAGTCTCAGCAGAAAGACACATAAGGCTGCAAAAGCAAGGTAGAGACATAGTTTTCATTCTAGTTTTGATACATTTATGTATACTTTAGGTCAACAGTTTGTGCAGGGTTATTTTCCTGCAAACTTTCAATTATTTTATGAAACCACTTTTCTAATAGATATGAAAATTCTAGATATAAAACTCATAAACCATGAGTTGATGATTTAACTTCACATTAACCATCCTCATGGCACAGATGGCAAATATTATCAATACAGCTATTCAGGGTAAGCGAAGACAAGTGAATATAGACTTGAAGTCCAAGTAGATAAAAGACAATTAATTACAATATGATTTGGAAGGAATGTGGTGCTTCATGTTCTTTGGATAAGATGTGCAGTATCAGATTTTTTTGCTTTTAGGGCATTTGCTTTTTAATTGTCTTTCTTTTATAATAACAACTCCCATTAATTTACTAGCTTCTACCTTTATTAGGCAATGTATTCTTCCAGGTCCTGTCAGAAGTAAGAGCTCCTGTTGCCTCATAAAAAACGTAGAGAACAAAGGAAACTCATGTGGAAGGTGAATTTTTTCTGTCTTTGGGACTTGGCTGCAACTGTGAGTTACTGAAGTAATTTATTGACCAGTGTCACATGTTTTCTCTTTTCTCAAACCCTCTGTGGTGTTCATAAGACCTGAGACATTTTCCAAACAAAAACAAAGGCTGCAGAAATGGTGGGTTTATGCTTTATGAACATTACTTCTTAAGGTATCCTCTTGCTGGGATGCAAATAGAAACCTTAAATTAGCTAATAGGGTAATGGGCCGGATGAGTAGTGAGGTGATTACTCTTCCTGATCGCCAAAAATTGTAGCACACCCTTTTCTGTCACCTTACCTCATCCACACCCTATTCTGACCTGTTGGAGATGTTTGTCTTGTCTGTGTGTTGAGGCTCGGTTTTTGAGCTTGTGTAAGCTCTTTGGAGTGGAAGCTGTCCTTTGTTATGTTCCTGTAATGTGGAGAACAATGGAGACTCATAGCACAACTGCATATATAAGAAATAATAATGCTTCTCACCACTGGGTTCTGTTACATAAGGGACTCAAGTGGCTTTTGTTCTTGAAAGTAGAAAATGTAGGGTTTCCTCAGTTATGGCAGGTCTTTTCTCAAAAGACTTTATTTTTTGTAGTTTTGGGACAAAGATGGATATTTTTTCAGAGTTTTTTCAAATTCACTCTATTGCAGAATAGCAGAGGAAGGCTATGATCTGAAATCATTGTACAGTGTTAAAGAACAAAGAAAATAATTCAGCCATTATTTCTAGATAAAATCTTGAGTAAAAGCATGTGCAACCTGTTATCATTTATTCCAAAGACTTTTCCAGCCAAGAAGCACCATTATTTCTACCTGTAGTAGCATGGTTGATTTTTTTTTAGCTGCAGTAATCACATGGCTGTAGGGGCATACTTAGGAACACCTACAATTTCCTGTTTTCATATGTCCTTGTAGAAGATAAGATGTGTAGAAAACAAAACTGCAGATTTTTTTTCTCACGCATTTTCTGCATGTTAACTCTGGAATAGAAAATATGCAATAATATTAATGTACCTGGTGAATTTAGTGGTTACCAAGGTTTTCAAGCACGTGTGATTTCAAGCATGATGTATGATTAATTTCTATTGATTTAATGTGTTTGAACTAAGCTGGAAGGCACCTTCCTGTTACACTGTAAGGCAGTAGTCTCTATGCTTAAGGCTTTTTGGTTTTTTTTTTTTCCTTCCTTTCTGCCAGCGCACTGAATTTATAAAATGACCATATTGACCTGTACTGAGTACTTTCTAAAAAAAATGCATGTGTATCTCGAGGATATGATTTAACTGTTTGAATATGAAAAATTGACTTCCAGTCTTTAATGTGGCCACAAACTACTTGCTCCCCTTAATAAATGGAGTAAACTTCTATGCTGCTTTTTGCATCCTCAGCAGTGATAGCCTTTTAACAAGATTATCAATACAATTTACCTACTTTTTATACTTGGCCTGTGATTTGATAGCTGTGTAATGCTAAATTTAGTCTGAAATCATCCTCATGGCAGTTTATTGTCAGAGATGCTAAGTTCACTTGATTGGTGAATTGTACATATGTAATGTGCATACAGACTTGAGGTCTTGAAGATCAGCCCAGGACTGACAAAAACACATTCAGTTGATTTGGTTTCAGAATGTTCAGTAAATTTCTGCACAAGTGTGTGCTTCACTGCATTTACGTTTACTCAGAGCAATGATCTCTAATGATCTCATGTGGTTGGCAGCCCAGATTCATCTGCAAAACAGCACTGTGCCCTGCAGCACCATGCCAGGGTGTGTGCTTAGCTCTGACTCGGAGGTGATCATCATTTCCTGCAGCAGCTAGTTAGCCCAGTGCTGCACAGCCCAATATGTGAAAAAATCTCAGCGCGGGGTGGTATGACTGCAGGCATTTGGACTGTTACAGCTAGACTTGTAAAGAATGTGACGTGTAGCTTTGTATCACACTGCAGCATGAGTCCTGTCTCCAGCATTGGTGAATGACATGTTTCTACTTTTCTACTTGTACTAAAGTGGGCTGGCAGACATTAGTGAATAGGAAGATCAGAATTTGCCCTTTGGGGAGAGTGACTACATTATCTGTTTCAAAAATATGGCTGGTATAACATACTGAGTAGTCAGAATTTAAAAGCAGAATATTATTTTCTGGAATTGCTATTACTATAACTTCTTTTTAGATCTCTGAGTGGGAAAAACTTCAGTGGCTAAGATGCGATATCAAATAGAGAACTATCAGTAATGTAATATTAGTCCAGCTTCAGTCTTACAGAAACTTACGGAAGTTTAGCAGATTTTTGCAGAATGATACTGTACCTGTCCTATGTTAAACAGGTGTGAAGCTGCTGTTCTAGTGTTTGGGTTTCTTTCCTGGAAAAGAAAAGAAACAATAAAGAAAAATTAGGAGCCTGAGATACAATATTTCTCTGTAAAACATGAAGGAAAAAGAATCTGCGTCACTCAGTAAATACTCTCCACGGTTGTGTGGAACCTAATGGTACACTTTGGAAGGAAGTGATGATGAGATTGCATTTGTTTTTCACCTAATTGTTGTATACCAGATTGCCAGTTATAACCTTGGGTTTGGTTTTTTTGTATTGGTCATTTTTTAATATTTTATTGTTTTCCTGTATCAGCTAAGTTTATGGTAGTCACAGTGGGGCAAAAAATTATATATCCCCATAAAGACAAGTCAGAACTCTGTAAGCTAGGTTGAGAAAACAATCAGTCACTTTTTAATTGGTTACACACCCATATGTACATCCAGCTAGTTGTCCAGCCCTTCTGAACCTGTGATGTCACCATTATCTACCTGCACAGACTTTCTCGAGATTTTTGAAGGATTGAAAAATCATTTTGATTTAATGTTTAGGTATGGATTTAGAGAAGGGAGATGTTTATGTTAAAATTGACTCATGTTTATGCTATATCATTAAATTTATATTTTTAAAGTGGTAATTTTTGTGGTTATGATTTGAAGAAATGATAATACCAACAATTGTCTCAATTCTTTTATACTGAAGACATATAAGAAAATGGCTTTTGTTGACATTAATTTGTCTTTCTGAGGTATGCCTACATTCTGTTTTCAAGCTGAACGTAGTCTGACGTCATTTGTAATTATTATTTGAAAAGCTGAGCTAGAGCTTTTGCTAAAGGAAAATCTAATGTTTTATTAAACCACTGGACCAAATGAGAAGTTCGGGGCTTCTGTTTTACAAAAAACGGGAAATGAAGAATTGGTGTTCAAACTCGCTGCATTCTTCCTTTCTACTGAGAGGGTTAGGAGATCAGAGAATGCCAGCTGTTGTAGTTCTACTTGAACCCTTCCCATTATGTCAAACGGACAGTGTACAGAAGTTATTTTCAGTGGAACAGGGTATTCTTCTATGTGAAAACCAGTGAATTTATCTTAAACTGTAGATTCAGCTTGCTTTTCTCTTCAGCCATGCTGCTTAACATGACTGATAATCTGCAAGACCGCTTTCTGTGGTGGAATCATGGATGTAAATCTCAGAATAGTAATGATGACACTAACCTTATGGCAGTACAGAATGTGTGGAAACTCTTGATTTTAGCTTGTCCATGTAAGAGTTACTTGTTAACATAGTAGTATGTCGTAGAGAAGTTGTGAAATGTGACATGATGTAGTGGTACTTCAAGTTATAGTTGGGGAAAGGGGGAAATTTGCTCATTATGGTTCCTATTTTTATGTTTTTGATGTACCCATTGAAGAATAATATGTGATTTTTTTTCAGTTTTTTCATGTAAGTTTCATGGTTTTTGTTCAAGTTAACGGCTTTTGTGCAATGAACTGCTTATTAACAGCAAGACTTATTGTAAAATCACCTTTTGTGGGAGGATTTCAGCTCTCCTCATTGACAACTTCAAGACAAATTCAATTTCCAGTGTACTTCTGCTGTCATATTTCTGTTGCCCAAGACATTGCTGCTTCCATGTGGAATTTTAGTAGAAGTTTAAAAGCCAGTACAGATCTGTTCTTGCAGGATTATGAAATCTTGAGATATTTTTAACTACATGATAAAAGTTCCAAAATTCTTGAAAAGATAGATGTGTCAAGAAGGTAGACTGTACAATGGATTGCCCTGTTGAAGTTCATATGCATTTAGGACAGTGTTCCTTTTTGTTTGGAATTCATTACTGCTGTGTAAAGTTTAGCAGAAGTTAGTTTTCTCTGTTTTGAGAGACTTACCCTTCATCTTAAATTTCTCCATTGCCAAAACAGGGCTTGAAACTTGAACTTCCAAGAAAAACTGTCAAACCACAAAGCAGAAAACCAAACCCAACAATAATAAACCCCTATCCTCAAACACTGGAAACTTGGACTATTTGAGTCACTTTATGAATCCAGAAGATGGAACTTGAAGACTGCACGCACTACATTATATAATTTAAGACTTGACAGCAACGCACTCACTTTGGTTTCCTCTCCTTTAAGTTTGTCAGTATTTCTGCTTGTATTGGAGCAAATACTGTTTAATCAGTCAAATTTAAAAACAGATGTTAACTGTCTTTTGTTGCATGGTTCGACAGGCAGTATTTCCTGCAGCATCTCAGGTGTTTCTCATTACTGCCAGTAGCACTGCTGCACTGGCACGAAGCTATTGTGGTGGTTGTGTCACATGGGCTGTGGGCTGTTGTGGCTGCAGACAGTAAGCTTACAGATGTGTTCAGAATTAGAATGTTTACTATAATTACCGCTGCTTACTTTTTTGTCTCTATGGTGAATGTTGCTTTTCTAGTCATTTTACGTGATACTTCATTCTTGACACATCAGGGTGAATTAAACAAATCTTCATCATGAATTTGTTCCTCTTCACACTATTAGCTCATACCTATTTACACAGTATAAATCATATCCTTCCTTCATTTTCTTCCTTTCCTTGTTCCTTCTACACTGAGTCACTGGCATCTACTTTCATGAATCTTCCGTGACCTACTTCTATTCGTGAGCAATTAGTACATTGCTTTGGTGGTAAAATAGTCCTTCACCAGTATGGGTTTTGGGTGTTTTTTTACAGGGCAAGCTACATGCAGCAGTTGTTTTCAGAAATTACTATATACTCTAATGTGTTTAAGATGGTCTTAGCTTTTTCTCTGTATTCTTGTGTTGATGTATAGAGTTAAGTCTAGTATAGAAAGCATATAAGTTAACTCTACTTTTTGTTTTGTTTTGGTTTTTTTTTTTTTTTTCTTTCTGTGTTCTTGGATTTTCATGAGAGAAAAGGGGTGTTACTGACCATTGAAATGGTCAAGAGAGATGTAAATGAGAAATCAAACTTACTTGATTCCGGAAATTCCATTTTTTTCTGTTCAACTTTACTCGCAGTAAGAAATCTTGTTTAAGACATACTATAAATGGATTTTGTGGGCCAGATTCATTTATGTTGATATGCTTCACTCTGCTTGGAAATTCCAGTGTTGAATGTTTACTGGGGTTATTTGCAAGGATAATACTACTGATTTTCCAGTTTGACTCACCGGATTTTCATTAGGCATAACCGGGTGGACAAATTTAAAGTCATATTGTGTTTTAGTTGTGCTGGGTCGCCAGCTGTGGGAGACAGCTTGAAGTATGTCATTGTCAGGAAAGGATTTCCCTTTCTCTGGGTAATACATGATTTTTTCTCAGAGCCTGTATGAGAGGTAATCACCTGGCACTATGGTGTTTTGATCTGCAGAAAACCTATCTTAGGCTAAAGGGATTCTAAAATTGAGCAATGTTTGTGATTCATAGACTTGAATTACCAAAGTGGCACAGCATGTCAGAAGGAAGGGCTGTTGGATGATGTAACATGAATGCTTTATCAGTACTTTTTTTGCAGTGGCCTAGATAATTTGTTTCAGACCTCCCAGAGTAATCCAGTCACTTGAAACATGAAGCATTATGCCACTGGAACTTTTTTCAGTACCATGCCACACTATTTTTAATACTATAAATGTGCATGTATATATCGTGTGGGTCAGTGGCAGCACACTGAAACACATGAATCATCTGGTCTTTCCTGGCTTGTGAGGTGCTTGATGATTAAGCATTACCATTAAAAAAAAAAAAAAAATAGTGAGTGGATGTCAGAGGCCTTGTGTTGTCATCCCCACTCGTGACTATGCCTGGAGATGTTTAAATTGCTTCACTAGAGATTATTCAGATGTTTCCAATTGCCTCACTTCAGTGATCTGTGTGTGTAATAGGTTGCCTTCCTCAGTTGCTATATTGCCATGTGGAGCTGAAGTTTGCTCCCAGACTGAGTCTGGGTGCTGGGTTTTATACAGGGATGATAATTTGAGCCGTAGCTAGTATCAAGTTAATCTTGCTGACACAGCTTTTGTAGTACACAATTGTAGCTGAAAAAGGCAGTTTGTGTTCTCATGGTTCATTTTTCTTTCTTTCGGGGGAAATTCTGAAGCAGTAAACAACTTTTATCCATGGTGTAACCTTGTCTTTAGAAGGGAGATACACTTACGTGACTATACCAGTTTAGATACACAGCTAACTCTTTTAAGTGTGGATACCATATATCTTGCAAAAATTTGTGGGGAGATGAAATGATCTGTATGTGTCTGTAAATGGTGTCAACTATGTGCCAGCATGTACTTAATTTTTTTTTTCTGTTAAGTTTCTCATGAGGCTTTGTTAAATAAAAGGTAATAATCTGTTACATAAACTCAGTTTTAATCTGTAAAACTGAAATCTGGAAAAAGCTAGATCAGAGATACCCATTTTTTGTAACTGTTATTTATTGTTTTGCTACTAAAACTTTAGTGTTTGGAACTCCCAATGCAAACGGACTTTAATTTGTTAGTTCTCCATATGACTGATAGGGAAAGCCACCTTGCTGGCTGCAGGTAAATGTGTAGTGGTATCTTAACATTATGACTGTGGAGTGTTTGGTCACTTACCTTTTAACATAACTTTGCAGATGTCTGATTCCTGCAGAACAAACACCTCCTTCATGAAAGCTGCCATAGCTGGCATTAATTGATGCCCTCTGCCACAGGCTCGACAGAGACCAACAGCTGAATGGGCACAGTGAATGGATTTTTTTTTTTTTTCACCTTCCCCTGGGAAAATAATGCTTCTAGATGCTTAATTATGATTTAATTAAAAAACTTTTGGTCAGCTGTCAGTGGGAGTGAAGGAGAATGTAGGTCTCTCTAAAGAGAGGAGGGTCTTTTGTATGCAAACTGAATTTTTGAGCTGCAGTCAGTGTGTGCATGCTCAAATGTGGGACACTGATGGTGCTGCCAGAGGTCTTGTGGGAACAGACGTAGTTTTGAGATTGAATGCCTTCCACTTAATTGTTCATATTCAGACTCCTAACCAGTAAAGGGCATAGTTTTCAAATACGCATATTTTGCCCTAAAATAAGATTTTAATTTTTTCAAGGTTTTTTTTCTTCTTTAAGTCCAATGCATTAACTGCATAAGCCTTACTGTCCAAGCAAAAGGCAGGACAGAATATTAATTGCAAAGTGTTTATATTTTGTGTACAGAAAGTGTGACACTTTAGTTATATGATACTGCCTCTTGTGTTTTTTAAAACCTGAGAAGGGAAAAGGAATAGCGCCACTTAAGCTGTTAGTTTTATTGATTCCCTTAAAGAAAAGATGAAAATTTACATCACATGGTTTAAAATTAGGCATTTATTGCAAATTTTTAGCAACTCTCATATTTGCATGAAGAAAAGATAAACCACAGCAGTTAGAGAGACAGTGCTGCTGAAAGGATGAAGCTTATTTCCTTCACATGTCAAATGCTCAGTTGGCAGCTCTGCTTCATCACTGTAGTGCTTTCCAATCTGTAGGTGTGTATGCCCATTTCTGGTTCTCAAAAGGTTAAAAGGTAACTTTATCTTCTTAGTAGGAACATGTGTCTTCTGGGGACTATACTCATTAAATGCTTTTCCCTCTTTTTTTCTCCTTGCCCAAGTGGGAAGCCTGTGCAAGTAGCAATAAAAGAATTCAGATTTCTCTGCTGCTGTGTTTGATCTGCTTTATAGTTTTCCTTCAGTCAGATGCATTGCTCTGATACTGTCTTGCCTGTTAATTTCTTAAGTCTTTGGTAGTACTTGCTAAAGGTTTGAAGACAACACATTTAATCATCATGTTCAGCCTCATAGTTTTGAGTGAATGGGAGCTACCAGATTAATCAAAGAAGGAAAGAAGCAGTCCTGTCCTGTCTGGACTTACTGCTCTTTTGAGTAAAAGTGAATTGTTTCTACATAATTATAGGAGAAAGGAGTCAAGTGTAATTATAATTAGGGGTTAAACCAGAAGAAAACTACAGAATTACAATGTAAAATCATATAAAATCTGTCTATTTCGAGCAGTCTCCTACCCTTGAATTTCAGCCTGTGATTACTTTAACTCTACTACTTGAAGACTATTAGGGAGAAAGAAAAGTGGCAGAGGGGTGTGGAAAACAAAGGGGAAAAATGCTCTTGTCTCTTAGTGACTTTTCTCCTGGGGTGAGTTTGGAGTACAGTACAAAGCAGACGGTGTTTCATGTGATAAAGGGTCCTATGTAGGCTTCTGTTCCAATAAGCTTCTGATTCTTTTTATGTGAAAGTAGCCTTGGCAACATAAATTTTTTAATGGGTACCAACAAGTAGAAGAGGTTGAAAGGAAGATGAAGCGTAACTTCTATAGTAAGAAGCAGGACAAACTAAATAGTTTCTTGGGCTTTTCCCCCAGTTGGAAATGGATTAGTAATTTTTGTGATGTCTCTTAGACACCTTCCAAGGAAGTAGGCTTTTTTACGCTAGCTGCATGTAACTGCCTAATTTCAAAATAGACAGACTTTTAACCCTCTGGTACTTTTTGAGTATTCATGCCATGCAGACACTTCTAGCCAAGAGAAGCACTACTTAAAGTTCCTCTCCATGTGGGAATGTGCACACTGCTATGAAGAGGCCTATATGGCTTATCATCCTGACCGTGGTAAATTAGGAACAGTGGTGCTCTGAGCAAGTAAGAAGCAAGAAAGCTCAAGAGGAGGTAGGTCTAAGGGGAAAACAGAATGAGAAAGCTGGAGAGAGGGTGAACAGGGTTTCACTTTGATAGGTAACTGGACAAACAGGTCTTTGGTCTGTAATCTGGCGACACTCCCATGTTTTATCTAAATTCTGAACTCTGCCAGCCTCAGTTTCAACTGGAGTTACAGAAAACTCAGGATATGTACTTGGCTCCCTGGCAGTACTGAAATGTCTTGGGGGATTGGCTGTGGTTAGTCCTTGAGTCTGGATGGGTGTTGTTCAAAAGAAATATGACTGGAACAGGACCCATTTGTTTATTGGTTTTGTTTGGGATTATTATTTGAAGGGACTGGCTGCATAAAATGTTGCCAGTATATTGACTGCTTTGTTCAATGTAAAAGTGGAAAAGGCTGTTTTTCCCTGCTGGGGGGAAGGAAGGGTGAAGAAGGTGGTTCCTCAGCTGAGGGGTCCGTTGTCTGAGTCTGACTGCTTGTGTTGTGGAGAGCAGTGCCAGGGCTCCAGCCTAGCTCCTGAGCCAGGGACAGAGCTGGTGGCAAGCACTGCCTGTGACAGTGTCTGTACTAGAGCCTTGCTGACAGCACGCCAGCCTGAGGTGAACGGGCGGCTCTAGAGGAAATGGCATCCAAGATCCTGACTCGCCTCCATCCGCTCCCCCAGTTTCTCCCAAGCTAACAACCAGCAGTCGGTTGAGTCAGAGAGAGAAACATCCTGCCCCCAACCTGGCCTCTGCAACTTCGCAGGAAATGCCTGACTGCATTCTCGCAGCACAAAAGACGTACCAGGAGATTGTAGTGAGAATATGGAGTGATAAGGGTTAATGCAAACTGCAGAGGATAGCCCTAAAGCAGAAGGAGGCTTCTTTTTTGAATCTCCTGTCTGCAGCCTGGATAGGTGTGGCTCCTGGTAAATAGGGTATTTCCTGTCTAATGCAAACAGTTTCTGCGGGATTATCTGCTATGCAAGTCAAGGCACTAAGTCATTTGGTTAAAGCCTCCAAACTAGTGATGCTGTGATCTTAATAGGTGTGATGTTTTTTGTTTTTGTTTTTTTTCTTTTTTTTTTTTTTAAGATGGGGTTTGTTATGTATTATAAACCCCTCACAGAGTCTACTGATTTTGGCTTTTCTCAATTAGTCTTTTTTGTCTGTTGTTTGTTTTGGGTGTTTGTTGTTTTGTTTTTGGTGTTTGGATGTTCTTGATGTGTGGGTTTTGGGGGATTTTGTTGGGTTTTGGGGGGTTTTTTGGTTTTTTTTTTTGTTTTGTTTTGGAGCTTTTTTGTTTGCTTTTTTGTCTTTTTTTTTCTGTTTTGTTTTGTTTTTTTAATGTTCTGAGTTATGTAGCATGCAGATAATCATACTTAGCAGCAGTTTAGGCCAGTCCTGCATGTTTTTCCTCTGCATTTGGTGCTAGCTTCCTAATTACTCTTCTATTTTGAATAGCATTTATATATCAAGGAATTTAGTTAAATTTCTCAGTATGATAGGAAACATGCTGCTTACCTAATAACTTGGTTTATTTCCCTTCTCAGAATGTAAAATAAACTATAAATTCAAGAAACAGTGGGATTTAAATGATCCATTGTCATGTTCTCAATGGGTTGTTTGATGTGAAGATAGAAGAATGTAATTTTGTGTATAATAAAGCAGAATTGCTCAGTGGCCCAGTGGTTTGTTATCCTGAGCATTCTTTTTGTATGCACTCCTCTACATACTCACTTTGGTTGTAGTACAGACTTTAACTTTCGTGCAGCTATTTTATGAATATGGTACAACTATGGAGTCAATAGGTAGCTTAATACTCTTTTTTTGTTACTATAGACCTGAATAATTATGTGAGTTGAATGTGAATCAGTGGGTTTAGGAAGCTTCGGGACAGATAGAAGTATGCCATTTTAATTCTGTAGAAGAAATTCTGATTTCTTGTAACTACTGATTATTCTCCTGTGAGAGAATTAAAAAAAAATTATCGGTCAAAATTGCCTAGAGTAAAAGTGAGAGCAGTCAGTGAAGCTGAATACACTGACACATCCAACTAGCAAGTTCAGTAGAGAGGGCATAATGAGCTCCTTATTTGTATTGTAATTCTCTGGGTGAAAGGAGATTGAGATGCTCTCTACAGTGTAAGAAGTCTTTGTGTCAGTCTCCCTCACATCTGACCATTAGAGATTTGGCAGATATTTTTGCAATTCAGTGATTTTTCCTGGTGTCTGTTTTTGTAGTGATGTTGTCTTGCGTGCATTTGAATCCTTTAGGTAGTCCATGGAAAGGGTGGACTTTCCATTGATTGATTGCATGTTATGTTTTGTTTTCCATGTAGATTTTTATTTGTTAGAAATATGAAGAAAAAGACTGAAATCTCTTCTTTTGTATGATTGAGGAAAGGTAACGTTCTGATGGCATGGTGGCATGCTGGTAATTGTTCTTAATGGTAGGGAGAAGGGTGTTGCAGGAACATTTTTCTGTGCTTAGAGAGGACCTGTAGCTTACTGCCCATGTTTACCTGGCCAGTAGCTGAAGCCAAAGCACTCAATGCAATGTTGCAAAGATTCAAGACAGACCACCAAACTAGGGCTGCAAGCAGCTGCAAGCAGCTGTATACCTCATTCTGGTGTGCCATGTTCATTATGTTTTGACAGCACTCTCGTTTCTTCAGAGTAAAGCTCACATTACTTAAGTTGACTAAATCTTACGTACAAAAGAGGAATATCTGAATCCATCCCTACATTATAATACTTAAAAATTAAATCCCAATAGCCTATTTTTCCCAGCTCGTTACAGACTGGTGTAGAATAATTCCTCACAGAGAGGAGATATAGAGTAAATAGAACATTTGACTGTATGTGCACTGTTGTAACGGTAGGATGTTAGATATATATATTTATATAAATATATATATATATATATTATGCATGTAAATAGGAATGTCTATGTGTATATGCTTATATACACATCTGTATACACATACCAGATTTAGAGTGTATATATGCAGACATAGTGTAGGTAAAATGTATCAGAAAATACTGCTGGATGATAATAAATTGATATGAATGTGAAATGCTGACAGCCTTTAAAAGAATGAGATTAAAATTCTGTGTATTACTGGTGCTATTGTTTACTTGCATACAGATGGTTTGCACACTTCTTTCAATTATTGTATCACCTGTGCAAGTTTCACTCAGAGAGATAGGAAATACCTCTCAAAATTGTAAGCCTTTGCTTCCTTATTCTTTAGTCTTCCCTAGCTGTTAGTTAGAACATGGTATCAATCATTATATCTGGATGGAGTCTGTTGACTGTCCCAGTGTAACTCTTAATTTTGCAGTATTCAGTGAGGAACATTCTCACCAGTTTCCTTGCATAAAGCAATCTAGGTATGAACTGGCGCTAAGTATGGGCCCTGTGTTCCTTTGATTTTCTAGGTCTGGAGATACTTCATCAAATACAAGCTTAAAGGCTACTTTTGACAAGGAAGCTGCTTACAATATTGGCGTGCTTCATTTCTTCAGGGCAGCTGGTTTTTGCATTTATTCCTGTTAATATCCCACAGAACTTGTCTGGATTCTGGAGCACATGGAAGTACTCACTGAACTGCTCTTTAATGCAGAAAGCTTCTTTTTGTAAAAACAAAGTAAACCAAACCAACCAGGCAAAATAGCCAAGACAAGCCAAACTAAATTCCTCACTTCAAATGTTTTGGGATTTTGTAAGTGCTGTGTGCACTGTTTAATGACTCTTTAGTGTTGGTGCTGCTGAAGATAATAATTATGAAGTCATACCTTAGCTTCATAACAAGTTAAATATAACTGAAACAGAACTTACATTTAACTTTCCTGTAAAACCAAAGTCACAACATCTCAAGTCTTGCTAGGGACAGCATGTTCCTGCTGGGGTAGTTTTCAACTATGCAATTTTAACACCAGAGAAATTATAACCACCTTTTCTATCCCCAGAGCCTTTATAGGAGGGCTGGTCTTGCATTATTAGTATTTCATATGTACATGGTTAGGCTTCGCTTTCTGGGTATGTCAGTAACTTCATTTTTTTGTGCTTGTATTGGCAACTAAAACCATTTGTTTGCAGCCTCTTCTTAGAATGGGAGAAATCCCCTCCTAATCTTTGCCTCCAGCTAAACTGCTGTATATTACTCTAATACGACAATTAAGATGGTGTGGAGTAGTGCTGTGCTCAGCATAACCTGTGAGAGGTGGTGAACTGTCATAATTGCTTACAGTCCAAATCCATCTTCATTACAAGTGTAAATATTAATAATTGAGGATGGTGAAATGAAATAATTATAAATTATAAAGGCTGATGTCATATTTCCCATGAAGAGCCTGGCAAGTAGTAATCTCTGACAAAATAGGCCGCTTTCCCTACTTCTTTTTAAATAAAATGATTAACCTTCACTGCCAGTAATTTGTTCATCTGTTAGCCCTCATTCAGAGGAAGAAATTTCCATTTCAGTGCATATCTTTCAGAACTATTGCCATTTCTTGATTTCAGCTCTGGTTAAGTACTGTCTCTCCTGGAAGCACTGCATTTCTGCTTCAGCTTTTTATTCTTATTAATGTTTCCAGGAGATTGTGGAATGTAGCTCTATTTTAACTCATACTTGAGTCTTGTACTTTGCTGATTTCAGTCTAACAGTTCCCCTCATTTCTACCCAAATAGCTTTTGCCTGATACGGGAAGAATTGTGGCTATTTATGGAGCAAAGTAATCAAGCTTGATGCAACTGGATTGCATCTTTCAGCAGCTGCTGTTCACCCTGGCTTTGTTACAATAGAAGTTCAGCAAAAGCACTTTCTGTGTAGTGTCTTCTGTTTGTTTTATCATGAGTGCTTCTCATCAGAAACATTGCTTGTCTGTAGCAGCTGGAGAAGCAACTTGGAGTTAGTGCACTGGCAATGATACTGGGTGAAGGAGGAATTCCCCCACAGAGAGACACGGTGAGAATTCAGGATAGGGAGCCAAGGAGTGAGTGGGCAGGAGTGTCAGTGACAGTCAGCAGGAGGTACGACAGAAGCTGTTGGGGGAGGTGGGGGGAAGGGGAATGGGACAGATTTGGGAAACAAATAGGAAATTATGAATTGGATTCTAAGATAAGGAGCAGTGCCATTTGTCCAGAGCACTGCTGATACAGTGTAAGGTCAATGACTTTCAGATAGGTAGTTACACAGGAGAAATCAAGTCCAGGAAGGATGTTTGTGGGACACAGAAGGCGGCAAAGGACAAATTCAAACATTCTGTTCTGTTCAAATTTTCTGCATGCCCCAAAGTTTAGTTATTGTTAAATGTGACTATTTTTTTTTTTTCGTCTGTGTTCCTCCCTGCTGGTTTTGTTCTTGTAAAAAGGTTTTCTTTTTTTTTTAAAGGGTTCTAAGCTTTGCATCTTACCTGCTGCCTGGCTTGCTAGTCACTTCTTGGCATGCAACCTGATCACAGCATGAAATTCAAGGCTTAGAGAATTGCATTTTGATGGCTAGTGCTCTCTGGTTTACCAAGGCTAAGTTACAATCCCTGTAGAGTGTTTTTCCTGCATGGCTACAACTTCAGTGCAGACAAAGAGGCTTTATTTCAGGGCTGCCTCTTATCAGTTGGTTTATCTTGTCAGATTTGAATGGGAGACGAACAGTTTTATGAAAACAATAGAAGGGGAAAGTTACTTGATGTGTTCAGAGATCTAGAAAAAAACTATTTCACCTGCAGAATGGTTTTAACTTCGGAGATTCTTTTGTATAAGTAGGATTGCTGTTTCAAGGCTAAATACAGTTCAGTAAGTAATGTTTTGATACTTCCTTTGTGCCACCCTGCTTCCCATTTGTGCAGTTCTGGCAACTTAGATCATCTTTCAGGGTTCCCTGAAGTTTTTTTTTTTTCATCCACAAAATGCCTCTTTTATAATAGCATTATTTTAGGGAAGGAATTGTGTTTCACAGATTATAGAGGATGGATTACATTGTTTCAAAGTCTTTGTGAAGCACAACAGAAAACAAAGTTGACAGTGATAGCTCTAGGATGGATTTGTCCTTCCATGCAGTGAGTTGCACCTTACCTTACTGGTAAGGCAAATAGAGGAGACTTCATATATATTACTTTTTAATTCTCAATAGAACATTTCATTTGAATATAATAGAAGATAAATTCTCTCTGCAGCTACATCTGAGCAAGTTGCAAAGACGTTTTTGAAATGGCAGCAGGGGAGAAAGATTTCTCATTATGTAACATCTTGATATTGATGGTAATGCCATCTCACTTCTCAGAGTATTAAAAATACACAGCCTCTGAAAAAAACCCCGAAGTTTGATTAGATGTCTTTGATAATGATTTGTGAAAGACATTGCACATTCAGCTGAGAAATATAAAGTTTAGATGTTAATGTAAAAGTGAATACAAGGCGTTTGTTTATTTACATAGGAAGTTCTGGCAAAAGTCATGAAAGTCTCAATTTCTAAAAATAAAGGCAAATGATAAGTTCAAGGAATCACCCTTGTAGTAAAATCTTGGAAGGGTATCTTAAATTTTTTTGCTTCAAATTAATACATTCTTTTGTTATTATTCTTATTAATACATACCAGGAGTTGTGGTGGTCTTTAAATCCCAGACTTTAGCCACACAAAACTGCTTTCAAGTTACAGAATGGGTGCTCTGAGCCCCAGCATGCACCACAGATGTTGGTATGATACCATCACATCATCATGGATAGATGCAATCTCTGTGTTTTTTAGTGAAGTTTTTCCCGAGTTCCATTTTAGATTGGAGAATTGCAAAGAAACAGTTACTCAGACTTTTAAAACAAGAGTAGCAGATAAAGGGAGAAAAAGTTAGCAAAAATATGGTGACATTTCATGAAGCCAGAAGTAAAATTTTGGACCATTCCTTGGTAAGAAAGGAATTCAATTACTCTTTAGCTGGACAAAATTTAGAGAAGAGGGGAAACAATTAATACTTCGTTGTCTAATGAAATATGGGATATTTGCTCAGGTTTCGTGATTGAAAAAGTAGAAGTTTATCTAGACAGATTACTAAAAACATATGCATGTAATTTCATATTTAAAAAGTTACTTCTTTTTGTTTGGCTTAAAAATGGCAGTGTATGTTTCAAACAAGTTTTGACTTTTCCAGTGCTGTAAACATGAGACTTGCAATAATTTTGTACATTATTTTCTTTAAAAGGTCTACAGTAATGATACACTTACATGTCAATACTGAATGTAATAAGTAATATGGCAACATTTTGTGCAGTACGCACATGGGCTTTGCATTTACCTGTTAGCGATTTGGGAGTGGCACTCTTGCTGCTTCACAAAGCATTTTGCAAGGGGAGAGTGGTCTGAGTGTTTGACTTCTTTTGCATATTGCAGAGATCATCTATATTGATTTAGTACTCAACTTTTCTTCAACCTTTTTTTTTTTTTTCCCTTAATTTTTCCTTGTCTTCTGTATTACTTTGGAGTACTTCTGCATCTGGTTTTCTTCATGCTTTTGAACTCCATCCATTCTTTTGAACTTTATTCAATTTAACCATATAAAAATTAATTAGTCTTGCTTTCTGGCTGTTACATAATGAGAGATCATAATGTTACAAAATTAATTTTTTGAGATGTCTACAAACAAGATCTGAATCTGCTTCTCTTGGAATCTGCTTTGATAATTAATGCTTTTGTGTATAAGTTTTCCCCATTTTAGTAGTTTGGAGTTTTTCTATACCTCTACAGAAAAATTCTGATTGCAGTGCTGTAAACATTACCATATACACTTCAGTTTATACACGGCTAAGATCTCTTAGTTCAGGATAATATTTTCCTTCTGCATGAATGTTTAGAGTGTTAGGGACTTATTTTTATGAGAATATTCTTTATAATAGAATGAGGAAAGAAGAAAACTACTTCTTCCAATAAATATATAAAAACTATGTGATTTTAAGAAAAATACTTCCTTTCCCAAGTTTAATAGATGCATTAATTTACTTTTTATCTTGTTTAATGATTTTGTGGTATGGAAATTAGTGACTTGCACATGAAAACTGTATGAGTAAAAAAATGCATTCATCTTCTTATTTATCATCTGTTCCATTGACAAAAGGCACAGATGTGAAATTTATCTCAATAATTAGATTTATAATTATTATATCATTCTCAGATTGATAAATCTTGCTCTTTGTGGTATGTGATTTCAAGCTACAGTTCATGCAGCAGAAATAGGTTTAGTCATTGAATGGTGATTGTAAACTTGACTGTGTTTCACATTGTATTTATTTTTATATTTTATAAAAAGTGTATGGTAGAGAAATAAGCTGTAGTCAGAGAAGACTGTTTTGTAAATGACTCTATAGGGAAATGCTGGTCATTGCACAGAACAGCAAACGTGCAAACCTGAAAAGTATCCATGGTGTATTTTCTTTGAAAATGTCTGTTTTTGCCATTATCCATTATGATCGTAGACTTCCTGGACATGCCTACAAAAACAACAATAGCTCTGATTTTAGTAGGAAACTGGGAAGTCAAGGAACTCAGTAGCAGAATCTCAAAACGCCCATATGTGGTACATGCTGCATTCCTGATGCTAATGTCTTCTTTCCTCTCTTTCTGCCCACAGCTGTAGAACAAGTAACAGGAAGAGTTTGATGGGCAGTAGCCAGTCTCCAGCTCTGCCTCGGCCTCATTCACCACTCTCAGCTCATACAGGTGATTTTATAACTACAATACTACTGCTATTATTAAATTCTTTGAGTGTCTCTATAACTGAAGGAAAACATACTCTGCTGTTCTTTTCACTGTTTGTAATAGCAAAAAGTTGCATGTCATTCCTGTAATTCTAAATTTATGTTTTACATTTAGATTTATAAGTCCTATGTTATGATCCTATGTTTATATGAAAAAATATCATGTAGCTATTTTAAATTTCCCCACCTTACATTCTGATAGATTTTTTTCTCCCTGTGCCACCATTGTCCTTCCTGTTGCTTGCACCACATAATGAAGATAGAGTCTGTATTACATTCTGTTCCTGATACTTTTGCTCCCCAGGATTTATAGTGTCGGGCACTGGGCTGTTAGTTGCTATGTTTCACTTTGCATGGCAGTAAATGGATGATGATTTTTTTTTCTTCTAAAACATACGAAACACTTAAAGCTTAAAAGAATGTCCATAAAGAATTTTCTTTTATAATAATTGTCTTAATTTTTAAAAAGAAACAATTTTAGCACGTCACCTCATATTTCCACAAAGGTTTACTGTCTTGTTATTTTTGAGGGTGCACTGCTTGTAACTGCAGGCCAAAATGACAGCGCCACACTAATCCTTGTGTAAATTAATGACACTGAATACTCTGCAGAGCTGCTCTCAGGGAGATACTAAGCAAAAAGGTGCAGAGCTTCACATGAGTTTTTTGAAGTATATTAAGGCATCTCCAGTTTTCTTGTGGAAGCAACATTGTTAGAGGAAATATGGTGGTGATATTCACTCTCAGAAGCAGCTGGCACAATTAGAAATCCAAGCAACATTAAAATTCATGAAGAGTTCAAGGTAGCAGAGCATTTAAAACAAACAAAGTAAAACATGGTGCAGACCGTTTTGAAACTGAAACATTAAATTTTGGAAAGTTTGTAATGCCGTTTTGGGTCTCCCAAATACAGGAATTTCTATTTGGAAGAGGAGATTGTGGTTACCTTAAAAAGCATTCTTGGTTGTGCTGTGCTGACTTGAGGAAAGCAGTAACAATGCTTGCTCTAGCATGTCTGCTGCTGTAAATGGCTATACCATCTGTTTGGAAATGGAAACCTTGGACCAATGATGCCTGTTGTACTCAGAAGTATGGACTGAACAGCATATGTTACCTCGGATTTGGCTATAGGTTGTGTATTTGATAAGAGCTGGAAGATTCCTGTCTGGGAATGGACTCAGGCTTTCAGCAAGTTGCTTCATATTTGAATTGATTTCTCAAACAATAAAAGAGAAATAATATTGTTGATGTCATGGCTATTGTTAAGTTGCTCAGAAGGTTGAAAATCAATTCTTGTGAGGAAAAAAAAAGATTTTTGTGTAAGTCGTTCTTTTCCATAATCTCAGCAGTATGTAGTGTTTATTCAAAAGTGTATTATAGAAATCTGACAACTTCTCCAATTATACAGGAGATTCTCTTATTTGGATACTTCTGAAGGCTTTTGTGCCATGCACTTGAGCAGCAGTAAATCTCATCACATATGTGAGATGAAAACTTGCATGTGCATGGCCAGCTCTGTTATTAGCTTGCTTCTGTGAATGACTAATTTTAGTAAATGCTCACACAACCATTGGCTCCTAGCTCAGCTGGCTAGTGTGCCTAGACAAGTCCGTACATCAAATCCCTGTGAATGTCATCCTAATCCACACAAATAAAAAAAGATGCAAATTTAATAAGTTAAAAATTTTCCTCTACGTAGGCAGTAGGAGTTCACTGTTTCAAGTGTTCAATGTCTATAAATCCATGGTAATGTCATACTTGAAAGGCTGGATTTATAGTGTTCCTGTTATTTATGTGTTGTCAGAGCTGCCAGGTGTTAAACTGCCCTGGCTTCTGCACACTCAAATTGCCTCCCTGCTCTTTGTGGTGGCATGTACTGAAAGATGTGTTTCCTTGCAAAACGTGGTAGAGGGATGTGACAACAGACTGTGTGTGCTGTGCAGCTTGTTGGGTTTATTCTTCTTGGCCCTCCTTGGCTGAGAAGTATTAGTCCCAAGTCCGAGCGGCCTCCTTGACTCCACTGAGAGAATCTGGTATATCTGCTATACAGAGAGATATCTGTATAGCTATAGATGATTCTAGGGTCTTTTTTGAACCTGAGATTCTCTTAGAAAAGTTCTTTAAATTGGAGGTTTTTACTTTACAGCCTGATCATCTGACTGGAGCTTGTACCTCAGGCTTTAAGTCTCAGAGAGACTGAAGATGATCCTCTAAAACCTTTTTTATTTCTTACTGACATTTGCTGTTGGAAGAGGAAACAATCGAAGAGGGAGAGGCAAACAAAAGAGTTTCCAGTCCTTGAGGAGCAAGCTGAATGTGCAGCAAAGTATTAGTGCTTGCATTTACTGAAAACAGGTTTATTCATCAGACTTTTCTTGGCTGAAATGTGGTAATAATGTGCATTTTTGATAAATATGTTCTAGTGAGATTATGCAAAACTTGGAGAACATTGGAGAGCATGTGCTCTAGAGGAGTTTTTCTTATGTGTTGTTAGAGTTCTGTTTCATTCAAGCAATCAGCCCAGGTGAGTACAGGCTGAGGATCAGGCTACATGGATGCTAAAATCCGATGCAACTTTGTGAGACCATTGCACAATTTCTTGTCATTGGGTTGTCAAAGGAAAACACGGATTCTTTCATCTGCCTTTTAAGGGATTCAGTCTAACTGATGAGTAAACTAGGAACTTTAGCTGTTGAAGTCTCTTTCAGTATTGCCTGTCCTAGAAGCCTTTAGCTTCTTCACATTGCATGTTAGCCTTTTTCTTCTACAGGGTCCTATACTCCCTACTCTCAGGTGGTCCATCTACTATTGCCCTTACTGAAAAGAGTTCCATTCATTGCTCTTGCTTAAGTGGACTAGGTTATTAAGGTTTGTACCATTTTCGTTGCCTGCTGGGGTTAAAGCACAACAAAGGGATAAAGATCTGCAATAACAACTAAGTACCATGCAGCTGCTCACCCACTCACACCATCCCCCTACAGCAGGTAGAAAAATTAGAAAAAAATTAAATGTAAAACCTTTGAGTTGAGATTAGAACAATTTAATAATGGAAGCAAAAAAAAAAAATTAAATACAGTATTGCTACTGAAGATAATAATAACAGCAATAATAATTGTAGTGAAAAGTAGAGAGTGGTGTATCATACCCAAGAGAAACAAGAGATAACCAATTCCTTACCAGCTGCTGACCAATGCCCAGCCCACCCCCCGGAGCAGTCAGCCTCTCCTGGCCACCTCAGTTTACATCCTGGGCATGATGCTCTGTGGTATGGAACATCCCTTTGGCCTGTTCAGGTCAGCTGGCCCGGCCATGCTCCCTCACAGTGTCTTCTGCACACGTTCAGTGACGGGGAATGGGACACTTAAAAGTCCTTGGATAAGGGTAAGCACTGCTCAGCAACAAATAAAACATCAGTGTGCTACCAACACTACTCTCATGCTGAATCCAAAACGCAGCACTGTACCGGTGACTAAGAAGAAAATTCTATCCCTGCTGAAATCAGTATGTCCTTTACTCTAGACTATTCAAGTTGAATGGAATCAAAATTGTCACACTCTTGAAAGTCCATCCAGGATCTGTTTCATTCGTTATCATCATAATAGTCTTCAGTATTATTTGTGTCTTCGTGTATAGTCCTACTGAGATTGTTGGCATTGGTTGGGAATTCGTTACCTCAGAGGCACCTGAAGTGAGGATTTTCATTCTTTGTGAGGACACCCTTGGATTCCTTAGCAAACTTTTCCCTTCAATGTTAATTCATTGCTTGTTGAGAGCAAGCCAAATACACACTCAGTTACCTCTGTTTGCATGGCATAATTGAGAGGATTTTATTCGGACCACTAGTTTAAGCTACCTAGGTTTTTTTCCCCCCAAGACCTCCCATCTCTGAGGACAGAAAAGTGCTATGAGTCCTCTGTGTCAGGCGTAGCAAAGTGCATGTAGCAAAGAGTGAAGGTGTGTTCCAGAATCTCAAGGTGGAGCTCTGTTAGAGTGCATAAGCACTCCTGCCAGTACCTGTGGCTTTGCTCAAGAATTTTTCATCTTTGATATCTGCAGAGCAATTATTTGGAGGTCTTGCTGCACCTTTGAAAGCAATGTACCTTTACTTCAGATCTGCTGAACAGCTCAGGTAGCTACTGTTTAATCATAAACTGGATTTGAGTTACCCAAAACAGATTGGATGTGAATAGGATTGCTCTGTTTTAGAGGATGAGCATCTTGAATGTAAGCATACTTCTTCAAGGTGCATTTTATACCTCTGTTCTTCCTTGTAGTCCATTTTTTCATCCAGATGCAGTCTGAACTGGAGTTATCAACTGTTCTCTAGCTTAGGTAGATGTTCTTTGAGGAAGACCAGTTGCCCAATAAGTGTAATAACAATTTCCCCATATGAGAAAGTCTAATATAGAGATCTCAGGCAAATTACTTCCCCCACACCCTCCCCCCCCAGTTTTCCTTGTTTGCTCTGAAGATAATGGATTTTTCCTACAAGGAAGTTTCTTCTTAATCTTTACAGATGCGAGCTGATTTGGACACAAACACTGAATACTTACATGGAATTTTTTAACTGTTAGTCTTACCATTGCAGCCAGACTCAGATTCATGTCATATGACAGGGAGAGGCAGCACTGCACTGATGAAGTAAGTAAAATGGTGCAGAGTGCAAGTAGTGCACAAGTGGCACCTGTCAGGGAAGGGGCAGATTTGTTTGTAAGCAGCAGTGACCATAAAAGCTCCTCAGCTACGCTAAGGAGTTATTGGAGCAGTAAGTAGTCCTAGGTTTGGGAGCACCTGGAGAGGTGTAAGGTCTGAGACTGAGCATAATAAACGGGATAGGGAAAAGACAGTGTGTACAGCAGATGTAATATATCTCTGTTCTGTATGTTAATTGCTAATAAAATGTATGCAAGATCATTTTCTCTGTGCAGGACCTATAGCTGCTTGCAGAGATAATTTGTGTCTGGAAAGTCTGACTAGTTTACAGCTGATGTCTCTTGTCATGCCTTACACATACATGTAAAGATCACACAGTATTGGCTTTCACTACATAAAGTGTTTCTGTTTCTTGCAAAAGTAGAAAACATGCTAGTTAATACCTTTAGGCTCAGAATTATTAGCAACTTTCTTAGGTTACTTATCAGGACATCCTTTGCCTTTAATATTTGGGCTGGAAGGTGTTAAACCTGCTGAAAAGTACTTCTGATTTTTCCATGAGCTGTTGAATACATTGAGAATTGTGGGAAACCTGAGTTGCAGCATTAGCTTGGATGTTACCTGGTGCCCATGTCATTAATGGGCTTTTCTAGCTGACTGTCTGATACTGTGTAGGCAGGTCATCTACACCACCCAGCCTGCAAAGTGAATGATTATAATCTCAGCAAGTCAGGACATTCAGGTGTCCCCACCTCAGTAGTCACAGGAGCTTCTTCATGTGGGTGATACTAACCTCTAATGATTAATAGTCAGTCGCATGTGGTGCTTTTTAATTGTATCTGCTGAAGGAGCAAGATTTAGCTGTTAGGAGCAATGCTTTAAACTTTATTTGTCTGTATTTTAAGAATATTCCATGTGGTGCCACTGAGATGACTAGGACAAGAATTGTAAGATAAGTAGGAAATTGTTTCCGGGTATAAAGAGGCTTGTGCTAAAATGAGGAATATTATAAAGTGGGAGTGGAGGTTCTCAGTCAAGTCATCAGGTTTTGTTTTTGTGGCAAAACATTTTATTCTTCTCATAAGTGACATACGCATAAAATTCCTGTGGTTTATACAAATGAAGACAATATGAAATAACATTGGGAAACTGTGTTGAAGGGAGTAAATGACTGGAATAAAAAAGTATGAAATTGCAGTATGCAACATTTTGTACTGGAGGACTGACCTGTAACAGAAATGTCTATGATAAACCTTGTACTCAGCTATTATAAGGAGCGTAGGTAAGGATCTGACTGCATTTTCTGGATAAGATGATGTTTACAAGGACCAGTCTAGTGCAGCTTTGAAAATGAAATCTCGGAAGATGTATAAAGGAAGTAATTTTCAGTTTAATTTGGGAAGATTTTATGTGATTGTACAGTGTCCTGGTTAAATTTCATCTGGAATACTACACACATTTATTGTCATACGTATTCAGGTGGGGAGAACAGCTGATGGGAAAGAATGTGGGAGATTTCTGAGTAAGACTGAAAGATATTACTTGCTTTTCTTAGCAGCTGAGGACTGGAAGATGGTATTGTCATTTAAATCAGTCAGAGCTGCCTTTTCTTTTCCTGCCTTCATAGACCAGGAAGAGAAACAAATGCTGGACATACATACTGGAACATGAGGTGTCTTAAAGAATTGTCCACCCAAATATGCCGGGGACGAACCGGAATTTTTCAATTGGATACAGATTGGATATATCTGTAAAAAAATAAGACCTCAAACAACTCGCTCAATGATATTTTTAAATGGCTTATGGTTGTTCATGTACCCCGAGTTGCAAGCATGGGAGAAATACCAACAAGATATTTTCAAGAGTTTAAAACAAGAAAAAGAACTTCACTGGCAGCTTCAGAATATCAAAGAACTTGGGCGAAAGGTTTAGTGCAACATTGTCAGCCTAGAACACTTCTCAAAGTATTGACTTGCCCATTGGACTTAGCAAACACTAAGCCTCTTTGATTTTAAGTTACTCAAATTCTAAGAAGAGGTAATTAGAAGAAGGACGAGGAGAGAAAGACAGGAGAGATACTGAAGAGCCCACATACAGCAGTCAACCCCTGGGTTCCAGCAGTGTTCAGACACAACTTCCCCAAGGAGGTGGGGTCTAGACAATGAAGTGAAGGTTTTAAATACCCCTGGCCTTCCTGTGCCCTTTCTCCAGGTGGGATTTCTGGTCATTTGGCCACTCAGAAGCTGGACTGGTGGCTCCAGAGGTGGAGTCCGGGGCATTGCCTCCACTGTGCCAGTGAGTGGCATCTCTCTTGGGCTGGGGTACAGGCCCTAGGGGGCTGGGGGTGTACGGGGCAGGGCACTGCCTTGTCAGGGTAAGGTCTCACCTGCCCCTTTCCTCAGCACACATGCACCCCACAATACCTCAAGACATCAGTCTCTCACAATGAGATTATCTAAATTCCCTAAAGCAAAATCAAAGTTCAAGAAGGTTTTACCTCCACTTGAAATCATATTTCTAGGATATTTCAGGCTTGTGTAGACCTTTTTAGGTGGACACTGATAGAGTGGTGGCTGTTCATACTCTGCTCTCACCGTGTGAGGTCCCACTGCATGCATCAGATAGTGAGAGATATGCTTTAGTTAGCAACATTGGAGCATAGTAATCAACAAAGCTGTTTGCACCATATATTTTAAGGGAAGGAAAGATTATGCTTGTAAATAAATGAGGCCCCTTAGTTGTTTTTGTGGTGAAGAAGGGAAATCCTAAAAGCTGGGATATAAAGCAGGGTTCTGAATGTCAGATTTTAAAAGAAAACTGAAAGGAAAATAATACAATATATCAATTATTCTGACTACTGTCACATGTAGAATTACAAAAACAGATTTGCTGAAACAAAACTTTTTATTTACTCTTGCTTTTGGGTGCAAAAATGATTATGGAAATTTCAAATCATCTGCTAAAGGACAGGAGAAGAAAATCTAAGTGTTAAATTACATTCAGATAGAAATTAAATCCTCTAAAAATTGCACTCCCAGTATTTGAATAGTGGTTGGAACACGTAGAGCTTTCTTGAAGATGAATTTAAGGATCATGCAGGCCTTCCTTGCCGTAGCTAGGGAAAGTTGTTTGCTGGTTTCAGGTATAGTTAATCCAGATTTTGAAACAGCCTGAGCTCCTCACATAAGAGAACCCTTTTGGAAAGCAGCTGCAGAAGTATTCAGAATGATTCTACTACTCAGCTGTATATTCTGCTGACTGATGCTTTTTGTAAGTTACGGGTATGTTATACCTGTAACTGCAGGTGGATGATTTCTTGTGTATTGTTCAGTTCACAGTCTGGGTTCATCACCATGTAAAATGACACAAAGGAATGTACAACCCAGTTTTATATTGTATTAATGGGGCACTGATGTACTGTGGTACATTTAAAAAAAATGGAACTGGATTTGTCTTTGATCCATCAGGAATTTGGGATAACATTTACCAGTATTCTGGCATTCCCCCCATACAAACAGGAAGTCATTGCATCTGAAACTCTTTATTTTGTAGGTAGACAGCTATCAAAAATATGTTAATAGTATACAGTGACTGTAATATCCTTTTTTTAAAAGATTTGAAACATCTTCCCTCATTGACAAAGACCAAGGGTATCTTGAAGCTACGTGGGAAAAAAATCACAGTTTAATTGTCTTGATATGGTTTTCTTAACAATAGATGCTTGCAAATTGAGCTATTCTGTGTGTTGTTATGAAGCAGAGTTTTGCTGCACTGATTGGCTATTCATCTCCCAGAAGATGCTGGAGTTAATCATTTAATGTCTGACCACCAGTCTAGTTTACTTCACCAGATCAGACACATGGGCAGTAATCTCAGTCACACCTAAATATACAATACAGGCAGATTCCAAAAAACAACAGGCTTTAACCATCAGCAAGTGCTGTGCATATGGACAGAAAGTTAACTGGTACTGGATTTTATTAGAAAATCTCCCAGGTATTGACTTGCAGATGGGTGGATGAATAATGTGATGGATGGAGGTCATATGTAGGACTCTGCTTCCAACCTGTCGTGCTCCTCTGGAATGCTACACCCTGAACCTGTAACAGCACTACCTGTTTCTCCAGTTATTAGGGGTTTGTATTTTTGTTCTTTGTTTTGAGGTTTGTCTGAGTTCTTAAAACTTCTAGATAAACCTTCAGGATTTAATATCCATGTGTATGGCATCATCAGTCTTGTTATCTTAAAAGCCGATTTGCTATTGAAAGTAATGCTTGCAAGTTGATTTTCCTAATAACAGGATCTGATGCTCTTCCTGAGTAAGACTGACTTCTTCAGGTTTTGTCTGTAAGGAAGTAATCTGTGTTGATTCTAGCAACATAGTTTGCAGCATTGTGTCTCCACAAATCCAAATCTACACCAATAGCTATAAAATTGCTGCATTATTTAATCATATTTTTTTCTTCTTTATGAAGTTTTTGTGTATATTTTAACTCATGGACAGCAAGGCATGTCCTTGATGTGTGTTAAAAACATGTTTATATCCACATATAACTTTAACAAGCAAAAAAAGGAATTGGTTTACAAAACCCCATATTCTGATTTGTAAAACTGTTTCCTGTCAAAAGCTGTTCCTGTCTCACTACATTAAGGCTAATTCTGTGCTTTTCTGCCTGAGTTCAAGGTAGTTTCTTTGTCTTTTTTGCTTATCTGAGTCCACAACACACTTCAGATTACAGCTGATTTTTTTTCTAGCATAGCAGTTAAAGTTTGTGACCATGTTCTATCTGCACAGTGTTACAATTTTTTTCCCCTAGTTTAGCTTTGTTAAATAAGCTCTGGTAGCAGAAAAGGAAATCCAGTTAGCTGTTAAATTGAATTAGTTACTCTCAGTAATTTGGTGTTTACAGTTGATGCAGGATAAGAGTAAATTTTTTTAGTCCCCAAGTAAAGATTGGAATCTGTGGCTTCAGATTCCGTCTGCTCCACCCCATTCAGGGAATGAAAATCCTTGCCACCTTGAAATTATTGAGACCCTCAGAAGTGTCTGAAGGCTAATGAAGAAGCTGGGGTCTTGAGGAGACACGGAAAATGTAGGAAGAACGTAATTCTGCCATTACAGATTAATGGGCAAAAAAATCTTGGGGAGTATTGGCCAGTGAGAGTGGAATCCATGTCTCCTGGGGTTGTGGGAAGAGCAGCTGCAAAGACAAGATTTAAGCACAGCTCAAAAAACATCTTGCATCTGCTTCTAGTTAGAAAGGGAGGGGGTAGTATGGGGATGTGTGTTGATCTCTGTGTTTGCGATCCTAATTGCTCGATGATAATGCTTTCCCCGTATAGAATTAATGTGATCTGTTATGGGCATCACTATGATAAATACCATGTTAATTCAAACATTTGAATAGCATTCAAGGCCACTTGAAGCCCTTTAAGGACTCAATCTATTGTGCTGGCCTTTTCACATATAGGTAGTAATTTTACCCTTTAAAACTTCATGTTGTTTCTAGCTGGCTACATAGGAGCTATTTTTTTATCAATTCCTTTTGTTTGCAGTCTCATTTTTGTCCAAAAATAAAATGCTACAACGAATGCATTACTTTTTTTCTATTTTCATATATTGCTGCTACAGTCATTTTAAAGAAAAGTGTAGGGAAAGATTGATTATTAGATGTATGCCAGTGCTACTTTAAATTGGATCCTTTTTGGCTTTTTGGGGCATACTGGTTGTTGGGGTTTTTTGGAGGAGGGATTCTTTGGGGTATTTTATTTGGGGGTTGGGTTTTTGTGTGTGTGTCTGGTTGTTTGGGGGGTTATTTTTTAGGGTTTCTTGGGTTATTTTAGACGTCATTTTTATTCCTTCTAAAGGAAGGAATACAGTGTCTCCTCTAACTGTATGGGCTGAGGGGCTGAGGTGTCAGAAGCAGCTCTCAGCAGCTGCTGCCTTTCTGCACTCCTGCTGGTCCACAGGAGGTCTTGGTGTTCTAATAGGAAGGAGTAACAAACCCCAAAGTTGACTGACACCTGTTCACAAAATGGGGTTAAGGGTAAAAAAGTTCAGTATGTTTTCTTTCAATGTTTTGTATGATTTGAAAAAAACAATCTTTTGTTCTGACATTAAAAACATGTTCTTTCAAGCTAATATACTGGTTCCTTTAGACATTAATTATCAATTTGTTTTGAGAATTTTCAGATTAAAAGGCTGAATGAACAGTTCTCTGTGAGTTACAAAATCTAGTCACTAAAATCCAGTATAAATGAAACATGGGTAGAAATACATTCTGTTTCAGAATTTATTTTCATAGAGACTGTAAGAGAAGAAATTCTGAAATTCATCTCCAACCTGCTGGAAATACATGTGTTAATTCGTCTGAATGTTTTATTGCCTTCTCTTCACCTCACCATCTAATAATAATTTTTTTGTGTATCATCTCCAACAGGAAACAGTCCTCAAGATAGCCCTAGGAATTTCTCTCCCAGTGCCTCAGCCCACTTTTCTTTTGCACGAAGGTAAGAGGTTGTTTGTAGTATTCAACACACACGTTTTCAATAGAGGAAATGTTATCGGATGCAGATATAAAAGGTGATTGCAAGGACATCTGTCAGGTCCTTCACTAAATATTAGCTCACTTATGTAAACCCTTTTAAACCTCAGTGGCAACAAATTAGTGAATGTGCAATGCAATGTGAGCATATCTTTTTGAATTTAAAAAATAGATTACTGATTTAATTGTAATGAATCTGATTCAGACATTATCAGCTTACCTACTGAGATATGGGGAAATTTTAAACTACTTGAATGTTGCTTCCTATACTTTTTTTAACGATGTAAGAAGTGCATTGTTTGTAAGATCACTCCTATACAGGTCCTGATTCTACTGACAGCAGCAATACCATTACTGTACCTTGAATACCTGTCATTGACCTGTTTCAATTATCTGTACCAATATCTATGAGACAATCAGCATTTTCACAGGAGTGTTGTGAGGATTCATTAATGTTAGTAGAATTTTTGAAGATCTAAAGTGAATTTGAAGTGACATATGAAGTATATTATTATTAAATGGACAATAACCAAAGTTGATAGCATGTCATGGGAGACTGCCTGTTTGTGTCAGTGTGGTTCCCCATCATTTAACACTTTGTTACCCTACTTCAGATAGTATGTTCATTAACTCTTAAGTCTGTGAAGGTAGGCAGAGTTTATGTCTTTACCGAGGAGATTCTATATATGAAAAATGAAATTGGAATGCTTAAGCAGTGTCAGGCATGTAATTGTTGGGTTTGCACTGAGCTATAACTTGCCTATAAGTTTATTTTGGGAAATCAGTAAAGTAGCACACACAAATTTTCAAAACTAAGTGCAAGGAAATGGCTTAATTTTTTTTATTTAAAGCTGTGAAGTGGTGAAAACTTGCATAATTTTTTAATCTGTATCTGATTTGTTAGTGACAGTAGATCTTGTCAATCTTTCTAATAGCTTGTGATGCTACTTTTTTAATTGTCTTAAGTTGACTATTTCTTTTGAATCTACTTCCTTTTGATAGTTTTCCTTTTGTCAGAGATACTATCTCTTCAGAGATTACATTTGTTTGTGAGCGTTATTTTTAGAAAGATTCATTAAGTCCAGAAATAGGTTATAATGGAAAAAGCAGATGTGAAACATCGAGCATTGCTTAGAAATACAACAGTCGGGAAATAGTTTTCCTTCCCCACCCATAATCAACAGAAAGTTTAAAATGTTATACTTTTGCAAGCTTTAACATTCAGAATTAATGAAAAAAAAAAAAAAAAAAGGATTTGTTTTTCCAGTGTTTCATTTGGATTTTGATCTCTCTAGAAGCCCTGTAATGAGTTTTAAATAGATTCTTTAACTGAAGGAAATTTCTCTGATTTAAAAATATCTCACCACTTCAGTGGGATTCAAGAAAGATTTAGAGCAATCTTCTGTGGAAACTGGTTTGTTCTTTGTTTATATTGAAAATGCTTGATGCCAGTGAAGTTTAAAACTGTGTTAATACAACTTTTCATATGAATTGGTATGTCTGTTGTGGCTGTTTTCATATAAGCTGTGGTGGGATGAATTTTCATAGTAAAATGCACTGTGGTAATGAGAGCAGACTTCTGACTTTATGCCTTTTCTGTTACGTTTTGTAAATTTAATGGATATACAAAAGAAGGGAAGGACAAGGATGATAGAGCATGTCGAGGGAGCAGAGTCAGTGGTATAGGGGTCTGGATACTCCCTTTTCATCTACAGCCTCCCAGTCAATGGGGATACCAAAAAGCTGGGACAGTGTGAGGAAGGGAGAGAGAGGCAAAGGAAATTATTTGAGGCCTCCTCTGAGGCTGCTTCCTTAGTGTACCCACTTCCTGTTAGGCACTGGCCATGCCATGCAGCAGCCACAGCAAAGGGAGCTGCCTCAGGGAGATGGCCCTGTGCTGTGCTGCCAGCTGGTGTGCAGGGCTGGAGGCAACGTTCCCTAGCACCTTGGCACCAAGCTAGATGGTCACCTTCCTCTGCCCAGATCTGCTGGGGTGACCAGTGCCCAGGAATAACCTGTGCCCCTGGAAGTCAGCACTTCTGTATGTTAAAGTCCAGCATCTGTGAACCCATGGATAGGTGATGGACTGCACTTTCTAGAGCTGCTGGAAAGTGAGTAAAAACATACTTTAAGACAGAGGCAAGTGGTGTATCAAGAGTCCAGGGGAAAATGTTGTAGGGACTTGGTCCCCTTTTTTCCCATAATCCCTTATGAATGCCTCCTGTTCTCCCTCCTTTTCCTCCCAGATAACTTTCTGTGAGACTGTCTGTACCCTTGACAGCCTTTCTGTGTGATTCAAGTACCCTGTTCACTGTGAGTTAGTCAATTAAGAAATACTTCCTTTCTCACAGATGCAGAATGCATGGGTGTCACCCATGTTTAAATACTGTTGAAGTTCTTGTTTCAATTGTGAACAGCTAAGCCAAATGACAAGAAAACTCTTAGCATGGTGCTTTTGTATGGAGGTATCTCTTATGTACCTGAGTGAAGAAGAGAATATAAAAGAATGAATTAAGAACAAGATTATGGCAGAGGTGGAAGTTTTTTCCAAAGTGCAGTATTTGACACAATTAGCAGTCTCTAGCCACATGTGCTTTTCATCTTTTAATACTAATAATGTATTGTAGTTCCTTTTCTCACTTTGTGTATACAAAGTGCCAGAGCTATAATTGTAGCTAGTGGATGAATAAATGGATATATTGGAAAGAAGCAAGGGGCTTTCTAGACAATTAGCGTGAAGGAAAGGACCTCTAAAACTTCTGCATCAATAGGTTTAAGATTCCTGATTTGAGATGACTTCAATACTTCAACATTACACTTCAGTTATTTTTCAGTCCTTCAGAATTTCACTTTGTGTGTCAATCAGACTTTGGAGATGATCTTTGTGACATAGATTTTCAGTTCTCCTTTCTGCACTATCATACTGTTTGTTAATGAAAACTTGTCCTGTGTTGTTATTTATATATTATTTTGCCTTTTTTTTTAACACATCTGATTCAATTGTATTGCAGTCATGGGCATCGAAATGACAGGTAAATTCTACCTTCTCAAAAATCCAAACACTTCTCTCATAGTTGGTTTTCAGTTTGCCACTTGAATGTTGATGTTCCATGTTGTCTTTGTGTAGATCACCTCAGACAATGAAGATCATAAAATGGGGTTTAGTTATCATTTGTAATAGTTATTTATTTTTTTTATTCTGAATGAGCATGATTTTTTTCTGAAGATTTGTTTTTCATGATTTATATATGTAACATTTAACATTTAGGTTTGGTTTTACCTAATCATTAGCCTGCTAGTTTGTTGATATCCTCTGCTGATGCCACTGAAGAATGCACTACCCTTTTGTGTCAATCAGACCGTGATCGTTATTCTGTGGCTCAGAGCACTGTGGTCTGCATTTGTTCACAAAGTTTTTAATTTGCTTCTCATTAATTTTCATGTGATGGACATAAAAGTTGTGAACTTCTTGTCCATTTCTGTTTGTATTAAATACCAGTTCTGTGGAGCTGTTCATTCTCTTTGTGGTTGCTTCATGTCATAGATTTTTAACTGTAAAGAAAAGCACAATAAAAATAATTCGTCCTTGGTGAAGGCTTGTTTATTGCGGTCCCATGTGAAAGTGTACTGTTCGTTAAAACCCCTATTTGTATCATGCCTTTTGGGATACAGTTTTACACAGTAATATTTCCATGGCTGTTACTGCATTAGGATACTGCAGGGTTCATTTGGCTAATCTCTGTTTCATAACTTCCAGGACTGATGGTCGCCGCTGGTCTTTGGCTTCTCTCCCTTCTTCTGGCTATGGTACAAATACACCCAGCTCAACTGTTTCTGTAAGTATCTGTTTTGCTGTGCTGATAGATCCATACTCCTGTGTCAGCTCCCCGCCATACATGCACATCTTGTATTCCACAGCAGTGCCTTGGATCCTGCTCCAGGATTTGGGAGCTGGCCATCTGCAAAATACCAGCTTCTACTTTGTACATCTGCGCTTCTCTGTACTGGAGAGGAATGACTTTTACATTTTACAGCCTGGAGCAAAGTTCTTGGTTGTGATAGTCACACCTGAGAGGCTGTGGAGGTAGAGTTGTAGAGAAAGCCTGCTTTGGAAATAACAAATCGTTGACATTTTGACATTTAAGGCACATCACTGCAGTGAAAGGCTTGGTCTGTGTAGATCCAACTATGGCTCTTCAGTGTTTTAAATCTTATATGTCTGTAAAAGGTGTTTTACCTTTTATGAATGACACATTTTACTGAATGGTTGATAACTGATTTTTTAAAGCTGCTTCTTTAACAATTAAAGTATGCTTTCTCTTCCCACTTGCAGTGGGTTTCTTCAGTTTCTCTGTGAAACAATTGAGTTCTGCGTTCGGTAAAATGATGAACTATGACCATTTTGTGTTTATTTTATTTTTAAAATAAAATATTTTTATTTTATAAAAATTTTATTTTATTTTTGTCCACAAAGACTTCTTGAAGGACAGTTCTGTCTGTCTTAAACCATGTTGAGTAATTCCACATATCTTAAGAACTTTTCACCTAAACTCTTTTCACCTAAGCACTGATTTTGACCTCTGCTTTCTTTTCTATGTAGATGTTACTTTTGCCAAGTAAATTCCGTGGTTTCACATTAATTCTGTAAGCAGTTTTCATTTGGGCATGTTTGTGTATCTCTTATTGGAACTAGATCATATACGCTGTGCTCTTCACCTATATTGACATAAGGAAGTTATTATCAGATAAATGTAATTGCCATAGAAGCACCATCACTGTTGCAAGAAACAGGCTTGTGCTAGAAAAGAGATTAAAAGCTGTGTCAAAAACAGATCAAAACACAGTTTTAATTTTCTGTTCATATTAATTTCTTTGATATCTTCAATTTTAGAATGGTGATCCTAATCCATATACTTTTTTCCCACTTAAGTTCACTAGCTGCTGTAGGCATCCTGGAGTGTGGAGCAGTTTTACGTGGTATTTGCATATGCTGCCCACACACTTATGGACTTAGATAGCTTCTGTAATATGTCACTGTTGACTTACCTCATGATTATTTCTGACTAGAATGTATTAATATTTAAATACTTACATGTCTTCCCTACCATTGTGTAAACAGTTTCTTAGTTGTGGAAATAAACCTCTTTTCCCAATTAATAAATTTCAATTTTGTTGAAGAAAGCAGCAGAAGATAATTCATGCCATAAATATCTAGGGTGTCCGACCCACCTTTAAGAGTAAGGGAGCACCCAAGATTAGTAAATACTTGTGGTCAAAAGAAATGACTGAAGTCAGATGATCCACAAAAATTCTCTTAAGTTTTATTTGTAAATTACATGCTTGGCATAGAAGTGGATACATCAGTCTCTGACCTGCTATATAAGCACATCAGTGGTTTTTGCATAAAGGGGTGCGATGTAAAGGAAAGAAAAAAATGGAAAAAATAAACGGGGGGGTAAGTGGGGAAGGAGGGGATGACTAGTACTGGTTACAGCCTTAGCCCAGCTGCTAGAATATCTGGGGTCCTGGGAGTGCCCAAGGCTTGTGAGGGGGATACCATTTTATAGAGAATCTGTTTCCACCCTGAAGGTGGGTTTCTTGCTTTCTGTGCAGATTAGTTATCACTCACAGTCTGTTCTTCCAGGTCCTTGTGGAAATGGGTCAGAAGGCTTTTGGGTCTTTGGTGGTCTTGTTCCCCCCATACAGTCTGTACCTGCTTCTCCACCTCATTTCTGTTTGTACTGTACTGAGTTGTGCTTATCTCCAGGAGGTAGATCAAGGACCTTTGTCCCAGAGAAGTGCTGTCCTACCTCTGTATGGCCCCTTGTCCAGTCACATCTTGTTCTTTCTCACAGCGTGTTACTGCCAGCAGTCCTTGGCTGCTGTTACCTACAGTCCTTGGCTGGTGCCACAGCCACCCTGCTGTTGGTGTATCAGACAAACACATTAACCTTTATTGTCTTTGCTTCTGCGGTATCTCATGGTTAGTTTCTTTTTCTGTTTTTCCCAAGAATTTGCTACTGCTGATAAGCCCTACAAAAGCACTCAGCCTTTGAATCCTAAATCTAGCCCTATTTCTTCACTTCGTAGAGATGTTTTTCACTGTCTTCTTTTACCCCCGGATGATATATGTGAGTTGCAAAACCAAAACTAGACGCGTACCAATCTAATTGGTTTCATATACTTTTTCAGAGTCTGAAAGATATAACACAGTTTAGCTTTCTCCTTCACATTATTACTAATTGTTAGAGGAAATGAGAGACCAGTTCATACAACACCGTAAAAGTACTTATGGAACACTTCCTTTTCAGTGATGAATAAATAAAATTCACATTAATCTATACATGTATCAACCAGCAAGCAGAAGGAGTTTTTACATCTCAATAGAGCACAACTTTGGTCTTCACAAGCAACTGAAAGTCAAAGCAGTGGCCAAGGTCTCTGTAGTTACCACACTTATGCTGATGTGAGCTGCACTCAGCATTTCTTGTTACCCCATTTTTTTTCTTTGTTTGTTTTTTATATTGAAAGTGATGAGGTGGATAAAATTACTTATTTAGGGAAGTTTGTGGGTTTAGAAGTGGTGCAAGTACCACATATACCAGTTACCACAACAAAATCAAAATCCCTTCTGCTTGATTATTCAGTTGAAAAGAAGCTCTTGGTGTGTATTTAAGCACAGCTGGATTAAGTCTTGGCAGTTAGAAGATGCAGTTGAGATGATTGTGTATTCTAGGAGAGCAAGCCTTACAAAAGTGATGAAGTGAGACAATACACAGCTGCCTATTTTTCAAAACTGCATTTGTGTCAGAAGAACATTTGTGCTTCCATTATGCGTTATGGTTGAACATATAAAAAACACTTCTAACTCTTGTGTGATTTTTTGAGCATTAATTGTAGAATGCCACAACTATTTTGTTTAAGAATTCTGCTGTAAGGATTTGGATTTGTACGGAAATCAGAATTTAGATCACAAAAGAAACGTACTTTGTGCCTGTGATGGTCCTGACACAACTGAGAGTGGTTAGCATTAGGAACGTCATCACTTTAGTCATGTTGTATCTTAAGTCTGACACCTTATATGAGAAGTGTGATATGAGTTTATTTTTCCACTCATGTTCCCATAATCTCCTAAAAGATTTTAAGAGGAATAGCCACCTGTGATGCTCTGTACTGGTATATTCTCCTGTGCTAGGAGAATCTTTTATTTTACAGAGCATGGCTCTGGGAAACAAGCTGTGAGGTTAAATGCAACTAGCTGCTGTAGTGTGAGGTAAAAAAGAATTTACCTTACCTATCCTGCATGCCAAATTATGCATGGTAATGTGCTGAGGCAGAATTCCATGCATGAGTTACTGTAACTCAACAAGTTATTACCTATCATAGGAGCTGCCTTAAATTCTTGGTGTGCATGCCTCTTAGCCTGCAGCAAAGCAAGGTAACACAGTCTTGCGAACTTCAGCTTGTTCTGATGTGGTGCAGCATTCCCATGTAGACCAGTTCTTCTTAGCCTTTTCTGCTGCTGGGTTTTCTTTTTCACTTTTAGGAGATGACTTCATGATATCTAGTGTGATAAGAAAGCTTTCCTTTTGCTTGTAAGAGGATAGATATTAGCCTTTACCACACAAGTTGCCAGGAGATTAAAAAGGCTTCCTAGTTTCTGTGCTTGCCTGCCTGGTTATTATCTGTTGACCTTAGCAATGCAGGGATAATATTTGTACAGTACAAAAGTTTATTGATTTCCCTCACTAGAAATGATGTATCAAAGAAACCCTGCCTCCATTAAAAGAGCACCCAGACAGGGGCCTTGGTGTTCAATATAAGTCATATAAGCAGTAATGGGCACATGTAAATTGATGCACAGAAGAAATCCATTTTATTGAGAAATCCAGCTGGAGACTGAAGAGCTCCAGAAAGATAACCAAGTTTTTCAACTTCTTCCCTTCTGTGGGTTAAGTATAGGAAATGTCTGCACGATACTAAGCAGTTTTGTGCAGTTGTACAAGAATATTTACGAATCAGCTAACTTGGAAACTGGTTTTGGTACCAGAAACAGTATAACTTTTCTCTGTGTTTGTCAGTCCACATTAGCAAGGCTGGTTGTTAATGATTTGAACAAGTGTGTGTGTTCTTTAAAAAGGGTACCAGATCCAGGTTTTCTAGTTCTACCTCCGAGCGTCTAACATGACTCAGGTAGAGCTGCATAAAATCCTATGAAACATGATAGTATGGTTATTTGTGCTGCTTATGTAATGCAGCTCTATACATGAAATATGTAGGGTGGTTATTGTGGAAGCACTTCCATTTTCATACCTGTCCCTATCTTCCAGTTTTATACTAAGTGGATGGTTTTAGTGTAATTCCTTTCACCTTTTGTCAGCCATATAACTGATCTTGATAAATGTACTGGGTTCTCTCACTTTATTTTCAATGTACAGATTTTTATGAGATATTAACGTATTAATTTTTTCAGCAAGATTTTAGATAGTATTTAATTTTATTTTTAAGAACTGTTATATGTACTGTTGTAAATATAGATCATGAAGTACCTTTATTATGAAGATTTACAGTTGGCATTGTGACAATAAGTTATACTTTACAGTTATCATACTTAGGCTGTCCTAGTCTAATAATTAATTTTCAGCAGACTCTATTTTAGCTATTCTTATGTATCATTGACATCAAACATCAGAAGTCACCTTTGCCTTAGGAAATTTAGATTTTTGAAATTCAGTGTGTCTTCTGGTACTGAAGTGGTTGGGTTTTTTTAATGCTTACTCTATACTTAATTCATGAGTTTTAAGAATAATAATTTATTTTCTTTTTTAAATTGGTAGTCAGGCATGAGAAACAGTAACTGTAATTTTTAACTTAAGTTGCTTTATTCACGAGCAACAAATACAGCCTTGAAAATGTTTTTTTCACTCTGATGGAAGCTTGTGTTTTCTTGTACACTTGCAGTCATCCTGCTCATCCCAAGAGAAGCTACACCAGTTACCATACCAACCAACACCTGATGAACTACATTTTTTGTCTAAACATTTCTGTACCACTGAGAGCATTGCCAGTGATAACAGGTGCAGGACCACTGCAATGCGCCCTCGGTCCAGAAGTCTCAGGTGAGTTGTGTACCTGAAAGCAGGAGTTGGATCTAAATTCACATATTGTGGGAAGCATCATTGTGTTTTATGTTGGGTATGGGTACTGGTTTTGAAATGGCTTGAAATATACAAGTAACTCAGGCTGAATGAAGAATAGTCCTTTTAATACTTGTTCTGGTTTTGGTCGTGGCCTACTTCAGGGTAAATATTGTTAAGATAGGTCTTAATGGGAAGGCAGCTAATCTGCAGAGACTGTCTCTATGACCTTGTCATTAATGATCGAATTGCAGTGTTCCCTTTCTGAATCCATATACCTGCTCTGTCCCCAATAGTAGCCTGTGAATGTCTGTAAACAGACTGACTGTATCAGTCCAAGGACACTCTGTTGTGATGCCTTGTGACAAAGTTTAGTGTTCAGTTTCGACCTTTAAGAATACCAGAAGCCAGATCTAGATTGACAGAATGATTTAATTTGGAAGGGACCTTAAAGATTGTCTCATTTCAACCCCCTTGTTGTGGGCAGGGACATTTCTACTAGACCAGATCTTCTAGACAGATGGAATAGGCCAGAATCACGAACACAGGAGATCTGTATTGAGATTTTTTAAAGGGCTTTGTAGTGGACAGTGAGGTTCACGATAACGAAAAGTAATTTTGTAGGTTTGTGAGGTCTGTGAGTATCTTTTACGAATTCTTTTCCTCCAAGTCTTGTGCTTTTTTTTACAGGCAGAGTGTTCCAGCTTTGTTCGACATGTGCATATGTATGACATTTTTTATACTGTTGTATAATATAATAATATAATAAATATATTATTTATCTTACCAGACTTTTTCTGCTGGTCAGATTGAAAGCAGAATGTTTTGATATCTTTTTTCAAATTATCCATTTAGAAAACCAAACAAAGCTCAAACTCGTTTTGTACTTTTTCACTTGCAGCTACCGGAGTTCTTGGTCAGATTTTGCTATTTTGATTGTATCTAGTCTTCAAAGGTACAGGTATAAAACCAGTTAAATAGATCTCTCTTGCCCTTCTGAGAAGAAGATAATGTTCACAAGGCTTGAAATACAGGAACATACTAGGAGAATAACATGGTTAGCAGTTAGATGTCAAGTACATTAAATAATCATGAGGACTTGAACAGAAATAGCAGAAAGGAACCAAGTGTACCATTGATTGCAGACTGTAACTTCCAGTGATGTCTGTGCTGACTTTGTTGCAAATAAATCATACAAAAATGTAAGAACTAACTGTAGTTCATGCTGGGACAAGTGTAAAGGGATTATTTGCTTTGCTTGCAGCCCTGGACGTTCTCCTGCTTGCTGTGACAATGAAATAATTATGATGAACCATGTCTACAAAGAAAGGTTCCCAAAGGTAATGAATTATGTTTAAGATACCCAATATCTAAATTGATAGGCAACATAGGTTCTAAGTGATGCTTCCGTTCTGGGAAGTAATGATCTAGCCCTGTAATGGCTTCCATAAAGCATCACTGAGCTCTTGTTGCAACGATAAAATCACAATAAAGAAAACTCTGGCTGAGAACTGGACATTCATTTGGCAATGCTGCCAAACTGGTTTTGAAATGAATCGTGCTGATAATATACTCTCCTGATTGGAATCTGATGATACATTGGATTTCAATAGGTGGTGTGAACTTGGAGCAAATGTACTATATACTGCATTAGTAAATCAAAACCAGTTTTCAGTGCTAAGTCTTGAGAAGCATCTGCTGTGATATTCCAGCAGATTCCTTCAGTTAATGCTATTTCTTTGTTTTCCCAAAATGAAGAAATGCTATATACTTTACATACATGTGTATGTATTATATGCACTGATTTAATGCACCTAGTGAGATAAGTGCACAGATGTGGGGGTTTAACCATAAGATAGGTGGACATTTTGCTCTCCTGTCCAGAGATCTTGAGACACAGATGAGTTCCTCGGTGCAGGTGTGTGTGCACTTCAAGGTGTGCACAGCTTGAAGCATTGTGCTCTTGAGTGCTCCTAGGATTTTGGTTACCCTGTGAAAATAAAACAAGGTACTGTTCCTAAAACATGAGTTAAAAAGGGATAAATTCCTTTGCATTTCTTCATATAAATGTGAAGAAAGGTTTGTCAAGATTTGCAGAGTAATCAAGCAACAATATGAAGTGTGAAGAACACACTCATCTTAGTGTTTGAGATATGAACTAAGATGTGTGGGACTATTTAATAATAATAATAATAGTAATATCTTCAAGGGTTTTTTTTAAGCATCTGCAGTTCTGTGAGCACCAGTTGGTTGTGTAAAAAAAAAACGCATCTGGGAACCTGCAGACATGTTTGGCAGGACCTGTGAGCCTTTGGTGCTTTTAATTAGTCAAATGAGCCTCATTCAAACTTTGCTTAGAGGAATATTTTTATGGAATAACCTTTGTCAAAGTAATGACTATATTCTGCTGTGTAGTATCTGCAGTTTTAGCAGAACAGAGTAAACCCCTATGAAGTTTTTTTCCTTTTATATATTTCCACTTTTGCTTTGACTTAAAAACTTCTTAGTTCTATTAGTGATTATCACAAGATTAGTGCACAGTTAATCACCAGTAGCAGACAAAGTGGGGGGGTTGTATAGTAGAGCAATAAGGCTGTTGCTTTTTATAAGGAAATGTGGGGAAGTATCATCTGTCACTTTGTCTTTGTGTACTTGCCTTTTGGCTTCAGTAATTTTGTGCATTCCAGCTAGGTAAATTCTTAGGCAGTACAGAAGTGTTCTAAAGTCAGAAATAACTTCAAGGCTGTTAGTTTCATGTAGAGCTGATTTAATGTGTTGAACAACTACTTTTCAATAGGCCACAGCTCAGATGGAAGAGAGGCTTCAGGACATTATAACAAATCATTCTCCAGAGAACATCCTTCCTCTGGCAGATGGAGTGCTCAGTTTTACCCACCATCAGATCACAGAACTGGCTCGAGATTGTTTGGATAAATCTCACCAGGGCCTCATCACGTCACGATACTTCCTTGAATTACAGCAGAAATTAGACAAATTGCTACAGGAGGTATGAGCCTTGGGACTGCTATGTGTTTGCCTGAAAACTGTTTAAATCTGTTTGCCTAAGAGTTTTCTTGAATGTTGTCTTGAATTGTGACCGTTTACTCAAGTATTTGTCAAAAGTGGTATTCATAAGATGCTTTAGTCTACATAATGACTCCTACAAAAACTGTAAGGCACTCTAGCATATTGGTCTGTAATAGATGGGTTGTAAAGACTGCAGAAACAACAGCATTATGTCCTTCAATGCAAGTTGTAGATTGCTTACAAAAGTGTGTGCATGAAACCTAGATAGGGCAGCCTATGCAATTTGCTTTAAATAAAGGAGGTAACATACACACTTCCCTTTTATCAACCCCTCTGTGTAGAGAAAGCAGATAGCAACCCCTAGCTTTCCATTAGTAAGAGATAATTTATTATTTAATTATTTGTAACTTTCCTCTCATAGCTGAAATGTTGATTAACAGAAATAATGTCTTTTCTAAATGTGTTGTGACTTTCATAGAAAAATCAGCAATGTGAATTAAGAACTTGAAACTTGCCAAATGTGCTGTTACATAAGTTGCTGTAGTTTGTTAATGTATCATTTTCAAAAGAATGAGTGAAACATGTAAAGTACTCATTTATTTGTGTGGGATTTGATAATATGTTTTGAGTCAAAGTTAATCTGATAGAGCAGCAGATTTGAAATTAATCCAAAATTTTTTCCAGCTGATATGTTAAGATGCCATGCCTGTCTTGATTTGTCTTCTGCTTCCTTTTGAATGCACATGCAGTTTTGGTTGGGTTGTTGGGGTTTTTGTAGGTTTTGTTTTTCCTAGGCTTCTTATTTGTTAATTTCTATTCAGTAAATAGGATTTCTGACACTATTGTTTTTTTTTTGCTTTTTCTCTCCATACAGAAGACAAAATATTCTCTTCAAAACAAAATTTAAGACATCAGTAAATTTATTCTGGATTGTTGAAACCCTGTTATTTAAACATTGAAAATACTTAGACATTGCTTGCTAGTCAAGAGGAAGCTTTAAACCAGTAACCTTCTTATGAAATGATTATAGTTCTGCCATGCCAAAGTGCAGGCAGCATTGGCCAGTTGATAGTGTCAAAATGCAAGAACACGTCTAAGCCAGGATTCACTGAACCACTGTTAACCCTGTTAACAACACATACCTTAAAATGGGTACACGTTAAGTAGAGTTTAAAATTGTGTTCAGTAGCACCTCTTCTAAAACCTGTTAAAAAAACGTGCCAGCACGTTATTCTTTGATCTGCAAAGAAAGCAATACATTGTTTAAAAAATCAACGAGCCGCTCATTTTGTCATATTCTCTGATGCTAATTCTTTATTATTCTTTATTATGTGTGCAAAGACATTATACCTTAGAAAATTCAGATGTAACTTTTGAGTCCACTGCTTGCTTCTTGTTAATAGCATGATATGACAGTATGAAAACATTTTCTTTGCGCAACTTTGTTGTGGGCTCTTAGTTCTGCTTTGGTTTCACGTGGTTCATTTGTTGTCAATTCCCAGCTGCAGTCTTCAGTAGGAAGCTGCATTTCCTGCTGCTGCCTGGCACTGTGCAGTTCCTTCAACTAGGGGAAGACTCCCTTGAGGTTGAAGCAGCTTGGTTCAGCCAAAATTTTTAGAATTTTAAGGTCAAGTGGACTTGAATGCTTTCCTGCTTCATCTCCCTTAAATGTAGTATGTGTTGAATCTTTTGTTCACTAGGCATCTGAGTGTTCAAAAAACTCTGTAGAGGTGCTTTAAATTTTGTTGGTGGTTAAAATAGCAAGGTGTTTTGTCTACAAAAGTTTTATTTAGGCTAAGTTGATAATGTTCAGAATTATGCTTCTCTCCAGTTAAGGTTCTTCTGAAACCTGTTGCAGACTGCTAGATGATATTTGTACAGTTCTCTTTTCTCCTCTTTTAAACTACACAGATTAATTCCTCTCATATATTTGGTGATCTTTAAAATTGTGGTACTTGCATTAAGAGCAATATGCGTAGATTCCTATTTTCATAGAGGTTTTTTTTAAAAACGTAATGTGTTACAGGAAAAGTATTGGTCCTATTGGGATTTCTTGATCTATAGTAGTAATTTCTTAAGTGTTAACGTCTTAATTTTCTTAGTGGCTTTGAATAAGCAAGAGATGCTGAGAAACTTAAGTCTGTGAGTTCTGCTGTTCAGAGCAAAGAACTCCTTTGATATTTGAGGCAAGGGCTGTTATAGTACATTCTAATGAGAAGGAAAATTACACAGTTTCTTTGCATTCGCTAACATCCTTAAACAACATACTTTGTTTTCAGAGGGGAACATTTAAAAGAAACTTGAAATGCAGCTCAGACCAATGTGCAGATGTTGTCAAACCTTCTAGAAGTATTTTTTTCTGTATGTATTCTTCTGTAGCACTTTCCCCTCTCTTTTGTAATCTTTGTAGGACTCAATTTTTCATTGCCTTTCCACATGAACCTTTAGATGAAGCTTCTCTGCAAGCATAGGTTTTTGTACGTATATACACATATAAATTGTCATTTTCCTAAGACTGACCAAAAGACAGTATGAATTTGGCATGCATGATTCTTACATCCATTACTGTTAGTTATGTTAGTTTTCATTTTGCCTAACAAAATTGAGGCACAACCTGCCTGTAGAGATCTGTGTTGTTCTGTATCGATACATTGTATCAGTGTGCAAAACTGGAGGTAATAATACTGTGTAAGTTTAAGAAACAAGTTAAAAAAAGAAAGGTGTTTCTGTGTTGGAGGCACTTTTGATGTTACAGTGTTAGTTTTAAAGCTGGGATTATTTGAACAGAAGTTACAGTGTTGCTCAGATCATTGTTATCTCTGCTGGCATCTTGAAATTGATGCACTGTGTAGTATATGCTTCAGACCTTACAGGTGTCCTAAATATAATACATGCTTTCTTAAGCAGTGCATTGAATGTGATTGATTTAATATTACATTTTTTTTATCTTTTAGGCACAAGAACGATCGGAGAGTGGAGAAATGGCATTTATTAAACAACTTGTTCGAAAAATCCTGATAGTTATTGCTCGTCCTGCTCGCTTACTGGAATGCCTGGTAAGGTCATGTTTACTGTGAGTAGCGTTTTTCACTTAGTAGTATAGGCAATTATCTTGTTTAATGTTCAAGGCTCTTCACAATTGGATTTTGGACCATGTCAAACAGTGTGGTAGAGCTTCGTTGTTAGTGGGATCCTTTCCACTGTATTATTGGATATATTATTGGCTGGACCCTCATGCAGTTTTGTTTGGTTCCCTGCTATTGCAGATACTATGGCACAAAATCCTTTTCATCTGCTGAGGAAGCTGCTGTTTAAAAACAGTTGGCTTTTTCTGTTGTTTTGTTAGGCTTCTCAATTTCTTGGGAAGACTGTTCCAGAATTGTAATTGCTTGGTGGTTTTCTCATTTGTTAACAGTTTCATAATTCTGTTGCACTCAACAGCTGCCAGAACTATAAACAGCTTGAGGTCAGCTCTGCAGTACCTGATCTGGCGATAAGAGCAGCAGAGAATTTAGGCTGTCTGGATACACCAGTAGTTGGTGTTATACTGAGGGCCAGAAGGAGCAGAAGAGTTGATTTATTTATACATGAGCATAGCAGCAGTATTGCCAAACTGAGTTAGTTTGTGTGAGCCATGTGGACGTGTTTCTGCTTTTTTTGCCCAGGCTGTGGAAGCTGGGATGGTTCAGGTGCAGGAAGTTGCTCCTACACATAGAGCCAGTGTGCTTCAGTTGTTCAGTAGAACTAATAAACACTTGCAGAACACAATGTACACAGGAGGATGGTGTAGACACTCAAATACCACACCAGAGCCAGGCTGAGTCCAAAAGGCCTGGCAGTCAGCCTGAGCTGACTTTGAGCCACTCCGCTTGCCAATACTAAGATCAGTGTTGATGCTGCACACAGCTCTTTGAGGTTGGCAGGGCTTATGTGGAAGCCAGCCTGCTGCTAGACTCAAGTTATGCCTGAAATTGTCATAACAGCATTTGCGTTGCACTGAATCTGAGCTGCTAAGTCTTTCCAACCTGATTTTGGCTCTGTGCTGTGTCCCTTCATCTGTGGCACAGTTAATCCACACCCTGGCTCGATCAGCCATGGGCATTTTGAAAGCTGCCTCTATTTTGTTTTGGAAACACTGAGTCTCAGTGTTGAGTTGCTTTTTTGTTCATGATTTGCAGTTCAGAAGGAATCTAAAAATAAGATAGGTGCTCTGAATCAGCATGAAAGAGACGTTCAAAAAAAACTAACCAAAACAAAACAAAAAGGAGGGCTTAAGAGAGAAGAACACCTTAGCATGTCCTCCTTCTGCTGTTGAATCCAAACTGGTTTTACTCCTTCTCCCTGAGAAGTTCATTCCGTGTCTAGTGTGTTGTTCCCTGCTCTATTTGCAGGGTTTATATGTTTCTCTAATTCGTCCAGTTTCTCATATCCTTGTTTTTTGCTGGGCATGCTGAAGTAAGTGGAAGAGCAGTGGTGCAAAGGCCAGATGTGACTGTATCTCTCATAGTTGAGTTTCAGAGCAGCAGTGGCAGGGAAAGCTAGCGCAGCTTGCTTCAAGTGTTCTCACTTAACACAGGATCTTCAGGAGGTTTAAACTGGATTGTAACAACTCTGCATCGTATGTTTTCTATAGTTATGGGTAACTTAAATTTAGGGTTACGGTCATACAACAATACATTTTTCATGCAAGATGTTAAGCCTAGGTCATAAACATAATTGTAAACTTACAGAAACTGTTATTTTCTGTAATATCTCTCTGGGAATTTCTGAATATTGTCTGATATTTTAGAATATCTGTCTGAGATAGATACTAGATGTGGAAAACTTCAGCCTCTGTAAGAAAGTTCCTAAAATTGTAGAAAATAAGTCCAGCTTTGTGGTCATCAGACATTTCAGCTACAATGCAATGAAACTGTCAGTTTTCTGATGGTGGTCTTGTCTCAGGTGTTCATAGCATGTGAAATTCTATTTCGGTTTACTTGATAAACATACAAATAAAGCTTTCATGGTTTCATATGTCGTAACAGCTACTGCCAGTTACTGAAATATTTTTCTCCAGTTGTACATGGAGAATGAAATGCAGAGTTGTAAGTGAAGATCAGAAAATAAATTCATTGCTTCTCATTATTCATACCTATGTATGTATATACCTGTGTGTTCAGATAGCTGTACATGTGCGTCTGTGTGCATACATACACACATTCATATGATTAAAATTACCTGGTTTGAATTCAACTTGTCTTATTATAAGTGGAGGAGAAGATAAAATTGTCTTTTTATATATTTTTTATATATTTTATAGTTTATATATATATATATACACACACATATGTATACATACTTACATATTTTATTTATATGAAATATGTAAGTCTTATATAAGTGGAGGAGAAGCTGTATATCTGCCACTGCAGGAGGTCAGGAGATGATGTTTTCATGACAAAAGAAATAGAAATCTTGGCACACAGCATCGTGCTGTTGGCTGCTTTAGTGCCAAGGAGTAACATGTAAGAGATACAGCTGGGGACGGCATGTAAGATGAGAAGAATAAGACTGAAATAGGTGTTTAGTTATAACTGTTTAGTTACTGGTTCAGATTTTTAGGCATGTTTACAGCATCCTGAGACTTTGGACTACAGTAAGGCAATTTGGACAGTTCATGAGTTTGTGGTTAAGTCCTTTGCAGTAGTAGAAAATTGTTTCATGACATATGTAAAACGAAGATTGTTTCCATAAGACCGAAAATTCCAAAGATACTGTATTTCAGACACGCTGCAGCTCCTCCTGTTAGCAGCAGCTGTTTTGTTGCTTCCAAAATGAAGCATGGTACCAAATTTCTCAAGCTGCTTTCTGGGTTGGGATGTCAACTTTCCAAGTCCAGAGTAGCCTGAGCATCTAGGACAGAACCCTTCTGACTCAGTGTGTAGTCTAAGACACCATGGAGTTATGTTTGGCTGAAAAACAGTCAGGGAATTAGCTAAGTCAGCAGTCTGCCTGGCTTTTTACAGGTATTTGTGACAGAGCTGACCTACTCAAGGAAAAGTCTATTTTGTTACATTAATGACTGATGGCTATCACTCTGTTAAAGATTGCACCTATAGGCACAAACACATTGAAGAATGCAGTAACCATGAACAGATGTTTTGATGTGAATTCACGCCAGTAGAGAGAAATTGTACTTAAAAATCCCACCCACATTGTTTTAATGATCTTCCTTGCTTCTTTCAATATATTTCTCTTTTTATAGTCTATAAAGGTAGTAAAATAAATGTGTTTTCTAAGGGACTTGGGAATAGGTAGAGTTTTGAGTTTCTATTCTTTTTGTTCCTTTTTGTTTCTTGTTGAGGTTTGCCTTTTTGGTAGTTATAAATTACAGTTGTAATATAGTTAGTTCCCACAGGAGAATGTTTCTTTTCTGAATTTGAAACAATTGGATCAATGAAGCTCAGATTTTTTAAATCAAGTTTCAATTTTATCTTCATTCTAAGGTTAGTGATTTATTTAATTGTATTTTCCATTAAACACAGTGCATATATATGGATTAGAAATACTTGAAATTAATACTTCCAAAGTAAAAAGTATAGTGCAATATATTTACATAGTTATAGTGAATTTTTATAAGCAAGCACATGCAGGGATATAGTCTTCTTTATTTGAAATGTTATTTTTGCTGGTTATAGGTCATTTCACTCAGTATTACATGAGCTTATGTACATGAGGGCAAAGAACATACTATTCATATAAAGTAGTGCTCTGAAATAATGACGGGCAATTCAAAATAGATTATTAGACTACTAGTAATAGCATTAAGAGGTATAGTTTTTAGTAGGAAAATGCCATATATAGGGAGTTATAAGAAGCAAAGGAAGTTTTTATATTAGACCCCAAGCAACCAGTTTCAACAGAGAAAATGATATCGATTTTTTTTCCTCTAGGAATTTGATCCCGAAGAGTTTTACTATCTTTTGGAAGCAGCTGAAGGCCATGCTAAAGAGGGGCAAGGCATTAAAACAGACATCCCTCGATATATTATTAGCCAGCTGGGCTTAAATAAAGATCCTCTGGAAGGTAAGTGAATCTCCTGGTATAGTTATAGGTATCTAGGTTCTTCCTTCTCAATGTGTTCTATCATTCTGATAATCTGTGTGTACCTGAAAACAGTCAAAGTAAAGATGGTAGCAGAACAAGTGTTTGCTGACTTTCACTGTACTCTCACAAGCTCAAACACATTTAAAAGGCCATCTCTTCTGGGTAGGATTTTTTTTTGCGACTCTCATTCACAAGTACTCAAAAAAGTGGTATCAATGATACCGCTCATCTTCTTCCAGACTGACAGTGCAATTTCCTCATTGCAGTTCTAGGTGTAATTTACTGGGATAATTTGATCGTGACTGTTACCTTAAGCACAGTTATAAAGGACCCTTGGTTGAGCTGTTGTTTGCCTTTCAGTGCTCCCAGGTTCCTTCATCTTGCAGTTTCTGAGAAGACTAGCCCATTAAATTTCTGTCTGTTTGAATCCGTGTTGGGGACTTTTGTAGGGAGAACTTAGGTTCCAGTGGAGGTGTTGTCACTGCAGAATGTTTTTTTTTACTGTGAGAGTGGTGAGACACTGGAACATGTTGCCCAAAGAAGTGGTGGGTGCCCCATCCTTGGAAGTGTTTAAGACCAGATGGAATGGGGCTCTGAGCAACCTGGTCACTTGGAAGGTGACAAGGTAATGCACCTCGCTGACCAGGGGAAACCAGTTGATGTCATCCTTTTTGGATTTCAGTGAAGCTTTCAGTACTGTATCTCCCAGTGTCCTGCTGGACAAAATGTCCATCACATTTCTGAATAAAACACATCCTGTGATGGAAGAACAGCTGGTTGATGGGTCAGGCACAAAGGGTTACAGTGAATGGGGTGATGTCAGAGTGGTGACCTGTCTCTAGGGGGATTCCACAGGGCTCCACCTAAGGCTCTGTGCTCTTCAACATCTTCATAAATGATTTGGTGCAGGACTGGGAGGGATATTATGCCAGTTTGAAGATGATAAAAGACTGAGAGGAGCTGTTGACTTTCTTGAGGGCAGGGAGGCCCTGCAGAGAGACCTTGACAAATCAGAGGGCTGGGCAATCATCAACCAAATGAAATTCAACAGGGAAAGTGCCAGATCCAGAGCCTGGGATGGGATAGCCCTGGATGTACAAACTGAGGAATGAGAGGCTGGAGAGCAGCACCATGGAAAGGGACCTTGGGGCCCTGGTCCATGGCAAGCTGAACATGAGCCAGCAGAGCCCTGGGAGCCAGGAGGGCCAACCCTGTCCTGGGGACATCAGGGACAGCATGGCCAGCCGGGCAAGGGAGGGGATTGTCCTGCTGTGCTCTGAGCTGGGACAGCCTCAGCTCGAGTGCTGGGGGCAGTTCTGGTGCCACAGTGTAAGAAGGACAGTTCCAGAGAGTGTCCAGGGGAGGGCATGAGGATGGTGAAGGGCTGTGAGGGGAAGCTGTGTGAGGAGTGGCTGAGGTCACTTGGTCTGTTCAGCCTGGAGGAGAATGAGGGGAGATCTCATTGCAGCCACAAGTTCCTCACAAGGGGAAGAGGAGGGGCAGGCACTGATCTCATATCGCTGGTGAGCAGTGACAGGACCCAAGGAAATGGCCTGAAGTTCTGTCAGGGGGTTTAGGTTGGGTATTAGGAAAAGGTTCTTCACCCAGAGGGTGGTTGGGTACTGGAACAGGCTCCCCAGGGAAGTGATCACAGCACCAAGTCTGCCAGGGTTCAAGAAGCATTGAACAATGCTCCCAGCCACATGGTGTGACTCTTGGAGGTGGTCCTGTGCAGGGCCAGGAGCTGGGCTTCACCACCCTTTTGAGTCCCTTCCAACTCAGCAGATACTGTAATTGTATGTCCCAGCCTATGGTGGAAGGCTTAGAACAAGAAGATCTTCAAGGTCCTTTCTAAACCAAAGCGTTCTATGGTCCTTTCAAGGACAGCATTGAAAAAACGAAAATTATTTCTCTGTCCTAGCCAGATGATTTTCTTTGCCACCCTGAGAACCTTTTCCAGGTTCTATTGCTGGTGACAAATAAAAATTGGTTCATTGTGTTCAGTGCTAGTTCTGCAATATAGAAGGAGTTGGCAGAAGTGCCATCATGGAGAAATAAGCCTATCTGGTGCCAATTAACTTGTCTACTGTGTTATCAACCAGGACTAGGGGAGGGCTTGATAACACAAAATAATAGCAAAAAACTATGATAAACCTTTTATTTGCTAGCTCTCATGTTGTAAAGTTCACATGTTGTTAAATCAGAGAAGTAGTATTGTGTATTAAAACCCTTTTGCTGAACTAAAGCAGTCAAGTTCAGCACTGCCAGTTGTGTCAGGAATTCGGTTAGTTCTAATTCAGTTAGATTGAGTATTGTTACAGATGACATAATGTTATATTAACATATCTAAAGACAGTCAAGCCTATTATTAGTCCACTTCCTATCTTCACAGAACTTCCTCATCCACATTTAGTGGTATTTTTTGTCTGAGATACAGATTAACAGCTTTGATGCTTTTTGTTTATGTTTGGAGTGCAACAAAGGAAGCCAGACAAATTGAGAAAATATATATAAATACTTTTTTCCTTTGGTTTTGGAAAAGATCAAGATGTATTGAAATTCTCTGCAAGACAAAGCATTGTCTTCTGGATTTGTGAGCTGTTGGTCTGTCCTAGACTGACAGTTCATTAATTCTTCACTGATTAAGTGTGCAAGATTTAATTTGGAGTGTGGGTTTAGAGTTTTGTCTCAATTGGTTCTGCCAGTTGAACCTTATCTTTCTCCTTGATTCTTTCTGGCCACTTGGATAAGTTTCCTCAGCAATAGTCAAGATTGTCTGTCACTACCCATGTTTAATAATGACTTTGATTTTTTTTTTTTTTAACAGTTTATTGTGAGAGAGGCCTAGAAACAATGTATAAATAAGGAAAACAGGACAGATGTTGCTACATTTCATTAACTGAACATTAGTGATATAATAAACTTTGAAGCATTCAAATGATAATTGAAATGTTGGGGGTTGGGTTTTTTTCTGAAGAAAAAAATGGTCTATGTGGTTTGTCAGTAAATACTGAGGGATATCTGATACCTGGTTTAGTGATTTTTGGTTCAGTTGGAGATTTGAGCAGTTGAATTATTTAGTGTTCTGTTTTAAAGATTAATGAGTATTTGTAATAGGTAATTTAGGCCATCTGATTTGTGTTAATGCTTTCCTCCTATGTTCCAAAAAAAGTAATGTTTATAAGTGGTATAAATCACTGTGCAATGACTTCTTAAGTGATCTGGTTTTGATGTAAATTGGTGTCTCTCTATATAGGGACACTACTTAAGCAAAAACAAAAGAAGGGGCACTATGTGTTTATGCTGTGGAATTAATGGTTTACAAAGAGAATAATTTGGAGCACTGTATTTGTTACTATAAAAATGTTATGAGAAGATCTTCCTCAAGAACTGTTAAGCCCTCTTATGTAAAACCAGAGTATTTTTAAAAAGCTGAACCAAGTTTTTCAAAACAAAAAATTGCACCTCAATAGCACTACTTATCCTGTAACACAGTATCGTATTTTCAACCAAGATGTTAATTTATGTCTTTAGTGTTCATAAATGTTTCATGCAGAGGATTTTATTTCATCTGCAGGGAAAAGCAACCTACTTTAGACCTTTTTCTACTCGCCTCTGTTGTTTGCTTCATAGCTGTAGCGTCCTTTCTTTGAGTGAAATGATGCTTGTATTATTTGGAGATAATGCTAGATAAATTTATACTGTACTGAAAGCAACACCACAACAGATTTGTCATGTAGCAGAAACTGGTGGCTGCACTTCTGAAGAGTTCCCAGGGGGGAAATTTCCCCCCAGGTTTTTTAAATTGCCATCTTTACGTTTTTGAATCATGAGTCTTCAGAAATGGTTTAAATCAATGAAAGAAAAAGGACAGATGTTTAATGGTATTTAGATGAGTTTGAAAAATCTCTTCAGGCATTGCAAAATGGCTCCATAGCTCCCTGTTTTGAAAGCTGACTTTCGGTTCCATCCCATTAGTACCTACTGCTTGCAAATATTATGGGTTTCTCAGATAATGGTTATTTTGCAGAAGTTTTGTTTCAAGAAGGATTATTTTAATTTGCTATTTATGAAAGTAATTTTAGCTGAGAAGGTTGTCAAAAGTATATTATTTCAGCTGGCTTGGTTCTTGCCCATCCAATAAAGGTTTCATCAACACTTCTATTCTAAAACCCCCATGTTCAGAAAACTGTGACTTTTGACTGGAAAATCTACTTCAGGTTCAGCCTATATAATTTTTTTTCCTTCAAGATTTTTTTATTCTAGTGGGGGTATTCTTCATTTCATTGACTTAATTTCTGGAATGTTTTTTAGCTTCTTTAACACTTGAAAGATCTGTTTGGCTTTTGAAGTGACATTCTAGTTTCTTCTGTTTCTTACACTTACCACATGGTTTTGGTTTGTATAGTGGTTACAAATGAGAGTTAGTTCTTAAATCTTTAGCTGTTCCAACAGAAAATTATCTGTGTGGTTAATTTGCCTGTAAAAATGGCACTAATCACTTATTTTTTATATAGAAAAATCCAGTTTAGGTATTCTGTGTGAATATTCAGTTGTGTTTTGTAGGCATAAATCCAGTTAACAGTCCTGAGACAAAAATGAAGCTTGTAAATTTTAGGTGGTCTTACTTCTGATTCCCAGCACATAATTGTGGTGAAATTCACATATTTGGCTGTGTAGGATATGTAATTAAATAATTATATAGTTGCTTTATTTATATAAGTTGGGGTCTTTTACTGACTGGTTGTTCTTGTTTAACATTTTTAACCCAGATGAATTCGTGGTTACTACCTGTCCTGAAGAACAGGTTGGTCTTAGGAGCTCTACAGCATAGGTTGACTGTGGCAGGGACAGCCTGATCATGTTGGCTACTAAATCATGTTGTAGGCTCCTAAAATCTTACTTTCCCAGGGAAGTTACCTGTATTAGTGACTCTATAAATGATAAGCTTCCACAAAAATGGCTTTTAGCTTATTCTGCTAAGCTTATCAGCATTTCTTTGTAGAAGAAGCAAACTGTTTGGGGTCCATCTTAGGTCTAAATTAGAAGCTTTTGCTGTAACTGTGAAGGAGCCCAAGGATGGGGCCTACTGTTAACCCCTAAGGGACTGAGATCCTTATGAGTTTTCCACAGATCAATGCTGTCTTTCCCTTAGTGCTCAGTTTTCACACAGCTCTTGCAATTCTCGGGTCTCAGCAGTGAAAACGGTATTGCTCTTCATTGCTTCATAGCTAATCTTCATTGTCTCAGTGGAAGATTACTACACTACATAGGCACTGAATAGCAAGTCTTCATTTTCTGTGTGGATTTTTTAATATATTCTTGCAGATACCCTGAAATTTATTTGTCAAGTGCTACAGGTAGGACGCCACTTTCAGTTAAGTATTCCAGAAAGGTGTCACTTCTCATATTTTCTGTGCTTTGTTTAGTTTTGTATTTTCCATAGTTTAAAGTAAAGTTGTTTTTTTTTTTCTTTCCAGAAATAGCCCAGCTAGCTAATTGTGACAGTGGGACAGCAGAGACTCTGGAAGCGGATGAATCAATAAATGTAAGCTTTCCTGTTACGTTGCTGCTTTTCCTGAATGTGAGCAAGGAAAATCTGGTGTGTTGCCCCAACCCTGCTTGTTCTATTTTCTCCTGGTATGTGTGAACAGATTGAATAAACATTGATTAATACTCACACTAACTCTGTGCAGCTCTTCAGGCAAAAGGCTTTCAAAAGCTTTCTACCTATTTTCCTGGATGTCTCAGTGCCTTCATCTTCCACAAAGTTAGTGTTTACCATGTGACAATAACTCTACCACAAAATCCACCACTGCTTTCTTTTTGTCTATTCAATTAATGTACTTCTTTTTCCTTTAGAAGTGATTGGTAAACTGTAAATAGTTTAAAGATATTTTAAAACAGTCCATTCACAGAGGCAGCTAATGATCAAATTGAGAGATTCTGAACAGATCCAGTGAAGAGACAAGGAAGAAATGAGTAAGTTAGCAAATAGCCTGGATTCAAAAAGTTAGTTTGCAGTTTGAAAGGTTGTGCATCATTCTTCTGAATCAGTGATTGAAAGCACAAGTTGGACACGTTGATCGTAGGCTTAAATACAATTATTTAAAATTCTTATTTTTAAAAGTTGGTTCTTACACCTTGGATTAGTCAGCAGAGTAGATGAAGTTCTAACAATTTAGTTCTTGATTGTCAGTGCAAGTGGATAGCGAAAAAAAGAGCAGTTTTACAGTAAGTCTAGGTAATTCAGTGGTACTTCACAAGTATTTACAAATGTTAGCAGGCATGGATTATCTGTTAGACCTGTTCTGATACATAATGGAAAAGACATCATTCTCTAGTACATGTTGTTTTATTGAGGTATTTTCTAAAATTTGGCGAAGTGCCACTTATGAAGGATTCTGTAATTGACTAAAAAAGGTGTTCTTACTCAGTTGCTTTCATTCAGTTTGCTTGCATTTAAAATACTGTATTAGACCTGAGTAGCATTTTAGTGGAAGGATACTGATTAAGTTCTAGAAAAGACGGAATAACTATAAAGCTTAAGGGAAGTGCCAATTTAACTGAATCTAAGGTGCAAGTGGCTTAGCATTAGCTAAGCAGTTGAAATTGTGAAGTTATTTGTGTTGTGTTGTGCAAATGCTGAAGAAATACAGAAAGGATAATGTGGTGTAATAAAGGAATGTAAATAGAGGAGATGAAATCAATAAAGAAAATTATAGAGGGAATAGTTGGAAACATCTCAAAATGGAGCTATGGAATAAACACGCATGGGAAGTGACAGGAATTCACTTTCAAGTACAGGACTGCTTACAATCATCACAAATAGCAATTAGGAAGAATCCTGTACTGGCAGACAAGTGGGCTGTACAATTTAGTAAGTCCTCTCTGTCAGCTACTGTGTAGTTCATTATATTAACATTTTCACTAGGCTTGCACTGAATTTTCTTTAGCAAGCATTTAATTGAAAATATTTCAACCAGGTCTGCTTTCAACTTCTAACTGTTACTAAACTGCCTGGATAAGGATCATGGGATTTCTTGGAGATTCAAAACACATTTGAAAAAGAGCTTGTGGGTTTGGAAGTCTGCATTTGGAGTGCCTTCATCTTTTCCCCCTGAACCCCAATTCTAATTCACACATCTTCAAGATTAATAAAAAATTCAAACTAGAAGAAAGGTTTTGCCATGCTTGGGGCAACTTGGTTTGAAAAAGTTCTGACAAAGAAGTAGATTAAAGTGACCTCTTTAGAGGTAAAATTAATGCATTTTTATTTTCCATCTTTTTCTCTTTCATTTTGTCTCTTTTCACCATCCTCCCTCTTACATCACATGCTGTCCTAACATGAGTTTGAAGTGTGCCAAAGTTTATTTGAGTGAACAAGGGCTCATCAACAGTTTGTTACTACCAGACCATAATATGAAAGTCAGATTAACTAAAATGGGAAACAGTGTCTAACAAGTGCCATGTGGAATTCACAGAAGTCAATGACTCCAGACAAGAATTGCCAGTAAATACTTTACCAGAAGCCTTTGTGGCTGTAACCTGTACGTGGAGAGAAGTGGACAGTTTGCTGCGGTGCAGCAGATACCTGTTTGATGAAAAAGCAGCTTTGTTTCAGGAGCCCCTTGGTCCCTCCCTGTGTTAGCTGTGTGGCTGGCTGTCCAGAGCTTTTACCTGGTTCATCAGTGTGACAGCCTGGTGATAGTTGGTTTTTTCTTTGGGCTTTTTTCCTCCTGATTTTGAAAAAAAAGGATTGTATTAACTTTGTTCATTCTCATCTCTTACTTTGAAGAGCTCTAATACCTCGCTGAAGCTGCAGAGGAAACCCCGTGAAAGTGATTTTGAAACAATTAAACTGATTAGTAATGGAGCTTATGGGTGAGTAATCCCTGATTGTGACAGCTCTCTTGCATTTTAGTTTTGGTTAATTTCCCATTATTCTGGGGCTCTTTGTGTGAGGGAGTTTGCAGCCTGCTTTTTTCCTTTTGCATTCTTAGTTTTTTTACTAGTATTACAAGTTAACAAGATTTTAGAAAATTACTCTGTGCTGCAGTAAATTAAAGTGAATTAAGCTGAATATTACATCAGAAATACTTTTTCAGAACCAGATAGCTTGCCAAAGGTGAAATGTGAATAAATCAAAGGGCAGATTTAAGCTTACCTTTATAATATTGCAAAAGGTCTGTGTTTATGCAGATGTGAGAGAGAATTGTATGTCATCTGTAGGGAGACAGATTGATAAAAATGAGTGCTTACTTCACCTGTAGCATCATTTCAATAGAAACCAATTTCCTGAAGTAGGGCAGCAAAGTGTTACTTTATGAATTCTATTTCAGCTCTCAAATTTTAACCAATTAGCTTTAAAAGAATTGTTATTTCTTGGTTTGTTTCTGGATACTTGGAGAGTGCACAGTTTACTGCCTAGTGATACATAAGTCATCTGAAGATACCGTCGAAGACCAAGAGAAATTTCTGGTAACCTGGTCCTCTAAATGAACACAGAATATTTTCTGGAAGTGCTGTGCAATGGTGGTGTCTGTCTTCAGTCCCCTCTTCTGATCCTGTATTATCTGTTAGAACCTTGTTTGTCTTCTCCGCTGTACTGAAATGTTTCAAGATGGGAACTGTTGTTCTGTGTACCTGCAGGAGCAAGAGGTATGTCGAGTGGCTCAAAAAAGAGAGGTGAGGAGCCCACTGCCAAATGAGCCAATGTCACAGCCTGGCAGAGGAGGAGAGTCCAGTGGGGGTCTGTGCTGTTTTTCCAGCACAGACCCCATTATTAGAGTGACTCTGCTTGAGGTAGGAAGTGGCAGTGAACTGCTAGGACTGAGCACTCTGTGAAGGGATGTTGGACATAGGAGAAACACCACTTGCAATCTACCTGCAGAAGTTTTGTGTGCCTGCTGAATGGCCTGAGGCTGTTGGGCTCTCTGATGAAATTTAGTTAAAGGTAGCTGTGAGTTGTGGAACAGGAGGCATTTAGTACTGCCTAGGCTGTCGGCCATGGTAGTTTGTGTGGAGGCTGCTTGTGTCCAGACATTTTTTCATGCAAAAAATCCCAAGCAAAATGGTATAATCTGCATTAAAGTTATAGAAATTTTCAAATACAATTTCTCACTAGTCAAGCTCTGCTCAATTGATTTTCTCAGAACTTCTTCACAGACAAACTTGCTGCTTACCATATCTCATCCAATCTCAATTACCCCGGTATCTCAAAAGCCTGCCTCTCAGCAGTTAGCAGTAGATGCTACTCCCCTCCCTGGCTGCACCTCTTTCTCCTTCCCTTGGCAGATGTTTAAGACCCCTCCATTCTTCCCTTCATCTCTTTCTTTCTGGAGGAGGATAAAAGGAACTGTGTGGGGTATGCTTCTGCTGAAGAAAGGGGTGTCAAGAGTCAGTGAACCTTTCTCAGTTCCGAGCAGTTCTCAGATGCTGAGGGATGGGGAGAGGAAGGAGCAGCTGCAGCACAGTGTACAGTGGTCAGCAGTGAGGCCGGGCATCTGAAGGGAGAGGTTCAGTAGACCTGCTTGTGCCTCTTGCTCCATAGGTGTTACAGCCAGAAGGAGGCTAAGGAGCCATTGAGAAATACGGACTGGAAACAACTGTCCACCTGGAACCAGAGACAAAAAGGGATCTGCAAAGCTGGAAAAGAACATAAAAAGCCATGGCCTTCTATAGCATGCACTATGTTTTTTTCCTCATGTTTCTGGCAGGGAAAATCAAGGCTTATGAACTATCTTTTAAATGCAAATAATACACAAAATTGGCAATGTAATGCTGTAAAAATTAGCTGAGACCCTGATAAATAGTTGAAGAAAAGAAAGGTGCTAGAGAATAGCTGGCTTGGAGTATATCCAGATTCTTCATGAATCATTATTTTCATTAGTAAGTGTAAAAACAGAAGTCGGTGGCCAGGTTATAATGTAGTAGTATTAGTGGAAATTGAAAAACTTACTACTTTAGTAGAGTAATATTCTTTCCATCCTTAAGGAAGTAATAACAAAGTAGATTTTGTTGTTTTTTATATTTCTTTTAAATGGTTACTTAGAAGAAAAACAAAAAATGAGAAAACAGACTGCCTGAAGTGGGTTGACTCTGGCTGGATTCCTGGCACCTGCCAAGAAACCAGTGACTCTGTCACTCTCCTCCACAACTGGACGGGGGAGAGATAATACAATGAAGGGTTCTTGGGTTGAGATCAGTCGTTAAATACCATCATGGGCAAAACAGACTTGAATTGGGGATATTAATTGAATTTATTGCTAAAACAGCAGAGTAGAATAATGAGAAATACAATGATACCTTAAAAAAAACCCTTCCTTCCACCATTCCATCCTTCCCAGCTCTGCCTCCTCCCCCCCCCAGTGGTTAAGGGACACAGGGAATGGGGATTATGATGAGTTCATCCCATATTGTTCCTGCTGCTGTGCGGGGAGGAGAGTTCTTCCTCTGCTTGTGTGAGTTCCTTCCCACACAAGGAGAGAGTTCTCCATGGATTTCTTCAATATACTGGAGTCCATTCTATGAGCAGCAGCCCTCCCCAGAGTGCTGCAATGTGGGTCATTCTTCCGTGGTGTGCAGTTCTTCAGGCACTACCTGTTACTGTGTGGGCCCCTGCCAGGGTCCCAAGTTGTATCAGTAAACATGCTCCACAGTGGGCTCCTGTAGTCCTTCACTACCAAAACCTTGCTATACAAACCCAGTATGTGGAGAACAAAAGGAACACACATGTGAAATGTGAGCCAGCAAAATTCATAAGTGTTCACTCAGTTTTAAAAATTGTTTTAGCTCCTGCTTAATATTGTAAATTGAAGAGGCTTGTGCTCCTAAGTTCCTTAGGATATCACTTTTTTAAAACTATGTGCTTGAAAATCTCTACTGTGTCAGATGGACTGTAAAATAAACAGAGCATTTTTCTAGTCTTTATTAGACTAGGGTTTTCTTTCTGCTGTTGGCACCAATACAGTTGATGGCTAATTTACTCAAAAGTTTAATTTACTCAAAATGGTCAAGTTTAAAGGAGAACACATGAAGATAACAAGAATGCTGTGTAACCCATCTATGAAATGGAGTGTAATAAACCAGTAATACCTATTCCTTGTGAATATAAAGCAAGAAACTATCCTGAAGGTATTTATTATATTTTACTTACAAGTATAGGTAGCTGAAACAGAAGTTATTGTTGTTATGCAACAGCAGTTGTATTTTCCCTCCAATGTTTTTCCAGACCATTAATTTTTTTTAAATAATCTAAGTATATGTGAATTCTGCCTGTGCTTCATTGATTCATTCTCCAAAATATGTCATATTTTGTGCTCTGACTTACTAAAGCTGCAGTATGCTGTTGCAGTACTTAATTTATTTTAAGGCTATAATGGAGGGTTTAAATCTGAACTAATTAAAGAAAACCCTATAACATTCTTTTCTTTTGCTGTGGTTTTTCTGCCTTTATCAGTGAAATGGAAAGCTTTGATTACTTGACAGGGTAATTGTTGATCTTGGCATGTTGTAGCAGAGGTTTTTCAGATATGTTAAATTTGATGAGTTTAAATACAAACTATTGGTGTTATGAAGGTTTGAGTAAATATCTTAGCAGTTCTCTGCCTTTAATTGATGGTTAAGCTCATCTGTAGTGCAATTAAACGACTATAGTACACGAGGTGTAGCAGATGAGTAGATGAGGCTTTTGGGAAAGGCTAGGAATATACAAGAAGTTAAACAAGATGTGAATCAGTAAATAAGGTAGGATTCTCACAAAGCCATTAGTGGTTTGACAAGCTGACTTTCTTCAGCCAGACAAAACTCAAGTTTCCCAAATTTTAAATTTTTACTGCAATCACAACATTTTTTTCCATATTCCAGCTTGTGAGAGATAGCATGTAGAAGTGTTCCACTTCTTCAAGTTAGCATCAACCTGTGTTCTTGAAAAATGCAACAAAATAAAAATTATATTTTATTTCAGAGCAGCAAGTGATGTTAGTTCAATATCTCTTCAGTGTGTAACTGTATCAGTTTAAAGCAAATTGGGAAAAAAAACCCTACTTTTGCTCCTGCCTGGAGTGCTTTTAGTTTTACAGGGATAATATTGTCAGTATGTACATGACATACTGGCTAACGGTGTAACTTGATAAATCTAAAAACTCAGAAGCAGTGTACCTTGAGCAGCTGCTGCTTGTAATTCGTGAGTATTACTTCTGTCCCTTCTCCACTCTGTTGATAGTACTTGCTCGTGTATAGTTGTATTTGGAACAGGATTAAGAAAGTTACCAGCTGTAGAATAAAACCCCATCAGTCAGGTTAATTCATCATCAGCCTGGTGGACACTAGTTCAAAAGTGGAAGGGGACAGGTGAAAGTGTGACTTTGTAGGTTCACTAAAGTAGCACAAGACAGTTTACCAATTGGAATTCTGGACTACAGTTTCATTATTTTGAATCTGTGTTTACTAGCTGCCATAAAGATAGTACTGTTAGGTGTGGAGAGGTGGTTTTATTACTTGAAACTGATCACATATTGGAACAACTAGGACTAATACCAGTTGCGAGAGAAGGATGAAAGGCATTGTGTTCTCTTTGTCATATGGGCAGCTTCTCATTTCCTTGCAGGCAAAGTCTGAAATACTGGAAGGAGAAGGCTAGGTGCTTTGTCTGAGAGCTGCAGCACTTTAGGTAGAATTTCCTCCTGCCCGCCAATAACTCTGATCTGGTCACAGGCATTGCTTTGTTAGGAGGTGCTGCAATGCTGCTTTTAAATTCTGATCTTAAATGACTCTCTGTATACTTTACCAAATAATATAAACTACAACCTCACAAGCAGCTTCTCTTCACTGGAGGCAACATGAGACATAATTCCAGGATAGAACAGAATTTAGCAGTGTCTTCTCAGGGAATTGCTTTGTAAAAATGAAATAAAATTACTTGTCAGCAGGTATAATTTTTAAGTAGTAGGTACAGTACTTGTGTCTCCACAAGTTCAGGGTCCTCTGACAGATTAAAAAATAGTGTCAGCTATATTAGCTTTAAGCACCGAATGTAGAATAGATTGTAAAATGGCACCAAAGTTGGAGTTATTGGAGAGCTGTTAACTAGGCCTGAAACCTGCCTGTCTGGATTTTTTTTTTTTTTTTTGGTAATTAGAAATTTTCAATTTAGAGAAAAAACAGGAATCATGAGTGTAAGATTGGAGTGATAGAGGGCATGATATATGATTTGGACTAATTTAGGAACCCAGTCAAATATTTTATCTTGGTTTTGTCATCTTACCACTTTTGCAGTGTTTTATATTGTGCCTAACTAGAGGTATTATAGAGATAGATTTTCAGGCTGAGATTTAAGTTGAAGTGAAATAAAGTAATATTTGGACTCTGTCAAATTAATGTTCCTTATTCTTTATGCATGTTCTTATTTCTCTTGAAAACCAAGCTTTTTTGCTCTGTTGAGCTACAGCATCACTAAAATACAGAGCATTTATATACCTGTTGAAAACCACACAGTGAAATCAGAGAATGCTTTGGAAGCTCTTGTTGCTGTGTTACAAAAACAGAAGGCTGAGGGAAGATAGGAAATAAAATTCTTAATTTGAGACAACAGGAGGATGCAACAGTACCACTCTGGTTGTGGCTTTGCAGGGCAACAGGGCATGCCAATGTAATTCAGTGGATTAACAGGACAGTCTGGGTGCTCTCCCTTCACTGTTTTTGTGTCACAGAATCCTTAAATTTGAAATTGTCTTTATAATATACTGAAGATCATGGGCAGCATTTGATGATCAACATGCTGCTGGCTGGGGTATAGTTTTCTTCTTAAGGCGTAGGTGTTGTTTGCTGGGGTTACTGTGCCCAGAGGATGTGAGGGATGTTACACATTTTTGTATGTTGAAGATCATTTAGAAGCACTTTATATAGCATAAACAGTGTATGCATGTGTAAAAGCAAGAGTGACTGTTGTGTTGCAGCTGTCTCATGAGTCTGGTACATTTGCACTAAACAGCTTTTTTTCTGAGAAACAACAGACTCTTAGTGGAAAGTTACCTTGTGACTGTAAGACTGAAGATGCAGTTTAGACAGCTGGGAAAATATAGCAGCATGTCCCAGATATTTACAGGACTAGATAGTCCTTGGAACTTACTCTTCAATCATTTTTAAATACGTTAGTAAGGATCTTGCAGATGTATATGTTCTGATAGAAGGATTTATTAAGATGCTGTAATAATATGCTGTGGTTTCTGTTTGCCTTTTAAGAGTCCATCTTCGCACACTGTCTCCAGTTTGAAACTCTAGAGAAATACTGGTATGCCAAGTTCTCAGTCAGTCCTTAGGTCATTCATGTAACTAGGTTTCTTTGAAGGATGGAGACTTAAGGCAATAATTTTCTACATACCAGGAATGCAGAGAGGGATTGAAACAGGTAAAAGAAAAGATATTACAGGCAATTATGAAACTAACAGGAGAAAACAACAAGTGAGAGAGGAAAACCAAAATGCAAGGGAAAGAAAGGCATGGAGGGACTTGTAAGAGTAAGAGTTGGAGAGACAAGTAAGTATGTGGTGAGCAATAGGAAAAGTTGCAGGACACAAGGGATGAAGTTAGCAGGGAGGAGTACTGGAGCTGAATAACTCAGTCTGTATTCCAGCTTGGGAGGGGCAGTAAGGAGTGAGACTTAGTAGGAGGCACAAAGGGTGGGGTTTTTTCATGGGTTTTGCCCAAGGTAGTTTTTGCCTTCTTTCATAATTGTGTAATGTTTTTTACCTGCCCCATGCTCAGACAAGAATGAGGAATTAATGAAAGCTTTTAGAATCACTAAGAGTGACTATGCTGTCTAGAAAGTTTTCCTTCACAAAGGAAAGGAGAAATCCTATTTTTTTTCAGTGCTTATAACTTCGGTAGCTGTGTGAAGATCTTATAGAAATAATAAGGCAAGTGTTAGTTTTTGTGTTTATATAAATAATTGTATGCTGATATTTGGATCTCATGGAGATCATTAACTGAATAAAAAAAACTTCACAATTGAATTCTATTTCCTTCCCCCCCCCCCCCCCCCCCCATTTTCTCCTTCAAGTGTTTCCTTTCCATAAACACTGTAATAATTATATACTGGAGATGTATAAGCATTAAATACTAAGAAGTATATTTCAAACAGGGCAGAAATGTTCAGGATTTGCCTCAAGGGATTTTGAGAAGTGCAGCACTAAAGTCCTTTTCAATGTTTCACAGTGGGGTAATACCTTCTCCTCAGACTTGAAAGACAGAAGAGTTGCCTAAGTGAGGTTTTCTTTTCTTTGCTTTCCTCACTGCATTGATTTTACCGAACCAAATACACAGGCAACCTTGCACCCAGCACCACAGGGGAAATTCTGCAAGTCAAGATACACCATAGCCCCACACTTCCATGTAATTAACACAGTGATCTTTGTTTTGTGTTACCAACTGGTGACCTTCCTCTGATATGGATCAGTGCTGATTCCAGGGACTGAACAAGAATGGGAGATTTTGCACCTGGTAAAGAGGAACCACCCCTTCCAGAAACTTCTAAGCAATCTTCATAAGAGACCTGTGATATGTTTTAAAATCCCCTGGACTGAGTCTGAGTCATAATTTCCTTTCAGCACACCTACAGAATAAGCATTTGTCACAATGATTTATAACAGTGTGCCATAGCTGGATTTTGTATGTAATTTTTTGTTGATGGGAATGCCTGAAATCTGCCTGGGCTAAAAGCATTTCCTATTATATCTGCTGTTATATTTGCTGTTGTTTGTTTGGGAGGGAAAGGGAAGGGCAGGAGAGGTTTGTTTGTTTTTTTTTTAGTTTGAGTACTAATTTGTGTTGACTGAGATTCATCGTGGTTTTTAAACAAAATGAGATTTGTAACTATACTTTAATTTGAAGGACTACACTGAATTGAAAACAAGTCTTTTTTACAATATGCAGTTTCTAAAAACTTAAGTGAAAAATGTATTTTCAAATGCATTTTTAGTAGTTAACCAGACTTTCTTCCTTTTCTCTCCCATTCGAACTTTTCAGTGCGGTTTATTTTGTGAGACACAAAGAAACCAGACAAAGATTTGCCATGAAGAAAATTAATAAGCAGAATCTCATCCTCCGAAACCAGATCCAACAGGCCTTCGTTGAGCGTGATATCCTGACATTTGCAGAAAATCCATTTGTTGTCAGCATGTATTGCTCTTTTGAAACAAGACGTCATTTATGCATGGTCATGGAATATGTAGAAGGTAAAATTGCTCTTCTGTTTTACAAAGGAAGAAGAGAATTTCCTTACACCACAAAAGAAAAATAACCCATATGGTACTTGAATTAGAAGGGGCCCCTGTGTGTCGTCCATACTCTAGCAATAGATTTAGGAACCAGATCCAAGAACAAGGTGATTCTTTTTTTTCACCAGTCATTGCCTCCCAGTAAACAGTTTGTAATACATTTATCTTCCAGATATAATGGAAAATAACTGGTCTTAGAGTAAGTTCTTTATAGATTGTAATCAAAAGTGTGCTAGTATTCAAAGTTCATATGGAAGTGTTTACTTTTTTCTGGAGCTGAAATTTTCATTAGCAAGTGTTGGGGGATTTGTAGTAGTTATTTTTACAAAGAAAGAGGAAAGAGGAGTTGTTTTGAAAAGGTGCTAATGCTGAGGGAGAACAGTGGACAGAAGCAATGCTGAAGAGATACCCAGGTATGGTTCTGTGAGCTTTCACCCCCCCCCTCCACCCCCAACTTATTTGTTTGTTTGTTTTGTCCTTAAGTAGCTGCACATTACTGGTTTTCAGCTGAATACTTGTAGAGCTCTCTCCCAGCTTCACACTACTTACAGTAGTTGGGGGGCTTACACGTTTGGTTGAATCATCTGACTAGAAAATTAAAATTTGTGACTGCAGTTCGTGTTCCTTTCAGCATCGTATATGGTTTATACTGATCCACCTGAGAATGTATCAAGTCATCTGGAACATGTGTACTGTTTCCACAGGTGGAGACTGTGCTACTTTGATGAAGAATATGGGTCCCTTACCTGTAGACATGGCAAGGATGTACTTTGCAGAGACTGTTCTGGCCTTGGAATACCTTCATAATTATGGAATTGTACACAGGGATTTGAAACCTGACAAGTATGTATATAGAATATAACTGAAAGAGGAGATTGAAATTGTTAGATAAAATATAAAAGGTTTAAACGTGCTTTGAATTTTTTTTTAATTGTAAATGTTACATAAATTCGTAGTTCTTTCGTGATATTTGAATTTTCATTACTCGCGGTTGCAGAAAACCGCAATTTCTATCCAAAAGTGCTGTTAAGAATTTTCTGTGTTTGATATGGAAGAGGCTAAAAAAAAGAAAAAAGTAGTTATTCTTCTTGTTAGAATGAAGGGAAACACATTTTAGTGATTAGGAAAAGTTTTTTCCAAAGTATACTTAAACCACTGATACAAAATGTCATCAACTTGCAGATTTGAAGACAAGATTGACCAGATGCAGAAATATCTCCTGCTGCATGGATTTTGAGAATTACTTTGTTTTTTGAGGGGGTTAGGGCTTTTGATTTCAATAATTAAAAGTACAGTGTTGCTCCTATACAAGTAAATTAACATGACACAAATAGCTGAAATAGAAAGTATGGCACTTGCAACTCCATTAATCTTCTTCCTGTGTCACAATAAAAAAAAGAAAAAGAATTGAAGTCATGGGTGTTTATTGACAATACCTGCGTAGCATGATACCTTAGGACAGTACAGTATTAGAAACTAACTTAATACTCTGAGGTTTTTTCCAAATGCATGGCTGTCCCAGCTTGTTACGGACGGAAAACACTCACCTCACTTGAAAAATTTTATTTTAGGTCTTTCACATGATAACTGTATCTTCAAACCTTCAAGTACTCAATGCTCAAAGACGTCTGTAGTTCTATAAGATGTTCAGTTGCACATAAAAAGTTTGTTTATTTCTGATAGTAATAGTAACAAATGTAAGACGTAGATTTTAACCTGTTTATTATGTACCAGTTGAAGTATTTTTAAGCTGTATTTATTATTTTACAGTGCAAATGAAACATTTTCCTCTAAGTATAATAATTGTAATAGTAATAAAAATGAGAAACTCACAATGTTGAATTATATCACAGTGACTTAAAAACTTTCTACTTTTCAGTCTGTTGGTTACATCCATGGGCCATATAAAGCTTACAGACTTCGGCCTGTCAAAAGTGGGGCTAATGAGTTTGACTACCAATCTGTATGAGGGTCACATTGAGAAGGATGCCAGAGAATTCCTCGACAAACAAGTAAGAAACAGCCTTTTGCATTTTTACATTGAATGTTCACATGAAGTAGTATTTTGCCAACAAAACATACGGTAATACTGAATAAACCATAGTTATTTCTACATTAGTGTTCCAGTTGAGTATGTCAGGTACTTTAACAGGTGCCCTGAAGATTATTCTAGGTTTTTTCCACTTAAACATTAAGATCTATTAGTAAGATAAACAACCCAATTGTGTGCAAGGGAATATGTGAGGAGGACAAATGGAAAACTGTTTTGTAACGAATTCAGAAGTCTCAGCAGAGTACTTGTGGAGCTCATTATACATTGTACAACCAAGGGTGCTAAAATCTGTGCTATGGCCCAATTCCCTTTAAGCATGCCTCATTACCATTGCTCACAATCTGTTCACTGTAAAATTTACTTAAGCCAAAACCATCACAACTTTCATATATGGATAACAATATGTTTTAAGTTAAATAAGATATGTGCCCTGATGGACTCCTATGTACAAAGCACAAACTGTCCTTTGCATGACAGATACACAAATGTTGATTATGATGCCTCTTAATGTAGGTAGGTTGTTCTAAAAACATAAGTTATTTTGCAAACTCATCAGACTAAACCCAACAGAATTTCATTTTTTTCCATGTTTTCATATTAATTTAACATTTCAGGAATTATAAGTAATGTGACATAGCTCAGTTAAGACTTGCTTTGCCATCATGCATGTTTTCTTTCTTCTAGGTCTGTGGTACACCTGAATACATAGCTCCTGAAGTGATACTGAGACAGGGTTATGGAAAACCAGTGGATTGGTGGGCTATGGGAATTATTCTTTATGAATTTCTTGTTGGATGTGTGCCATTCTTCGGAGATACACCAGAAGAGCTCTTTGGACAAGTAATCAGTGGTGAGCATCATCACTAAAAAGCCCAAAATATGTTAATAGTAAATATATTTCAGTTTTACTGATAGACTACACAATTTCCTATCAAAGCAGAAACAATTAATTTAGATTAAAAGCTGAACTTACTGTGTTTTGTTGCTAAGTACACAAATTCATTGATATAAAGTCTAGGGGTTAAGCTGTTTGGAAGACAGAAGCTATATTAGCAAGAAAGTAGTGCCACTAAGTACTAGTGATTTCTGTCTTTGGTAAAGAAATTATACCAGTGAAGAAACAGTTAAAATAAATTTGCGTAAATGGGAAAAAGCCTCATGGTGCAATAAAGAAATTGACAAAGGTGTAATAAAAGTCTAAAACAAATGTCTCCCAAATAATAAATAATGAGAAAAAGGAAACTAATTCAATTCACAGATTGTTAATGATTTCATTGGTGATTGTTGGAGTGTGATGTTATTTCTGTAGCAGCTGTTCTTCCATTTAAAATTGAATAATCTTTTAGATCTTAACCTACAAACAGACTGTAAGTATTGTTATGTGTCTTGTGATAAAACTGAATGATAATTAAACAGAATTGTTTACTATCTTACCTGCTGTTTCCTTTAATTTCCCAAATGCATAGATGTACAGGGTCACTATTTATGACACAAGGTTAACAGAATGGCACCCCTCTTACTAAGTCTGTTTTATGGTCTGCTTAAAAAGTCCAGTACCTAAGAATGCACCTCTGGTTCCTCATTCTGTGAGAATGCAACAAATCCCCTTTTGTACTTAAGGAGACATTCTGTCATCATCTTTCTTTCCTCTGTCTCTGAAGCTGAAAGCCAGACTTGTTTGTAAACTATTAAAATGCATGTGACCTTCTATGTGCTCATGGATTTACAACTATGTTGTTTTCTGATGTGATATGCTGAGGCCTGAGTGGCAAGAAGAATCAACTGTTTAATTAACACAAGCAGCAAATGCTATCTGTTTTCCGGGTGCCCCGTGGCTGCAATGCATATTCATGCTTTGTTTTGCAAATCAGATTTAAACTGCAGTGGAAGCTGTAGGCAGGCAAACACGGAAATAACTCATGCTTTTATTGCATTTCCAGAGACACGCACCACTGTTTTTATCCATGTACTTCCTGACCAGGAGAAGGGGAGGGAATAGTCTTAAAATTAATGACAAAATTTGTACTTTAGGCTTTATTTTACATGTGGCATTAATTTTACCGTTTGTAAAACATACTGTCATGTGTTACAATCTAGCTGATACTTTTGTAAATATATTCATGTGTTTGCATGTGTTAATTTATCTTAAAGAAGTCTATTTCTAGACATCTATTCCCACTCACCCTCCAAGATTGTTGGTTAGCTTAGGTTCTTGTTTCGATGTTGATTTGTCAGTTGCTTTTCTTCTTTTTGAAATATCCTTACTGAAATAATTCTTAGTATCTCTACAAGAACTCTAGTTGGCTATATTTCCTGTGCTAAAATAAATTATTCCCTTCTATTTGACTGTAGGAGACATCTTAAAAAAACAAACTGTAGCCTAGATTTTTCTTCCAGTTTCTGTGATCAAAATCTACATTCTATTTCAAATTCTACTTTAAAATTTTGCTGCCTCGTTTTCCTTTCCTGCCCTCAGGTTGTGCATGGGAGGCATCAGTGTAAACTTAGATACCTAAAGCGATAGGAGTTATTATTCCAGAAACAGGTTACATTTCATGTCTGTTTGTATCAATACCTTCTCTTAAGCTCTGAAATGCAAAGGTTAAACCTTCATGTAGCTTCTGATGATTATTTATCCAGTTATGATTATTTTGTAGAAGAAGTCTAGGTTATAAGATGACAACAAACAGCTTTCTGTATTTCTGGAGCTCCCAAGTGTGCCATTTCTCTGATGCCAAAATCCTTGTACTTCCCAAGAAACTTCTGCAGAGTTTTGTCTAAACCTGCACTGTATTACATTTGTGGAGACAGCTTCCACAAAAGATCAGGCAAAACTTTGCTCTTTGTAGGCTGTTAGAAAATTCATGTTCATACAAAGCGTATTCTGTCTTGATTGCATGCTTTAGGTCCAGCTTGCCATGAAGTGCAAAAGCCACAGTAGTATAAGTCAGTAGAGGGAAGTGGTATGGAAGTATGAGGCTGTTGAAAAAAGCTGCATTGTCATACATGTCACCAGAGCACAGTCTGATACCTTGACCCTTAGTCATGGGAGTAATGACTTCAGAGAGTCTACTAACATTAGAGAAGGAACACAGATGTGAGCAGCAGCTGCCAGGTCAGGTCAGCATCTTAACAGTAGTTAACCATCTTAACAACAGTTTCCATGGAACATAACTACAGTTTAAACAGTGATTTGGTGGGGGAAGATAGAGCATGCAAGTTGTGCTAGTATTTTGAAAGCTTTCCATTAGCCAAGTATTCATGTATTCTGCTGCTAAACAGTTTTGTGTTAAATGGTATTTCTGAAGGAAATGAGAACACAGTATGTTTATGCAGAGAGTATACTCTATGTATAGAGAGTATAAAAATTAGAAATAATTGGTATGCAGCAGAGTAAGTTGAAAAAATTGCTTTAACTCTACTTTGCTGGTAGGTCACTTTTGAGAACATTTATGTGGTTTGTGCTAGGATCAGATTTCAGCAATATCAAACAACTTTCTTTTTTTTAGATGAAATCAACTGGCCTGAAAAGGATGAAGCACCACCTCCAGATGCTCAGGATCTGATTACTCTGCTACTTAGGCAGAATCCTTTGGAAAGACTGGGAACAGGTTAGGAGGCGCTAATTTTAAATTATTAATGTACTAGAAATAGCTTCTGTATATCCCTACCACCCCTTCCTCCCCACACTATTGCTCTGGTCCAATGTGAATCCCTCCCATAGGGTGCAGTCCTCAGGAACAGAGTGCTCCGGCATGGGTCCCCCATGGGGTTACAAGTTCTGCCAGCAGCCGTGCTCCAGTTTGGGCTCCTCTGTGCCACAGGTCCTACCAGGGCACTGCTCCAGAGCAGGCTTTTGCACAGGATCAGAGACTACCTCAGGGATCCACCCTGCTCCATCATGGAGTCCTCCATGGCTTCGGTTGCAGGGGAGTCTCTGTTCCTGTGGCTGGAGCTGGTGTTGGTGTCTGCAGAGCTGTTCTCACCTATTCTCACTCCTGTCTTCTGGCTGTTGTGCAGCAGTCTTTCCTCTTCTTTAATACCTTATCTCAGATAATGCTGATGGGCTGACAGTGGGTCCATCTTGGAGCCAGCTGGCAGTGGCTGTGTTGGATATAGAGGAAGGCAGCTTCACACAGAAGCCACCCTTGTAGCCTCCTGTCAGTCAAAACCATGCAATATGAAACCAAAATAAGCTGGCAACAGGTTTTGCCACTGCAGGTTACTTGTTCAGGTTTTAGAATTGGATGTATGTTTATTAATGACATCATCATCCACCTTCCCAGGACAAAATTTGCGGTATTTCATTGTGTTGTTATAGTCGTTTTCTAACTTTAAACTAGTGTAATCATTTAATGCACATTAAACTAGCATGCAGTAATAAATAAGAGAAATGATAGGGTATCTCCTGTAGAATTATGCATAAAATGCTGAAAGGATCTCTTAAGTCAGCAATAGTATTCGTATTGAGCAACTATTAAGAACCATTCTGCATTATTTTATAACTTGTACTTGCTCACCTAGTGCACATATTTATGTTTGTAGAACTACATATGATGATTCTGCCTAGTGTGTAGCTACCATGGTAGTACATCTGGAAAAATAAAAGTCTTAAACGGGGGAGATGATAAGGCAATAAACAGTTAAATGGCCACAACAAAACAGAGGCAGGGGGTATTTCTGACTGGTTTTGGGTATTCTAATGGGAATGGGTAGTAGATGTTCATGAGTACAGCAATGACTATACCTTTCCATGATTATTTGCATTGTTGGCTGGGGTTTTAGTTTATTAAATATAGGATTTGGTACAATTTGCTCAGTGTTTTCCTCTGGCTCCTCCAGGTGGTGCATATGAAGTAAAGCAGCACCAGTTCTTCAGGAGCCTTGACTGGAATAGTCTGCTGAGGCAGAAAGCAGAATTTATTCCACAGTTGGAGTCTGAAGATGACACAAGTTATTTTGACAGTAGGTGTTTTAATGGTATTAAAAAAAAATTGATGAATGCCTTGTTTAAGCAATCACTGTCTTTGACTCTTTCTTACTGCTTTTAGAATCTCAGAATTTATCGCAATCACTGGCAGCTTGCAGTTTCACCAGTGAAATAACACTTCAGCAGAAATAATCTTAAGAATAAAACTAGATTTTTATCTAATATTAAAGCTTGGTGTTGGTATCCATTCTTCCTGATAAATTCAGATCTTTTATTACCCTTGTCTGTAGCTCGTTCTGAGAAATACCACCATATGGAAACTGAGGAAGAAGATGATACCAATGATGAAGATTTTAATTTAGAGATAAGACAGTTTTCCTCATGTTCACACAGATTTTCAAAAGTAAGTAAAAATTTCTGTAATCTTAGTATGTATTGCTCTGCTTTTGCAAATTTTGGAAATGTTAAATATAGAAGAGATATGAAGGGCCTTGTTTTCTCAAGAAACTGTGATGTTAAGTGGAATTGGGCAAGAATACAATGAATACCATTAAATCAAAATATGGGAAGATTGTGTAGAAAAGTTACTTCTTAAATCTTTAAGATACTATATAAAATTATATAAAATGAGGCTATTTTCTGTAGAAGACTCGTAGCATAGCAGAAAATGTCATGCAAGGATTCTGTTAATGCTTAATAAGTGTTTTTTGCATAGGTTTCTTTATACGTAGTTTTCATGTTGCTCCAGTTGTGTCCTGGATATCTTGTAGGTGATTGCCTATCAAATATTACAGTACTACCATGTAGTAGGTATTATTTTAATGACATTCAACCAAAGGAAGAAGCAGGGTAATGGTTACCGTGTGTTCCAGTTATGGAGAAATATAGATTTGAGGGAGTGATCTGAATGCTCTGAATGGAACGTAAAACTGCCCAAAAAGTAGCATACTCTAGTAACTGAGATCAAAGCTATTTATTGCTGATTAGAGATCTGTAGGAGCAGAGTGGACATGCTCAGGCGATATGGTGGAGGGTGAATTGGCAGCAAATAATGGAAGATAACAGCCAGGATTTTGGCTTTACTGTCTTGGTTCGTGCTTAGAAATGATAAGAAAACTGATAAATTTGAATGAGAAGAGGCTCTATTTATGTTCCTGTATGTGTGGAGCCAAGAAGGCATTTTAAGAACATGAACTGTTGGAAATTTGAAAAGATTCAAGAATTTTGAAGTTTGCACTCTGAAATACTATATAAGTATGAGAATTCAAAATCAAGGAACTGTAGATCCTGCATGTCTTTTCTTTTATATCAGATGTGCTGGTGATTACTCAATTTTTAAAGGTTTTTTTTTTTTTTTTTTTTTCTTTAATAGGTTTTTAGTAGTATAGATCGAGTCACTCAAATTCAAGGTGAAGAAAAGGAAGATGCAGGAGACAAAACAAAAAGTGTAGCATTGCCTTCTGTGGAATCTTTAAGCTGGAGTTCAGAATATTCTGAAATGTAAGTAGAGGATGTACAGCAAGTCATCTACATCCTGCTTGCCAGATAGCAGGCCTCCTCATTTTCACTAACTGCATGAGAGTTTGCTTATTTTTCACACAGACAGCAAATATCTACATCCATCTCATCTGAGACTGACAGTAGCCGGCAGCAGCGCAGTTCCGGTTTGCTTCCAAAATTGTCCGTATCAGCCGAAGGAGAACAGGATGATTCCACCAGCTCACGGGGACCCCGGGAGGAACAGGAAAAGTCTGCATTTGTGAGCGATGAAATAGTGCAAGATGAACCTGAAGTAACCACCCCAGCAAGTACAATCAGCAGCTCCACACTCTCAGGTAGTTGGCTGTGGGTGACTTGGCTGATGATACTACAGAGTCACAGACCACCTTCTTGTGGCTGTAGCATTCATATATTTAGAAGTCAGGCATTTCAGAACTGCTTTTAAAAACAGCTAACCCAACAGGGATCTGGTTTGGGATCAGATCAGATCTAACACTCTATACTACGCATTGTTTGGTTTTAATTAAGACTTCTCTATGAGAATTCTTTCAGAATTTAGAGTATTTTCTTTGACTTGTAGAAGTAATTTTGGTCATTACAAATCTAGGAGGAAGTATGGCAAACCATTCTCTACTTAATTAATTTTGAGCATCATCTCCCTGCTCAAATACTTGTTGCATTTCAGTAGACTCCAGGGCCTTAGTTTCTTATCTACACGTCTACCAGTCTTCAGCATATTTCTCTTTTGTACCTCACTGAGTTTTTTCAAGATACACCCTTATATTCCCAAGTCCTTGATTTCCCATTTAGTCCACATTTTCCTTCCCCTCCCTCTTTTCTGTTCCTGAAAAAAAAAAAAAATTCCTGAGGGTCATCCACCTCCTTCCCTTGTCTAAAACCTTGATGTTGTTTTTGCTATATCCCAAGTCTCACTTGCTATACCCCAGGTCCCATGTAATGGTGTTGGCATTAACACAGCAATTGCAGTGATAATTCAGACCATGTGACCCTCTTCTTACACTTAATCAGTTACTCTTAAGAGTAATTTATTTTTATTGTGGTCCATTAGCAAAAGGATATTCAGTTTTCCCTCAGTGTCTTTATCCCTTCTTCTTTGTACAGTTGGCAGCTTCTCAGAACACTTAGATCAAATAAATGGAAGAAGTGAGAGTGTGGACAGTACAGATAATTCCTCAAAGCCAGCTGGTGAAGTTGCATCTCACATGGCTCGACAGCGATTGGAAAGCACAGAGAAAAAGAAGATCTCTGGAAAAGTCACAAAGTCCCTTTCTGCAAGTGCTTTGTCCCTCATGATCCCAGGAGGTAGAGATAAATACTCTCTATTTATCAATGATTTATGCAATGTTACGAAGGCTTATGATGCAAATGCAAGACTCTGTATAGTCCAGAATTCTTTGTCACTCTTCTTGGTTTCTCTTGTTGTTCACTTGCGTGACTAGTCGGTGCAATCTTGTCAGCAAGTTATGGTGCTCACACTACAGCTGAGGGGCCTTCTCTGACAGGCAAAAATGCAACTTAATGGTGTTTAACTTGTTTGACCTTGAACGTATGCAGCAGGATGTGACTTTAGTCCTTGGTCCTTCTGACGGTAGGGTTGTAGATTAAGTTTTAACTAGCTCAGAAAAACAGATATTTGTTAAAGTAGCACGTTTCTGCTCCTCTCTCTTCTCTGTAATAAAAGCTGATAAACAGGAGAGCAGTGTCACAAAAATAGAAATAACATGTAGCCTCCTACTTATACTACACTGACCTAGAGTAAGTGCTCAGAATTTGGAGCCAGAAATAATGCTGTAAGTGGATGTATAACAGTAATATTGAATGTTTTCACATGAAGGATTGGTACTTCGCTTTCTTCTTGTTCAGAACTGAAGTTCAAACTGCTGCAGCTGTATTCACATTTGCACAAGGATGAGCACATAGTGCATTCAAAACAATAAAACCAGAGTTTGAAATGGTACTGTTGCAAGAAACTCTGGTGGCCTTTGCATAATGTAGCAGAATGTAGCAATGGAGCCTTGTTAGAAACATTTAGTTACTGTCCTAGGTGCCCAGTAAATACTGTGGTTTAATTGCAGTAGCCTTTATCTATTTTTAAATACAACTTAAACCAAGAAAACTGCTAACAATGTGTTAAGCATTGCTGGATTATTTGGGGAATGATTTTGGATGTACTCATAATAACATTTGCTATCCTTCTCTGATTTTGTTTTCATCAGTGTTTGCTAGGAAAAGGCTGAGAAATGTTCTTGCAAAGTTAGCAGTGAGTGTGTCTCCTGTGCAAAAGGAAAAAGCAGTCTACATCTAACAAATTGACCCTTGCATTAAGCAATACAGTTTATACTCCAGGGAAAAGAATTAAGTTCTAATAACTGGTTGTTGAACTTCTCTTTCAGTAATAATCACATCTGGCAAGGAGGAAGAGGAGAGGTTGTTTAGACAAAGACAGTGACATATTTTAATACTAAGATACTATTAAGCTAAACGAAATATGTGTATGCTCAGAGTATAATAGACAGATTTCTTTTTTCCAGATGTGTTTGGTGTTTCTCCTTTGGGAAGTCCTATGTCTCCTCATTCCCTATCATCTGACCTTTCATCATCCCGAGATTCATCTCCCAGCCGTGATTCATCAATTGCTGTTGCAAGTCCTCATCAGCCGATTGTAATTCACAGTTCAGGAAAAAAGTATGGCTTTACCATCCGAGCAATCAGGGTTTACGTGGGTGACAGCGATATCTACACTGTGCACCACATTGTTTGGGTAAGATAATACACGTCTTCTTGCTGATATTCTATGGCCACAGAATACTGTAATGATGGATTCGCTTTTTTGTACCCGTGGTATCTCTTTGTTGACAATTACTGTGTAAATTACAATGATGTGCCAAGCAGTTTTTTGTAGAATGAAATTCTGCCTGTACACAAGAGCAGTGTTGCCTTTAAGGAAGACAGCAAACTATCTTTGGCAGAAGCATTATCTAAATGTGATGTTGAGCTTCTGCAACTTTGCTTTAACTTTTGGCAAGTTTGTCAGTTTCAAAAAATAGTATCTTGAGTTCAGACTACTACATCTTAGAATACTAAAGGCTTGTTTCAGACCCTCTTTGATTTGGGTCAGGACCTGCAAATGTAAGAGCTTGTAAAGAGAAATTATTGAAAAATAGGTGGAGTTTATTTAACTGCATCAATTAAGGGTTTCATGAAAGTCAGCTGTGTTTTACTAGACACAAATAAGCTGGTCTCAAGTGGTGATTTTCTGTTGTGTAGAAGTGTGCAGATTGTTTGGAATTGTGAATACTTTTGAGGTTTCTGTGGCACAGGAAAAGGATTGTCTTGAATAAATCATGTATTTTTCATCCTCTCTTCACTACACAGTGGGAGAGAGGCTAAAGCAATTCCTTGGTTGTCAGCCTCTTTAATTGTAAAATAATTATATACTTATGTACATATATATGCATTTATTTTATAATTTATGTTGGTAGCACATTATGATTTTCTATATTGTATAAATTACACATACATAAATAGTGTATATATATAAATTACTCAACTACTCTAAAAAAATTATTACAAATTTATCGAAAGGCTTTAAGTTTTGTACATTGCTTAGTTTTAAATATGTGTTGTAAATTTTGAAGTAGAAGTGCTGATGTAGTGTTATTACTCATTTTTTATCCATATTGTTTACCCCTTAGACTTACTAATCCGTCAAGAATATTGAATCTGGAAAACATTTGATGGATAATGGAATAACTAAAAAAAAATATTGCTTGCCACTAGTGTAATATCACACCAGTGAAAGGAAGGAGAAAATGGTACACTGCAGTTAAAGTTCAACCTTGGGGGTTTTTTTAAGTATCATGTTTGTTGTTTAGCTAGGTTAGCAGTGTAGTCTTCAGTAGTGTCTGTATGACATAGAAAACTCACTTAAAATATAATAAATTATTTAAACCACCTTCAAAATATTTTTCCATTCAGTTTGTTTTGGTCCTTTGTCACTTTCGTGCTGCACCAACCCCTCTAATGAGAAGCATTGTGAACTTGAACCAAATGGAAATAATCCTTAGCCATAGGGTGGCATTCATTTTTATTGTGATTAGAGTATTGCATGTGACCATTACCTTAATTACATTCTTATTGTCAGATGCTAAAAGTCTTCACTCAGTTCTGAAATTTTGAGATGGGTAGTGAACCACCCCTTCTTACCACACATGAAGACTGTTTTACAGAGCTTATGTAATACCCCTAGCAACCAGCAGTGTTTCAGTGAGCTTTGAAACTGTTCCAGCCCCCACCTAAATATAAAGTTTGATTAAGTATTGGATGGTGAAAGAGCTGAATGTACTTTTCTTCTTTCCTTTCTTTATATAACTTCATATCTGTAAGTTCCTTCACTGTGAACTGGTTTGGAGTTAATTTTATGTATATTCTCTTCCCCTCTCTTTTTCAGAATGTGGAGGAAGGAAGTGCAGCTTACCAAGCAGGTTTAAAAGCTGGAGACTTGATTACTCATATCAATGGAGAGCCAGTGCACGGTCTTGTTCATACAGAAGTCATTGAACTGTTGTTAAAGGTATCTCTTGGACAGCTGGGATACTAAAGTGATTGCTGTTTTCTCCAACAATAGTGGGGTTATGTTTGTTTTCTTGAGATTAGTTAGTAGATTTTATTGTTCTTAGAAGTACATACTCTAAACTGCTATTACACAGATCTGGAGAAGGGCCAGTGACTTTCATATATTGTGCAGTGATTTTAGTTTTCTCTACCATAGACTGGCACTGTTGCAGAGATAGCTGAAGCAAATTCGAGGCAATGACATAAAGAGATGTTTCTGTCTCTCACATAAATTGACCTTTTTCAAGCGTGTTTTCTAATGCATACATCTTCGTCAGAGAATTCAGGCTTTTGACGATGATGATACTTCTCATTTTTCTTCTTTAGAAGTGAAATCTGAGAAGAAGTAAAAACAAAGGTTATGAAATATTTTCTTGCCACCTAAATAGGAGGTTGCCTTTGACATTAGGGCCCAAAAGATTTTTGTCTCACATATAGCCAGGCATGTCTGACAGAGCTTCTTAAATTAATGAAATTGTCATCCTGCAGCTGGACTTCCATAATCTGTTACACCTTTTTCTTGTGGAGTTTTCAGAAGTCTGTCCTATTAGAAAAATCACAGTTTCCCCATGGAAACAAAAAAACCCAACCAATTTTCATTTTTCACGTAGCTCATAATATCTCATTTTTCATGTAATCTTTTCAGTGTAAGCTAATGTAGGTAAGAATTACTTTAGACAGCTGTATATTTGCTTCCTATATTATTAATAATTTATGGTGTTACATGCAGAGGTCTGCTTGTTGAAGTTAGTAGTCAGTTATAAAAGAAATAAAAAAAAAGCACTGGAAGGCAATGAGGTGATGGAAAAATACAAAAATCCAAAAAATACACAAAATACACTTTTTCTTCGGTCTTTATTTTATTTCTCTGAAACAAGGAGGAACTTCCAAGTTTTCCAATTTTGCAAGAAGTATGTAAGAGAAAATTCGGTGACTTAAGGCAGTCACTGTGTACTCATTTTCTAGGTCCAATACAGAAAAAAGAAACCCTGCTCACTACTCAAAAGAGTAAACTCACAACAAGAAATCATTGTTTATTCATAACTTAATTTGTTGGGCTGTATCATAAATAAATTTAGGCTATTACAGTTTCTCTGAAAGGAACTTCACTGTAGGGATATACAGTGCTGAGCAGGAGGTACAGATTTTTAAACATAAAATCAGCAGGAAATAACTTTTTATTGAGTCATCTCTTTGTGCAATCAGTGCTAAAAAGCTTAGGTTAATTATACTTGTGAACCCTTTTGAACAAGATAAAAATGTGTTTTGGGATTGACAGTGAAGATTTCATTTTTCTCCTCTGTTTCATCATTGTAACAATTCTTATCCTGAGATGTGAATGGACCACTGTGCAGTTACAGCTGTTCTTTGTGGGAAAATCGGGTGTTTCTGTGGGAAAATCAGGTGTTTCTGTAGAAGTTTCTGGCTTGAAATTTGTTAATCCTTGGTGTCCTCCTGTCTAGCTATAATTATTGGAATTACTCCTTGACTTGGAGTTTGAATGGAGGAAGTAAGGCACTACAGCAGGGTTTGAGAACTTCCCAATCCTCATTTATTTATTGTGCCTGGCAATGTCTGCAGAAATACCTCTTATTTTGGAGTTCATTCTCAGTGCATTTGCATGTGCAGTGTAGATTCACTGTAAGGCAAAGTCGTCTTGTATTACTCACACTTAAAGCATCTTCATTTTGGCAGAGTGGCAACAAAGTCTCAGTAATGACAACTCCTTTTGAAAACACTTCCATCAAGACAGGACCTGCTAGGCGGAACAGCTACAGGAGCCGAATGGTTAGGCGCAGTAAGAAAACCAAGAAGAAGGAGAGTTTAGAGAGGTGAGTAATCCTTTGCTTTCACAGTGAAGGTATTTGTTTGTTTGTGTGTGTGTCTGTACCTAACAGTAAATTTAAAATATGAAGTTAATACAGTTTTCTCCCATCTTCTGTTTTTGCCTGCTTTTCTGAGATTCTGTGGCCTTCCAGATCTTGTTTTGCCTAGATCTGCTAAAATAACCTCTAAAAGTAGTGAATAACTGAGGTTGCATCTTAATTTGGTTTAATTTTATCATTTTGCACTTTTTTAATTAAACTTTATAGTGCTAATGCTTATCAGCATTTTTAATTTGATATGTTCATGTGTATTTTAGAAATATGTTGCTAGTACCTTATAGATACTTCTTCAGTTTTGATAGGTTGCTAAATTAAGAGAATGAAAATTTATACTCATAAGGAGGTAATGGTTCTTCTAAATATAGTGAGTAAATTTTAATGTGAATAAAATTAGTTACAGGGTCTATCCCACCTGTTAGCAAATCAGGGTATTTTCTAAACTTCACAGTCTGCAGTGTGGTTTGCTTTCATGTAAATATAGATTTACTATTCTCATAGTGTCAGTTTGCAAGAGTTTTGCCTGTGGTAATAGTATCTTCTGTGCACCTTAACCTATGAAACACTTAACTGTGTTTTTCTCACACAAGGAGGAGATCTCTCTTTAAAAAGCTGGCAAAGCAACCCTCACCTCTTCTTCATACAAGCAGAAGTTTTTCATGTCTGAACCGATCACTTTCTTCAGGGGAGAGCTTGCCTGGATCTCCAACCCACAGCTTATCTCCTAGATCTCCTACTCCAAGCTATCGTTCCACTCCTGATTTTCCATCAGGTGAGTGTGAAGCAGTGAAAAGCAGAGGAAAAGGACTGGGAGGCCACTGTACTTTCTTTGAGTCTCCACAGATCTGGTACACTTTCCTAAGAGCGGTCAGCTCTGACAAGCCTAATCATAGAACAACTGTTTTCTGTCTAGAAAAGGGAAACAGATTCCTGATGCAAAACAAAAGGTGCTTTTATTATACAGAAGCACCTAAAAAAAGCTGTTGTCTCTTTTGTTTGTCCTAGTGTTTAAATCTCAGTCCAGCAGCTGAAAGTTGAGTAATAAGCAGTTCCAATTTGCAGCAAAAGAGAGAATTTTGCCTAAGAGAGGCTACATGGTAAAAGAGTGAAACTGAGGTAAAAGTTGCTATGTAATGGAACTAGGATGGCACATATGAATGCAGATTTATTGCTGAAAAGATTAGCCAAGTGCTGAAATATACAACTCTCTGACTTCTAAAAGCCTGCCACTTTTCCCCCTTACTTTTGTCACAATTGTAATGTGTACTAGAATTGACTGCAATTGTTCAATCCCTTGGCACAGGTAAATTATCTGGAAAGCCTTGATCATTGCTTTGAAGTCAGAAAGCATTAGTTATTCTATTTAAGTAGAAGCAAGAGATAACTTGAAGGAAGTAATGCAAGAGAGAGAAAGGGAGAAACAGCAAATGTAACTGGAGTGATGCAGGTTTTGTAGCCTAAAACCTTTTGAACTTAAAACCTTCCAGATTTTTGAACACTGTGGCAGGAGACAGCATAGGACTTTTGTTCCGTTTCTCACTGAATATTTAGACAAGATTGAAAAAGTCTTGCTACTCTTACATTTGTTTGCTTGGTTTTTTGTTCTTTTTGTAGGTACTAATTCTTCCCAGAGTAGCTCCCCTAGTTCCAGTGCTCCCAATTCTCCAGCTGGTTCAGGGCACATAAGACCCAGCACTCTTCATGGCTTGGGTCCAAAGCTTGGTGGGCAAAGATACAGATCAGGAAGGCGCAAATCAGCTGGCAGCATTCCCCTTTCTCCTCTTGCACGGACACCTTCTCCGACACCCCAGCCAACATCTCCTCAGCGGTCTCCATCACCACTGCTGGGACATTCAATTGGAAATACAAAAATAGCTCAGTCTTTCCCTAGCAAAATGCACTCACCTCCAACTATTGTGAGGCATATTGTCAGGCCAAAGAGTGCAGAGCCACCAAGATCTCCACTGTTAAAAAGAGTCCAGTCTGAAGAAAAACTTGCACCCTCTTATGGCAGTGACAAAAAACACTTATGTTCACGAAAACACAGTCTGGAAGTGACCCAGGAAGAAGTGAATAGAGAATTGTCTCAAAAAGAAGTAACTCTTCAGAGTTTGGAGGAGAATGTATGTGACGTGCCATCACTCACACGAGTCAGGCCTGCAGAGCAGGGCTGCTTGAAACGACCCATCTCCCGAAAACTGGGTAGACAAGAATCCATTGATGAGCTAGACAGAGAGAAGCTGAAGGTCAAGGTAGTTATGAAAAAGCAAGATTTTGGTGAAAAAGCGAACGCTGCGATACATGAACCTAGCAGTGAACCAGAAACCCCCAATACCTTAAGACTGGAAGAAAGAGACAAAAAAGCATTCCAGAAGGTATTAGAAAGATCAAACCAGTTTGAAACAAAAATTGTTACTGTGGAGACCCAGTCAGCTGGTGGCATACTCAAAGACACTCTTCAAAAGAATGCAAACTTGAGATCAAATGATGGTGTTGCTTTAGATACACCGCTGTTGAGTCATGGACCTTCCCCTAATGAACTCAGTCATATTTCTCATGATTTAAAAAGAATTTCCCCTTCATGTACCCTGCAAGATGTGCTACCTCAGTCCTCTGACAAGATGCTAAATGGAAAGGGAGAAAACACAGATAAAATTGTAGCAGCAAAAGAATTTGTCAAATTTGAAAGATTAGATGGTAAACTTGCAAATATTGATTATCTCAGAAAGAAAATGTCTATTGAAGAAAAAGATGACAATGTCTGTCCAGTGCTAAAACCTAAGATGACATCTAATGTTCATGAATGCCTTCAACTTAGTACGGGCAGACCCATAAACGTACAGCAGGACTCCCCTGCAGTTGCAGATGGTAGAGCATTTATTGGCAGTGTACATGCTACTCAGATTAACTCAGTTTCTTTCATTCCTCTCAAGACCTTGAGTGGCCGAGCAGATATGAGCGTGGAAAAATCAGCCCTTATATCCACTGAAGCTCCTGTCAGAAAAAGTCCTTCAGAATATAAACTTGATGGGAGGTCTGTTTCCTGTCTGAAGCCAATAGAAGGCACACTAGACATCGCGCTACTTTCTGGGCCACAGGCTTCAAAGACTGAACTGCCTTTGTGTGTGCTGCCAGAAGGACAGAGCACCAGCAGTGATGGGAGATCTCCTAAACCCTCAGTGCAGCAAGGGAGTGGTGGGAAGGCAGAAACGGTCTCTCAGAAAGAGCAGTTGTTAAGCTACCCAAAATCTGGCAAAGTCAACACAGCAGAGCCTCAGGTTCTACAAGTAGGCAAGAGTTCTCCAAATCCGCCACTCCTCCCAGTGACTACAGAAGCAGTGACAGAGAAAAAGCTTTCTAGTCCAGCCACTAAAGGCAGTATTTCTGTTGTTGAAGCTGTTCAGAAGAAAGATACCTCCCCTTCAAAACAAAAGGATCATTCAATGGAGGTAAAGTCTTGTGTTACTCAGAGTTTTAAAACTATTCAAATGTATTCCAAACCTTTTGCTGGCCAAAGCGCTCCTGAAAAAGCTGTAGGAAAAGAGAAACAGATACAGAAAGAGTTGCCTGTCAAACAGCCAGTAGCCCAGAGAGGTTGTGAGCCTATCCCTGCAAAGGTGGAAGTGATCAGGGAGTCATCTCTGAAGGTTTCTGTCTCAGATGTCCTGATAACAACCTGTTCCAAGAGCAATGAAAAAAACCATGCTGATTTTGCCATTCCACCTGAGATGCAAGGAAAAACGCAGTCAGCTGGCCCCAAGGCACAACCTAAGGATGGCAGAGAATCACTGAAACAGGTAGGCAAAGATGACAGCAGTGTTTCTAAGAGTTTTGTGGAAAGGGACATAACCAAGCAGAAAGCTGAGTCTAAGAAAGTTATCACAGATGCAAAGAGTGATGTTCTTCCATCCAAATGGCCTGTGCAAGCCTCAAGAGATTATGATCATAAAACTGAGAAGTCTGCACCAGTTACCTCTGTCCAGAAGGACAGTGCTAAAGAGGTGGGAAAGAAAGATCAGAAATCACTCACTGATACAAGACTTCAAACTAGTGAGAGAGAGCAGTCCAGCCAAGTTCCCGGGCAGCAGCTTAACACTTTAGGCTCCCCTGCTGTGAAAGAGGCAGTAAGCAGACACAGCACTATAGAAGTTCATGTAGGGATTCAAGAACATGTGAAGCCTGCTCCCACCTGTGTGGAAAGCAGCAGTAATAAACCCAGGCCAGCCTCTGATACAAGTTCCTCCAAGTTGAAATCCTTGTCACAAAAACAATGTGCTCCAACCATAAAAGAAAAAGAAACAGTTACTCAATTGTCTACCAGCTCCCGGAAGGATGGAAAACATGCCAGTAAAAGTGTCCTAGATCACCTTGCTCCCGTTCCCAGCTCTTCAAGAAGAATGAACAATGAACATGTGCAAGCTGAAAGGCCTGTGGGTTTGGACCATGGTTCAGTCACCACCCTTCAAATGAGTAGCCCAGTCCCTGACACCAAACCCAAATCCTCTGCTGTGGGCCCGCTGCCAGCAGGCCCAGAGAGTTCTAAGCAGATTCAGAGGCAAGATGCAGCAGGCTTGGGGGAATCTGCTGATCAAAAGCCACTTCGTTTCAGTGAGAAACAAACCACTGCTCCAAAGTTTTCCACTGTGAAAGACTGTCTCTCGCTGAACAAAGAGGCAGACAGAAGTTCTAGTAATGAGATGATTGCTGCAGACAAAAGACCTGAAGGAAAAATATGCACTGACGCACTTTACGTTCAGCTTGACAGTGTGAAAGTGGAGCCTACCTTGTGTCTCACAACCTGTGATGTCAGAGGGAAAGGAGCAGAAAAAGTGACCACAAGTAGCAAAATCTCTCAAGATATAAAAGGGAAGGGACAAGTTAGTCAGAAACAGCCAGAGGATGCAAACAAGCAGACTGCAATAAAACATCTGCCAACTGCCAGTGGGCAAAGTTCTTGTCGTGTCGCAGCAACACCAGGAAAGCCACTGACTTGTTCATCCAGTTTCTCTGAATGTAGACAGGAAGTATCTGCTTTGTCTTCAGCCAAAAGCGATGCATCTTCAGCAAAGGTTAAACCAGGCTCATCAGAGCTTCCTGCAACTTGTAAGGAACTAAATAAGAAAAGCACCTCTTCCACAGGGAGCAGTAAGGCAGAAATGACTAAGAGTGTTTCACTCATGGCCTTGCACAGTGCCACTATTGTAGCAGAAGCCCACCACCCTGCTTCAAACCTTGGGGGGAAACTTGGAAATCAAGAAAAGCCTCTTTTCGTTAACACTGTGGATGTAAAGGGAAAAGATGCAGTTCTCACTCAGCAGTCTGCTTCAAGAAAACAGAATGTAGGTAAAGATTTATCTAGGTCAGCAGCCACACCTGACCGCCCTAACGCACTTTCGGATGACAAAGACTCAGCTCGGCAGCGTCGAGGAAAGGAGGTTTCACGGAGCAGTGCTCACAAAAAAACGTGTTAACTCTAAGACCTGGCAAGTGTGAATTCAACACTAGCTGAAACAATTTCAATAAGTTGTACTGCCTTTAAACCAGCACTGTGTTGTGTCTTTGTGCGGCAAAGCTTTCATGTCACTGAAGAAACAATACAAGGGGATATGTAAAGAGAGGACTTTTTTTCAAAATGCCTTTCCAATTGTAACCGGTAAAACTGTTACCACATAGTATTTGTACAAAAATACCTTTACAGCCTAGAGCTGTTGAAAATACTTCTTCTGTAAATACTTAGCAATGTGTTTGGGGTTTGAATGTAGCATATATACTTTGCTGCTGGTTGCGTTGTTTACTCTTTCCCTTTTTAAGATAGTTGCTTTGCCACGTATTTGCCATACTCAAATATGAAACCAAATTACTAAAATGCAGACCTGGCATGGACATGCACAAGTACTGGTCTGACTGGGAAAAAAAAACCCAAACCAGGCCACGTTTTTACTTACTAAAAATCCTAGATAGAGGCTAAAAAAATACTAGTACAGAATACTACAGTGACCTATTGTGAGTTTTTACATGTATTTTTAATAATCTGATTTTGATAGTACTGTACTTGGCTGACTGCTTCACCAGATCTAATACAAGAAATAACTACATCACCCTGCTGCACAAAGTCTGACTAGAGTAGATGCCCTTAAAGCTATGGGAAGACCTCTTAATTATCAGGGCATCCCAGCAAGAGTTATGTTCTCTGGTGAAATGATGGTTCTACTCTTGTCTCTTGGGAGTGTATTGTCTCTTGGGAGTGTATTGTCTCTTGGGAGTGTATTGTGTGACTTTCACCTCAGACAAGGCTGAAATTCTGAAGCACATGCCATGTGCTTAGTTTTTGCTGCAATTCTCTCGAGTTCCTTGAGCTTTTTTAAATTCAGGCCCTTACAGTGTGAGGCACAAGTATAAGCACATGACTGGTAGTACTACTATGTTCATCCCTGTTTTTAATACATTTAGAGAATACATATTATGGCATATACGTCTGTTTAATTAGTGTCATACAGCTGGTAGCTGTTTTCTATTTCATGACAAGTAAGGTAAAAAGTTAAAATACACTTCGGTATCATATCTTCAAAAAAGTTTAGGCTATCTGACACATTTTAATACATAGCTGGGGCCTTATGTTGTAGACCTAACTTGCTGTTTTTAGCAAGTAATCCTGGGTTTCATATTCATTTTGAAATGCATTGAGTAGCTCCACACATTTCATAACATGATATTTTTATTTGTATGCAAAAAAAATTCAATACTGTACTTCTAAAAGAAGCATTTTTTAACAAAGGAACTTGTTGGAGCTATTTGGTGCTAGAATGTTACTGTCTTTTTACTTTTGCTAAGCCTTATTTAAATTTTGTATACAGTGGAACATGTAGACTTCGATCATTTTTGTGTGGAGTATTTAGCTTGTTTTGACGGATGAAAGGTAAAATTTGAAACATGTACAGAAGCACTACGAAATACCCTTGCAGGCGCATGGGTTTTAATAATTGGGGATCAATAGAATGATCGTTTTGCTTATTTCTGTCTTCTGTAACCACAGTAGAGCTAGGCCCCTACCTTTTTCACCAATGCTCATGGTTTGTCTTTCTGTCTCAAAAGCTAGAAAATTTTTCGTGAAAGCACAGTGTAATCTTGACATGGAGACTTGTGTGATAACAGACAGTGTGCAGAATTCACTTCCCTCTGCTGAAAACTATTATACTGATTTGTTGAGTTGGATTACAGCAAGCCTGTAGGAAAAATCCAATATCACAAACAACTCCTGATTTTTCATGTGGCACTAGAACATTCATACTGCCTTTGATGCATTCAGAAAGGAGCTAGTAAGCAGTGGATAATAATTTTTGAGAAGTCTTAAAAATAAAATGGTCTCGACATTTACAGTTCATCTGTGCTTTGGCAGTTAATATAAATGAATGCTAATGCACTTCAGAATAACATTTCTGTCTGGGAGATATTTCCTAGTTTACAGTCTCTGCATTTTTTTCAACTATCCTCTTGTTCCTTTTAAAACACATCTAGCTTTTGTTTACAGTATACCTTTATGAATATTTTGTATTATCACTTCTGACAAATAAGTTCTTTGCATTTTGGAAGTGTAACAGTGCATAAGCTTGTGTTTATGTAGTAACTGTTTGTTGGTGTTCATCTTATAAGTGAGCTGTTAGAGATCCTCCTGCCTGTGTTCTTCTTGGTCAGTCTTAATGTGATTATAGATCTGATGTGTTCTTTTGTAGACTTCCTGCAGTAGATTTCTCAGCTTACAAAAAAAATTTTAAAACTTAAAAAAAAAAAATTGTTAGGGTCTGTGCAATAAAGTGTTTGCAGTCTTATTTTCTCTGAGAAACTCCTTATGGATGTCATAATTGTTATATATTGAACACAATTATTTATACTTATGCAGTTGCATAACGTTGAAATAAAAATTCAGCATGAGACTGTTGTGTTAGCATTTTTTTCTTGAACTGCTTTCAGTGCTGTAATGTAAGGCACATCGCTGTTTTACTCAGAGGCTGGCAGTTTTGGTGTTCTGTGGGGCCAGCTCAGTGTACCCTTTAAGGCAAGTGCTGGTGGAGGGTTTTGCATGAGGAAATGCAGTTTGGTCTGGGAACAGAGGAGGTGTGCATGGCTGAATATCTCAGGCCGTGTCTGCATCCTCTGCTCCACTGTTGGATAGATAAGTGTGGTGTGGTGGTAGATGACATAGCCTGACTCCTGGCTTCTATGGGCAGTAATCTGTAATGTCACATTTAAATCCTTCCTGCAAAATATGTATCATCATTCATTACTATAGAAGCAGCATATATTAAAGTACACACCTCTTTACTGTTCCACTGCTCCTAACCCTGCAGAGCTGCCCAGCAGTTGGGAATTTGTGTTCACATTTTATTGCATTGCTTTGTCTGTATTTTTCCTCTGTCCAGAATTAAGTGCAGCAGTGTTACAGCATCACTTTTGCTGCTTTTGTCTCTGAAACATAAAGGTAATGGGAAGCTGTGGTTCATCCCCAACTTTTCCAGTTTGCTACAGCCCACCAGAAGGTAGATACTCTTGGAAATGCAGTGTGCTGACACGGATGACATGGAGAGGAGAGGAGAGAAGAGTAGGATCCAACAGCTGAGGGAAGTTAGGAGAGTTAGAAGAGAAGTTGAGGGTTGACTGTCTCATGCCTCTGCCAGCTGTGCTGTCCCTGGCTGTGGACAGCACAGTTGTTTCTGCCAGGGGAAGCAGAGAAACCTGCATGCCCAGCATGAGCCCCCAGAGTGCTGTGGGCCAGAGGAAAGGGGTAGTGTGTGGAGTTGGTGTTAAAAGGGAGGTTGGGAGAGATGGGCTATCAGTGTTATATCTGGCATGGCCTGTCACCTTCACGTTTTCACCTTACTTACCTGGGATGGGAAAGCTTCCATGGTCTGAAGGGGAACGTGAGCTCCCTTCTTCAGCACTGAACTCTGTTTGCTAAACCCCCTTAGCCCATTATTGTAGTCTGACGTAGCCCACAAGACTTCACAGGGATGTCCAGCTTGATTTGGATCAAAACTGAGAGGACAGATCAGAAGGAAAAGATCACAGGAAGATACTAGAAGGGTGTATGGATGCATGTCCCACTGCATGCCTTGAGTTAGCAACACTTTTTCTTTCCGCTGACTGCATCTGTAGTATAGTAGCTGATTAGAACTGACCAGATCTATCTTCCGGGTATCTGCCAAAGATGCATTAGACTGAACTGAGTGTAGGAATCACAGAATAGTTTGGCCTGGAACAAACGTAGAAGTTCCAACCACTGTGGGTAGAAAGCAATGCTATAGGTTCAAGAGGCAAAATTTGGGAGCTTCAGGAGGAACTGAGAAGACTGCAGAGAAAGAAGACAGTGACAGTGTAGTTGTGTTCTTGTAAACATCAAACCTTAAGAAATGCAGATCTGAAGGGGAAGAGCATATCCAAGGGATTTGGTAGGGAAAGATGTCTTCTGCTACTGGGGGAGAATAATTTCCATTGCTTTTGTCTGATCACGGAGGTCTAGTATAGATTGGGAAGGGACCTCGCTTGTTCTTTCTCCAGGTATAGACAAGACCAATGAATGAGACAGTTATTAAAAGATGTTCCATTGACATCAGGGTGTGTTTTCTGAAGTCAACATGTGCAGAAATTAGCCCACTGGGCCATCTTGTTCAGAGTAAAATTCCCCTTCAAATATAGACTTGCATTTTACTGAGAGACTTTGTTTAAGCACAGTTAAGGAAAGACTTGATTCTTGAGTTTCAGTTCTGAGTTTGGTTCTGGTGAAATAAAGCTAAGTGAAATAATAAGTGCTTACTGGTCTGTGAAATAATGAATATCTGATGAAGTTCATTGTAAATACTTCATAAATACTGATAAATCCTGTTTTGTGGTGTAACTTTCAGGGATGTATAGTCCAGGAGCTAGGTGGTGGTGAGCTAAATTTTATTAGGCACCATTCACCTCAGACAGTTCTCTTGTTCTCTCTCTGTGCTGGTTTCATAGCCATGTTTGAAAAAAAAGAGAGATAAAAGGCATGACTGGAAGCCAAAAGCATGCATCACGTCAGAGCTTGACTAGGTACACAGTTCTGTAAGAAAAAGTCTATTACCTCTTTCCATGTGTATCCTTAGTAATCCCAGAAGACTAAATCTTTGAATTTAACAAAGTCTTAATACATAATCTGGACATTTTAGTGTATTATATCCAGAGATAAGTTTTCCTTCCGAATAGTAGATCAATAACTAGGGTTTGTGTATCCTGAAATATGCAGCACATGCTGTTCAACATTGTTTGCACAGTGTCTTATGAATGACATTTTTACAGGCATCTAGAGAAGAGATGACACTGTAAAGAAAAAGAGTAAAATTAAAACACCTGAAGATATGGTCACCAAGTTGTGGGCAGGGCAAGGGATACACTGCAAGTCTTATTACTCTGTAAATACATATATCACAGGAAGTACATTTTGCCTTCTCAAACGTCTTAAGTTCTAACTGAAGTCTACCCCTGAGTCGACACTGTGACACAGGATAGCATTTCAGAAACTGGTGGTGGTTAAATCCTGTGGTGGTCTCTCTAAATAAAAGGGCATTTCAGAATACCTTTCAGCCCAACATGCAGTTTTCCCTCCAGTCACTCCTGTAGGTGGATCTCCCATGGTTACTACCTGATACTTGCAGCAATTCTTTTTGATGCCCCTTTTGCAGAAGGGAGTGTTTATGCTCCTTTTTGATATCAGTATTTGTCTAACACCTTCCTGAACCCACCATTTCAAGAGGGAAACAATGGAAGAAGCAAGTCTTTCTTGGGTGGAACACACACTGGCAATCATGCTGGATTTTTAAGATATTGGAGGTTGCTCATTTAACCAATTGGATTTGCAGAGTGAGAAGAAAACATACCTTAAACCTTGGGCTGTGTTCAGGAACATCCCTGCCTTGCTCTCAAGGTCAGGTCAGGTCAGGTCAGTGTGCTCAGCTCGGGCAGCGTGATTTGCACAAGGACAGTTCTCTCCTGTAGCCAGCCCTTGCAGAAGGACAGGCAGCCCATGCAGCTTCAGTGCAGAGCCTGCCCAGAGGAGCAGGAGGAGGTTTCAGCAGCCACATGAACAGAGAACATGGATAATCCAGAGGAGCAGCATTTTAGTGTGCCAAACCCAGGAGCGTTTGTAGGCAGCTGGAGAAGGAACAGCAAACGCCTCTCCCTCCATGCCCTTGGGAAGCACACAGCTATGAGGGCAGGAAGAGAAGCTGGGGGTTTTGGCAGTGATGTATGTGATGTAAAGGCATCTGAAAGCTGTGAACATACACTTGGCATGAGTCTGATCCACCAACAGATGGTAAAAGGGACTTTTCAAATGAGAGGTGTTTCTTACTGGAGAAGATCAATCACGGGTCCTTGTCAGCAATATCAACAAATGAGCAAAAATTTTCTAGTCCAGCAGGAATCTTTGACACTTTATGCTAGTCAGCATGTTAGGGAGGAAATTGTTGAGGAGATGCCTTTGGACAGCAGCTGAAGCTGAATGTGGGGTCCTGCATGGAAGGTGTTGAGAGAGAGCTGGCCTTCCACATCTCAGAGAGAACCATGGCTCCAGCCTAACACAGCAGGGAGTGATGCTGGGTGAGCCTCACCATGGTGTATGCTCCAGGAGACAGGAAGGTTGTACCACCGGGAAAGTTGTGTCTATCCATCAGGGAAAGCCTGTTATTAAAGCACTAAGTAAACAGAAATGACTTTATGGTGATACAGGGCAGGTGAGTGGATCTGACAAGCTCCCACCAGACCCTTGGTTCAATGCATATATTCTGCCTTGCTCTGGGTTAATTCACCCAGTGGTGGTGGAGAAAACAATTTGGTTTTCTATAAATAGTAGGTCTTCATTCCTGCCTAGCTGTTGCATATCAAATTGAAGCAGGAATCGTTGTCCCTGGATTTACTCCAGGGATGCATACCAGAAGCAATGTGAAGTAGCTGCTGACACCAGGAGCACATGTGGGATGAGGTTGTTCAGTGCACTGCTCCCTTTGCAGCCTTTACTCTACTCACTTGGGCTGTGGCTGAAAGAAACAGTCGACTCCAGGCAGGCAAAAAAATGGCTCATATCTGTCAGCATTGAGGGTTTTTCCCCTGTACTAGCAAGCAGAGTATTGGACCCACAGATTAGACCCACAAATCCACAATTTTATGGTTTCAGATCTTACTGTGAAGTTTAAAATAAAGAGCACAGGAGTAGGGCCTGCCCCAGGCTGAAAAAATGGATAGACAAAATTTCAGTGGTCAGGAATTCTCCAGGAATCAAAAGTATTTTAAAGAAATATTTTTTAAAAAATCACAGAGGTGATACATGCTGTTTCTGCCAGTCCTGCAAGCATATCTTATGTGACTATTAATCTGTCTGTTCTTCACAGGTAGTGTTTTGATTTTGCACTACTAAGACCTTCTTACAAAACATTGCTTTTCAATGGTATTTGATAGAGGGTGGAATTTGCTTGGAGGTTTTGGTGGGGGTTTTTTTGTTTGGTTGAGTTTTGGTTGAGTTGTTTTTTTCCTTTTGTTCCTGGGTTTTTTGGGAGTGGTGGTTAGGTTTTCTTTTTTTAAAGAGAAGGAAGTTAGAAAAGTTATTCATTTTCAGGATTCAGGTCATTATTTTTTCAATTCTAATTTTTTCATTACTTTTCTAAAAGTTTGAATATAGGTAGAGAGGATATTACAAAAGTTAAGAAAATACATGTCACGAATAAAAACAGTGAGATGTCTTTTAGCTTAATACAGTTGTTGTAGATATTTTCTGTGTCCACATCTTACACTTAGAGTTGCTAGTAATTTTGCTTGAAAATGTGAGCACCCCAAATGAAAATGGCAAGGATAAAACAGCCAGGTCAACTGCAATGATTCCTGATGTGTCCTTCCCACAGGAGAATGAGATAGTGGCTAGCAGAACCCAGCTAGCTATTTGGGTCCAGAGCACCTTTTTCCTTCAGGGTCTTCAATTTTATCCAGATAGTGCTTGTACCAGATGATTAAATCAGCCTTAGAGCAGGTGCAGTCCAGAAGGTTTTAGCTTAAATTGATTATGCAGTGGCCATCTAGGGGCATGACTGGTCACCTGGTACAGCATGGATCCTCTTATGGACACAAGTGAGATAGGTACTCTTTAGATTTGAAAATTCATCTGTGTTGAATGCAGTAAATTTGTTGTAACTCAGATCAACATTCTGTGACTTCCTGAAATACTTTCTGTTAAATACTTGATTACCTATTGCTATCAGTTCACAGGATGATAATATTATAGCATCTCTAAACTGGATGGTTGTTGGAACAGTTTGTCCTTTGGCATGATCCCCAACTCTGAGTTACTTTGACTAAGGTCCAAGAACATGAGGTTTTTTAAGCCTTGAAAGAGTTGCTGAATGCTAGTATTAATGTGGGACAAGGAAAGACTCAGCACTTGCTAGAGATGCAGATTTTGGAAAGGGCTGTGTTCAGTGTTGATATGGAGAGGAGTGAAGGGTAAGTCCAGCAGCTCCAGGCTAGCACTGTCCTAAATGAGCATGTCCTGGAGATAGAGGTGTGTGCTGTAGCTCAGATTCAGGTGACAAAGTGTGCTCAAAGCTCTCAGCACTTTACTAGAATAGTCAGTGTGGCCCTGACTTAAATCTAGATGTTGAAGCTTTGCAGTTCTCCAAACAGCCAGAGCCTGGCTGCAGAACCTGTGAGTTACCCTTGATGTGGAGGTGGGTGAGGGAGGGGAAGGCAGCAGAGCTGGTGTTGCAGAGGTGCTTAAAGCAGTTTGCATTGAGAATCATCTCATGCAGCAGGCTCATGCCACTGATGCCAGGGGGCAGTGCTTGGATGTGGGTTTGGGTGAGGTCCAGCTTTCAGAGCATGGTTAAGCACTGAAATGTGTCAGCATCTAGATTTCTGAAGTGCTGTAACTGCAGATAGAGATTCTTGATAGAGATACTGCAGAGGCCTTGTGAAATACCTGGGCTTATGTAGGGCTTCTTTTCCACATGTAAAATGTTCCCAGCCAAAGGGTCTGGGCTATGGAATTGTGTATCCCCACCAGGACCCCAGGGATGTCAGCACAGCCCACCAAGTCCAGACTGTAGAAATGAGACTGAAAGCATCCAGGTTCAATGTATGTCATGTCACTGCCTTTAAGGATGAGTGTTACATTACTGGTGTTCTGCAGAGCTTGGATGTCTGCTGTGGTTGCTTGTATGTTGTTCATTTGAAAATCAAGGCATTTGAGGTTTTGAGTGGGAAAGTTGGGAGGAGGCTGCAGTGAAGAAATGTGGTTGCTGCCCAAGATGAAGATACCTGAGCTGTCAAGATTTGTCACTGGAATAAAGAAAATGCTTGTTACTCCTGTCTCTGTTAAGGTGCTCCAGGGAATGTGGGCCAGCAGATGCTGTGTCAGACAGAAACATGAGCAGATTTCTGGTCAGCAGGATTTGCTTTAGCTGCCTGTTGCTGTGAACAGCACCATCATACATCCAGATGCTCTGACACCTTGAGAAAACAGTAGAAGTCTGCAGCAGTGACTTATCTCACAAATTCTCCTGGTAATGTGATTGTACAAACTGCACCTGGTATCTGTAAAAATCCATCATCTGTTGCCTTCACCAGGGTAAAAGTGTCTCTTTTTCAGTGATGCTTGCCTGGTACGTTTAAGTTTGCATTTAATTACAGGGTTCTGCTGAGAAGAAAAACCTGTCCTAAAATGATAGGGGTGAGGAGGCATTTGCAGGAGTCAGGAGACATGAGGTATTCAAGGTCTAACTTAATAGGAAAATCTCTTCCTATACAAAGAGCCAGCCATTTCCAAGGGCCAAACATTTCTTTCTCCAGTTTTTAGGAAACTAAAATATTTAAAGTTAATAAAAATCTGTTGTAGTGACTTTGCTGTCACTACTGTCTTAGAGGTGGTAATATCTGGAACATGCATATTTCACCCACTGAACTGTAAATGAATTTCCTTAGAGGAGAAGCTGATATATTGCCCAAGTAGATCAATCTCTGCATAGCACAAAAATTCACCAGCTGTCTGAAGGTGCTGGTACTGGTTTCCCTGTGGAGGTAGGAAGATTCTGCTGTGGTGTTCTCCAGAAGTCTCTGACAGGGACGGGGGCTGATGATTGTGATGAGCAGAAGTAAGAATGCTCAAGTCCAAGTAGAGAGGAGAATTCAGGTCAGAGAAGGTTGAATTCTGGAGGGAAGGAAGGACATTAAAGCTGAAATTAAGGATTTCTGTTGTGACAAGTAGTCACAGGAAACTCTCCCAGTTGTAAACCTTCCCAGTTGTAGCTTTTATTTTCTGCAATATGGAAAATATGCAGTGAAACTGAAAGAGTTATGTACTGTGAATATAAATAGGAAAACATGGCACTTGGAAAATTGACTTCCTCCCCTCCCCCCTGCCAAACTTACACAACTCACAAAATAACCCAAAGAGAATTTTGAATTATTTAAAATGCAGCAGCCAAAAACCTAGGAAGTCTCAGCACAGGCTTGCAATGCATAGCCCTGGGGTTTTAGGGAGTGTGTTTTTAAAACGAATGCCTTGAATCTCTCTTGTATTAATTTAAAGTATCTCATCTGCAGTGCTTTCTTGTCAAAGTTAGCACATATGAGGATTGTTTACTCTTCTGTATGAATTATTAATCCTTAAAAAAAGATCCCCACAAGGTAGTTTTAAATTGTGAATGTCATGAGTCTTGTAACAAAACTTACTCTAAGAGAGGTCTTAAGTAAACCTTACAGAGAGGAAGTAAAAAAGAGCAGGTCTGGAAAATGTTTCTAGAAGGAATGGCCAAATTAATTGGATATGAATTCAGTTACACACTGCAGTCAGGAGGCAGCAAGAATGTTTACTACAGACTCGACAAAGATCATGTCTGATATTCCAGGTCTTTAAAACGTCTATAAAGGCTTTTAAGTTTTAATTGAAAATAAATCCATCTACTACATAGAGAAGTCAACTCTGTGATACCAGGGAAATTTGTTGAGCATGCTTGACCTGCCTTTGCCTGCTGATTACATAACCAGACCCAGGTTACTGCCACCCTGAAATAGCCTGCCACGTTGTTGGGGCATGGGAATGCTCACAGCGTTGCTCTCCTCCCAGCTGCCATCTGCAGTGGGGAGCACAGGCACAGACAGTGCAGCAGTGTCCTCCTCCACTCCCCTCCCAAAGGACAAAGGAATGCCCTGTCCTGGGAGGCCCCAGGGCCAGCCTAGGAGCGGTGGGGTACCCAGGGCTGTGTAGGAACTGCAGCTTTGGCAATTCCCTGCCCTGTAAACTTGCAGATGTTGGTCTTGTGGGGAAGTAAACACATACAAGGCACAGCTGGCCAACATGAGCACTTTAATTTTGACACAAAGCTATTGTGCTCGTGGAAGAAAGCAGGGCAGCAGTTGTGTGTCCAGAGAAGAATGCCCATGATGTGTAGAGGTCAGTGCAGGAGTGTGCCCTGTGGGTGGGAGCATGTGGTCTGTTGGAGTTTGTCAAGGTGCACCTGTGTGGGCTCTGGGGAGCTGTGTGTGGGGCTCAGGTCTTTTTGTTGACACAGCCATGAGTATCTGAGACTAAACTACATCTCTGCCTGTCTGTGGCTTAGAAGAGTCAGGTGGGCTGCCTCTCAATAGCCTCAGGAGAGGGGGAAGAGCAGTAGTGTTTGTTGCAAATCACAGTCTGGGTTTGGTGAAAGTTTTCTGCCTTTCCTTTAAGCACAAATTCTGTAACTGAAGGGTGCCAGAGCATGTCGGGAAAGCAGCGTGGGCTCCACTGCTACAGACAGTGCAGCCTGGCAGGCAGGGGCAGAGAGATGTCGGCAGCAGAGAGGTGGAGTGGGAGGAAGTGGAGAGGGGCTGTCACTGCAAAATTCCCCATCAGAATGGGGAGCAAAGCTCCTCAACTGTCCAGCTCCCTCTGGCATGCTGGGTCCCAGCTGGAGTTCAGTGCCAGGCACCCAGGGACAGCATCAACAGGGAGGGATGAGCCAGTGCTGCCCATGGCTCATGTAGGTGATGGCATGACCTGGGGGCAGAAAACCAGCCCAGCACCTGCTGTGATAACATTTGTGATAGCACAGGGACTCAGGCCCAGCCTAGAAGCACTGATACAGTGTCAGTATCTACAAAAGTACTGACCCAGAAATACTGAGCTGTTGATGCTTTCAATACTTCGTAGGCAAAGGAGAACCTGTGGAGCTAACTGCTGCCATGTAGTTTGGACAGATAAAAATAATTTAACTGTCACTGTAAATGAGAAGAGTGCCTGTGTTCTGCCATTCAAATACAATAGTGAGTAAGTAAGCTCTCTCCATATGCTTCAGGGCATGGAGTGGCTCTCACAATGAACTGAGGAGGAAATATCCCAAGGGGGATCCTGTTGTGCAGCTCTGCGTGCTCAGAGATTTGTAGATTTAATTCAATCAGGAATTTGTTGTTGTCCCCATGTGTGCATTTCATAGGGCTGCTTTTACATTGTGCTTCTTCCCTGAATCAAAAACCTTGCCTTTTTTTTTTTTTTTTTTTTTTTTTTTTTTTTTTTTTTTTTTTTTTTGTCTCTCACTTGGAATAGAAAAAATAGATAAAAGGAAAAAAGAGAAGAAAGCAAAGATAAAAAAAGTATTAAGGAAAAAGAAAAGCTTATTGGGTCAGTCTTTTCTCTTGCCCTGGAAAAGTCCTGGTGCTTTCTTACTATTCTTGTGTGGTATGGCACACCAACCAAATAGTAAAAAGAAACATAATTGTACCCCCACTGTGTACAAATTCCTGTATGAAGAACACAGTACAAGAGGTAAAATCTTCATATTACTCCGTCTATCCCTCATACCTGTTAAACACCCCTGGGAAACTTCACCATCCTGCAAGCCCTCTGTGGGATGAAGTACAATGTTGGTTTGATGGGCTCCCAAAGTAACCATCAGTGGTGCACAGATGCACAGGCGTGAGGAGGAGTTGGGACAGTGGCTGATGTCCCTAAGCATATATGAGCACACCTGTCTTATTCCTCTGATAAAGACCTTCAGATTCCCCGAAGATAACTCCCGTGGGAACTGTAAACTTTCAGACATTAGCAGGTAAGTGTTTACCCTAGGTGTCTGCAGCTCCTGCACATCGAGAGGGACAGCCGCTGTCACTCCCTGAGGCACATCGTCTCTGCGGCGCTGGGTGCCCTGCGGCTGGCACAGGGGAGCGCTGTGAAAACCAGGAGATGTAAATCACAGGCCACAGTGGAGAGAGGCGGGCTGCTGCATTGGGTGATCATGTGCTGTCTTCTCTGAGTTAAAGTAAGGCTGAGCAGAGAGGTCAGACAAACCGTGGGAGTTGGCCGGGGATGCTGAACTCGGTGTGAGCAAAAGAGCAGTTTCAAAGTGAAACCGCAACTTGCCTGCTTTAAATATAGCCGGGCTGCTGTGCACTGATGCTTTTCTGAGGCAGAACAGATTTTTAAGAAATGGAAACTGAGGAAAACTGGTCTTCACGTTCATGTGGACTGGAATGTCTCTGCTAAATACAGGATAGTGCAGATGAGAGTGTAGCACACTACCAAAAGGGAATTTAATATAATGGGAAATTTGAATTGTACAAAATTTGATTCACCACTTAGGAAAGGCACAAAATCTTGTAAATCAGCTGACAGTCAGAGCTCTTCTTTGGGGGCTGGTGGCAGTGGCGGACTTGGCAGTATTAGTTTTACAGTAGACTCAATGATCTTAGAGATCTTTTCCAGCCTAAACCATTCTACAACTTTAAGATGTCTGCATACACTTTTTGCAAAAAGGATTGTGTTGCTGATGCACGACTATTGCAGTACAAACAGTAAAGCTAGAAAGCATTACTTCAACCTGAAAATTAACACTCTTGCATTGAGGTTAAAGAGAATGTTCACTTTTTTGAAGAGGAATAGTATTTCTAACTATCTCTAAGACAAGAGAGCATGTGTGGCAGCTGCAGGCAGGAGGGGATCTTGTGCCGGCCAGCCAGAGGTGTCAGGTCCTGACTGCCCAGGGCAGCACTGAGCACCAACTTCAACCTGTATTTTTTTTCTGTTCTTAAACACTGAGTTATCAACTTGACTACTTCATTGCTTTAAGTGGAACTCTTTCTTCACTGCCCAGGAGAAAAAGACATGAGGAAAACTTATTAGGCTCAGAAAATGTGTCTCATCCCGACAGAGCCGATCCAGACCCTGTGCTCAATCAGGGAAGCTTCAGGTAGTCAGGATGCCATTTGGATGCCATCAAGGTCAGCACCCAGGAACGGGAAGACACCTGAACTTCCTGGTGCCAAGGATATGCACAAAATCAGTGTCTTCAGCTCTGAAACAGTGTATGAAGGCCACAGCTGTGCTGGTAGCTGGAGCTGATTTCAGGGTTCACCTGAGCTGTGCTGTGCTCATTCCTGCAGGTGGCTGAGGACAGAGGAGGAGCCAACAAGGCAGGAGAGAAGCTGCTGGAAGTGCAGAGCTCGCTCCATTTTGCGTACTTGCCTAAACCTATTGGGTGGACCGTTGGGGCTGTCAGGCACCAAGAGGCCACAGAACAGTGCCCTGCTGCTGAGTTTGTCTGCTACTAGGATGCTTCTCTGCTGACCTGGTTGGCTGGGGTTTTTTCCCTCCCCCTTTATTTATAGTATACAAAAAAATTGTCCTTATTTCAATGACAAGCTGAAAAGATGCACATTCCACTAACAGCTCTGCCTCTTCCCCAGCCAGTTCCATGTTTGCTGGAAATCCTGCTTCGTGTGAAGCTGGTCACAAAAAGTTCTGAAGAATTTGGTATGTTTGCTCCTTGTTTATCTGCTGTTTTCCATGTTAGCACTCAAAAGCTGAGGCTTGGTGTGTCCCTGTGTACTAGATTTACATGGGCAGGTTTTGTGGGGGTGCTACAGGGATGGCTTCTGTGAGAGCTGCTGAAAACTTCATTCATGCCAAGCAGATCCAATTCCAGGAGGCTCCAGGATGGAGCTGCCCCTGGTCAAAGCTGAGTCAATTAGAAATGGTGGCAATGTCTCTGTGATAACAGATCTGAGAAGGGAAAATAGTTCCTGTACAAATGTAATCATAGCCAGAGAAGAATGGGGAGAGAATATATGAGAGGAACAGCCATGCAGACACCCAGGTCAGTGCAGAAGAAGGGGCAGGAGGTGCTCCAGGCACCATAGCTGAGGTTCCCCTGCAGCCCGTGGTGCAGCCCATGGTGAGGCAGCTGTGCCCCTGCTGCCCTGGAGGGCCCTGGGGATACAGAGATCCACCTGCATTCCCTGGAGGAGACCCAGGCCAGAGCAGGTGGGTGCCTGAGAGGAGGCTGTGAGCCCATAGGAGGCCTGTGCTGGAGCAGAGTCCTGGTAGGACTTGCAACCTTGTGGAGGACCCACACTGGAGCAGGCTGTCCTTGAAGAACTGCACCCCATGGAAGAGTAACCCACACTGCAGCTGTTCATGAAGAACTGTGTCTGTGTACTGGACTTACATTGGAGAAATTAATGAAGAGCTGTCTTCTGTGGGAGGAATCCCATGCTGGAGCAGGGGAAGGACTCCCCTCCCAGAGCAGCTGCAAGAACAATCTGTGATGAACTGACCATAACCCCCACTCCCTGAGGGGGAGGAAATGGAGCCTGAAAAGGAGGGAGTGGTGGTGGGGGGAAGGTATTTTTAAGATTTATTTTACTTCTCATTATCCTACTCTGATTTAGTTGGTAATAAATTTACCTAATATCCCCCTGTTCAGTCTATTTAGGCTGTAATGGTATTTGTTGAGTGATCTCTCTTTTCCTTATGTCAGCTCATGAACCTTTGCTATATTTTCTCTCCCCTGTCCAGCTGTGGAGGGGAGTGATAGAGGGAGTGATAGTGCCTGGAATCCAACCAGGGTCAAACCTCTACACCCTGTGATCCCTGCTGTGCTTTCCTGGGGTGAAGCAGCTTGGACTCATACTTGTACCCCATAAACAATTTTTTTTCAGACTGTGGGCCCTGGTAGCACAGATACTTCCTCAGATCATCCATACCAGACCCCTCAAATTTAAAATGAATGAGATATTTTATAAGAAAAGTCCTCTGAATCAAGAAGGGCATCAGCCAAAGCTAATCCTGTCTCATTCTGCAGCACAGTGAAGCCTATTATTATGCATCATGCAACTTATGTTCATATAAGAAAGCAAGAATAACTCCAGATATGTTTTTTGTTCTAGTAAGTTTTAATTTTTGTTGTTTTCTTGGTTTGGTTTGGTTTGGTTTTTGTTTGTTTGGAAGTGGGGTGGGGGGAAGGAGCGGGACTGTTGAGAAAATGGGAAGATTTATTTTTCAAATAATGAGTTTTAGGATCTAACTCAATTTGATGGAGTCAGAGAATAACCTGAATGAAAAGTGCTAAGTACCTGATATGGTTGTCCAAACACTTCTTGAACCCTGGCAGACTTGGTGCTGTGACCACTTCCCTGGGGAGCCTGTTCCAGTGCCCAACCACCCTCTGGGTGGAGAATCTTATCCTAATACCCAACCTAAACCCCCTGACAGAACTTCAGGCCATTTCCTTGGGTCCTGTCACTGCTCACCAGCGATATGAGATCAGTGCCTGTCCCTCCTCTTCCCCTTGTGAGGAACTTGTGGTTGCAATGAGATCTCCCCTCATTCTCCTCCAGGCTGAACAGACCAAGTGACCCCTGCTGCTCCTCATATGCCTTCCCCTCAAGGCCCTTCACCATTTTCGTTGACCTCCTTTGGACACTTTCTAGTAGCTTTACATCTTACAGTGAGGCTCAAAAAGCTGCACACTCTGGATAATGAAGAATTCATTATAAAGTTAGTACTGGGCGACTGAAGTTCTTCTTGACCTTGTGCTCAAGTAATTGTTAAGCTTAGAAAAACTGACTAATGATTAGGGATATATGAATTATTCATTATGTGTGCCTATCAGATTAATTTAGATCTTTTGCTTTTAAATCAAAATGGAGAGGGGTAAGGATTTATGGCAGTAGCTAGTGGGAGTGGGTTTTGATATTGGCAGGGGGTTTTCCTATGGATACCCACCAGGGGCTCAGGTAGATTGCAGACCCTCTGTGACAGCCACAGCCAGGGCTGTTGCAGGCTGATTCACTTCCCATGATCAGTAATGCTCCTCTTCTGTATGCTGGTGTAGATTTTTTCTCCATTACTGTATTCAGGGTGGCTGTCAGATCACAGGGACAGTTCCCTCAGGAGTAAGTTGCTGCTCCTAAGTAAATTTTCTCTGTGCTTAGTTGAAACTCCACTATTGATGATGGGGAAAATTTAGGAGCATGCAAACACCAGCAGTAATAATTGACATCAGTACTTGCCATTGAATGCTTGTGAGATGCTGCATGCTGCAGAGGGCTGAGAGTACTTCTGCCTCCACTCTGCCCCTCCAGAGCTGTGGCGCCCCAGGCAGTCTGCCCTGCAGTCAGAGTCCTCCAGAGAGGGTGTACACTCCTGGGTTCTCTATTCTATATCCTGAGCTGGACAGGAGAAAAGCTCACAAAATCACCAGAATGCACTGAGTCACAGACAGTGTCTGCCCACAGGTGATGGAACTTTGCTCACCTGAAAACCATCAGGGATATGGCGTTGCTTCTGGCAGGGACTGTGGCAGTGAAGTGCTGGCGTGTCCCTCAGCTCAGCCCAGGGCACAGACCCAGGTATTGTGTGGGCTGTTGGCACAGCATAGAAGGCATGATATGCCAATTCCCTGACGCAGAAAAGTGGGTCCTGTTTCTGGTGGGATCCTGGGTGTTGCAGAAGCCTCTCCACCTGGGTAGGAGGAAGTCTGTCTGTGCTGAAGGGAAATCCTGTGTGAAGTCCAATCCACCAGGCCTGACCCATATGTCAGGAAGGGGGCCCAGTCAGATCACTGAGTGCCATGCCTCAAAAAAAAACAGGTGCCGAGGGATGCTGCAGGTTGAATGAACCTGAGAAAGATGTGCAATGACTGTAGGAATAAGTGAGAATCAATCTAAGATGTTAAAAATAAAAAAAACCTGCAAAGTGCATTAAGTTGTGCATATATATTAAAAAGATTTTAGCACCTTCAGAATTCCTATGAGATGTTAATTCTCTCTTTTATAAAAGATAAATCATGTCAATCTCTGGGCCTTCCATAGGTCTGCAGAGAAAGGGATTGGCAATATAGCAAGGCTTCCAAAATACCTGTAAATCCTATACAGGATCAAAGGATTAAAGTAGTTTTCATCTATTTCCTTCAAGTATGGATTTCAAGATTTTCCTCATTTGTTGTTTTCTTTCATATTACAAATGAGATAGGAATCCAAGTGCTTGAATGCTGGATGTTAGGAATTCAGGATTTGCCTCGGAGCTGTGGGATTTGGGCTGTGACTATTTCCCTGCTGTGGCTGCGTGGTACCACAAACGGGTGAAAGATGGCAGCTGGGGAGGACCAGGACCACCTGCTGTAACTCATGCCTGCATTTCCCAGCAGGAAAACCTGCATGGGCCTTGCTTCCCATGCAGCAGGTGCTGCAGGCTCAGCTGCAGGCTGCACTCTAAGGAAAAGCCTAAAACAAAGTGATGAAGCAAGAGGATAAATCACTGTCAGGAAGAAACAGCTGTTGTAAAACATGTCAGACTTTACTAGACTTTATGTGAAACTTCTTTGCTTCATTCTGCAGCATTTGATCTTTCTGAAATCCTAAACAAGGGCAGGAAATAGCAGCCACAGGTGCCCTCCAGCCCACAGTCTGGGCACGTGAGCAATGTCCTTTTGTCTGCCCTTGGGGGTGGTAGGGACACAAGAGGGACAAGAACTGCAGGACTGCACCTGTGGTGCCCTCCTAGCTTGGCATCAGCTTGCCCAGAGGATCTTTTGGCCAGAGACCAAGCCTCAGCATGCCCCTGCCCCAGGGATTCCTCTTCTCTGGTTGCCACCACTCCTTGGCAGGTGACCAAACCAGCAGCTTCTTTCTCTGGAGTTGATGGTTGAGGTTAGTGCTGAAGAGACACCACAGCTTCAATCCATGCCTTAAGAAAACCACTTGCACAGACAATGCAAAGACAGACTTTCTTCCCATTGGAAGAAAGGGAAGTGTTACCAGGGACATGATTTGAGCACTGTGTATAGAAATATTCCAAACAAATATAGTAAGAACTCCTTTGGTTGCCTCTCCGCTGCTGGATTGTTCTTCAGTGGATTTTATTTGTGGTAACTTCCAAAAGGATTGATAGTGCAGGTGCTTAGCCAGAGTACTACTGCTGCTCCACACCCTGGAACCCCTGCCTTCGGAGGAGGCAGCAGTGCTATTCTTTTAGCAGACAGCATGAACAAACTTTCAGGTGATGACTGCAGCTTGCTAGAGGGCAGGGCACACAGGGATTCATGACCCCTGTGCCTTCATCCTGAGCGCTGCTGGCAGCCAGAAAGCTGAAATTTCCATGGCTGGGTGTCTTGGTTTGGAAAGACAGGGGTGTCTGCTAGGAACCAAAAAGAAATATGGAAACTTCCCTTGGATTGTGGAACTGTGTGAGGTCCTATAAAATGCAGGCTAAAAACGGCCAGGAGAAAGGCACAAAATAGGAAGGAAATTGCTGACAAGATTAATTAGCAATAGATTAATTACTGCTGTTGCATTCATCCATGTTTTCTTCTTCAAAGGGGGAATATCTCCTATGCACTCCCTGCAGACATTATTTCTGCATAGCTACTGCTGCTGTGTTATCCTCCATGAGTAGCTTGTGATTTTTCAAAAATTCAGAAGGTGTCTAGAGGATCTCAGTGCTGGAGCTCCCTTTGAAACAGTTGCTCTTTGAAACAGTTATAAGATTCTTCTCTGTCTCAAAAATTCCGCCTCTCTTCTGTGCTAAGCAAGCAAAATACTCAGTGTTCTTGGTCACCATGGGAGTGAGTACTTCATAGTACTGTAAAGGCACTATAAAGCCAAGATAAAATGCAGATTTCAATGATTAGTAACAAGCCATTATTCTTCTCTCCAAACAAAATCTGACAAACTGGGATGCACAAGTCTAAAATCCTAGACTTTAAACAAACAATAGAGAAATCTAGTAATTGCAGTAATTCTGGCTTGAGTACAAGCAAAAAATCAGAATTAAAACCATTGTAAGCTTCCCTTTTCCTTACTGGTCTCTATTGGGTGTTGCTTGGTGTGGGTTTGGGGAAAAGGAAGTTCTTAGTCCTTGAACAGTGAGTGTCTACTGATCACTGGAGGCTGCACTTTTCTGGTTTTGGTTTGGCTGGACACAGATATTAACCTTGCAATGGAAGGAAACCAGACTGAGATAAAGGAAAAGAGCCAAACTGAGGAAGCTGATGTGAGTTCAGGCTATTTAAAGAACTTCTGGCATAGAGGCTTTGAAATGATAAAAGAGCATCTTAAAAGAAAGCCCTGTTGCTAAGCAACATGAATTGTTGTATATTCTCCACGAAGATAGGAGAGAAGCCTCTGCTGCTTTCAAGGAAGAAATGCTGGTGAGAAGCCATAGCTGCATCTAAAGTGTGTTTGAAGTGTTCCAGCTTTATCCTGTCTGCGAGAGTGTTTCCGTGACTCTTCAGGTTAGAGTGGCCACCGGTGAGACTGTGTGGGCAAGTGAGATCCACCTCTCCTCCTCCATCTGCTGAAATGCAGGAGCACTGTGCTTCCACTCAGGGTGGCTGAGAGTAATGGGAGAAATCTGAAACTGCTATAGTATCACAAAAACCCCTTCAGATGCTCAGATGTTTTGGGAACCTGAAATGATGTTTCAGCAGTGTTTTGATTTCTTCAATTAATTTCTCAAGTTTCCCTCCTCTTTCTCCCCATTCATATTAACACATTCTTATCTTTCATACTGATGGTCTTTGCCTGATGATCATCCATCCAACTGCCAGGTAACTACTGGTTATAGCATGATGTGAAATGCATTCTCTATTTGGGAACGTGTCAAAATAAATATATTTTGCCACAGCATAACATTTCTTCCTTTATCCTCTCCATGCTTCAGTGATTTGGCTCACAGTGGTCTTGCCTTTCTTGCCAAGTGTGAATCCTTGACTGATATGATTTGCTGATGGGAAAACAAACCAACCTCTTTGCTAAACTTCAGGATTTCATTTTTCATGCATCTGCTGGGTTGGATGCTGCTAGTAGGCTTTATATTAGATGGTTTGAAAGGATAAATTCTTATAACTCAACCAGACTAGAGATGGGGGCATGAGAAGACTGGTTCCATGTATGGCAGAGCTAGTTAGCCATGACCTCTCTGCCCACTGGCCTCTGCAGTAACCAATGACCTGCAGCTACAGGTGAGTTCTCCTGTCAGATACTTTCTCCTGAAATCCTGTCTGCTCTAATGTCGACTTTCATGTGGTTTTCATTGTATATATATATATACACACACCAAATACCAAGTCACTCTTTTCAAAACTATGTGCAAAAAGAAGAATTTGCCAAATATTTAGACTTGTGTAGTTAGTCAGCTCCTCAGCCCCCTGAAAAATCTCTGGATGGATGTCCTACAGTATTGTCTGGGGGAATAGTCAACAGGTTGGTCATTAGTCTTTTGAAAGGGTTTCACTTGGCAGCTCAATCTTTGGCAAGGTTTTATTTCCATCAAAGAAAGCACATCAGAGCTTCACACTGCAGCTTGTCTGGGTGTTAGTTCCTTGCATAGTGCCATTCCTTCAAAATAACAATTTCTTTCAAAGGAATGCCAGAAGCAAGTCAAAGCCTTCTCTTGGTTTTCTGCGATAACTTTAAAGAAAGGAGTGAAATTCTCAAGAGACTGTACCCCAGCACTTTGTGCTCTCCTGGGAAGGCTGGGAGCAGCTGAACAGCCATGCCCATGGCAGGGAAGGCCTGGGATAGCTAATCTTCCCAGCCAAAGGAATGGAGCAGTGCGGGGCTCCATCCTCCCACAGGCAGTGACAGTGAAATCTCACTGGGATGGTGTGGGCCGATAGTCAGAGCTTCCTCTGCCACTGGGGCCCATTGCCTATCACACTTGCTGCCAATTACAGGCTTTTTCCTCTTGTGTAGCTGTATTTTCCTTATTCTAATTTAATTTGTTGGTTATTTTGCTGTTGATAGCTGAGAACAATTGACCCTTTCCTCCACCTAACATTGTCTGCAGCATCTGTAGGCTGTCAGAGCTGCCGTCCCCATCCCCTCTCCTACATTGCTTCTCCACCTGATCAGAGCTGCCACCCTCATCTTCTGGGGACAAAACCGTGTTTAAAGAAATGTTCTTGAAAGGTGTGTGGTTTGTGGTTTGTCACAGAAGAGTGGGCCTTAAAGAAAGAGGCTGGGCACTGGCACTCCATTTTAATGAACAAAGAGAAAGTTTCACATGTGCTAGTGTGGCAGAAACAGTAGTGTCTCTCAATGTGCTGCTGTTTGTGAGTAGTAAGCTTGCCCTGGGTGAGGTTTGCCTAGTTTGATTAAATGACACAAGCAGGATGTGGGAAATAGGGCTGTACAAATGGGCTGCTTTCAGACAAGTGGAAATAACTCTACAACAGCACAGTGGGGTGAACAGTAGCAGAAAGGAAAAATCCTATAATATTGATGAGATTTCCAAAAATTTTCCTTCGTATTATCCTTTTATTTAGTTTTACTTTTTTTTTTTTTTTTTTTTTTTTTTTTTTTTTTTTTTCTCTTTCAGGTACTTAAGCAGCAATTGCTGTGGACCCAATCCTGCAGGAGCCATACCCAACATTGTGGAGTGAGTGGGATCTCAGGGAGATGGAGTTTGTAACAATTTTAGTTGGCTGGCTGCTTCCAGGGGAAAATTTAGCCAGTTACTTCAGCCTCAACCATGATTTTGTCCAGATTTTCAATTAACAGAATTCTCCACGGCCATTCTTTTCAAGGTCCCATTTCTGAATTGCTGTCAGCCTGGACCTCATCATGGCCAGCTGTATGGGATCCTTGCAGTGCATGCTGCTGTGCCTGTCTGCAGTTCCAGCTCTCATTCCCATGTGTTGAGAGGGCACTGTTTGCTAAGGCACTGCAGGAAACCCTGAACATGGGAAGACAATGAAGAGTTCTTCTCAGAGTAATCTATCTTCTTAGCATTATTTAAGTGATTGTGCAGCTGAGTGCAATTTCACCTGAGGAGTTTGTTGTATCTATGTTCAGTGATCTGTGCTGGTGACTAGTTGAGGTAGTTATTGGGATATTTGTTAGACCTCTTGGGCCTGAAAGATTTTGTCACCGCTTAGATGATTCTAAGTGTTGGTAACAGTGCAAAACCAAAAGGGCACTTCAAGCTGAAATTAACTTCTTGTCCTTCAGGATATAGATTAAACAGACTTTAAAAGGAAAGTTTTAAGTGACTTTTTAATCTGAGTGTAAATCTCAGAGTCTGGACAAACAAGAAAATAAATCCAACAGCACATTCGGAAAGAGGGAGTAATTATTATTTTAAAATGTAACCTCATGAATTTCTTATCTAAACTGTGAAGTCCTTAAAGACAGGAACGTGTTTGAGCTCTGCAGAGCAAATGTTCCCTCCGTTTAACAAGTATACACACAGGGGTACAGACAGAGGGAAACTACATGACAGAGATGAGAAAAAGTGCTGAGGTGCAGATGAAGCTGATGGATGGAAGCAGGGAGTGATGGAAGTCAGGGAGTCCCTCAGGGAGACAGTCTGAAGTGGAGCTATGGGTGACAGAGGTTGAAGCCACCACAAGCCTCTGAGCTTTGAACATGATTATACAGCAAGTGTATAAATATTAGTTATATGTCAAAAATCCAATAAAATATGCCAGTTATGCTGGATTTGCAAATAGATATTTATTCGCTTTTTTTTTCAAACCTACAGCTCAGGCTGATGTTCTGGGTGAAATGGGGCTAGGAAATTTCCTATGAATGGGAACCAAAGCCACTGCTAGCACACGTGGCCAAGGAGCAAGTTGCCAGCATTTTCATACAGTTTTCTTCCAGATCATTGTTTGCTCCCACTGCTACTACTGATTTCCACGAGATGGAGCTATTCTAACATAGATTTGGCAACAGACGGTGGGGAACAAGTGTGTTACTACACACTTTTTAAATTTTATTTTACTTTTTTTTAAAATTTCCATGACAGTATTTCTGAAGTGGGTTGAATTTTATGAAAAATCATCAGCCAAAAAAAAAAAAAAAAGGCAGATCCCAGAAGCAACAGCTGGAGCTCAATACACATTTGGATAGACTGTGTCATCAGAAGACCTCTTTCAGAATAGACCTGTCATCAAAAATTGCTGCCAGGGAATTGAGGTAAATACCCTCAAAGTGCAGCTTTGTCCAACACTGGGGCAGCTGCTGGGGTGTGCACCCAGCCTGACCTTCTGGAGGGTCTGTTCTGCCATGGCTGAGTAAAGGTCCAATGCCCCATGTCCTGAGCACATGCAGGGTGGCTCTTTGACACCTATTAGTCCTTGCCTGTGGCCCCAACCTGCAAACATCAGCCCTCTAGGGCAGTAGACTGCCTTTGCTGAATCATAATGACTCTCTCCTGTGACATTTCCGTCCGTTTTAATCAATTTTTCAAAGTCTTCTTATGTCTGTTTCCATGTGCCATCTTCTTCCACTGCAGCACCTGCTCATTCTCTCTCTGCTTTACCCCCACAAGCCCATTCTCCCGAGTCACAATGAAGACAAAAATTCATGTAAAGGCTGTTGCTTTGCGATATATATTTGAAAACCTCGTGGCATGCCTGTCTTTTGATCAAGTCATGCCCACAGAGTCAAGCACCTCCTGCCCTTGTTGGAGCATACCTTGACATTGCAGCTCCTATAAACAGCAGCAGCTCAGAGAGAGGTGTTTATCTAGGCATTTTCAATAGGCACTGTCAAAAATAGGGCCAGGTTTACTTGTAATGTTTGCAATGCCTGGAAGAAGGGTATCATTTTGAGCTACAAGTGGTTTGGGGCTGCACTGGCATTGCTGTGAGAAGCTGATGTTCTCTGTCAGCACACAGGAGATAAGTACTATCTCTGTAATGAGGTGTTGCTGGCAACAAGTGCCTGCCCTGAGTCCATGGCCACCCAGGAAGACAGTGGGCAGAGGTTTCCTTCCCAAGCAAGTGCCCAGTGCTGGAGGCAGACCGCTCCCCTCGCCTGCCACAGCAGGCTGCTGCTTGTCAGCCACATTGGGTCTGAAATCCTCACTGCTGCTGGTCCTGGACAAGTGGAAACCACAGCAAGATAAATAAGGGTCAACTATCTAGGCAGAGGGCTGCCATTGCCAGATCTGGTGACACTGCACCTGTCCATATTCCCATGAGAGATCTTAAGTCACAAAGACTGGAGCATAAATGTGCTTGACAATTGTTGGTTAAATTGTTACTGTTTTTTTTACAGTATGGTTTAACATCCATCCTTTCCTGCCCCCAAACCTGTGCTTTACAGGAGGGAGATTTGGGTGAAATATAAAAGGCTCTTGTGAACTCCCAAGCAGAGAATTGTTCTCTGTGCAGGCATCTTTGAGGCAGACTAAACCTTCGGTGCACTCTTAACACACAGGCACTTTTCAAGCACATCTGTCTTGCTTTTCAAGACCAAAACAGAGAAAGAATCAGCATAATTTCAGTTTCCTTAATCTAGTCGCCACCTGGAACAGCTGATAAGTGTGTCTGGGAGGCCCCAAAGAGCAGGCAGCCTTCAGCCATCACCATTTCCATGGAGCACCTTGCTGTGTCCCCTACAGCTGAAGTTTGCTCCTCTTCCTCCCGCTCTCCAGTCTCCAACATGAGCTGCTTTGAAGTGATTTTGCTTGAGCCCTTTCACTGCCACTACACCACTTGTCCTTACAGAGTCATTGAAGTCCTCTAATATGGGTTATTTAAACATAGCTTTGAAGGTGTAATTTTCATAAAACTGTGTCTATTTATGCATGCCTATCATGCAGTTACTGACATGCTAGCCTGCCTGGCTTAGCACGATGCCCCCATCTGGCCGTGTGGGAGCCCAGGCATCCCAGGAGCATATCCAAATACAAACGGCATTTGCTATTGGCCATGAAAACCTGCAGAGTGCAATTGCCGGTGGAAGTCCAGAGTGTAATTCTTGGGGATGACAGACTGTCTGTAGCTCCTTACGGATTGCACTGCTGTGCAAATTCCCTGAGACCAGTTGGTTCAGATCTCCCAAAGCTCCTGAAGCAGTGCCCCTGGAAGGTTCACCCAGATGGAGGGAGACAGCAAGGGAGAGAGCAGGCTGACGGCAGTGTGTGGGGCCATGGCACAGACAACACTGCTCCTAGGAATCAAAAATGAGTAAGCTAAAGTACATTATTCTGCTTGCACACAGGTCTCTGCTTTAGTCAGGTAGCCAAGCTGGAGGACAGCAGAGAGGGAACATCTTGCTTGCCAGCTCTCCTGCATGCCCACCATCCAGTCAGGGAGATCTGAAATCAGCCTGTGAGGGGTGCCTGCCCATGGACACCAACCGCTCACAGAGCAATAAATGATCCTGTTTCTTTGCTGGAAAGAAGATGGGTCATGTACTATCTCTTGCCAGTGCTGGTGCCACAGATATTTTTTCCTTTTATGTGAGAATAAAAAACATGCCAGAAGGACCTAATAAATCACAGTATAAATGCTACTGGTTGAAAGATCTGGGCTAGAAATTACTTGAACTTTCATGAGTTTCACGTGTCAGGGGTGTGGGTGATTTAGGCTAGTGATTATTCAAGACACAGGGTGTGATTGGACTTTTAGGATTTGAAAGGATTACACATGCTTGTCAAGTGGGTGTTTAATCTCTCTTCAGTTATAACTTCAGTTTGTAAATGTTGAAAGTATAAATCATCACACCCTTGGTCCATGGCATAGGACGAACTGTGCTGATTTCCTCCCACCTCATCTTAGATTAACTGCTTTCCTCCAGTGCTATTAATGCCCTCCACATTATGACTTTTCCTTTTTTAGCCCACACTGTTGTGTGCACACACACATATGCAGGCAGGCATGTGTTTCATTACAGGTTTTTGTGCTTGTGACTCAAAACTGAACTATTAAACCATAACACATGGCTGACATCTGGAATTCTCTCAGACATTTTTGTCATTTAAATATTGGTAGCCATGGTTTGCTACTGTCCTTTCCTCCAAAATGTAACTTTCTTTATTCTCAGTTCATAAAAGCAGAGCTAGAAGGTTTTACTGAAACTTTTGGTGTCACTTGATATATATATATATATATATATATATATATGTATATGTATATATATATATGTATATATATATATATATGTATATATATATATATATGTATATAATTTTGTCCAAGCCTTCTTTAAAGCACATGTGTTCAGAGAGTTTGGCAGAAAGATCTTGCTAAAGAAAGCCTCTGCTTCATCCTTAGGTTTAAAATGGTTGCACGCTGTGAGAATATTCTTTGGCTTTGCACAGCAAGATCTGTGGTTGCTAAGAGTCAAAAAAAGTCACCTGCTAGCTAGCAAAATGGGGTAAGATTTGCAAATGGGTTGGCTTGGTGTTTTTATTTACAGTAATTCCTCCAAGTGACTGCCACTCATTTGACTGGTTTTAGAGCAGATTAAATTATGCTAGTATTTGCTGTACTGTGGAAAAATTTGTCTTACCTGTACCTCACAGGGTATTGTGTGCTTTTCCCAGGGCTGTTGGCATGAGTTAGTATGGTCCTGTAGAGATTAGGATTTTACATTCTTCTTTAAATATTGTGGGATTGCCACTCAGAGTGCTGTAATGAAGGACATGTTGAATTTCACATTGATACTAAGGATGCCACAAGAACTTCTGTATATCTGCCACTGTGACAAGTGTCAAGCAAAAGTGGTGAAGTCCAGGAATTGTTCCTGGCTTTGGCACATAAAATTATCTAATCTTGGTTTTCAATTCAGCCCTACAAGCAAATTTTTAAATTTGAGGATTGTCTGATTTGACATTGAGAAGGATGTAACTCTGCTTCACTGATGCTTCAGGAAGAGAGGGGGAGCACTGTCTGAAGCCTATGCTCTTTCCTCTAAGAGTATATGTAGTACGTCTTCAAAGTACCTTCTTTGCCTGTTGAGGGGCTGCAAAAGAGGGATGATGGCCCCTAAGTTAAAGAAGGTGATCATGGGGGTTTCTGAGAGATGGACATATGAAGATTTGTTGCAGAAGCTTTCTAGTCTTTGGCTATCACAGCAAAAAGTGACAGTGATCGTGCAACTCTGTGATGCATTTGAAGGCATGCATGTTGTAGCAGAGAATTAATGTCATTTGGTGCAGGTTTTTCATGTGATTCACTGTTAGGCTTCTCAGATTCAGCAGGGAAAGCTTCACCTGCAGCATTTCATCTATGGCACAGGTCTGATATGTATAGCAGGCTCTGGTGATCACTTGTCTGAGTGCCTGAGCTGCCAGCTTTCCACGTATGTATTTTTTGAAAATCTTTTTTTAGCTGTTGTGTTTCAGATCTGGCTATGTCTGTTCTGTTCACAGTAGCTGAGTAAAATTCTCATGTCAGTGGTTAAGACAATAATTTGTGCTCTGGCTCAAACAGTCTCTGAATGTTACTAGTTTAGTAATAACACCATGCCAAGGGAGTTCTGTTGTGACAAGCTGTGACCTTTCAACACAAGATGGCTGGAAGAGCACTCTTCCCAGGGCCTTTCATCCTCACAGCTGCACTTCCCCACTGATTGGACAAGTGAGTACACTATTGTACTCACCTGTCATGATTAAAGTAGCGTACTTTGAACTCCTACAGACTGGTTTCTTCATCAAAAGTGTCTGTTGCTGATGTTGCCCTGAAATGCTCATACCCTTGCAAGGTTTTTCAGTGTATGTGGATACCTATGCACAGGTTCACTGAAGGTAAACCATATTTGACCAGTGTGATTGCCTTCTGTGATGTAAAAACTACCTGGATAGATGAGGGGAGACCAGCGGATATTGTTTACTTCAACTTCAGCCAAGGCTTTGACAGCTTCTCTCACAACATCCTCATAGACAGACTCAGGGATGTGGGGTGGATGAGTGGTGAGATGGATGGAGAACTGGATGAACAACAGATCCCAGAAGGTTAAAATCAGTGACACAGGGTCTACCTGTCCCTACTGGTGTCTCCCAAGGTTCAATGCTGTACTGTTTAAGTTGTTCATCTATGACTTGGATGAAGGGACAGATGCCTGCTTGGCAAATTTACTGATGTTATAAAGCTGGGAAAGAGCAGCTGATACCCCTGAGTGCTGTGCATCCCTTCAGAAGGACTTCAGCAGGTTGGAGAGATGGGCACCTGGATTGCTGTGTCCTCAGTATTCTGTGCTCCTCAGGACAAGAGACATGGAGTTCCTGGAGTGGGTACAGCAGAGGCTGCAACGATGATGAACATCTCCCTTATGAGGAAAGGCAGGGGGAGCCGAGGCTGTTCAGCCTCAAGAAGAGCTGACCCCATTAATATGTACAAGGATCTGAAGGGAGGGTGACAAGAGGAGGGACCAGGCTCTTCTCAGTAGCGCTAAGCACCAGAGAAAGAGGCAGTGGACAGACACTGATGCACAGGAAATTCCACCTGAACATGAGGAAGAACTTCTTTACTGTGCAGGTGACTGTGGACTGGAACAGATTGCCCAGAGAGGGTGTGGAGTCTCCCTCACTGGAGATATTCAAGAACTGCATGGACACAATCCTGTGTTGTGTGCTCTAGGAGAACCCTGCTCAAGCAGGGAGGCTGAACAAGATGTGGCCCCTTCCCACCTGACCCATTCTGTGATTCTGTATGTTAAGGTGACCCTGGTGACTATGCCCTGATTTTAGTCAAAGCAGAGGTGGCCTTTGGTAGGGGTGGCCATGTCCAGAGCAGTACTAGCCCATTTACAACCCAGGGCAGGCAAAACCACCCAGTCCATCTCCTTGAACTGGTATGCAAATGCAGCTGTATTTTAGCTGCTGACAGCTCTGCTAATGGATTATGTGAGTACACAAACGGGATGTGTTATAAACAGCAATTACAACTGCGTTATCAGAGTGTCAAAATCAATCTCAATTTTTGATATAGCCAGACATACTACTTTTTTTCTCATTATAAGAGTTACAGCTTACTGTTATGGTTATCAGGTGCTTCTGATTGTCAGATTCTGACAACGTGTGAGAGCCTGAGTTGAGCACTTCCTTACCAGATCTCTAAGTCAAGCTGATTTTGCTGGAAAACTGCAGCCAAAATACTTGGACATTTTTAAGCACAAATCCTGTGCACATAAATCCTGGTGGACTCCCTCTCCTGCAGTGACCCATGCTTGTTTCATCCCTTGGAGTGGCTCAGTGGGGCCACATGCCCTGGGACTTGTACCAGCTCATGTCAATGTCTCTGCCACCAGCTGCAGTGTATGCTGTCTCCCCATGGAGCCCAGCACTGTGTTTCATCTTGGGGTGGGTGGTTTATGCTATTCCAGTCTGGAATAGCAGAATTTCATCTGGGGTGGGATATGAGGGACTGTCTTTGTGTATGGCCCCCACTGAGTACCACAGTTTTGGCTTGCTTCTTTTAAAATGAAAATTATTGCTTCCCATACCTCCTTACCCCTTGCCCATCTCCCCAGGCTGCCTTGAAAATGAACATGCTGTTTCTGAAGCACATGTATTGTGGTGGCATGGGAGAAAACAGTCAGAAATTAATTAGTCTGTCTTCAGAATGGGGTTTTGGGGATTATAGAAAATAAGCCTGTTAATCATTATGGGGAAGGTAGAATGGTCTGAACTGGGTCCTCACTCACCCTGGGTACTTAATGACATGTTTTCACTAGAAAAAAATGGTAAGATCATGTTAATTAAAGGCTATGCCAGAATGCATATGTACAAGGGGGGTAATTGAAGAATGCTGAATGTCTGCCAATTTGACATTACCTAACTAGCTTGATTTTTCAACCACAGTAATATTCTCATATTTATGTTTTTTTTTGGACACCATATGAAAGAAAAATATTTAAGCAAAATAGCATACTGAGCAGAGTAAATTACAACAGCAGGGTTTCTTGTTACTTTGCCTGTTGGAGAAAATGAAAAAGGATAGTAAAGGAAGTGGGAAGCAATGGTTTGTGCATCATACATAAAAAGGTACTGTAACAGTGGTGTAATGAAGTCAAGCATTAGGAATAATATGGTTTCACAGCAAGACAGGATAGTAGAGCTCTGTTGAGCTGAATCTATATTAGATGGTGTTAGTTATCTATATGGAACTTCAGAAAAGGTTAAAGCTTAATTTTTTTAAATAATGGGTCACAGCAGACAGGATAGCCTTACCATTTTTCTAAGTTCCTAACTTTCCTTGTCTCTAGCTTGTTATTCATTAGAGCTCTGCACAGCTTTGTGGGCTCCATGCAGCACTGGGCTTGTAAATTCATGTTGCTAGCCCTCTTCCACAGGCTCCTTACTCTTGTACAGTGCTGTCAGATGCAATATGCAAAGGCATCACTCTCTTTAATATCTATGGTTTCTCTGTATATATCCCTAGTAAAAAAAAAAAAAAAAAAGGCAATTCCACCATCCTGCAGCTAAGATGCCCTGACAAAAGAGCTGCTTTTTCAACAAAATGCGATTGTGTTTGTATCCCCAGACCTCCAAGTATCTTAGACCACCAGCTCCTAATCTGATCTCTGTGACTGTTCCCTTCTTTCCTTGGGCTGGGACCTTATGGCTTATTTCTTCACACCTCCCTTGTGTGGGTGAAATCCCACAGGGATTCCCTGTGCTGTTTGACTTATGTTTCTAAACCAGGTCAAAAGCTTTGGCCAGGTAGTTTCCAGTCAGAATTACTTCTGCTGGGACACATCTGAAGAAAAAGAAAAATCTGATTAAACACAGAAAAATCAAACCTAATCAAACCATAGGAAATACACACTATGTGATTATACCTCAATCTTTTCAAAGGTAAGCTGATTTTCCAGATGATTTAAAACTGTTAAATGGAGCAAGGGCAGATATCCATCATTACTCGATCTTCATTGCCCTGGATGCCTTTGATCTCCATTTGTCCTTCCCCTGTTTGTTTATGCTCTTTCATGCCTTTCTTCAAAGTAGATAGTAAAGCCTTTGGGACAAATATCAGTGGTGTATTGGTGAATGGAAAGGACAGACTGACTCCCTCATCTTGCCCAGCTATAACTGTAGGAAATGGGTGAGTACTGCAGTGCTGACAGCAAGAATGGGCAAATCTTGTGAATGGGTAAATGAGCACTGAAATTTACCTGTGGCAACACTGTGCAGGGGGACTAAGTTTGCCTGAGCATATTTATCTGCATTGCTTGGTGGCCAGGGAAGTAGTTGCTTGGGAAACCTGTGCAGCATTCAAGAGCCAGCTTGGCCAGCACAGTAACCTGGTACTGATCAGAAACTTTGGCCAAGGGACATCAAAAATCTATAACAAAAAAGAAATGAACCATAGAAACACCATATGTTTGTAGCCTTAGTTTTTGTGTAGTTTTCACTCCAAGGGGATGTTCATAAAGAGTTTCAATTACAATTGCAGAAGCAATGATCTTCAAGACAACCTCAAATAATTATTATTTAATTATTAAATTAATTATTGTCAGATTTTACACAAACAAAAGGAATATTATGAGGAAGAGCTAGAGTTAAGTCAACCACTGGAGGAATATCAAAAGATTAGCCTAGAAATGTGCATTGATCTTCTTAATGTTTTTAATTGTGTTTAGTGCTTCAGGGAATAAGCTGTGTGAAGAAGTTGTTATAAAGCTAAATTAGTGAGGAACAGTTGTGAGAGAGACAGGTCTTAAACACCTGGCACGATGCAAAAGCCCAAACTGAACCAGAAATGCTACTTACAATGCAAATACATAACAGTCGTAGCTGTTTTCCCCAAAGACTGTTCTCTAGGCTTTGTGACAGTGGTTTGGGGATATCTTAACTCTTCTTCACGTTTTACTTTCCCCTTGCTTAGTTTTTGGCTCTGCCGATTGCTGTGAGGAAGAGCTGTGGAGGTACCTTACTGCTTGTGTCCATGGAATTTAATTTTAAAAAAAAGAGCTAAAGCCCAGAAGGAAAGCGGAAGCAGTGTCTACCAATGCATTTAAATGGGAGATTTCTTCATTTGGATTGGTAGCTCCTTTGGTGCAGATTTTTGCACTTATCTTGTATTAGGCATGATGACTTTCTTCTGAGAAAATCTTATCCCTCATTAGTGACAACTTTATTTCTACCCCACCATAGGTAGATATAAAAGATTGGACTGTGTTTTTGTAATCAGAGGTGAAGGGAAGGTGAATTCATTGTCAAGGAAACTTCCCTGCTCAACAGAGAGCCTGAGAAACTGGTAAATCAAAACTAAAGATGGTTGTGAGATGTTTGTCTGAATTTGTTTTTTTGTCCATCTCTACCCAACATCTTAGTGAAGTAGAGACAATTCATTAAATTTGCAGATAACCTCAATGTTAGAGTGCTGTGATCATATCTCAAAGGGGTTTTGAATTGTAAAGGATCTTAGTGAATTAAAGACATGGTCTGATAAAGGATGATGTAAATAAAGAGAGTCCAAGGCTCTGCCTTCTCAGAAGCTATTAGATCAATGGGCACAGGTATGGAAGTGCCAAATAGACAGGAATTTGGAGGAAAGGTATTCTGGGACATGTAGTTAGTTTCAAAAGTGAACGTGAGGCAGCATTATCCTCCAGTTGCAGGGGGATGTGGAAGAAGTGCCATTAAGGATAGCAGTGTGAGCTCTAGGAGAATGCACTGAGCCTGTGACAAAGTAGTTCAGGAGCTGTGTCAACAGCAGAGAAGTTGGGCAGCACCTGGAAAAAGTCCATAAAGAAGTAGTATGGGAGAATGAAGATGAAAGAAAAGTGTTTTGCAGCTGCAGAACTGCTGTGGAGTTAGGGAATGGCAAATCCTAAATAGCAGTGAAGAAGTTTCTGATTTTAAAAAGGAAATGATTTATGGTGGTAGTGATGATGAACTGCAGGAATAGGATGCCAGTTTTTAAAAACTGTAGGGAGACACACATCCCATAAGTGACACTGGAGCAGCTGATTCTGCCTTACAGCAGTGGTAAGAAGTTCATAGCCTTTCAAATTCTTTTCAGCTGTATCTTTCTATGAGTCTGCAACAAATATTTTGAAGGTATTTCACTGACCAAACTGAAAGAGAGGACAACATGGCTTCAGACTTTTCTTGGTGTGTCAGGTGGTACAGCTTTTCCTGCCACAGAAATAGGTGTCTTGGCTCATTTTCAAGGATGGTGGTGCAGATGGAAGAGAAATGCAAAAAAATGTATTCTGAGTTTTTTCTGCAACAAATTGTGGCTACACTCTAACATGGGATGAATGTTTGGAATCTCACCACTTCTAATGTGGCTTTGTCATGAGCTCCAAATGTCCCTGCTTCCTGTTGACTCTCATTTTTGTGTTTGTTGATGAGTGTAATGCTAGACTTTGTGGTATGTAGGTTGTCTGAAGAAAGATAGCTCTCAAATGCAACTTGTTCAGAACTTGGTTCAAGCTGCAGCTAGATTTGGCAAAAAGGTTTCTGTGAGTCAGTTTTGTGGTAACATGAACTGTGCAATTCTTACAGGGGAAACAAAAAGCTAAGAATAATGTTACTGAGAATATGGCTTTGGTGGTTTTTCTTAGTAAAGAGGTGGATGAGCAAGATTTAGCCTGTAAAAAGGAAGACAATATGTGTGAGTGGGTATATGGGAGAAATTTAAAATTCCAGGTGAGATCTAGTGGTTTGGGAATATAAAAATGTAGACTAGATTGGCTAACTCTTAATCCTCAAAGAAAATATTGTACTTTAACTGCAGCAGGAATTATCATCTCAGATAACATTTTTTTGAGCTGCTTCTCTTATGTATGTACTGCAATTAAATTCTAAAGAGTTATCAAGGGCAATGTCAAATGTGTTAAATAAGCATCTGAAATATGATGCTTCCAGCTTCCAAGCTTAGTGCAATAACTTTGGAATTTTATGACAAAGGGTTTCAGACATTTTTCATTGGACATAGAAAAGGCCAGCTGGATAAAGAAATTTCAAGCATTTCCATTAAAATTGAAGAGTTCTATGAAATCAGGTTGATTTTCCTGGAATTTCACAAAGAAGGGGAACAGTAGAAAAGTTTGGCATTTTTCTGATAAGACACTAATTATTTTAAAACATTTCAACAAACTACTCAACCTTCCTCCAGCTGAGCACTGAATATTGCAGTAAAATACATAATAATAGGATGTTTTGATTTTATTGATTCCAGAATGTTCAGACGAGTGTGAAACAGATGATGCTGCAGAACCACTTATTCAAAAAGTGGTAACTTGAGCAGCATACTGCAGCCTGATGTGAGAGAGAGAGGTCTTACATGGCTCAATTTGAAAACTTCCTCACTTTGTGATTTTTCTACATCAAGAAGATCAAAGGGGAGAACCAAATTTGCCCTAACAAGATTTTTAACCAGATAGTTAGAAATTAAGACAAATGGTATGCAGCCTCCCCATGCCTCCACCAACCAACTTCTTCCAAAGAATGAGATGCCACCTCCAGCTGCCCTTTCATTCATCTGGCACTGCTCCTGGTTATCTCCACTGCTGAAATTGCTCATTGAATGTGATCAATAGAGGACTACAACATGACTCTCAAAAATATTTAATCCAACGCTGTATGGACCTCTGTTCTCACATGTCTGCTCCTGAAGTGTCAAAGCCTGTGTGACTTTTCTCTGCTGCAGAGCTTACCGCAGGGGAGCTGTGTGCTGTTTCTGCCACGGATGTTGCTCAGCAGGTTGCCATACTCTGCTCAAAGAGCACTTCCCCAAAGAAGTGATGGGATTAGTGTGGGCTGCCAAACCTGAAAGAAATAATCCCATAATAGAACAGGATTAGTTGGCAGCTGTAGCATGTCATTTCCACCTCTTCTTCATCAGTTCTAACTGAACTGTTTATTTGCAACCCCAAGCTCCTCCCTGAGAATTTACAGAAAAGCTGGTACAGGAAAGCACTGCTTAATTGATTCACTAGTTACACAGAATTAGCTCCAGCCCACAGAACCCCATAGAGAGGGACTGTGTGGAGTTGATGCAATTGCTGCTTTATCACATCATGCATTTGAAATGAGTGCATCTAAAATCTAGAAGAAAATTACCTAATTCTCCTGCACCACTTTACTTCGTAGGGGATTGAAGCTTCCATATGCTGAAAAATGGTTGCTGAAGACATTTAGTGAGACAAAACAGGTGCTCTGTTTGCCTTCCAGCATTGAGGTAAAATTTAGGCTGTACTGTTGTTTTGCATCTGCTGTGTTCCACTAAACTTGCAGTTCTGTCAATCAAGCAACTGCAGTGGTCTGCAGTGGTCAATTTTTTCTTCATAAACTGTGCTGTCTGCTATCCAAATCTGTGTTAATGTTAGGTTTAATACTGTTAATGTCTTCCAGTTTATTCCTCTCCAGATAAAGCAGAAATTTCCAGTGTCTTCACCTCTCTGCTTCTTCACAGATTAAACATAGCACCTCGCTTCAGGGGAGGCTGGCAGATTTGGAAATCAAAGTGCATCTCCTGGGTAGCTTCACAGCTCCCTGGACAGGACCAAGAGTCATAAGGTCAGTTATTCCTCACAGGAGTACTGGAGAGTATTCCAGTAAGGAGACTGTAGAGCAGGTCTGAAAACTGAAGGCTCAATGTATAGGAATTCAAGAGAAAGAGGTAGCTGACTGTGGGTTGGACTGGACATTCCCTTTGCAGCAGCACTTCCACCCTGGTATCCCAGGCATTCAAACGTGGGAGCTCAGACCCACACACCCTCTGACTGACTTACCACTGCAGGCAAGAGGTTGTGCTTCTCTCTCTGGTAGCTAAAGCCCATAAACAGGTTATTTCAGTGAAACATTTTTCTCGAAAAAAAGAAGTGGTGTACAAAGTCTGTTTTCACTCACACAAATAATAACAGTTTGAAGTTCTTCAGCTTCACAGATGCTAAACAGGAGAATGTCTGCACCTTTCCTGTACCATACCCTGTAGCCTTGGCACCATGTTTATTGCAAAGCACCCTGAAATCTGGATCCCTCAACAGTAGCACTTGCATGAGGGTTTCTTGTCTGCACACCAGTGTTTCCCTGCAAAGCCTGGAGCTTAGTATGCCTGTGTCTCACTGGGTTCCCTCGAGGTGCTGGAAGTCTGGTTTTCAGATCCTTTTCTGAATGAAGTAGAAACAAGACTTAAACCTCAGCCCACTGCTTTCCTGGTAATTATTTTAAACAGAGATTCAGACTGAATATTGTGACTTCTTTCAAAAATGTTGGTCTAGTTTTCATTCTGATATGAGACGTTTTAATGGAACAGGATTTCCATCTAGCTGCCTAAGGGGGGTGGTCCATGACACGGTCTTGTAGATCAGCTGTAGGGTTAGAGAGAGCTGTCAAGCCCACAAAGAGTTCCATATCAGTAGTTAATAGTTCAGATAAAGATTATAGCCTCCCATGTGCTTGTTACAGCCCTGTTTTCTCTCTTTTTCAAGTATACATGATGTGATCATAAGAAGGTGTTGATTGCTAATGAGGCAGGGTAACCCTCTGTAGCTTCTGCTTCCTAAAACTTTTTTTTTTTTTTCTTGTTGGATTCATGTTCTTCCTTCTCTACAGCTCCCAAAGATCTGAGCAAACCAATATGTGGGAAGATGAAAGCAGTAAGTCGCCTTTTGGAAGGGACCCATGTGGCCTGCTGTACCTCTGGGAGATTGTCTTCTGCAGGGATGTCAATGAGGTTGCAAATATCAGATAATGATAAAGTCAAATGGGATCACAGCTCATATTGCCTCACATAGGAAACATCAAGTTATGAAGTTATAATTCACAAGAGAAAATATGTAATTAAACTTTGTCAGTGCTCCCTTTCTTGATTCCTCTTCACTTTTTTCCCCACAGTTTGATAAAGCATATTAGTAAAACAAATTTGATGTGATCCTTTCTTGTTGTCATATATATTTGTTGAGGTTTATGTAATGACAAACCTATGTCTTGCTCAGAAATTATATCCAATGGAAAGTACTTAAGCAGACAATAGGAATTGTGGGAAAGAAATATGAAAGTCATGAGTAATGAAAGTTTGGACTGAACTATGTTTCAGTTGCCAAGGAGGGAAGAAAAAAAAAACATACAAGTTTAGGTACTGTTTTTTTCCCCCAGTGAAATGCAATAAAGAGGAGAATTTCACTCTGGAGATGACAGCTGTGTTACTTGCATCTCAAATGAAATATTATTATTATTGCACAGTAATAATACTTGCACAGTTTATTTAAAAATTATCACCCACCTTTGTTTAGCTACCACTATTTGACCTGCACTATGAACAGATGAATTTTGGTCATCTCTGAGACTATTTATTTGGTTGCTGCTTGGTTTGCAACCACCTGCCGCACCCATGTTACTGTGGACTCTGAAACAAAAAAGAGCAAAACCCAAAAAAGCAAGTAGCTGCATATGACAAGAGGGGCTGCAATTATTTTCAATGATGTTGAAGGCCCATTGTAGAAAGAATGCAAGAAATGCAGATTTTCCTTTAAGCTAGATGAGGCTTTGGTATTGCTGTAATCTTGCTTCATCATCCCTTCATAGGAGGATTTATGGTCCCAGCTCCTTGAAGATACCTGAGGTATTTCTACACCAAACTTTCTGTCTGTTATTGCTGCCTTTACAAAGCAAGTCCTCTATGTGTAAGGTGATGGCCAGAAATTTGGGGGAAAAAAAGCCAGATTCCCTCTATGCTTCAGTAAAAATGGTCCTAAGTGATTCAACATGGAAAAATGTAGTAGTACAGAGGACTGGGTTAGACAACAGCAAATCAAGACATGCTTTAAATGAAAACAGCCCCCATGGCACTGGAAGGAAAATGATCTGGAAGATGTAGTACATATAAACTTCAGTATCTGGCATCAATTAGAAAGCACACAGGATCACAGGCTGCCCCGTGGGTCTGATATCACATCCTGCCTCTCCTTGCAGGTTGGCACCAAGCACCCAGGGCCGTGTGGGGCAAGGCAGAGCAGACTTTGCCAGGGTTATATGAGCTGAACCCTCTTTCAGCTAGTTTATAGCACCAGTTAGACAACTGTTAAAGATCTGGGGTATGCAGGTAAGTAAAAAGACTTGCTTTTGAAGTCATGCATTTTCTCTAATTATCTTTCTCATGTTCATGCATGTGTAAGTATTGTGTCTAAAGATGAAGGAAACCCTGATTTGTGACAAAGCTACCTTTTCTCATCCAAGCTCAGACTGTTACTTTCCAAACAGGAATGGACAAGGTTGAGTGCATCTGAAGCAAGAGGGCAAATTTGTGTGGCACAGAGCTGCACTGGAAGTGAAGAAAACAGTGACAGTAGCAGTCACATGTAATGTGTCTCTCTGTAGAAGTCACTCCAGCCATGCTGTGACCATGGGTTGGGTCCACAAGGAAAATGTCATGAATTTCGTTAAGCCTTAGAGTGGACAAGAGCCAAAACCAGAGCTGGAGGGCAACTGAAACTTGGTGCAGCTGCCCTTCCCCCTCCACACCCCTCCCTCTCCCCCCAGTATACCTCAGTTCTGTCATGTTGGCTGTGATGAGAAAAATTCCTTGTCATTTCAGAAGTATCTCATCTCCATCTTTGAGATCTGTGGAGAGACAGATCCATTTTCTCTCTTTAGCTGCATTTTGGCAATGCACAAAAGCAACATATCTGATTTTTCAGTCCTTCTCTGGGGCAATCACTTAGTGCAGTCATGGCAAACAGCTAGGTACCAGGTACCAATGCCACAGCATCAGTGCTCCATTGTCAGAAGAACACTCTTTGCCTACAAAGTCCTGAAGATGAGCCTTAGCTGGCCAGAGTACAGGCTGACAAAGGCAAGGCTGCAGAGAAACCTGCATAGTTTTCATGAAGCAAAAGCTTGCCTACATCTGTGGTAGCATTTCAGACACTTGTTTTTCTTCCTGAGCTGAGTCTGAGGTAGTGTTAGCCTCTGGAGTAGGATGTGGTGCTGAGCATCACAGCTGATAGCACCCTAAGAGAAGTGAAGGATAAAAAATAGACCATGAGATCATTTGATGTCTTTTGGTTTCTCACGAAGGCCCTTTGACTTAAATGAAATTGGTTCTATTTTCAATTCGGTTAACACCACATATATGATTTTTAAAAATAGTAAACTGGCTTCTTGTTATCTGACCACAGAGTGATGATTTTTGAGTTTCACATATAAGTGAAAACCAGCTGTCAGCTATAACTCCTACCTAAGGTACTGAGCTTTGCAAGTGAGCTTGAGCACTGGGAACTCAGGCCACTCTGCAGTGACAGTACCTCACTCATTTTGGCAGCCTGCCTTCCTTTTTCATCAGCTCTTGGGATTTCATTAAAACAGAAAACCTGTTGTGAAGAGACGATGGATAAAGATTATGCCATGCAATTCAACAGTTCATCTTTCACTCAAGTATGGCTTTTCCCCTTCTTTTACAATGACTCCTCTTGTATAAACAATATCTTTATTTCTGCATTTCCTTGAAACTTAGATATTACTTCTGACTGTATTATATTTTTCTAATTTTGAGATGTTTCTTGCCACAGAAGGGTAGAAAACACCATTGGGTCTGAAGCTGTTTAATATCAGTGGCAAAAATTTCAGTTTCCATGTGTTTAATCCTACCGCTTGCTGCCTCCTCCCTCCCTTTTCTAATTAATGACATCCCCTCATTCAAAGATACATACTGAGATCTATGTCTACCAGATCAAGTCTTTTCCAACTTTCATGTGCAGATGTCTTTCTCAGCAGGCATTCAAAATCAGGCACAAGCTCTTCTTCTATACTCGTGTTTAACTTCTGACTGTGGGAGCAGGTCTGGGCTATGCTTTCATCATCTCTCCCTTTGTATAGATGACAAGAAAGAGAATACAGAATGAAGCAGGGCAGCTGCAATGGCCTCTGCTCAGCCAGAACAATACTAATGCTCTGGGTTTTGTAATTTCTCCAAGGGTGCACAGTATTTCTTCACGTGCCACCATACCTTTTTCTCAGCAGGAAGAGAGCATTTCCCTCTGTGTGCTTGGGGCTGACTATGAGGATTTTCATACTCTTTAAAAGAAATTGCTCTGTAGAGATGTGGCAAGTCCTGTGAACAGCTGGAAAAAATAACATTATCTCTTGCAAACTCTTTTTTGCAGAATTCTAAAACCTCCAAAGGGCCCCCATAGCTGTGCACCTTGCAGCAGTAGCTGCTGACAGGCTCCCAGCTCAGCCTCAACACAAGCGAGGCCTTTGCAGCCTCACCAAGACAGGCAGCTTTGCCCATAAGCAGGGCTTCCATCAGGGCTATGAGTAAAGTTGTGTGCTCTCATTGACATGTTGTTGGGAAATCCCTGGGAGCCTGGGCAGTGCTTCAGCTGTTGGTGTCTCAGGCACATGGGTTCCCAGTCCCAGCCTGGTCAGCTGCTGGAAGGTCTGGTTTGCTTATCACAGTGTGGTTGATTCCCACCAGCTTTTGGAAAGACCCTGGCAAGCAGCTGGCTGCCCTCTTCCCCTGGCCAGACCCCGTGCTAGTCAACGGCCATCTTGCTACTTAATATTTCATATGTGCGCGAATAATCCACAAGAAAATAATCTCGTTATTTTCTCAGATTCTTTGTGGTCACCATAGGTCATAGCTCTCCCCTGGGAAGAGCCACTTCCATTTCAGAGCTGAGAAAAAGTTTGCATGATGAAAACAGTTTTATTTTTGTACCTGTGTTAGTGAGTCTAATAATATATATTGCCCTCTGTCCTCAGCCTCATTGATTTTTGTTCTTAGATCATTATACCCCACGTCTGCTAGCACCACCCATGCCAAGATGGAGCAACTCTGTTGCTTGTGCTGTGACTGAGAGCTCAGGCACATCAGTCTGCTGGGGTTATGGTTTTTCTGAAGCAGTCTTGAAGGAAACAGCTGATCTAGTGCTCAAAACACCTCTCCCCTTTCCTGGCTTTGGGAAAGATCACATATTGCTGAGTCACACATACTGCATCCTTGCCTCAGGGCTCCTACCACCAACTTGGATTTAGGTTTTCAAAACAAACCTGCAGTTTGTTTTGGAATTCAGATTATTTACACAGAAGCCAAACACAGGTGTTTCGGGTGGTTCCAGTGGGTGCTCTCCCATTTCAAATCTATTTTCCTCTATTCATTTGGGCTGGAATAGGGAGGGGAGCTACTGTGCTGAGACAGAGCAGTTGGACTTTGTGGTTAAACCACTCCTCCTCTGCAAGCTGTTCATCTACACAGCACCATGTCATGTTGGTATTGCTAAGGTAGGTACATCAAGTCAAAAAAAAAAAGTGAATTCTATATTTATGTTTCATATGTATTTTCTAGTAAAGCTATTTGTAGGGAAAAGACTAACTACCTGGGTCTGAGTCTGCTGAGATTTTCCAATCACCACAGAACAGTTTGGGTTAAAAGTAACCTTGAAAATCTTCTAGTTCTTTGCCCCCTGCCGTGGGCAGAAACACCTTCCACTAGACCAGGTTGCTCACGGACCCATTGAACCTAATCTTGAGCACTTCCTGGGATGGGATACCCACAACTTCTTTAGGCAACCTATTCCAGTGTCTCACTCCCCTGACACTAAAGAATTTCATCCTAATATCTAACCTAAACATGCCCTCTTTCAGCTTGATGCTATTCCCCCTGTCCTATTCCCCCTTGTAAAAGCCCCTCTCTATCTTTCTTGTAGGCTTCCCTCAGGTACTACAAGGTGCTATAAGGTGTCCTCTCCAGGCTGAACAGCCACAGGTCACTCAGCCTATTTTCATAATCAGATAAATTTTAATTTTGTTCCAGGTTTCAATTTTTGTTATGCCATGAATATGGATTCTTTCTTCATATTGGTTGTATTTTTGATGTATACAATCAGCAGTTTAAAATTTGCTCTCATTTCAGGATTTATAAAACTAAGTGTTTCTCTTAGGCTTTAATCATTCCTGACCAAACTTTTCATTATGTCAGCTAAAGAAATAGTGTGACTCCTTCATGTCAACATCAGAATGGGAGGGCTGTGAGTGAGTTTGGCTGCAGCATGGGTTGCTGAGGGAAGGGGAGAGAGTGAATGCTTCTTTTGGAGAAGCTGTCAGGGCGGAAGCTGTCATGGTGTGTGGTGGAATGGCATGGGGGAGCCAGGGGAGGAGAAGCCTGGGGGAGAGAGGTGGTAGGGTCAGGATAAAAAAATATTTGAAAATGCTGACCCAGGGAAAACGTCAGTGCAAGTTCTTGATGACTGGGATGACAGGTAAATGAGAAGCACCCTCTGAGGACAAGTCTGGCTGCAAGATCCTGCTGCTGGATATTTCCAAAGTGGAGCTACATATCTGGACACTTGGACTGGTGGTAGAGAGTCGCCCTGCTTCCTGCATATTTTCCTTTCAGCCTTCTGATGTTTTTGAATTCTTGGAGTCAGTTCCCACACGTGTTTCTGTAAACAGCAATTGTTTTTTGCTTTCCTCTCTGGAGGAAGTGAGAAATGATGGACTTTTGGATTGACCAGTGTGGTCAGAGAGGTGGCAACCTTTCCTTCCAATCCCTGGACACTTTCGCAATAATATATGTCAAAGTCTCATAATAAACTTCCTCTTTTTCCTCCCTTCTCTGTGAAGAGCTGTTGTGCGTGTGTGGTTCATTTCTTGTCGAATAGCAACAGTAGAGAAGACTGCAGTGGCCATGCAGAGGTGTTACAGCACCGGAACTTTCCATTCCCTTATCTCTCTACTGCATGTGTGGATCAAGCCTACTAGTGTCTGTGATCTTAGCAACAATTTCAGTGAATAAATATTGATGCCTTTTCAAGTTTTAAAGGGGAATGAAGAAAGCAGAAGTGCAACATCACTTGCATCTGGGTATGTGTATTGTCAGAGAGCACAAAGTGAAAATAAAAATAGTGAGGTGGATATGGGGGAGCTGGAGAGGTTGCAAGAACTCTGCTGCAAAATGTCCCTGCCACTGACAGTGTTATTCAGTGATAATGTCTTGGCACACTGCTTTTAGATATTGGTTCATCCTATTCCTGCTCCCTTTCCCTATTGTAATTCCAGGATGGCTCTGGGCAGAGAAGGTGAAGGCAGAAGTGGAGGTGTGTAACACACTCTACATTGCAAGCCTGAAGTGTGTTGAGTGCGTGAAAGGGTCAATGAATTGCTCTGAATTCCTGTGCATGGTTGAGACTTCAGAGGAAATGAGGGAAATATTGTCTGGGTGGTCCAAGGGCAGCTCACAGGGATAAAACTCATCCCCTGGCTCCTTGTTACATCCTTCCTCATCTGTGGAGTGCCTGGCTTGGTTCCCATGGTGGCAGAGCTAGAACCTGTGCTGTGAGGTGGGGAAAGCCTCCCTCTGCCATGAGCTGTTCCATACCAGTGGGATCTCTTGTAGCATGGTGGTTAGCTGGTCACAGCAAGCTGTCAGGCAGCCTTGTCACCACAAGATGTTCTGCACCTGGAAAGCTCATCATGATGATGCAAATTATATACACCACACCAAGGACTTGCTCTCTCCTCACTAGGCTCAGCAGATAGCTTACAGGCACTGAATTGTGCCAGGTGGAGTATGAAGAGATCCTAGAAGTGCATTCCTGCTGAGAAACATTTCTTACCAAAGCAGAGTTAACTTCTGGTGACTGCTCTAAGCTCCCATACTGGGCCAGTGCAGTTTCAGGCAGTCCCAGACACAGAAACATGCCTCACCTTCCCTGCTGGCTGAAGCTGGCCTTTCTTTTAAGGCAGAGAAACTGAACTTTTCTTTCTGTTTGTATTTATTTGTTTTTAAAACAGAGGGATTTCTGAAAAAATAGCACATGGGCTCGAATGTGACCCTTCCATGTTTCTGTGCAGTGAGGACCTTCTTATTTCCTGAATGACTTGCTCTGCACTCCAGTTAACTCACACCCTGGATTTCATCCAAGTACATTCTGTTTCTTGATACGAGGCCAGGCTTTGCTGAGTTGTGGTGCCATTTTCTTCTGCCTGCTCTCCTCCCAGTTCCTCTATTATCATTCTCATTGCTGAGTGCTACTAGCACCCCTTAGCCCAAGGGAAGAGCAGAGCCCAGCCCTATGCCTGCTCCTGACAGCAGTCGGAGCAGGCGAGCTGGAACTGCACTGAACAACTCCTTCAACGAGCCTGTTGGTTGAGCTGTCCCCAGCTCAGCCTGTCACTGAGAGGAATGTCTGAAATCAGCTGAAGCAGAAAACATTTGAACTCTACACCCTGCCAAATACCTTCCAGATGTGTAAGATGTAGCCTCGTTGTGTACTCTGACTGTAGCTCTGCCAACATACGTCTGCACATTTCTGGTGCACAGGGAACAACATGAAAGTAGATATTTTACAACATCTGCTGCCTTTTCATAGTTCTCCCTCCCTGCTTTTTGCAGTCCTTTTCCTATATTTCATCCTTCAAGTAAAAAAAAAAAAAAAAGGCTACAAGTCTTTCTACTGATTTATTGAATCCTCTTGAATCCTCTTTGCACATTTTGTATGTTTTTGTGCCAGCAGTGTGGTAAAAAGGGAGGGAAACTGAGAGACCTTGTTCTCTTGCCTGGAAATCAAATTAGTGCCCAGGTTCTTTAATTATTTCTGTATTGATTCAAGGTGTTTTCCTTGCAGAACCAAATAATAAAATAGTATCAAATTCCATTGAAAAAGGGCTTTGATAAAAACACAGATTTATCTTGCTTTCACAATAAGAATTACTTCCTTAGTCCCGCAGTCACCTGAGCCTGAGGGGTGTCAGAGCAGAGCTGTCCAGAAGAGGGAAGGGAGAGTGCAGAGAGGCCAGGGATTAGGTTAAATGTGGAAGAGATAATATTTCTTATTTGAAGATAAAGAAAATTATTGAGTTTTAAGGTCTTACTTTTAAAGTACTCTTTTGATTAAGAAAAAAGAAAATAGAAGCCTTGCTTCTTCACTGTTCCCAAGCAAAACAAGATAGATTTGCTCTGACTTCTTATCTCTGACTCCACAAGTGGTGGTTATTTTCTGACTTCCATTGCTAAAAACTGTGTGGTTTTTAAGAAGTAGTCACCTTTGGAGCCCATGGCAGTGTTGGTGTCATTTGTACTTGAAAGTTAACCAGATCCAGGCCTGGGATATATTTTGATGAGAGACCACCTGGGAATCACAGAAGCCATCTACATACACCAGGGAGTTGTGGTCAAACTCCTGGCACACAGAAGACCACAGGAATCTAATGAGTGGAAAGACTTCATTTGGTCCCATCATCACTGCTGAGCTGACTGATGGGGCTGAAATGCAGCAGTACTCACATACCTATTTCTGTCTTCTTGCTGTGACAAACTGGCATGTGCAAAGCCAGTCAGTCATTGGACTTTTACAGATGAAAACGTCAAATGAAGCTTATCTGTGTGGCTGTGCGTATCACAGAACTGGGGGAGTGAGACAGGGAGGTGTGGTAAGATGGAAAAATGTGTTTCCCATTCAGTCTGCCTTTTTTATAGATTGCCTTCTCTTGTGAACCTCAGTTCGGATCAGTCAGTGCAGTAATGTTCACATTTTGCTACAATGTTTGCAATTAATCTGCCTGGGTGGCACTTGGCCCTCAAGGAACTCCTAATTATGTTGGGACAGTATCTCTGAGAGGTGCAGTTCTCACCAGGACTCTGTTTAGACAGCTATACAAGCATCTTGCTGACTTTGGGCAGGTGTCTCACTGACATATTTTGCACCAAGCATGCATGGAGGGACCTACAAGATCCTGTCTGTTCTATCCTGGCAGCTAACCTGAAGGGGTGGTCTCTCTCTCGTAGACTTTTTCTCTTAGAGCATTTTCTGCAGCGAAAATCTCCACCTTTTGCTGCCACAGATGCGTGGACTAGACATGTTTATAAATCTTATTTAATCTAGATTAAGCAGTTTGACTTGATGACCTTAAAGATCTTCCCCAACCTACATGATTCTGTGATTCTCTGAAAGATGTTTCAGTGCTGTGTTTTTTGAATTATTTGTTTCTTAAATTGACTTTGGATAATTGAGATGTTTCTATACCTCAGTTAAAGATGATTAGGGCAAGGTATGTCTTGGGTTATTATAAAAATATTTTTGTGATGTTGTTTTCTTTTTCATGGCTGCACCAAAACCCGGAGAATGTTCAAATCTTTTTCCGCAACCAGAGACTTTAAAGAACTGGTCATGAGCCATCTCTTCCGATGTTTCATTATTGTTTATTTTTTCTTATCCCTAACATTCTTCCTCCTGACCAGCAGATCTCTGCACTACAGGTCAGTTTCAGGTACTCTCCCTGCCTTCAGGGCGGTGTGTATCTTTTATATTAAAACTCATGTAAGCAATATTTACAATAATTTTCCAATAACTATTATTCATGTTAGAAAATCAAACTCTACACTAAGCCAACCATAACGTGCCACCTCCACAGCAGAAAATGGGGCAGATAAGGATGAAAGAGGAAGCCCAGAAAGCATGAGGTTTTCTCCATCTTGTCTTCACTTGCCTACCATCCTAAAACCTAAAACATATATCTAAAATTCTCACCCTGTAATAAAACTACACACTATTCTACTATCTAATACACACTCTTGAAAACTCTGCTTCATTCCAGAGCCCAAAAAGCCCTTTCCCATGTTCAAAAGTTAAAAACATTGTTAATCAGAGTTTTTTTATTCTCTTAAACATGCAAAGAAATATTTCTCAGAATTCTCAATTCCCTCAGGTATGAACAGATCACTGGAGAAAGAAGGTTTTAAGAACTAAAAGAATGACCTCAGTTCACTCCTTCTTCCTTGGGTGCTACAGACTGAGTAAAAAGGGGGCCTGTATATTGGCTGCTGCTTCATCTCTTGATATGATTTATCTAACTGTATGTCAAAACTGGAAATATCTGGACGAAAAAAGATTTGCTTTTACAGAGACCCGCTCCTCAGCAGTTTAAATCTTAGAGACAATTTTATGTTGTGAAGAGTCTGGAAGTCTCCTTGGCCCCTTTCCAGCTCATTGTCCTGTAGAACATCTTCCTTCCAGTGCCCCCAGCGAGTGACCTCTGACTCTGTGCCTCTAGAATGAAGCAAAGCATCTCAGCTTCAAAGCTCCTGAATTCCTCTTGCAATCCCTGCCTAAGTATTATTTGAAAAGGGAAAGAGAACAGGCAAGTAACAGCCGTGCCTTGTCAGTCACAGAGGATGCAATTTTATTTAACAAACAGTACCTCTAATGCAATCATTCTGCATGTCAACTCTCTCCTAGTGCCCTGCTTGCAATATGATAATCAAGGTAACTGTTGTAAGCAAAATAGAGTAGTACTGCAGATAGCAAAGGAAATTGGACTTCTTCAGTCTTTGTGTTTGTCTGCTCTTCCCTTTACTCAATTAGTTTTAGAACTGACTTATTTCATTCATAAGTCTTTGTTCTACTTCCTCGAATACACCCTAAGCCACTTCTGTCTTCCTTCTCCAGTTTCTTAGGCTTATATTATTGCTCCCTAATGGCTCTGATCTCACATTTTTAGCTGCTCCAGGTCTTCCTGATTTTCCCAGTGAAACTACAACAATCCTCTCTCTTCAGTCATTCTTAGGTGTAAATTTGATCTCTGTATTATTCTGCCAGCTGACTTGTCTGGACACTTCTGTACCCCACAGCTCAGTGTGTATGCTGAGACTGAATAGAAGATAGTGTAAAAATGGGAGATTACAATTAATTCATATCTGAAGTGATGACTGCTTGCAAACTAAGAGATTTCCTATGTTGTGAATTATGTCCAATAAGCCCAACAGCAAACTTCATGCTGCTCCCATGTTTCTCTCATGGGACTGACTTCCCAGGTGTTCTGGGAGCTAAAGCAGTTGGTAAGGGTAATGGTGCAGGACAGCAGGTCTGAGACCCTTGACCCTGACTTCTGCTAGGAGGTTATGGACTGATAGGAGATGAAAAGACATTACCCTTAACAAAAAGAAAATCCTGCTCTAACCTTCCTTTTTGCTTTTGCCTTTATCAGGCAGTGACTGTTTCATGGAGGGACTTAACAGACTTCCTCCTAGGACTCAGTGAATAGATTGGTTAACAACTTTTCCAGAGAGTGGACTGTCTGCATGACATTCACCTTGGTCATTGCTATCATGGTCAGCTGTGGTCTGTGATGTAATGTCTGTTGCCTTAAGGGGTGGCAGGTTCAACTCAAAATGGAGCAAGTATTGCAAGTCAGATGATTTTAAACCTATGATAACTATTATATGTTATTTACATTAATATATTGCTATCATATGTTGCTATTTTGAATAATAATTTACATTAAAATCCATGGTGCTTCCATGATTACTGCAGACCTTTGTGCTTCAGCTATGGTGGTGGAGGTACCACTTCTTCAGTCCATACAAGTCAGACTGAATGTCTGCAGCAAAATCTCACTATTAGTGAAATGCAAGGCACTTCAATACATGACCCAATATTAAAGATCAAAAGTCTCTGTCATAACCATATGAAGACTTTTCATTTTATCTTGGTTCTTTCATGGTAAGGGGAGAGTTTTAGCACAAGAACAAGCAAAAGCCAGTGCAGACAGCAAAGAGCTGACTAAAACGTTTTTGGGTTGGTTTTTTTTTTTTTTTTTGGAGGGAGTTAATGTTAAATTTTTCCTGAGGTGGTGGATGATTGCTCTTGAGAAGATGATGTTCTTGCACAGCTGGTGGAATTATGACAGACTGATTACTGACACCACATAGGTCTGAATTTTACTGCATTTGTGTATCAGGGCTTATGGATGTTCATTCCCATTTAAAATTTTGGATAATTGAATAGCTAGCAAATGCAAGATGCATGAGGAGTGAAACTCTTGCATATAAGAAGCAGTCAGCTCAAATTATCCTGAGGCTTATGGGCATCTTCAGCTTGAACTGTGGATTTTGTTTATTATTTGGGGAACCATTTAATGTGATGACCCCTGCCAGTAGCTTCATAAATGTATTCTCTGTATACTCTGGTATAAATTATTTTCCACTTAATTGTTATTAATTGTTGCACATATGGAATGGAGGTACAATCCAGGTTTTTACAAGTGCAGAGTCTGCTGTTTGGTGATATTCAAAAGTACAGCAGGCAAATGCCTCAAGCAAATCTGTTCAAGTTGAATTTTACATGATTAGGAGATATTGAAAGCAGAAATACTTATTTCCTGATGCAGAAAAAAGAAAGAATCCTATAAAGCTACCTACTGGCTGTAGCCACAGAAAATGAACGATGCCCTCAGTGTCCTTGACGGAACTAGCTTCAAACTTAATCCCAAGATATTCATAAAAACTCTTGAAGGGGAATATGATAGCATGTTCCAGGTCAAGAATAGAGCAGTCCAACCCCTCAGTTAGGTAAAATAACACTCAGCTGAAGAGCATGGAAGGATTTACTGGAAAAACAACAAATAGTCCAGGTTCAAGGTGTTCTGTTGTCTTGAAAACAAACAGAAAAAAGCACTTCAAAATAATCCCCTCTTCATCCTCAATGCATCCGTGAAATGCAAGACACAAATGAAATTTCTAGAACTTACCCAACAATTACGCAATGATTTATAAATAGAAAAACAGACAGTAAATGAATTGCCAGAGATTTCAGAGAACAACATGACAAGCTTAGAGTGCAAATGAAAATAAACAGTGAGACCGTGCTTCATAAATGTTCTACTTTATTCCTCGAAAAAATACCCCAAAACAGTTCAGAGAAAGAGGAGAATGGATTTGCCATAATGGGTCTTCTGACCTTAGGGAGAAGAGTGGACAGAGAAACAGCAAAGATGAGCAGTTTCTTGGGATCAAGTATTTTTAAATCTTTCTTTGGATAAACCTCTTTAAATCTTTCTAATCCATACTTTTTATTATTTCATAAAGAACTCTGAATTGTAGCAACGGTCCAGTCTGCTCCAGTGGCAGACAACCAAAAGAAGAGGTTTGCTTATCTGTTCCATCCCTTTTATCAGTTCCCAAGTGCCACACAATAGAAGTGTAATACTTACCTACATAAGCAGAGAACCCATTTGAAAGATGGGCTTATATTTCCTTAGTATTATGTGCATGCCCTACCAGAACTGCTATGTATTTATTTATGTAGATTTTATGTGTAATTAGGCATTTCTTCTATCTCTCTGAAGATTTACCGTGTCTACTCATCCTCAAGGAATTTTAGGCAATCAGTAAGTTGTATACTCTTTTCATTCTCTCTTCAGTCTTTATGTTGTCCACTGCCCATTTTTAGAATCAGGACTTAGTCAGAAAAAGCAGTCTCTGGAGTCCTGCGAGCTCATTGCTGGTCTTTTGTTGTAGTGTAATTGTCAAACTTTTCTGTAAATTCCTAAATGTAGTGAGTTCTTTTTGTGCACAATTGAAAATTTAAATTTAGTCAGCTTCCTCAGAAATTTTTGAAACACTGAGTAAACTGTAAGGGAGAGAATTTACGGGGTTATGTATCATTTATATGCAGACTGAGATTATGAATTTGGCTTATTGGTGTTATACCCAAAGAATATAATTCCAAGGTGTTAGGCATTCAGAAAGCCCCATCTCTCACCAATTTCCTCTCCAAACCCTTTAACCTGACTTTGGTTGCCAAAGTCTAGTTACAGCAAAACCAGTATTCTAGTCTCTTCTTTTACAATATGTGGAAACTCTCAGGTGGAATAGCTTAGCCTTGACCTCTTTTGCAATTTAATGCCTTGTAAGGCAGCTCAAAAATGTTTTTTGTTATATAGAAACTGATTTCATTGCTCCTTCAACTGAATCTAAAATAAGCATGAAAAATCCAGTGTTTTAATGAGGAACGTTACTGTCTTTTGTTCTGAAATTCACCTCCTGGCAGCCATTAGGGTCTTCAGAAAACACCACCAAAATGGCATTCTCTGTGCATCCAAGGACTTGAACAGCAATTGCTGCACAAAATGTTGTATAGCCCCCAGGATATCACAGCCCTGCTAGACAGTAAATTGACAGAGATGCGCTTGTTCAACTTGCTTGTGCCTAAAGACCTAGAAATGAGCTTTGCTCTGTAAATAAAGTTTCTTTTAACTGGAAGTGAGGGGCTTTAGCTCTGCATGTCAGATAGCCATAAACAAACAGGTAAGGAACACACATTTTGGAAAACAATTTGTTTCTGACTGCTGCCGGAACAAATAGGCTGCCATGCTCTTTTCAGTATGTTTTCAACCGTAAGGTATTTGCCTCCACATATTGTTAGACAAATGTCAGCTAGATCAGGCTTAAGTGATTTCCCAGAATTCAGGGATGGGATGTGCATGTCTGCTACTTCCCAGAAGACTTCTTTTCTACAAACCTTGATAATATTACATGCTTCATTATGAAGGTTTATTTTCATTTATGGAAGATGGTGTGCAAATAATTTGCTGTTTATTAAGAGATGCAAGAATATTTCAGTGTGGGTTGTTGGTCTCAAATATATACAATATTCTTCACTTTGGATAGTGCATTTCCTAGAATGCAGACTGAATGGCTCTCCTTCAGGGCAGAGGAGATACTGAACAGCAGGCAGCAAACAGACCTATGGCTCTTTTTATTTTTATTCCCTCTCTTCCCCCTCCCCACCCCTGCACTCCATGGCTGGTAATGCTCAGCCACAGGATATGAGAAATTAAGTCTGAATATACACTTATGCATATTTATATACCTGCCTATAATTTCCTAGTCATGCACATGTTGCCTCAAGTACTTGGCCCAAAGAATTTTTGATTAGCCAAAGAGCACACGTATCTCAGCTCTACCCAAATAGCCTACATCTCCTGGATCTGTGCTTTGTCTGGCTAAATAGGAGGAAAAAGTGTATTCAGGATGAAGAATTCAGAGCCAGGTTCTAGAGAGGTACTAAGAGAGCATTTCCTAAATCCTCTTCTGTACAGGAGGCCTTAACCTCTCATTCTAATGAATCACTGTGAATTCCAACTAATGAACCTGATTGATAAAAAACAAAGAAAAAAGGTAGAGCCTGACATGCTTGTAGTAAATCCAGTTAAGAAAAAGCAGCAGGAATATACATTGAAGTCACAAGCAATGACTTTGTAAGATATTACCTTCACCAGAATATCTAATAAATCTGTTCTCGCTCGAGTCATATTCCCCAAAATGAATTGTTATAGTTAGGTTATAGTCAGGTTTCCTTAATTGTAAAATTTTCCCAATAAAATGCTTCAAAACCACCTCTAGTCCAAATATCCCTTTGGTGGACAGTCAGGACAGTTGTAACTAGTAATAATCACTTTAGTCCTTTGGCTTGGTTAGGAGGGACTTTGGGACTAAAGCTGTTGATTTGAGATGATGCCAGCAGATATGTAATGGATAGACAAATATATTCCTTGGAAAAACTGGGAATTTACTTACCCTTAGTCTTTTCTCCACCTCAGTGGAGAATGTGCACATTGGATGTGCAGAGAAAGACCCAGATGTCCTTTCTGCTGGGCAGAGGAGGGAGGAAGATACATGCCTGCAAATGGGCCAGTCTGCAGAAGCTCCCTGCCTAGAGTGCAAGAATGCTTTGTTTTTGGTACATGTTTTGTCTAGATTTGCATTTGCCACTAGATTTGCGTGTTTCAAGTGTTTGGGATAGCTTAAATTAGATAGTCCTCACAAGCACCCAGCTTGCCTCACCTCCTTTTCAAAACAACAGAATGATAACCAAATTACAAGGATAGTAGGAGATTCTTGTGCAGGAATGTCTGTGCTCCCCTAGATGAGCCTTTAATTTACTCACTTAATGAAGAAAAGTCAGGTTTAAACCTTAAATCTGACTGGTTATAATGTTTGAGGTGCTTGTCTCATGCATGTGATTTTGGAGAGCTTTTCTTGGGAAAATTTTGGAAAAAAATGTGTGTGATCTCTGATGGATAATAATTTTTGTCAAAAAATACAAGAAAGGAAACAAGATACTCCTTAGAATTTATCTTTTTTTTTTCCCTTTTTGATTAACTTATAATTGCATGTCTGCATAATTTACAGGTTTTTATTCACTGTAAGATAATAGGGCAGTATGGATCCCTGAATTTCTAGCCCTGCATAAGTGTAGCTCATTTATTTCAATGAAAGAATCATCTAGCCTGTAAATAGGATGGTCAGGCTCTTGTAGTGAAGAACTACAAACCCTTGCATCAGCAAGGGTTTTTCCCCAAATACTTGTTTTTACCTTTATTTGTGTTGTAAAGCTCCTGTTGAGTGGATGGATGCAGTCATTGAGGTGTTGGTGTGGTCATTGATGACTGCCTTTCTTCTGTAAATTGGTATTTTTGAAAATATTCTTTCATTGTAAATTTTCTTTAAAAAATGCCTAAACCCTGCAGTTTGCATAAACAGTAGTGCAAACATCTAATACTGGGGTAGAGATGATACCCACACTGTGATTTGGTTACTGTTGTGTCTGGAGAACTTTTTTATCAACTTTTCATCTCTATGTTGCATTTTTCTGCCATAATTTGGGTAGAAAAATATGGTAGATAAGGCACAGAAGGAAGGTTCAGCTGTGACAAGACAAATTCAGCTGAAACCTTCACTCAAAGGAACCAAATGACATGAGAGCAGGACCTGTCTGGTGTCTGCAAAGCAGTTACTGGTGCAATGCTGCTGCTGATCGCCCTGCTGGGAACTTGGCCCAGGCTGCCTTGGGGCATAGTAGGGCTGCACTCGCTGGCATGGCTCCCTGTGCTGGACAACATTCTGGATACAAGACATGGATGTTGTTTGAACTTTTCCACTAGTTGAAGTGCTTCCTGCCCTGTTCAGCCAATTCAGAGTCCTGTAGGGTACCAGTCCCTCAGAGTTCATCTGTAAAGTGTGACAAAATGTTACCAACAGAGCAAACCATGCAGCTATTGAGGAGCTGTGGGCTAGCAGCAGGTGTAGTCATAAAAATTTTTTTAGAACCTTTAGACTTAAATCTTAGAAATTTCCTGGGTATTGCACAAGGCACCCAAGCTGGCACCGGGCTTCTTTAGGATTAATGAGCTTGATAAGAGGGAAAGCCAAAAAAAGGTGCATTTTCTAAGATTGTGACAGTGAACTTTTGATTGGCAAACTAGTAGAGGACACAGCAAGCTGCCTTCAAAAACTGTGGTGAAAAAAGATCACAGGAGAGGAATATATGCAGCCTGCCAGCAGCAGGAGGAGGATCACAGACACCAACCCACAGAGAGCTGGATGCTGCAGAGCGGTGTGAGTACAACTGTAGTTTCCTCTCAGTGAGAAACAGGGAATTTTAAGATGTCTGTGACTCTTGCGCTGTCTGTCAGCAGGAGATTACTGCAGCCTGTGGGAGATGCTGCTGAGCAGTCAGGGCTGCCCCACAGGTCCCATCAGGCATTGTTTTCTGAGACACGGGGTACCACAGGAACAGAAACTTTTAGCAGGGTTATTGGTTAGTTATTCCTAGAGGCAGTGAGTAATGCTCTCTCCATATTCTTTTTTTCTACATATCTCTTCAGTGAAATTTTCTGCTTACTGTGGTAAATTGCACTTTTAGACTGGAGACCTCACAAGTTAAACTGTCTGATTTTTAAGGGTGCATGTAGCTACCACAGAGGAAGAGAACAACCATATTGTACTTTGCAATTCATACAGTGTTCCTTTGTTCCGTCAGGCTCTGCCACCATGATTTAAAATGTCTAGCACGTAGTTGTGCCTCTGCTTTTCTTGATTCCTATGGAGTCTGGGGTATTCCATGTGAATGCAGCTAAGCTCAGAGTGCTAGCAAAATATATTACTCTGCATAATACAAGTTAGTTTAAAAAAGGATATATGTGTATGGACATATAAGAGGTGTTAATGCAGCCGAGCTTTCTGGTTGTTGCTCTGAAGTCTGCACATCAGAACAAGTGAGTTTGTTTTATGCCTCCCAAGAGAGGTCTTGTGCAGTGTTTGAGGTATGTGCTGAAAGATCTTGTTGACGATGGAAACACTTCAGCTGTCATTGACTCATAAAAAAGCTCAGAATAGGAAGGTCTGTAGGAAATTGATTTTCTTTAATTCCTTTGTGAAGTGCCATGCGGAATATTGATAACTGTGGTATGAATGATTTAAATCTCCCTCCAGCATCTACTGGAAGGCAAACAGGTTTTCATCTGAGATTTTTTTTTTTGGTTGAAACCTTGTGCTTGTCATTTGAATATTAAGATGTTTGGGACGTTCACAGACCCAAAGGCAACAGAACTATGGTTTCTCCTCAGAAATAGCGGCTACTTAAACTGCTGGAGATTTATTGTTTCATGCAGTGTTATGCCATATACAGCTATTTTAATAGCTTTACAGTGAATAACTAGGAACACATTGTGGAAGTATTACTCTAGATACAGTATGTTCTATCTTTGGAGAAGGATCAAGGTGACTCAGGATTCTCCTAGCATCAGCTTTGTTAAGGTTCCTCACAACTAAAATCTATGAGCTTGGAGCATATTTTGCAACTAATATTAATGATGGGAAATATGATAATGGAAAATCCCTGTGGAAAAACAAAACAGTTTTAAAACATGTTTGTATTATGTTTTTACAAGTTACAGTTCTGCGTTAGAGCTGAATTTTCCTTTTTTTTTTTTTCTCTCCTGGCCTCACAGACAGTGGGGATTAATTCATGGGTTCATAAAGTGCAGCATGTTCTCTTGGTGAAAAGAGGGATAGTATTGTAAAGCACCTTATTTGCTTAGTATTTACAGGGAGTTATTTCTTTGGTCCAACACAATACTAGTGGGTTTTTGGAAATTGCACAGAGTGATTCACTGGGAACTGAACAATAGTAAATAGTGCCTGCTTAAACTTGCTGGCATATGAGAAATATTTCCACTTGAAGGCAGTTTATTTGCCAAAATAACATATATTTCTAGAATTTTATAGCAAGATCAGCCAGAGTAATAATAAATGAAAAGACTGTAATATTCACCTACTCTTACTGCTGATTGCTCTGGCATCTACATTACCTTGGTCTGCTAGATCATCACAAGTACTATCTCTGTGGGACTGGTCTATTCTGCTGTGCATGGAAGCAACAGGAAACCTTGAAAGAGCTTCCACTATGTGTGTATGTGCATGCATGTGTGTGCTGTAGAACTGTCATGGTGAGGAGAGTTTGCACAATGAGAGTCTTCAGGGCAGAGGGGGACTAGGGTTGGAACTGGAGATATCCTAGTCCCAGTGATGTGCTCAGCTGGATCCAGTCTGAAAGTGCGATCCAGGTTCCTATCCCCTGTGAAATCTTCGGGAAGTTTGGCTGCAGGTCTCATCTACATTCAGCACATTGAACTCTCTCTCAGCAGCACTATTAACCTCACTTATTATTGGTTTCTAGGTTAATGACAGGTATCTGATCTGCATAGCAATCTTCTCTCTTTTGCCACATTCATCATGGCCTCAGCTATGTTGTTAAGTAGCAAAAGTGAAATTTAGGATAATCCCTTGCAAAAAAAATGCAATCTGTGACTGTATCAAAATATGATTATATGGTGGTTGCAATGAGTCTGATGCAATGGAACTTGGTGTTGCCTTTGTCACTTGTCTGTGATCTGCCCAGGGGACCATGCTTGGCTGAGCAGAGTCAGGGCTCTGCAGCAAGACCCTGCCTCAGGCACTGTATTACTAAGGGCATCCCATCCATCTGTGAACCCAGTGACACTCTACCTGGGCTGTTCCAAACACTACACCCCTTTCTGCCAGTCCTGATATCAATACACCATTTCAATATAATCTAGAATCTGCTGGAATTCAAGAACTGAGGCTTCCTTTCTCCTGGAAGCTGATTTAGCACAAGTGTCCTTGTCTCCCTTGTGAGGCAGCTCATTCTGAGGTGTTGGAAGAGCTGCTCTGCAGATTGGTGAGATGGGCATGAAAAGAGGCATACTTGCTGGACGTGCTACCAGTAGTGCTGTCATGTACTAGCACCATCACCTCCAGTCCTGGACTCTGGCATACCCCCACGGCACTGCCAGCACCAGGTGGAGCAGAACCAGATGTTTGTCCCCATGGCATTGCCACCAGCCTTGTGAATTTGGGGGCTTGATGCTGCTAATTTCCAGGGAGGATTTACCGTTGAGAGGAGGAAGTGTGGTGCTGAGTACAGCAATGGATCTGGCAAACATACAAAATGGGATATAAACCAGCTGGAGATTCCTGGCTGGAAATCTTATGGTGCTTGAAGAAGCTGCCCTTTAACAATTAACACAAGATGTACTACTCATCTGTGTTTAAACAGTCAGTCCAGCTTAACTGCACTTTGGGTATCACCTTGATTTGTTTGGTTCAAAATGGCACAGTTACAGTTTTAAAATAGTCTGCTGCTTTTGGCTTAGAGCTGAATTCCTGTTCAGTGAACACAGTATTTTCTTCTTGCTATTGATATTTTTAAGCATCATAATTTTTTCATCATAGATTTTTCTCCCCTGTCCTTAATACATGCATGCAAACACACACTACTCACAAGTTTTTGCTCTAGTGACAAAGCCATCCTGGGTCTCTGACAACTTTATTTCCATAAAATGAAATTGAGCTCATAATATTCACAACTTTTCAACTTTCAAACTGAAGAAGAAAAACTAGGAAACTAGGCACAAAGCTCAGTTTTAAATGCATGTCAAGCATTAAAATATCTACAATAGTTCTCCTAAAAACAGCATGCTACCACTGTGTGAAGTCCCATGTTGCTCCTGCTTGATGGAACACACGTTTATTTTGCCCCTTTGGCTGCAGTGAGATGCTTCTAGAGCACCATTGCCCAGTTACTGTTTACCACCGTAGTGATCCCACTCCATTTCAATTGTCCAATGGACAATTTCTTTGAGACAGATTTTTAGTATCATGGGGCTTTTTTTTTACTGGGACTAAGCATTTCAGGGTGCAGAGCATGTTGGTAGGCACTAGAATAAGGCCTGGAGGGTGAAGTGCTCAGGTGTAGATCTCTGGTTGTGATAGTGCATGAGCAGTTTTCCAGACTGGAATCTTTGTCCTGGAGCAAGGGAACATCAATGCTGATTTCTGGTATGTAAGCTACAACAAGCCTTTGGGACATAAGGGGGCTGGTGTGGTCCTTGTGTGTGTGTGTATGGGGATTCATCAGTCTTTGGTTTGGAAATCCTAATTCAGTTGAAGATTTAAGCACAGCGCTACTGGTCTTGTAATTTTCAGCTTTTTTGGGTTTAGTTGAGGATAATGAATGAGTTGGAAATTTATGTAGACAAATCAGAAATAAAAGTATGTAAGACCTTCAGTTTAATTGAACTGAGATTTTTTGAGTGTTCTTTCTGTGGTTCAGGTGAGTTGTGTACAGTATAGGAGGCAGCTTTGAGGACTGAGAAAGACTGAGGAAGTTTATTAAAGAAAATACAAACAGTACACAGAGGATAACCAGGGAATGACTGTTCTCTGGGATCTCACAGTCTGAGACACCCAGTGGAAATACCAGTCAGTGGGCTTAAAACAAAGAAGAGGAAGTCCTTCTCTGCACAATGCACGCTTAAATTGGGGAACTCGTCATCACAGGATGTTTGGGAGGCAAAAGGTATGAATGGGGTTACAAAAAGGGTTAGTCAAGCCCATAGCAATAGGCTCATGTGAGAGCTGGACTGTGAGCTCTGGCTCAGGAAGTGTCCACCCCAGCGAGTGCTGGCAGCCAAAGCTGTGCAGTGGAGGCATGCTGCTTTCCACTTTGCCTTCCTGTTTTGACTTTTTATGGCATCTCATCACATCAGTTCCAGGTTGTAAAATAGGGAGGAAAGAGGGACTGAGATAGCTCTCCCATGTTCTTCCCTTGTAGCTCTCCTGGAAGAAGCACAGGCTGAAAAGGGTGGTAGAAAAGAACATGCCTATGTTCCCTAGAAAGCCTGGGCTGTAGTTGTTTCTGGAAGGAAATGTTCTGACAACTGTGGTATCCAGAGGTAGTTTGGTAATGAATCATGAGAGGAAAAGCAGCACTGTGGTCATTTGTCTGCCACAGAGATCAGAGACCTTTGGGCCAGCATGGGACAGCCTTGCTGCTGTTGAGAACACCTAAAATCGGGCTCATTTAGGCAATTGCTAGAAAAAGCACAGGCAAGAAGCAGCGAGGACCACTGTATGCAAAGCCCTCTGCACACACAAATAGCTGCTAGAAATGAGCACCTCAGCTATGCATTGGAAATCTCAAGACATCAGTCACAGGAGGAAGTGTAAGAACCTGATTTCCTTACATTAGCCATTTGTGTCACACACATTTCTCAGACATAGCAGGAAAATATTTTTCAATTATCCTAGAAGTTCTTTTGATTGGGAGTCTAATGCAGTGTCACACTTCTGGAAGCTCTTCTTAAATCCTTTTATTAAAAGCATAAAGCTACAAGTAACAGAATTGGGGGGAAAAGTATATTTGATGTTTAGGATAAGCAAGCTGGGGCTGTACCATCAGGCTCTGACATGACATGTTGCTCAGCCATTTTTTAAATAATTCCAAAAGAATTGCATCTTCCAGACCAGATTCATTCTTTGTTTTCTAGAAGACTTCTCAGTTGCTCTGCTTTTCTGGTAAGGAGATTTTTAGAACTTAGCCTGAGTTTCCTCAGTGAAGATACCTGCTGATGTCTCAGGACTTACTGCTCAAGGACAGATATTGGTGCTTTGATGCCTTGGAAGAAAAGTAAAAAGCAAATTTAATTAAATAGCTATGAGTGAGATTTTGAAATATATAATACCTGGAATGGCTCAAAGTGAATCTCTGTCCTAGGAGCAGCCCATTTTAGCCTTTCAAACTTTTATTGCGGTAGCTTTTTTTTACAAATTGAAGTGCTGACAGCTAAAATGCTATTCCATTTTGTCAGCTGACCTCAAATGCTTTCATTTAGCCACAATGAGCTACTCCAATTAAAGGAAAAAAGAGCAGAAATAATGAATCTGAGAGCATTTTTGTAAGGGACATCTAAACACAGAATCACTAATGGCTGAGGCAGGGAAAGGAGATTTTTCTCATTTAAAGGCCTGGCAGATATGGAAAAATCATTGCAGATGCATGGAACATAGTACTCAGAAATACAGACCCAGCCCGTAGCCCCCAAATGAGTTTCTGTGCAAAGCTCCCTGTAGGACTGTGAATACCTCACTGGAAATATTCAAGAACCATCTGGATGCTATCCTGTGCCATGCACTCTGGGATAACACTGCTTGAGAAGGAAGATCGAGCCAAATGATTCACTGTGGTCTCCTCCAGCCTGACCCATCCCATGATTCTGGGACCGCACATGTGGCTTCTGTGGCTGCAGAGGTGACTGCTGTGGGCTGTGACTCAGTGGTGAGGATGGCTGGCTCATGAATGCATTGACTTCCTGATGAGAGGTCTGGCTCATGTGGTGTGGCTTCAGTATGTACAAAATTCATCTTCTTCCATGTGTTGGTCTGGACTAAGCATGGGGCAAGGAGCAGTGTTGTCTCACATGAATGAGAGTGCAGATATCAATTTTTTCTATCTGTGGTAAAAGTGGGCATGCTTAATCCTGGCTGGGATGTGGAGAGCAAGAACAGGGTGGGTCACGTTCTGGGGGGGCATCCTCACTATCCCTTGACTGTCCATGAGCTGCACACTCTTTCTGGGTAGTGTGCAATGGGGTGGGGCAGAAAACCATGTCATGGGCTGCTTTTAAGACAGGTATTTACACATCAAAGAGGTTTAGATGCGTAAAGCTCTGCCATAGTGGAAGGGTGAAGTTCTGCCCTGTCAGACACAGATTTTTTTTTGAGAGTTCAAGTAAAATTGCTATGTTTTACCCTGAAGCAGTATTGGAGGGCCATATGTACATGGAGGCAGAACTTGGTAAAGCCGTGTTGTGCCTGGGCCCCAGGTAAGACAGTTGAAATTTTCCGGGTGCATAGTTTTGAATGGAAGAATTTGCACAAAAAAGAGATAAATAATAATGGCATTGGACCAAGTAACTCTTGGCTGTGATATTTGACTTTTTAATTTTTTGATTCATTTTAGTTTTTGAAATACATTTTCCTCTCTGGACTACTAGAAACTTTTCTGTGGATCCCCTGTGATATTTTCCTTTTTACTTACTTTGTTGTACTTGCTTTGCTGAGGAATCTGGTGCTTTGGGTCTGCTTGTTTGTTGAAAGGTTTGTTTTATCTTTGTTTGGTTTTTCTTTTCTTGTGCTTGTTTGTTTTTTGGTGGGGTTTTCATGAGTGTGTGTTGGGAGAGGGGGTGGGTTTTTTTCTTGTTTTGATGGTTTCTTTGTTTTGCCTTTTTTTTTTTTCTCCAGTTAGCATAACAAACTGGCAATACCAATTAATCATATGACTCCTAAGTAAGTGATAGCACCAAACTCTCAGGAGCTTTCAGAAAGCTTGCACAGATCTGGTCTGCAAAGTCCTGTTTGAAACAAAATCCCTTAGTAGTTCTCAGGTGCAAAAAGCAAGGTTTTGTAGGCACAAACATAAACTTTCCATGAAACCAGTTAGCAGACTGTATGCAAAGTTTTTTTGTTGACTCAGCACTTCTAGCAGTTTTTTATGTGCTTTCTTGGAACAGTTAGTCTCTCCAGGCTGTTGTATTAGTTGATCTTCTGAGAACTTCACATTTGCCCTCATTTTGAACTCCTTAGTCAAGTTCCATGAAATGCTAATAGTATGCAGTGCAGAGTGCTTTTAAAAAAGGCACCACAACAGCTGCAGAGCTTATATTTCTGCAAAACATTTTTTTTTAAAAATAGAATTCCCCATTTTCAATATCCAGGAAATATGGCCCAGGAGCATCAGGTTTTGAATAAAGGAAAAAAAGAAAGATCTGTGAACCTAAGTTGGACAGAAAGGCTCTGTAGCCTGCTGTTAGACCTTCTTATTCAATTATCTATTTTAGAGCTGCTTGAATAGAAAAAGTCAAAGTGAAATGTGGGCAGGAGAACATCTGTGCTACCATAATGACTATTCAGGGTATTTTTATTTGATTGTCAGTTTTAGTTTCCTGACAAAATATAATTTACATGTAATTCATCAGAAAACTTTATTTTTACTCTAATGAATTCTTTCCTTATAATAAATAGGGATTAACCTATTTCTTTTCCAGAGGAACCCTGAATGTTAGTGAAACTTCTGTGACTTGAAAAATTCCGTATTCCATTGTTTTTGTATTTCTTAATAAAATTAAATATAATTCTAAATGTCAGGTCCCTGATTCATTAGTCTTTGGGAAAGAAAGATAATGCTATAATTGTGGCTTCATTTCAAATCTTGATCACAGGGACAAGTAGTAGTTTTTTCCAAATAAATAAATCTTGCTCAGATGATTTGTGAACACCATGTTCATTGACATTTTTACTCTATTTGGTTCACAACTGTCTGAAATCATAGTTCCTGTGCTGTGTTTTTCAGGAGAGAGGGAAGAAGGGACTGGGGACCATGAAAAAGACCAGGGGACTTTTAGACCGTGGACTCACTGTGCAATTCTCATCCTTCCTCTGCAGCCTTTGCAGGGTGCTTGCACGATCAGGGGTTCTTGACCTGAAGAGATCCTCTCTGAAGCCCCCAAGACATGCCACAGGCAAGTAACAAAGGGGTTTTCTAGCTTAAGGGAGAGTCTTCGCATGCCAAAGCAGGACTATAAGTTTTTAAAAATCCGTATTTTTCTCAACATGTGCTTGATGAAACAGTAAGAGGAGGTGTGCTGGGGTGGGGGCAGTGTCAGCAAAGAAAGACCTCCCAGAGTTCCCAGCCAGTGTTGACACAATGAGTCAAGCCTTGGTTTTGCAAAACTGCTTTCTAGAGGAATCTTCAGTCAGTATATACCTCAGGAGGGAAGCACTCCAGGTACGAGGACAAAACCTGTTGGATGAGCAAAAAGAAGCTTCCTCACAGAGCGGCAAAAGTTTCTGTCTTCTTCCTTTCTTGAAGACAAGAAAATAGTTCAAGATATGCTTCTTCTGAGTTCTTCAAAATCACATAATTTTTTTTTTTTTCTTGACCTTTGCTTCACATACTTCCTGCCTGTCCTGTTGCTCAGTGGAAAAATCCTATTAGAGGTGTTACAGTTACCTAGAAGTTAAATCAGATACTGTCGTGCTGCTCCTTCTCCACCTCAATTATACAGAATGGAATTAAAAGTACCTTAGAATATGACCATCACTGTTTTATGAACTCCAAACCACAGTGAGAACACTCTACCCAAGGACCTCTATCTGCACATAATTACACTCTGAGGCATTCTTAAGTCATTTGCCAAGTTGCTTTTAGTGCGATTCCATGGTAATCCTAAATACCTAGGAATTACCAGGGGTCATTACCTTATTTTCAGAACTTGTCAGCTAGATATGCTAGTCATTCTGTGCTCTGATACTTTCAGCACACACTGTTATCTTTGACAAATCTGATTTTTAAAATAAACAATAAAATTGCTTATTAGATAGTGTAGGGATAGGTCTGTTATTTCTCTTTAAAACTTCTAATAAGAAAAGAACCATGTAAAAATGTGTGTCTGTAAAAAAAAAAGAAAATCCATCCTTCTTATGTAAATCTTATTGTGCATTTTACACAATTTTATGATCCTATTAAATGATCACACTTCTGGAGTAAACTTCTTAATAGAATTTAAACTCTGTGCTTTTGCTGCATGTGCCATGCAGGAGAGGGTGAGTGGAAATAATCACGTACGTGCTACAGGTCAGCAGAGTGGTTTCATTCAGCAAATAATCTGTACCTCATGAAACATTTCTATGGAATGTGATGTTACTCCAGGAACCTGGAATAAGCTACTTCTTATCTCTGGGTCATAAGCAGCTGAACATGGATAAGGGTGTTGGTGGATAAAATTACTAGCATGTGATAGGCCTCTGTGGAGCAAGTCTGGGGCATTAACCTTTTTTTCCAGGTGCTCCGGGGCTTGGAGATCCTCTGTGCAACCTAAGAGCAAAAAGTGTTTCGAGCTGAGGCTAACCTGGGCTAGGTGTGCCACAAGGGCTGCATTGGTCACAGTCTTCAGGTCAGGCTAAAAGGTATCTTCCTGCTCCCAGTTTGACCTGCTGAATGTGGAACACAGCTCCTAATCAAGTGGTTATTGCATTTGGTTCGTGACGTTGTGCTGACTAGAAGAAATTTTGCCCTTTTTTTTTATCAAAGTCCATCTGACTGAGAAACGCCATCAGCAAAACGCTGGGAAAAACACAGGAAGTAGAACAACATTCTTAATAAACTGAGAAATACTCAGAAACATTATACACGAAAAGTCTTTCACAATGTTATAGAAATTAAATACAAATAACTCATCTGCTCTATACTGTGTATACAAAAAAAGGGGTTTTCCCCTCTGTGCTGCAGCAGCTGTTATGCAACTGCCCCCATTATTTTGACATCTAGTATTTGATGTGAAAGTATATGGTTTCTTTCTAGAACTAGTTAATTCAGTGGCAGGTTGCAAGCAGAAGAAGTTTTGCAGAAATTATATAAATAAACATTTGTATCTTTTTAAACATTTTTTTAAAAGCATTTATTGAGACTGCATCGTATGGTTTCCCTGCTTCATTTTTTCTCCCCCTAAATTCCGTGAGTTCGTCTTAGTACTGAATATCTTTGAATATTCAAAAATCTTTTTCCTATCTGTAATCAAAGGTGTTTCTTTTTACTCTCTTTAAACAAGGTTCATTAATGGGGTATAAAACAGTGTTAATGCTATAATACACTCAGCTCTTTAGCCTACCCGGCAGTAATCTCTATATCCCCACATGGATGAAGAAGGACGACTTCCTGCCATCAATAGTAATGTAATTAAAAGCTGGAATATAGTGAAAAGACCTTGTTGAAGAACCAAGTGCTTCTTAGGGATAGTAGCGATGTGTTTTCAGAGACATTTTTACTCCTTGTTTATGCATCTGTCTGTATGTATATATGCTCCTTGTAAGCAAGCAAACTGGCTCTGGACTTATTAGTCTGTGTTTGGTTTTGCCTAAGGGCTCTCAGATATGGCAGCAATAATAACACATTATATGAAGATGTGGGTTGAGGCTAGAAAACTCCAGAGGGATATCAATGTTTTGAAAACAATTTTATAATCTCAAATGACACGTGCAAGAAAATTTGATTGCTCTGTGAACTGCACTCTATAATTTTCCACAAACAAATTAAGATATTTATACTGGAAAAATCTAGGACCAGATGAGATCTTTCGTCAAGTCCTTTAGATTCATAACAAAGGAATTGAATGAACAGACATCTTTTAATTCTCCTTCACTTTCCTTCCTCTGTCTGTCCAGACTAAGAAATCTTCTCAAAGCCAAAATCCTGGCTGGTAAATGGATTAGGAGTGGCAGATGTCTCTCAACCACTCTTTTTCTACTCACTTATTAAAAGTCAGTAAAGCCCCTCTTTCATTCCACCTTTCCACGTGCTGGAATTTTGTTCTTGGGACTGCTACAGGTCTCCCGGCATATAGTTGCAGTAAGATACAGTCAAAGTCTTTCTAAATACAAAAGAAAAAAAAAAGAAGGAGCTTCAATGTGATAACTCTCAGGTTTCATCAATATCCCTACGTTTTTGGAATTTGCATTCTCTTCTTTGATTAGCTTATTTTAATTTTTCACTTTTTTTATCTTGAGTGTCTTCCTCTTTTTTCCCCTATATGTTGCAACCCTAAACTTAAATGTTCCTAAAAAAAGTGCCATCTTTTCTTCAAGAAAATGTACAGATGCCAGATAACTAAGCAAGTTTTAGGAGCTGGCATGTGTTATGTATGGTTAATCCCAGGGTTTTGATCTGATCCAAGAAGATATTTGTAGTAAGAGTAGTAGTAGTAGGAGGAGGAGGAGGAGGAGTAATCATCATCACATCATCATCATCATCCAAAATACAAATGTTCCCTTTCTAGATTTCCAGTACCTCTCAGTTAGGACCAAAGGCAAGTGAGAGATTAACACTGTATTACAGGCAATACTTACTTTTTTTTTTCCTTAGTGCCATTTACCTTTCAGAGCCCATTCATCTCTTTTTCAAGAACTTCATTTCATACACACCTTTGAGAACATACAGAACTTCCCCTGCTCATTGTTAATCTGCTCAAGTGCTGTATGGCTCAGCCATGAGCTCTGTGCCGCACAATAACACAGATGCATGAGTTCATGTCTGAAGACTGAATATGCTAATGACAGATAAATGCTCCAGGGGTTACACCCAGGTTACAGGAAACACCCCCAACTCACTGTGGCCATCATCCCCATGGTACCAGATGTTGTGACATTAGTTGGGTCAAGTATTCTATGGGCGTATCCTTACCTGCCACCTTCTATGGTCACATGCTTTTGGCCACACTCAGAGACAAGCTTTTGAGCTGCAGAGATCTTCTGGTATGGCCCATTCCAGATGGTCTCATATATGGTACTAGGTAAGCTAAATACCCTTTTGCTTTCAGCAGGCAGATTTCTTTGGGTTTGAACTCTGGAAAAAACAGAGTGGGAAAATTGCCTACAGTCTGAGGCTGAAAGGAAGGAAACAGTCTCAGTTTTAATTCCTGTTCATTGTTGAGAAAACCTCACTTTAGCAGAAACATGGGATGGCTCAGAGGCTTGTCTAGTGCCAAGACATGAAGCCCACACAAAAGTCAGAGGGTACTCCTGAGGCTGTGGGACAGGATCCTGGGACCAGCAGAGGACCCTTTGAACTGTACCCAGAGCTCTTGGACAGTGTATGTCAAAGAGCAGCTGAGGAGCAAGACAGCTTTCCTGCTTATTGGCAGCCTCTGCTGAAGTCACATAGCACTCAAAGGTCCCAGGAACGAAGAAGGTGAACTGCTCACACACAGATACCTGCCATACTGCCTGGGCTTAACTTTTCAGAGTGCAGTCCTTAAATGCAAAACATCTGGTACCATCTGTGCTGAAGGCCAGCTGAGATCCAGGCAGATAAAATAAACATCTGTTTGAAAAAGGTTTCTGAAAACATGAATACAAGAAAGGTCATTTTTATGCCTGCCTGACTGAACAGAATACAAAAAAGGGGATGAAATGTTCTATCCACAGTCTCAGCAGTGTGATTAGGTTTTCATTTTTATTCAAGACTCATGTAATGCATATCATTTTATTCAAGACTCTGCCTCCTTTTCAGTGTCACATAATTCTCTATTTTTTAGCTTTTTTGTGCTTCTTTAAATTTGAATTATATCTCTCTATCAAAGTGTCCCTGCTCTGCCTTGGCAGTCATTTATCCTCGGAGGTTTGGTTTATTGAGACTGGGCAGAGGCAAGGAGCACGCTTTGCATTTTAAATGTCAGTGAGCCTGAGGATTCAGGGGTTGTAGCCATAATCACCAGTATCACTGTGTGGTACATATCACAGGATGTGAGGATAGTGTATGCTCAGATTCCTTATCAGTGTGACATGGGGGACATGCCACTGCTGAAAGCCAAGGCTCTGGAAATACTGCAAATATTGTATTAATTAAGCAAGTTAAAGAAGAAATCTTCATATACCTTTAGGTTCATGACTTTTGAAATGCAAGACTTCCTTCCTGTAATATTTTAATGCAGTTTCACAGGTCCACAGAAACTGGAAATGTAAAATGCCAGGGTTTCATAGATTTTGGTGTGGACATGTGAAACTGTATACCCCAAACCCTAAATAAGCTCACAAAAGAGGAGTATAAAATGTAAATCTGAAAATACCACTGATAACTTGTCTTAAATGTTCCTGACATGTCAGGAGGTTCTTAACCTAAAGTCATAACAATCTACTCTCCTTTCACTGTCACAAATTAATTCTTGGGGCAGATTGAGTTTGTGTAAATAAGTCATTTGGGGGAGGAAGGGGGTGATGAGGGTTCACTGACTAAACTAGAAAGGGAAAAAGAAGTCCAGACAGCTTAGCTTTGCCTTTCAGAACGGTGCCATTTTTTATCTCCTGAGACCTGTCACATGAAACTTGAAGTATTTTCTTTCCATACCAAGCTGTAATACAGCTGTGTCAGAGAACACTTTGCTTTCTAACAGCCACATGCTACATACAGTTCATGATACTTTGACATCCACACCATGTAGGAGCTCACTCTGGCAAAAGCACTCACTCTGGTGGCAGCTCTGATTATGTCTGCTGCTAGGCTAAGCAAAGGTAAACATGTTTGTGTCTGAAGATGGGTTCTGGAAGTAGTGAGGGTTCCTTTATTTCAAGGGTTTTTTCTGCTTTGTTGCAAAAAATTTTTTTCACCAGGTAGGCTGAGACTCTACATGTTGCAATAGATGAGCACTTTTAAGACATTTTTAATTAAATATAAAATAATAGGATTAGACTCTAATAGTCTATGCACTTTTATACACTTTTCATCAGAAAGGAACTTGGGTCATCTTGGCTTCTAAGGAAACCAGAATTCAGTGGTCTTGCTTCCTTTTAATTTCAGAGCTTTAACACTCAAGATAAGGATTTTGCCACAGCTGGTTTATCAGTTGGGTGCATTAACCAAGGTAATAAATTATTGACCAGAGGGTGATAGTTTAGCACTTTGACATGCAATACGCTAAAGTGTTAAAAAAATCCTAGGCTGAGAGGGCCTTTATTCCTTCTTGGTAGAGAGAGTGCTTGGGGCTATTTAACTTTTCTGTCCTTCACAGTATGGAGGCCACAACATTTTCTAAGGAAAATCTAAGGATTTTATGTTCTTTGCAGGCATTAGTTTCTTGACCACATTCTGTACTCATGCCTTTACCTGCCTTATATATTCCTATAAGTTTCACATATATCAGCTTTTGCATATAAATTTGACACTTCTTGTACATAGAGGTTATCTAATTGACAATAAGAAGAGAAATGTTTTAGAGGAGATTACCACCATTACCTACATGAATGTAACTTAAATTGGCAGTGTGTTTTTAAATCTTCACAAAAGAAACAATTGACTACTGGATTTTATATGAAATCATCAGGGTTTTTTTACTGTGGGGGAGGGGAGGGACAGTTACATGGATTCATATTTCTGATTAAATGCTAATGGAATAAACCTTGAAACATTAAGGAATTCCCATAAGGAAAGACATAAAGTTTATGAGGATATTTGTAATTGTTCCTATAAATATGTTCTTATGTGTCCATCAGAGTGATTTAATATAGAGGCTCATTTATTCAGGACAATATTCTAAGAAGCAGTTTAAGCTGACTGACAGGTAGTTTCAGGAAGGTCTGTGGCAAAGCTTCTTCAGTCAATTGCAAGAAAATTCAGGGCAAAATTATGTTTCAGTGTAAATACTCAACTCTTTTTCTTATATATTCACTAATTTTTCTTTAAAAAAATTCTCTGTCCAAAACAGCAAATGGAGTCCAAGCAGGCTTAAGAGGCTGAAATTATTTCTCTTCCACCTTCAGGCACTATGGACATAGCAAACCTAGTGAATTTAAAATTTTACTTGATTTTTTTACTTACCTGTTTCCGCAGGTTGATTGACTTACGTAGGAGTATAAAAATGTCTCTCCATCTGTGTGAAGAGCTTTTTGTTAGGTAATTTGGTAATCACCAATCATGAAAGAAGCTATATAAATGTGAATTTTATAAGATCATACAGTATCTCAAACATCTTTTGGTATAATTGAATCTACAGTAATAAAAGTCATGTCATAATTTGGAAAAAACCCGACCCAAAATACTTCTTTGGCACTTGCATAGTTAATAATGTCATGCTCAACATAATAGACTAGGTTTCCAGGCATTAGGGAAATCAGTCCATTTTTGGGGAAATCATTAAGCCATGACATACAAGAAAATTTTCTCCCTTATAGCTTATTGAAGACTTTGTAAGCACTGGGAAATGGCATAGGTTGTACTCTGTCTTGACTGATTTATTATTTTTTCTGCTTTTTTATAATATTCTAGACTGTTAATACTGTGTTGTGGTTTGAACAACAGGTGTCTGCTATGGAAGGCAGGAGTTCCCCTTGGAATGGAGAATTTAACCCCCTTCCCTCCAAATTATTATAACTTTGAATGTAAGGGGCTCTCAGGTGAAGATATGGGAATAGGAATAACAGTTCTTTACTATGGGAACTAAAATATACAATAAAACAAAAACACATGCAGTATTACAAAGGAGAAAAAGAAACAAATAAACAAAACTCACTGACAGAGTCAGGATACAGCCTGACACCCTGTGGGTCAGGGTGTTGGTGTCAGTCCCATTCAATGATGGCTGCAGTCCCAGTGGCAGATGTGGCTCTGTTGAAGTGATGCTCCTGTAGGAAGAGTGGAGTTCTTAGGCTGAAGGTCCAGTAGTGAGAGATGGGCCTGGTCTTCCTCTGGGAATCCAGTGGAAAAGGCTGTCTTGGTGTTCCAATTCCCAGATTTTTATCCAGATAGGAATACTTGGCTCCTCCCCCTGGCTGGAGCATTTCCCAGTGGGATGATGTAATTCTATCAGTGAAACTCAATGGCCCATTAGCAGAAGATCTCTCCCTGGAGGGAGGCTGGGTTGTGGAAGAGATAAGAAAACTGCCCCAGCAGGTTTATTGACAGTTGGCCATTGACAGACAATTACACCAACACCCACACCCCAGTTTCATCAGATGGTGATAGAATACACAGTTTTGGTTGCATTTTGCACTGCAACCCATGACACACTGTAATTCGTTAGCCTTCCAGTAGCTAAAAGGGGCCCACAAGAGAGCTTGAGAGGGACTTTCCACAGGGTCACGTAGTGAATGGCCATGAGCTGAAGGAGGGCTGCTTGAGATTAGATATTAGAAAGAAATTATTTATAAGGAAATAAGGTGGTGAGGCACTGTAACAGAGAGGCTGTGGACTCCTCAGTCTTGGAAACGCTCAAGGCCAGGCTGGACAGGGCTCTGAATAACCTGATCTAGTGAAAGCCATCCCTGCCCAGGGCAGGAGGTTGGAGCTAGATGATCTGAAAGGCCCCTTCCAACTCAAACCATTTTGTGATTCTCTGATTCTGTGAATTCCACCTGACAAAATGGTAAGAGAGGCTAAGAGAGGCTACCTGCCATGGTGACCAGAGACAGATTACAGCAGAGTGAGAATTGCATGTGTAGATATACCTCTTCCTTGGGACAACATGCAACATTAGAAACAGCTGGTTATACCATAATTGAATACTATATATTGCTATGTATTGCCATTCATGTGCTTGTAATTAAATACTATATATTGCTGTACATTGCCATTCATGTGCTTAGTAAGAATGATCATATATATTGTCCTGTAACACTAACAGATTTTATCAAGTGTAAACAATCATGTAGGTTACAGAAAGTAAATTAATTTCATTTAAAGTTATAAAATGGCATAGGAGTAAGTCAGGACATTGTGGAATGAGGAACTTCATATCTCCTCATCCCCCTGCTTAGGCACAGAGACGGTCTTGTCTGTCACCATAGCCCACAGTGGACTGGGCAAAAAAAATATTTTTCCAGGAACCTGGAGATCTCCACCAGTGAGAAACTTGGACTTAGACTCCATAGGAGTCTCATCTAAAGATAAGAGGTCCATTTGATGCCAAATTTGGCAAATATGGCAGTATTTGTCTCCTATTTCCACTGGAAAGATAGTAAAAGGTTCACCTGAGGAGAAGCAGAATTGAACCATGAGGAAGTAACGAGGGGTTAGGTTGCAGGAGCTATGAGACAGAAATGTTACCACATGCATTGTGAAGAACAGATGACTGCAGGAGGATCACATACAAGAAGATGAGATGAAACTTACCTTCTGAGTCAAACAAAAAACATAGATTAAGACTGGAAAACATCCCTACTATGAAAATAAAAACAAAACCAAATCCAAATCAAAAAAAGAACAAACAAACCAAAAAAACCCAGCCAAACAAACAAGCAAAATGCCAAACAAGAAAAGGGTGTAAGGATATCCTGACTAGGACTTGAATTATGAATGAAATGACTGATAAAATGATGAAAGGGGAATTATTTTATTATAATTTTGCTACTAATAAATAATAATTTTGCTACTAATAATTTTGCTACTAATGCTTCTAGAAAGCAAAAAATAATGTAAACATTAGCTTGGCATGATGTCTTGTGTCCTGGCTTCTCAGAGTGACACAGCTGCCACTGAGGATGATTGGGGGAGAAAAGAGATGGTTCCTCTACTGAAGGAATAATGTGACAGCAGTTCAGTCACCCACTGCTGCACTGACACCCAGTTTCTCCAACATCATGGACCATGCAAGTCACTGCCTTGTAGATATCCTGTAATAACCAAAGCATAAAAGAGACCAAGATTTAGCTCTTTCTCCATTTGATTTACAGCTTTTCCAGAGCCTGGAGATGTTAGGACTAGATTCGTCATCTATGTCATAGATATGTCATCTATTCATGCTAAGATCTCCTCTTGGAAGGGTCAGCAAGGAGATCTGGGTGGAGATTTGGTAGAGATGTTCAGCATCTAACTGAGAGAGGGTAAAAGAACAAGGTTCCTCTGCTAATCAAAAAAGCCCATTTTTTTCTGAAGGAAGTGCTTGGAGTCACATTCTCTGGGTTATTTCAAAGTAGAGAAAAATCCTTATTGTCCAGCCATAAAATTAGCATTTGCTGTACCTCAGAGAGAGTTCCAGGAGTGAAAATAAAGGTGAACTAAAATTTATAGGTACGAAATTATCTGTATACATTTTTATGCCATGCTAAGGTCTTGCTAGCTATGCATTATGCAAAAAAGTAATGGTATAATGTTGATGACAGAATTCTTGGCAAATAAGAGGTAGGATAAAAATATTGTCTTAATCTCTGGTGTCTAGTAGTAACAAAGTAACAAAGTAAACCACTCACACAATACACAGACTTCTGGTCAAATTTTGAAAAATGCTTGTGAAAATCACTTGAGAATGAAAATATTCAGAAGATTAGCAAGCTGAGATGAGCAACAGTGTTTATTTTGTTACCCCAGGTTATTCTCCTGTCATTTGCAGTGTACCTCCAAGTATGCAAGCCTGGTGTTTGCCAGCAGATGTTTATATGAAGTTGGCTATAATTATAAAAACTTGAGATGTTTGACTAAACTCTCCAATTTAGATATCAAGTAATTAAATAATGACTACCTTGCTTGATATACTTGCGCTGCATAAAACCATGATAAAAGTGTTTGGGGTGAAATGAAAAGTCTGAGTGTCAGTAGGGAAAAAGGAGACACCCTGACAGACAGAGACAATGTGGGAAGAGTTTTCAGGTGCAGAGTGAATGTTTGCAAAACTTGGATTACTCAGCTGAACTTTCAGTTTGTCTGGACTTAACCCATCCCAGACCATGCCTTAGGGAAGACATCCTGGCTACTGAAGGACAAATTCTGTCTGGTGGCTTCAAAGGTCAGAAATATTAACAAACCAGTGTTTCTTCACTCTTTGACCAACAAGTCATTAAGGATAGCAGAGGCAGCAGATATGCCAGCTACTGTAAACCTCTTTTGGAGTAGGCATTTTTGGCTCTCTGTAATGGTTGTTGGGCCTTGAAAGGAGGAGAGCCTCTACAGTTAGTGGCAGAAGTCATTAAGCCAATATACTTGGGAAGAGAGAAGAATAGCAGAAAAGGGGAAAGGATCATGGCAAGAGGAACATGGCCACTCCTCTAACCACCAAAATAGTGCTTTGCTGCATCATGCATGTCCCTCTCAGCAGTCCTACTTGCTCCATGCAATTGATGACATGGCTTTGAGATATACAAAGTGAGGTTTAAACTGGATATTAGCAAAAATTTTTTCACTGAAGTGGCATTTACATATTGGAACAACCTGCTCAGGGAAGAGGTAGAGTCACCATGCTAAGGCATCTGTTAATGTGGTACTTTGGGACATGGTTTAGTGGTCAGCAGAGTGGTTCAGGGTTAATGGTTGGAATCAATTATCATTGAGGTATTTTCCAACTTTAATGATTCTATCGTTTCCATTCTTAAATGGTCCCTTGCTTCTGCAGGTTCCTGGCCCAACATGGCTGTCCAACCATTCATATAGACATAAATCATAGAATGCTAAGCATTGGAATAACACTGTAAATATCATCTAATCCCTATCCCCACTGCCATGGCAAGGACCTACCTCCCACTAGACCAGGCCACTCATAGATTTGTCCAACCTGGCCTTGAACAACTACAGGGTTGGGGTATCCACAACCTCCCTGAGCAACCTGTTCCAGTGTCTCACTACCATCACAAGAAAGAATTTCTTCCTAATACCTAACCTAAATTTCCCCTCATTCAGTTTGTACCCATTACTCCTTGTTCTAGCAATGCAGTTCCTGATGAACAGTCCCTCTTGTGTTTCACTATAGGCCCCTTTCACATGCTGGAAGGTTGCTATGAGGTGCCCATGCAACATTATCTTCTGCAAGCTCAAGTTTCTCATTCTGGCTTTGTAGGGGGTTCTCCAGTGCCCTTATTAACCTTGTATCGTCCTTTGCACTTACTCTGACAGTTTCTTATCCTTCCTTTGTTGAGGGCTCCAGGCCTGGGTGCAGCACTCCAGCTGGGGTCTCATTAGAGCAGAGGGAGAGAATCACCTCCCTTGCCTGATGGCTACACTCTTTTTGAGGTACCCCAGGATTTCCTTGGCTTTCTGGGCTGATCAACCATCTAATCTACCATGAGCCGTTACCCCAAAGCCTTTCACTACAGGGCTGCTCTCAATCACTTCTCTGCCCAAGCTGTTGGTGTGGCTGGGACTGCCCTGACCCAGCTCTAGGACCTTGCACTCGGCTGTGTTTACCCCATGAGGTTTGCACTGGCCCAGCTCTCAAGCCTGTCCAGGCCCTTCTGGATGCCACCCCTTCCCTCCAGCATGTCGACTGCCCCACACAGCCTGGTGCACAGTGTCTGTGAGCTTGCTGAGGGTGCCCTTGACCCCTCTGTGCATCTCTGTCACCAACAGAGATGTTGAGCAGTATCGGCCCCAGCACTGATCCCTGAGGAACACCACTCACCACTGGTCTCCACAAGGACCACGAGCCCTTGACCGCAACTCTTTGTGGGTGGCCATCCAGCCAGTTCTTTATCCACCCAGTGGTCTATCCCTCAAATCCAGGTCTCTCCAATTTAGAGACAAGGATGTCATGTGGAACAGCATCAAACATTTTGCATTAGTCCAGTAGGGGATGTCAGTGGCTCTGTCCCGTCCACATGTGCTGTCACCCTCGACAGAAAGTCACCACATTTGACAGGCATGACTTGCCGTGAGCAAAGCCGTGTTTGCTGTTACCAATCACCCCTTTGTTTCCATGTGCCTTAGCAGAGTTTCCAGGAGAACCTGCTCCAGGATCTTGTCTGGCACTTTGGTGAGACTGACCGGTCTCTGTAGTTCCCTGGGTCTTCCATGTTTCCCTTTTTAAAAACTGGAGTTACAATTCCCTTTTTCCAGACCTTTTGGACGTCACCTGACTGCCATGATTTCGAGGAGCCTGGGCAGTCCCAGAGTAGGGAAAATTTTTCTATTCCTTTACCCCTCCAGAGAATATGGATGGTCCTCCCACGCATGGATGTGTGAATTAGCCCGCTGATGACCATGGAGCATCCTGGCTATAGATGCCCGTGGTGTCCTCTGCAGTGGCTGGTGTGGAGAGAGTGGCCATTCTCCCTCTGTGGCTGGCCAGAAGCTCTTGGATTTCATGTATCCTTCCTCATTGCTTCAGGGGCAGCTTAGCAAGGTCACAAATGGTATTCAGTGAGTTACTTATGTTTCAGCTCTTCAGTGGGCTCCTTTTAGTTTTTACATGAAATGAGATATAACAGAGTTAACCCCCGTCTTTAAAAATGTGGGTGTATCTCCCTTTCTCCAGTTACCTGTAACTTCACCTGCCTTGTTTTTTTAAAAAATGGTGGACAGTGGCTTAGCAAATTCATCTGTCAGCTCCCTCAGAATGCTTCTTCCTGAGAAAGGTCATGATTTCTATTATCAATAAGTCTACATTTTAAGCTTTCAGGTCTTTATATTACAGAATGCAAAAGATGGTGTACTTTGGTGGCTGTTGGAAAATGGATAGACGAAAGTCAAAAATATCAAGGAGAAAAGTGACTCTTGCAATTTACTGCAGTAATTTCTAAAACCTTTAAATTATAGTACAGTGAAGCATTCTTCTTTGGTACCAGAATTATTCTCTGAATTTGTCAGATCTACCTCTTGAAAATAATCTGGCTTAGGGGTTTTTTTGTTTGTCTGGTTTTGGGTTTTTTGAAGGTATGATGCAGAACCATTTGCTAGGGCCACAGTCAGTGAGAGGTTTTCTCTCCTTTTCAGAACTGATTTTTGTGACAGAGAGGTCCTTGTTGTCTATGGTTATACTCTCTTCATGATGTAGCACAGGAAGGTTCGCATGGCCAGTGGTTGATTAACTGTTTTAATTTTAACTGTCATTTATTTTTGTACTATAGCAGTAAAAGCTTACTGCTGTTGAGTGTGAATTGTTCGGTTAACTGCAATGGAAATAGTTTTCACTTAGACTAAAATATAGCCTTCTTACCTCCTTTTTGTTACTTTTTAAAATGATCCTTTATAAAGCTTTAAATGTAACTGAAGGAAATGTTCTGGCAAAAGCCAGGACTGGCCCTGCATATAGTTTCAGCTGTTAAAGTGTTGCCAAAGAAGAATATTAACATTTTTTTCAAGAAGTAGGTGAAACGCCCTTTTGAATGTGTAAGAAACTGGTGTATCACTGTTGCTTTCAGGCCACTCCAGGCAATCCTGTTGATACTACGGCCCTGGCAGATGCCTCGCCTTAGCAGAACTGAGGGCAGAATAAGAGCTGACTTCTTTGAGCTTGAACTGAGTATTTTGCATGGTAAGAAATGTCCTTCTAATATTTAACATTAAACTAGTTCCTTTTATTTAAGCAGTCACAATTCTTTACAAGACTTAGCTAATGAAGCTTTACAACACCCCGCAGTGCACTGTTGGAAAGTGCTGTACAGGATTATTAGATTGAAGCACTGCCAGATGGCACAGAGCCCTGCAAGATTTGTCATGCTGCTCCACTAGGCATGAGACCCGCCCGGTTAGAGACCTGCTCGGCTGCCCTCCATTACCAAAAGTAGACAGGTGGATCTCTCTGAAGGTGTGCAGGGGATATATCAGTTGAATATTGATAATAATATTTAAATTTAATTGACTTTCTTTGTAAATTTCCCCTTTCTTTGTAAAAATAAACTGATTTCTCATTAAGGCAGTTACAAGATGTTATATCAGCGCTTGGCATTGCAGCTGTGCAATGTATTATGAGCACCTTGTGTCTCCCTTTTACTCTTCCTCCTCGCAATTTTTGCGGCTATTTTTTTTCCCCTTTCTCCCTGGTTTCCAGAAGTGAAACAGAAAGTTTGAAAAAAATTTTTAAACTCCTTAGTTCTTTGCCTTGTAAATGTGAAGAGCGTGCTGGGTTGGACAACAGTACGGTTGGCACTGAGACTTCACCAACATAACACAGGACAGATCTGACAACACAGACCTATGAAATTGTAGATGAGTAGTCAGGATCAGAAAGGACCAGGTAACAATGGAGAAGACAAGGAAACAACAAAAAGATAATAGTTTAGCTGAAAAACGCACATTAAAAGAGAGCAGTACTGATTGTTATAAAACTGACTAGCCAGGCAGTTTTGGTGTTAAAAGAGCTGAATGTTTTAAACCTGTTATGAAAAGCCTGTAAGTTGGGGCATAAAAAGGCCTATTTCTCCCACAGTGTTCACATGCCGGGGGCACAGAGCAGCAGAGGCATGTGTCTGCTCACAGGCAGAGCACAAGGTGACTCCACAGCAGCCTGTGAAAAGCTCTGGAGCAGGTCAGCCAAAGGAGCAGCCTTGGGCCCAGCAAGCTTGGTCTGGCTTCTGACAGCTGACCAGAAAGGGGGAAGAGGGAAAAAACAACCAGTTAAGCTCCATTAAAATTGTACAGCAGCCCTCGGCAATGGTAGATTTGAATAGCTTCAGTTAGATGATGCTTCTGTGCTGGAGCAGACAGTTCAGCCCCAGCTTATTTCAATTCTTCTTATTAGGCACAGTGCAGGGCTTGGCTGTGGTGTTGGCAGTGCTTTCAGTATTGATGGGTTGTAACAGTGGCGGTAGTGCAGCACTAGGCACTCCCAGGGAACTGTGTGGCACAGAACAATTGATGTCACATTCCTGTGCAAAAAGCCAGGTTACCACAGCTGGTTTACTGCCATTATTTGGGATACTCTGAGCTGCTCCCATGTCCTCTCCCCTCAGGTTCTCATGGCAGATTTGAGATATGGTTTTGATCTGAGCTTCCCAGCAGCAGTGGGAAGTGCCTGCTGCTAATCTCTGAAACCAAACTATGAAATGCTCTCTCTCTCAAAACCCAGTTCAGGGCCATGAGATGTCTTGGACACATAGATGTGGGAGCCATCTGATTGGCTTGGATCTCAGTGGGATTTTCTCAGGTGTTTTGGGACAGGGCATCCCAACTTTAATGATAGTGAGCAAGTTCTGCTGTGCTTTTCACAAATGCCTGGGCTTGCTTTAGATATAATAATGCTGCTGATTTTTTCTTTTTTTTTTTTTTGTAGCAAGCAGTGTGTGTTTGAGTCACACAGAGCGCTTTACCCTCTCTTATTCAGGGCTTCAAATAAACACACTGTTTACAGCTATCATTAGAAGGAGTAATCCTTTGGGCATAATCTAACATGCATTTTCTTTATACTCACTGTGTGCCTGGAACATCATGATCAAATTGCAAAAATGTGATAATCCCTTGCTCATCACATTTATTCAGTAAGAGCAAGACCCTCCAAAGAGCTTATTTTAATAGCTCTCCTTTCTTCATAGCTTTCAATGAAACACTTTTTTGAGAATCAGGCCAATTAATTCAAAGACTTGGGTTTTTTAATATTACAGTTTTGCAGATGACTCTCTAGGGTTTCAGCGTAGTTTTTAAATATAACTCTACCATGTATTTTTTTCCGCAACAGCTCTTAAAAGGGCAGCTTGCTTCAATGCCAAGTGCTTTTGGAGTTCTCCCTCTTTCTTACCTAAACATGTTTTTAATCTCCTTACTAATAATTTTACATCCATTCTGTGAATCACTGCAATTCAGTTCTTAAGACATTTCTGTTCTAGACCTAATTTCTGTAGGAGACATTTCCTGTCTCATAGCAATTGTCTGTTACAGCCACCCCTTTTCCAATGGATTTGTGTACATAACTGCAAAGCGTAGTCTTTTGAGATTCACTCATGATCCATAGGTTTTGTAGGGCTGAAACATGATCTCCTGAGACTCAGTCACAATGCATAGGTTTTGCATTGATTAAGTTCAATGGATGTTAACTATGGGTGCATTAGGACCAGCATAACATACAGCTATCTCCGAAAAAGATCATCTTTATCGTCTTTATAACAGTGCCATTACTTACCTTTTGCTCTGCCTTTAAAGACAAAGTGTGGTTTGGGGTCAGGATGAAGAGTTTTTGATATGTATATTAGAGGTGACACATGCCAGCTCTCAAGAAGTCATTGGGGCTGTCCCCTACCTTGGAAGTGAAACTCCCTTGGGAGCTGGCTGCTTTGGCAGCCTTTGTAGGTTTTTGCTGTCTGTGTGGGCCATTGCTGCTAGGTGTACATCTCAGCCAAAGCCCCCTCTCCCTTTCTCCAAAGTGGTGGCAGAACCTCCTATTTGGCAAAAATAGACTCTTTCTTCCTGCTTTACTCAATTGTCTCCTCATTGGAAGGGCTTGATTCCAGCAGAAACAAGGGTACCTCTGGAAGCCACATCACTCTCCTTTGTCCTTTGTATGCAAAATCCAGCCATAATTGCACACTTGGTACTTGTAGAACTTTATAATTCATGTGTGCAGAGGATAAATGACATGTTGATTCTCCATCAAATAATGACTTGGAAATGCAGCTGGCCAAAGAGGATGTAGTAACATTTTCATTGTGTTCTATGTTTGTATCCCTAAATATCACACCAGTCCTTGCAGTCCTCTTCTCTGTGCCTAAAACACCTCTGAATATGTCAAAAAACAGTGGTTAGTTTACAAGCTAAACTGCCAAGCAAAGGTATCTTGAGCATCAGGCAGAGCAAAGTTGAATTCTACTGCTTGCATCTGGTCAATACAACCTTGATCTGTTATTTCTGCTTACTTTCAACACTGTTTTGAGTTTGATTATTCGTTTAGAAGCTGCTAACTGCTTTGTGTTAAATTACGGCCAATCTCATATTATATGTCATTCTTTTGACATAAGTGAAAGATGCTGGGGCACCTTGGTGGAGCAGATGTACATGCACTGGTTCTGAGCACAGACTAGTTTCACCAGCACTGCCCTTTGGAAGCTCTCCCTATGGGTTTAGGTCTAAAGCAAGCTCTTGCAGGCATAAGTCAGAGCTGTGCTATTTGAGGGTGGGAGATAGGAAGAGGGAGCAAGAGACAAAACTGAGGAAGTAAGTATTTCATTACTAAGCATATCATTTACTTAGAATCTCAAGAAATTTGGGCAACAGCACACTCCACAGTGGGAGCTGAAATGCAAGAAGGACTATGCAGAACCTTATTGAAGTGAAGAACACTGCTCCTTTCTGAGCCAGTATCTGGAATGAAAATGCTTCTAGTAACTTCAGAAAACATATCCCCTTAGAGTGGACATATAAAGGTAATTTTAATGGATAAAGGTAAGAAACTGAAAGGAAATGGGAATCTGAAATGTTTATGAAAGGAGATATATGTGAGGGAATTGTGTGGGAAGAAGAGTCAGCCCCCTACCAGAGAGATATTTAAACTAAAACATGCCCCAGGAAATATCTAGATGAGAGAGGAATAAACTGTGTAATGGCAGAACTGTACACAAGTGTCTGTTTGTTATTGTCATTTTAATTAGCAGCAACAAAAGAAAGTCTTCTCAGCCATATAGTAGAATTCAGAGGAGATCCTGTAGAATAACTTAGAACACATAAGCGGTAGCATTTTGAAATTAGCTACTGTCAGTGCCTTGGACCCATTTATTTTCTTGCACATCTAAATTTGGTTACTAACTGCTCCTCTGACTGCTTCTACTGCCTGACAAACCTTAGAGGAGGGCTTATTTTTCCAGGCCAGGAAAGGAGAAAGACAGATATCTGTGACCAGAGAGAAGCTACAGGTGTAGAATGCCTCTAGAGACATAATGAACATATATCTTTACAGGGCCACTTGGTGATACATGGATCATGGATCTCTTGGTGTGTGATCCAGAGTCTTGGGTTGTTACTGTCATGCAAATACCAATGGAAGCAGACTGGGAACGCATGGAAAGCCTCTTGATTCTTAGGAAAATGAGGCTTTCAAACCATGGTTTCCAGCTGTCCTTGACTCTCTGCTTGAAGTGGATCTGTCTTCTGTGTGGCTGACTGGAGGTGAGGTGAGCCTGCAGTGCTGAGCTTAGTAAGGCAGATGCACTCAGGTGTTCCACTGAACATAGGCAGAATTATGTCCTTCCAGTTACCACAAGCTCCTGAATTCCATGATCTGGTTACATTGGTTCCTGATTCCAAGAGTTGCGATCACAGCTTCTTATGGATATAGAGAAAGCAGTGTACCCAGGAGGGACAGAGTACAAGTAGTTTAAGTATTTTCTCCAAAATCTGTGTCTTCAAACTTCTACAAATCTTGAAAACAGCTGTTAAGCTGGAAGTCCCCTGTCCACTGGGGAGGATAACCAGCCCCTGCCACCCCTATCATTCCTGCATTGAATATAATTTTTTTTGCCTGCCTAGGCTGGTATAAAAGCATGTCCCTCATCCTGTTTTTCAGGTCTTAGAAAAGACAGCACTGGATAGGAGATTCCTCTCTGAACCTGTAACAGGGCAGTGAAACTGTGATACCTTCCCAGAGGAGGTGCTGGAAGCCTGGGGGGTATGGCCTGGGTGCAACCATGTCAGGGTGGGCACTTCCCCTGCACACATCTACACTCCACCCCTGAACTTGACACTATAGACTCCACCATATGGGCTTGTATGGATTCATCAGGTTGCTGACCAGTTGGAAATCCCACGCATAAGTCAAGTTGTTAAAGACCAGAGGCTTTTGACCTGTCTACAGTGGAAAACCTATGACCGCACTGTTTTTCTCTGCTGGCCAAGAGATCCAGAAAGGTAAAGAAACATAACTGGAGCCTGAAATCAGACAGTAGTGTCATGATTGGAAAATTATAATAGTGTGCTATTAAATTGATAGAATTAAATTATTTTTGCCATTGTTAAACAGAGAGGAATAACGTGACTGGTATGGGCTTTCTAGGACTGTACTATTAACATGGACTAATAGGTACTTGTTTGTTTAGAAAATGTTGCTCTGTCCCACTGCAAATACCTTCTGGTTGCCCTGAAAGCCTATGCCTCAAATAGCAGCTCAGCCTTCTTAGAAAGTGCTGGAGGAATCACTGGATGTGGAAGTTTCCCATTCCCACATGTCTCTCCTTGAGAGGGGAGGCTTTTCAGAAAGTCCTTGTTAAGAAGAAAGCAAACTGGACTCTTGGCTTTTCTCTCGGTCTTTAGGTTGTTTATTATATTCTTATCTGTAGTTTCAGCACACCAGACTTAGGACCAGTCTGGCGCGCAGGAGAAAAGGCATGAGGAAAGGGGCTGAACACCCAGAATCAAGGCTCTCTTAAAGATTATTCATCGAATTATCACTTAGAATGTACACTATTTCTCTTTGTCTTCCAGTAACTAATTCCCTATTCACATGATTCTATACTGCGGCAAATTCTAACCAATCATTCTGTGCTCCCAACACTGCAGAAAATGGAGTAGAAGAAGAAGAAGAAAAAGAAGAAGAAGAAGAAGAAGAAGAAGAAGAAGAAGAAGAAGAAGAAAGAAGTCTAAAAATTACAAGGATCCTCCATCTTGCCTTCATCTGCTTACCATCCTAACAAATCCATAAATCTAAATTTCTCACCCTGTGATAAACTACGTATTATGCTACTATTTAATCCACATTCTTGAAAGTTCTGCTGCATCCCAGAGCCTAGGAAGCCTTTTCCATGGACAATGGTTAAAAACAGTGTCTGACAGAGAGTTTGGATCCCTTAAAACATGCAGAGAAATACTTCTCAGTATTCTGGATTCCAACAGCTGGAGAAAATGCAGTTTCATCTCATAGACAAAGTAGTAGCCAATGATCTCAGTGTTGAGGGGATGTTCTCACAGAGCTGTGAGTGTGTAAAGGTCAGAAACAAGTTCTCCCTCTGAATTGTGGCAGCAGAGTTAGTAACTGGGACTGGTTCCCTCTGCAACCCCACTCATTCCCATAATGTGACCTCAGCACAAAAAAGAACAAAGGTTCTTTTAGTCAAAGCATTCAATCCACACATTTAACTTGGAAGTTTCAAGAAGGGTAATAAACAGAGTAAAATGCCAGTGTTGACTGGTTTCCTAAGTGTGGGTAGCAGAGTTTTGTGAGTAGAGGTTGTGGGCTGCCTCTGGCAGAAACACTTCCCTGCAGTGGGCAAAAACCTGAAACTCAACCCTGACAACAGTTTGGGAAAGGTCTTCTTCACCTTTATCACCCATGGTAACCACAGCTGATACCATCCTAATCATGCTTCTCTACTTGAGAGTTGTAATTGCAGAAATTGTAGCTGAGAACCATGAGGTTTCAGGTATGAGGAGAGAAGCTGAGACTGAACTTGGGAGAAGAAGAATGTGAAGTTGGTAGAGGATGAGAAAATGATACTCACACTTTTTGTCCCATTGTTCTCTCCCTTTGTCAGCTGTTGTCCATTCTAGACCTGTTTACCAGCAAGGTAGTATCAGACTGCTTTACATGGAAATTCTGATGCTGATTGACTTAGTGACTCCCAAAGAAACATATAAAACATCATTAATGTACATGTGGATTATTTAAATAGGCATATGTTTAAAGATTGAAATAAATTTGAAACTTGTAGGAAGAACAACAGGAGGGGAAATATGCAATGGTGGAATTGCCCCTCTGAGAAAGCAGCAGTCAGAAGCTGGTTCTCATAACTGAGGAGGTGTAGTCATATCTTCCTAAAATTAGGGCCCCAAAGCGTGAAATTGAAAGGTTAAAAATATCTCCAAAACAACAAAGCTAATAGTTGGATAAATAAAAGAGGGGGAAAATTTCAGGGAAATCCGGCTCAAATGGAGATTCTGTAAGGAGAAGTCATGTGAGTGTTTCCCAGGATTAAATCCCAGGCTGGAGATAGAGCCAAACTAGACAACTGCTGACAAAGGCATGCAATTTAGTATCTTTCCAGGAGAAGGCAAAAAATGGGCAGAGAGTTGTGGCTTGCTTCCTTGTGGTCTGGCCTGGATCCATGAAAGGTTAGTCTAATATAAACAGCTGCAGAGAAAGTTGGCTTTTGAGACCCTTGGGGAAAATGCATTCACTGAGCACCATGGAGGAGGTGCAAAGTCTAAAGGATGAGGAAGGAATGAGGAAACTGTGCACGCAGTTTTCAGTCCCAAGGGATTGGTGAATATTGGAAAAAAAAAAATATTCTCATAAATCTGTTTCCTCTGAGCTCTCTTATATTATATTTTATAAGCACCGGAGTACTATCTAGGGTCTAGCTTCCTTTTAAAAATGTTTTAATGATTTTTCTGTCAGACAAAACATGCATTCTCCTCACAATAATAAACAAGCATAGCTAGCTCCCATAATGGAAACATTCCTCCTATTCCTTGGGAAGCCTTGGCTTGTGGAGTCATGTCCTAGATACCAGTGTTAGATCTAGATGCCAATGTGTCAGGCCCATCTGGCATCCATGGGTAGGTCACAGTACCTCTGCAGAGGGAGATGAGAATAAGGACCTGTATTTGAATTGGCTTAGTGAGAGGTTTCATCGACAGACCAGAACTGTATTGGTGGTCTGGCCACACCCACCCTGCATTTTTGCTTTCTGGATCCAAAGTCACCAGTTCAGGTACAGTCCAGGGCCATCATCTTATTGTAGTATGGAGGTGGTTTGCAAGGCTGTGGACCTTATAAAGCTGAGTTAATTAAGTCTTAGAGGATGAGGAAACAGATATGGTTCCCAAGAGTAAAGACTGGTCTGATATGTGTGTTTTAGGACATAAAGTGATCACTTGTCTGAAGGAAAGGTTATGGCAGAACTATTATCTTAAAACAGTTCAGCCCAACCACATCTATATTATATATATGATCCTGTGAATGCAAAAACAGTTTGGAAAAAAGCTGATCCTGTTCAAAAAGAAAAATTTTCAAAGCATACTGTGAAGGGCCAATTTAATTTTATTATGCCTCAGCTATGGTTGTCAGAGCCCTGTGGGACAGGGGTTGCACATGTGCCGTGTCCAGAAGGCAGCCAGGAGAAGATGGAGGGAAGTCTTGTCTCTGGGGAGCCTTTGCCTGGCCACCAGTTCACGTGTGGCATAGGACAGGCAGTCAGCAGGGAACACAGAAGGCACAGTACTGCTGAGACACTCTCCAGACAGATGGAAAAGGTCTCCAGGCATGGAATGCGTTGGGACACTGGACTGGGCCGGTGGCCTCCTGTCAGCAGGCGGACTTGGGAGGAGTTGGTGTCATGAAAGGTAACCCAAGCTCCAAGAGTTCTTCTGTCCCTTGCCTTTTGACTGTTTTGGGGGCTTTTCGAACTTGCTTTTGGAATCCTGCCTTTTGGCTCTCCGGCCCTCGCTTGCTTACCCTCACCTCTGTCCTGCCTCCCTTTGTCCCTGACCAGGGCCCTGCTTGCTTCTTCCCCATGTCCCTGCCTGAGCCCCCTGCATCCAGCCCAGCCTGCTGCTGAGCCAGCCCAGTGCTGAGGTGCTCCCCAGGACCCTGCCCAGCCCCTGGCTCCATTCCCCCTCGGCTGGTGTCTGGCCACCACAGGAGCTGGGCCCAGGCGGGCAGCGAGCGCGGCCCCCTCGGGACACCCACAGCATTCCCACCTGCACTGGCAGCGCCCTCTTCTCTGTCTCCTCCCTCCCTCTCACTCCCATTCTTCTTCTCTTTGCTTTGTATTCTCTAATCTCTTTAGTGACTCAAAGGGGTGACTCCTCTTTATTTTGTCTTTTTTTTACCGATAAATGGTTGTCAGATACAATGTTTGCTTTGTTTGGCTTAATTTTGTTCCTGACAATTATTTGAAAAAGAACTCCTCGCAGTTCCTCACACTGGAATGTGACACATAGCCATAAGTTTTGTAGAATTGAACCCTGTTGCTTTCAAAGGCATGGGTAATTGTGCTGGCAGATGTTATTTGACACTACTATTGCTTGTTTTTTTCTCCAGGGAATTCAGTAGCAGGCTATGTGCTGTCTGGAAGGTCAGGTCTCCTTTGGCAGGGGCTCAGAGAACAGTTACTTCTCTACTCCCTTCCCTATAGCTTTTAGGGATAGTGGCATCATGCTCTTTGGGGGACTTCAGCACATCTTTCAGGCAATGGAGAAATTTGACGTAAGGATTCAAACAGAGTTGAGGGCTTAAACCACAACCTTTACAGAGCTGGAGCAAATGAATAGTTCTAACTGCATCCACAGCACAGGGCTCCCTGTTATGTTATGCTCTTATCTGTGCTCAGAGTGATACAGGACCTGGGCTTGCTGAAAGTCAGATAGGTGTGAAACATGCAAGCTAAGCAGGGTTGGGTGGGAGCTTGGTCTAAACAGAGCTTTTGACACGTCACCAGCCTCTGTAAGGTGGGCCGGGAACATCCTTCCACCTAGTTTGTAAGCAGCTGGAGTGTGTTACCTTGCTGGAACATGCTGACCTCTCTTAAATGGTCATTGCATAGTTCTGGAGAGACACTTTCATGAACATGCTTCTGGGCTTTGTTTAGAGGAAAAAGAAACAGTTCTTGGAGGGGTCTGTAAAAAAAACAATGTATATAGAATGTGTGTGTATACTTATGCATGTATATATGCATAGTTTCTCGATTTAGCATATGGAGTTAAGATGGAAAAAAAAAATTTTGAATCTACCAACCTTGAAATGGCTTACTAATGCTGAGCCAAAACACAAGAATCTGACCTAGGTTGGTTTATACATAGGAGCAAAAATATTTACTCAGCTAGTAAGTATTTGATTAACCTTTGTTTATTGCTTCAAGATGAGAGACAGTTAAAATACAGGAACTCATGGATTATATTTTTGCTTTTTGGCTAATGTTCACTTCCTCCATAGAGAAAAATATGCTGTAGTTAGGAAAAGACATTTTTCTTTCTCATCTCAAAATCCATATTTCAAACTCCAGAGCTGAAGTCAAAAGAAATGTACCTATTTTTTTCTTTTTTTTTTTTTTTTTTTTTTTTTAAAAACTAAAGAAGAAGTCAGAAATAATGTGAGGCTGTGCATCATGTAACTGCCTGATGTGGCTCACATGGAGATACAGGCCAAAGCATGTGCAAAATTTCTGCTTTCTGAGTTGGAGAAAGACAAGGACTATTTTATTTGTACTCTAAAACTAAGCAATGTCAAACATTGAGCCTTTTTAGCCATTTTCTGCTTCTACAGTTTTACTTTACAAGACGTCTTGCACTTCAAACTTGTTCGTTTCAAAGGGAGGACACGTACCCCTTTTTTAACTGTGCATTGCTACTAATGAGACCCATCTGCCAGAGCCACATACTTTCTTAGCCTGGGTCAACAAGTGGCTCTGCTGCTCTGTGCAGGGTTATGGCATATGGCAGTTTAAAATTTGCCATGAGATTTCCAATTTTTTTTTCCTGCTGTGTAGTCCAGATTAGGAATTGTTTTGTTATGAATAACCTGATGGGAGCATATTGCAATACAGAGAGGGATGTCTGCTGCAGGCTTCTGAATTACAGATACTGAGAAGAAGGTGGTCATGAGAAGGATCAACCTGAGAGGTACAGCATGTTGTGGGATGGGATTAGGAAACGTGGTAAATGCTTTGTGACCTTTCATGATGCTAAAAAATTTGAGCAAGATGTTTGGATGTAATCCACAAAAGAAATCTCAGATATTCAGACAGTTTGAAAACATTTTTTAAAATTTTGTTGTTGTCAGGGTTTTTTGGCTTCTTTTCTTTTTACAAAAAAATAATTGTGCTCAATAGGTATAGAGTGAACAAATGCTTTGCATGCCTTAATAATTTGTTACTTGAGACTCATTTTTGTATCTGAATTGACAAGAAAAGAGCACTCTGGTACTATCCATTATACCTCGTCCAAAACCAGGATTTGATGGTGTGAATTGTTTGGCAGTTGGAGCAAGAAGAGACTCTATCTGAGGTACTGATAGAGGTTTAATCTAGTTTAATACTGCAATGTGGCAGTAGATCTTCTTTTCTGCTTTTGCACTGCAGAATTTTTAAAACAGCATCTAGTAGAACATGCTGTAGACATAAATGTGAACTCATCTATGAATAACACAAAGGCATCATCTAACATCTATAGTGGCTTTTCAGGAGGAATCTCCAAAGCCACATGTTCATCCTTGATAAACTCTAAATCAATCAGCGTTCACAAAGGTGGTCCCAGGCAGCATTTTGCAGCTTAGCGAACACTGATATTTTCACTGTGTATGCACCTGCTCACCCAGGAGAGCTGCTCTGGACAGCTTTCTTCCAAAGGGCCAGGGTGGGTAAAAAGTCATATGATGTACAGTGCTGGTTTTTTAACAAATGAAACTCCTCTGTTTTGTGGTAAAGTCCTGTCTTGAGTCTTCTGTTCAAAATCAACTCTTTTGCAAAACTAGGTTTTTCTGTAGGTTTGGTTTCTAAGCTGCCTTAGCTCCCCAGATGGCATTGGATCACTGTCAGAGTCCAGAACACTCCTCTGACCATCCTGAGTGGTTCCAGGCCCAAGCAGGGGGCTGGCAAGCCTTGGCAAGGAGTCAAGGACTCCTGTGCCTTTGATTTCAACCCCTGGGAGAAATTACCATCACTGTGTGAAGAATTACGCAGCACGAGAGTTTAAGTAGGGTGATAATTAGCTATGCACAGGGTGAAAAGTAGATTTATGTAGTATTTAGACTGATAAGCAAAAAACACAAAATGGAGTCCCCACGTGGCTTTGAGGTTTCTTCTTTCTTCTTCTCCTTCACCATTTTCCCCTGTGTCGTAGGCATCTTTGGTTGGCTCAGAGTAGAGACTGACCTTCTAACATGGGAGACAGGTATTAGGGATCTTTTGTAAACATAGTGCACGTAATTTTTCGTATAAAGATGTTCATCACCTTTGGGGCTGTGTTATTCCCCATGAGTTAACCTGCTGACCAGATCTCTGTGGGTCAGAGAAGAAACTGTACAGATAAGGACAGCTTTGGAAAAACAGAGGAGACAGCTCCTGGTCTTTTCCTTGGATCTCGGGGCTGGGCAAAAGACTTTTACACTCTCAAGAAGAACAACACCACATAAAAACCCGAGAGAACACAGCCCTATACACAGCTGAGATGTGGAGGTGGAGGCCAGGAAGGACTGCCCCAGCCTTAGGCTCTATGCTCTGCATGAAGGACAGTATCTCTTTCTTGTGCCCATGGATAGTCACACTTCATTAATGTTTGCTTTTCTTGCTGTACACTACACAGTAAAGTAATTAATTACATAGCCAAACCCAAACCTCACAGACTATGGTTGCAATTTTGAGGACATGCTGCAAATCCTGTAAACTTTCAGGATTACACCTAATACAATCCTCATTTCCTGAAAATCCCAATTTTTTGTAAAGGCAGACATTTCTCAATAGCTCTACTTCATAGGAGAGGGAACAAAAGCACAGAGAAATGCTATGAGTTATATAAGATTGGAAAGTTGTTTAATTAGAAGCCTTGGATATTGTTTTTACATTTTGGATTCTCACTCTGATTTCATATTCATTGCAAAGGCAACAAAAGATTTATATATTTTAAGACAAAAATGCATTTCTTTAGGCTGAGTATTTTACAGTTACATTTACTGTTTAGTAATAATAACAACAAGTAAAACAATTTAAAACTTATTTTAGTACCCTTGAATTTACTGATTGATGAGTTCTTATTGATTGCAAAAGCAATTCAGCCAGGCCTCTGATGGGCTCAGGCATGGCTTTGAGGAGGAAGGAAACATGCAGATGCATGTCAGAGCTGAGCAGTTGTGAGCAGCTTAGAGAAGTGCCACTTCCAAGAAGCAGGCATTCAGCTAATGCAAAGATTCCCAACAGGAAGGAAAACATTGATTTCTCCAACATTTTCTGAGGCTTTGACTCACTCCAGACTCGCATGTTTGGGGAGCAATGGGTCTTCTTGCTGTGACCCAAGTTTGGGACAGCCCCGGTTTAGGCGCTACTGAAGTTTTCCTATCTATTAGTGTGTCTCTGTAAGAGTGCTGGTGGGGGGGGGGAACCTGGGTCACAAAAAACGCTTTTGTGGGGGTGCTGTTCCCCCATCCTTGTGCACTCAAAACCACAATTTCAGTACAGACTGAAGTCGTAGTGAACCCACCAAATTCAGCATGGATGAATGGTTAAAAAACCGCATGCTTGTAACCTAGCTGGGAAGAAAGCCTGGTGGGTTTGTTGGCTGGGGAGTTGGCAGGGAGGAACAGGATTGATGGATGGGAAGCATCCAAAAAAGACAGTAGAAGTTTGCAAACCAGGTGGAACCTGAGTTCAAACCCAGTGCTATGCTCCACTCACTGGGAGACCTCTGGCAGGTCACTTGACCTCCCTTGTGCTATAATAAACCAAACTATAAGTTTGCTGGCAAGCTGAAAAACAGATGCTTCCCAGATCTGGGAAGCACTGGCTCAGGCAAAATTCCTTGGCACCCATTTACTAGATTTGTGTGTACTCTGAGCAGTGCTGATTTGACTATCAGTCACAGCAGATGGAATTTAAGATCTTTGGAAGTAAGTTTCAGTTAGATTTCTGCTTTATTGTTTCCTTATTAAATACTATTCTGATCAGCTTTGAAGGAGAGAAGGATGGGCTCGGTTTTTATCTTACTATAGACCAAAACTCCAAGGAGCAAGCAAATTGTTTGTGTTCTAGGGAAACACCTTGGTTGTCAGATTGGAATAGTGAGACACAGATGTCTGCAGAAAGATTCCTGCCAAGACTTTTGACCGTTGATGGAAATTGTTAGGCCGTATTTATCACCAACAGAACCCCACAAAAGGTCAGATCTTGCATTTGCAATAATTTGACCTATCAGCTTTTTTGCCTTTCTGTCTGGTTTTGGTACTTGGTGAGAAGAGTCAGCTGCCCACTTCTAGAACTTTACTTGCTTTTCTCCTCACACTTTGCATGTCCTCTCAGCTTTTGTCCTTCTGAAGTCGAACCACCTTTGGAATGCTGATGGGCTAAAGATGGTGCTGCAAGAAATTGCTAGAACTTCCCATTAGTTGTGTGCTGAGCACAGAAGACCTGATGGTGAATAGGCACAAATTTATCTAAATCTGTGCTTGCATCATGTGAAGAGGTGTTCAAGCTGTACTGTAGAAGGTGCTGATACAGGACTATTTCTGCACTGGTGTATCTGTGACTGTGTCCTTTTAGTCATGATATTTTTGGCAAGTGTTGAGGAGCTTTATATTGTTCCAGTTGTATGTATAAATCATACGAGTGCAGGTTTTTAGGCAAGATGTTGACACTAAATAGTGTTGAGCATGTGCATGTTTTCTGTTTCACTTTCTGAGTCTTGGGATGAATAAAGTGAAAATATGGTATTAATCTGAATACCAAAATAACTTCTCACTCATGCTTATTGTCCAAACATAAAAGCTATGAAATGAGCTGGTCCACTATATTAATAGCTGGTTGTCATACTTAGGAGGCATACTTGTCTAAGATAGATCTTTTCTCCCTTCTAGTTTTTAAAAGAACAAGAAGAATTTCACTTTGTTCTTAAGTTTACTCACTTTTTGATCAATATGTTGGAAAAAAGAATTCACAAACATTTGTAAAGTTTCATAGAGAAGTATGTCTGTATATGGTGAGGAACTGAGCAATACTGCTAAATTTAGATAAGTCAGAGATACAGACAGTATATGAAGGAATGGATCAATCACTCTGTGTACAGAGTTCTCACAGTTCACTGTTTTATGGCAATTAAATACAAACCAAGTAAAGAAATAAATGTTTTGGGCAGAAAAATTGCATAGGAAGATTATGAGCTAAGCAAACAACACTATAAAGCAAAACCAAAAATTAAATGACTGAAAGTTCATTATAAAACAACATGATCTGTATTATTCTAATCCATAAAAATTGGAGCATGTGACAACCTTTTTACGAAGCAGAACACTTGCTACTTCTAATTAAGTTGAAACATGCTTATCTGAAAAAAATACTGGCAGAAAAAGAGTCAGCAATTAGGAAAAAAAAAGGCAAGTGAGTTTTTATCAAAACCCAGGAGCTATTTAATTGTCATAATTATTAATATACTAATTAAAAGAAATTAATAGGTGTCTCTGAAATCGTATGCCCTTTTATTTACATCAAACTTAATATTGTGCAGGCCACTTCTTTTTCATGCTGGGGAATGAGAATATTTTATCAAGTGGCAACCATTTACTCTTAACTAAACCTTGCCAGCTGAAGCCCAGCTGTTCAAGAACTACAGAGAACAGTGATTCCCTGAAAAATGTAGACTGTATTTGAAATAGAGGTCTTTTCATTGGGAATGACAGGTAATTAATCCTTCTTTCTTCGTACATCTTTCTGATTTTAGAGTTTCATCTAGAAACTTATACTGAAATCCCACACTTGCCTAGGAAAATATTTTAATGTGTATGTCAACTTGTCTTAGGAAATATAGGAATTGCATTTAATTCATTGGATTAACCACTGATTTCTCCAGCAGAGAGTAGGTACAATAGCCAATGCAGGGAGAAATGCTGAAGTATAACTTCCTTTCATGTGACTTAAATATGTGATTAAATTTAAACACATGTTGAACTAACCTTTCTGCATAGGGATGCTTTCCTGACTCTGAATGCTGATTACAAACATATTTTTGGCAGATGTTTATGTTTCTGATGCAATTGAGTGCCTTAGTTTGGAAGAGTAACTTCTTCAAAGTACAGCAAAATCGCACAAGGGTATTTTTAAACACCAACTCTTCCAGTGGAGGAGCCTATGCTTTTGGAAGGTGCATATTTGATAGTAAGAGTGTGTCCTACTTGTATGGTTACTAAAGTATATATTCACCTCAATTCAACTCAAAGACTATGAGTAAGATTGGCTATTCAAGAAACAGTGTATTTAATGATGCAAGCATGAAATGATCAAACCAACATTTTTACAGGGCAACTTCATTCAATGGATGTGAGTTTAGAACTTGTCCTGAATTAATTTGTCGTTAGAGGTATTCACATGCAAGTTTTTCAGGTGCAGATCCAAATACTAAAGGTGTTTAGGAGCTATTGACTACTGAAACAGATAGAAAACACTGCTTTTATTCAGGTGACTTAAGAAAACCCCTCACAATTAGGGCTAACAAGAGAGGAAAAATTTAACTGCAACACTGAAGGCAACAGCCCGCCTCCAATAAACCATTCATACCAATTACGTTACAGTCAGTTTCTGTACAGGTACTAATACTGCCACTATTTTGTCCTGCAAAGCTGAAGTCAATTATCAATGAATTATTGCCATGATGGCACTGCAGCATATGGTATAATTTTGGATTAAACCTTCATACATCAGATTTCAAAGCACTGAATCTATAATTATAATTATCCCAGGGTGCTGAGACCTTATCTAATCCCTTTTACAAGTTTACTTCAAGATGGTATTAGTTAGAGGACTCCACAGATGCATTTCAGGGTTGTTATACTGAGCAGTAAAACTCATTTTCCTTTCTAGGAAGATCTGTGAGTTTGGTTGAAGCACCTATCAGGTGTTACTTTTAAAATAACTTGTGCTTTAAGGAATAGACTCTTGTTTTCCTCTCCTTCCTTCCTCAGGTGGAAGAAATGCCAGTGAGAGCTCAGGAAATGAAGAGTTCTCTTTGCTCCCAGGCAGGGTTTGTCATCTAAGCATGGATGGCTGTGTCTGACCTCTTTGCTTGATGCTCCCTTTGTGGTGTGTGTGCTTCATGTGGGCAGACACAGCACATCTTGCTTGTAAAAAGCCATCTCAGCTGCCTGGTTCCCAAAAATGAGTTAATCCAAGGGTAAAATATACTGCAAATAAATATTGTGAGGCCAAAAGCCAAAGATTTACTGCCTGGCAAAGCATTACTGAACTTCCTCATGTTGTTCACAATAACCGATTTGACAGTTAATGAAGGCTCTCCGCCTGAATGAAGAAAAAATATATAATGGGTAAATGACACAGGCATTGCCAAGTTACGGAGATACCTCTGAGGAAAGAGGATGCATGATTTTGTCCCTCTTCCTGTTTTCAGCACTGTGACATCAATATCCTTGCTGTAATATTCTCTTCCTGTGCTTTTCTATCCTTTACCTTGAAGCTAGAAATGCTGGGCTAACACATTGACCTTGTGATCAATAGTACTGATGGTACGAGTACCTGCTGGTGCAGTGAAGGGCTTCACTCAACTCCATCAGCTTTACTTGTGTTAGTGTGGGTCACTTCTGTTACTGTTGTGAATCCCTTCAGCAGAAGAGGAAAACATATCCACTACTATGTCTACCAGCTCCCCTTTTTCTAGAGTTTAGATGGTGAGATGGTTTTGCTTTGGAAGTTGTTCCCAGAGTGCACAAGAAAGGGTACAACTAAGAAGTCTGAGGGAAGGCCACTGCCTGTGTTACCAGAGGTAAGAGGTGTTCCTGGAAGTGGGTCGCGGTTATCATAGAATCATGGACTTGTAGGATGTTAAGGAGAAGGAATGGACTTTGAGATCATCTAGTCCCAACTCCCCCTGCTATAAGCAGGAGCACCTCCCACTAGATCAGGCTCCTCAAGACTTTGTCCAGCCTGTTTCCAAACACTGTCAGGGTTGGGGCACCAACAACTGGCTTTTTGGGCTGTGAGCACACACTGCTGGCTAATGTTCAATCTTCCATGAGCCATCACCCCAAAGCCTTTCACTACAGGGCTGCTCTCAATCACTTCTCTGCCCAAGCTGTTGGTGTGGCTGGGACTGCCCTGACCCAGCTCTAGGACCTTGCACTCGGCTGTGTTTACCCCATGAGGTTTGCACTGGCCCAGCTCTCAAGCCTGTCCAGGCCCTTCTGGATGCCACCCCTTCCCTCCAGCATGTCGACTGCCCCACACAGCCTGGTGCACAGTGTCTGTGAGCTTGCTGAGGGTGCCCTTGACCCCTCTGTGCATCTCTGTCACCAACAGAGATGTTGAGCAGTATCGGCCCCAGCACTGATCCCTGAGGAACACCACTCACCACTGGTCTCCACAAGGACCACGAGCCCTTGACCGCAACTCTTTGTGGGTGGCCATCCAGCCAGTTCTTTATCCACCCAGTGGTCTATCCCTCAAATCCAGGTCTCTCCAATTTAGAGACAAGGATGTCATGTGGAACAGCATCAAACATTTTGCATTAGTCCAGTAGGGGATGTCAGTGGCTCTGTCCCGTCCACATGTGCTGTCACCCTCGACAGAAAGTCACCACATTTGACAGGCATGACTTGCCATGAGCAAAGCCGTGTTTGCTGTTACCAATCACCCCTTTGTTTCCATGTGCCTTAGCAGAGTTTCCAGGAGAACCTGCTCCAGGATCTTGTCTGGCACTTTGGTGAGACTGACCGGTCTCTGTAGTTCCCTGGGTCTTCCATGTTTCCCTTTTTAAAAACTGGAGTTACAATTCCCTTTTTCCAGACCTTTTGGACGTCACCTGACTGCCATGATTTCGAGGAGCCTGGGCAGTCCCAGAGTAGGGAAAATTTTTCTATTCCTTTACCCCTCCAGAGAATATGGATGGTCCTCCCACGCATGGATGTGTGAATTAGCCCGCTGATGACCATGGAGCATCCTGGCTGTAGATGCCCGTGGTGTCCTCTGCAGTGGCTGGTGTGGAGAGAGTGGCCATTCTCCCTCTGTGGCTGGCCAGCAGCTCTTGGATTTCATGTATCCTTCCTCATTGCTTCAGGGGCAGCTTAGCAAGGTCACAAATGGTATTCAGTGAGTTACTTATGTTTCAGGTCTTCAGTGGGCTCCTTTTAGTTTTTACATGAAATGAGATATAACAGAGTTAAATCAGAAGTATTACTATTTCTGAGGGAGTGGCTCTATGACTCAACAAATGGTGGTCCTGTTATCACACAGGTGATAGCAGCTTCAGGATTCAGCATCACTGCTTGCCAGCAGCTCTTTCTCATTTCAGAGCTCAGCAGAAACACCTGTAATTGTGATAAACTTCATATTCTGTTGTGACAGAAGTCCTGGACTTCCCTGTCACAGATTCTGTGATTGTGCGTAAAGTAATTCACAAGTCAGTAGGTACGTTTTGGTCTTCTGGTTAAGCCCTGGACTGGAAGGCTGTTGATTGGTGTTTCCACCACATACAAGTCCTGTGACTTCAGGAGAGCCACTTACCACTTCTGTTTCCATTTTCCAGCTGAGAGTATTACTTTCATTTTACCACACTGGGTTGCTGGGCAAATTCATTAAGCAGATGGCACTATGGCAATGCAAACGATGTTGGAGGATCTTATGAATATGAATCTCATCACAGCTGTTTTTTCTTCGTCTCTTCTCTGTGGTGGGCTGACTCCAAAATAAAGTGTACTTGTTGTCCTTTTAAGCAGTTCACCCTGTCTGCTTTTCATCTGGCACTGAATTAAAAGGCTGAGCAAGATGTAAACCTCAGCAGGATTTGTTTTCCAAAACATTACAGTCAAACAAAACAAAGATGCACTGTAATTTTAAGAAGAGTATGTTTATACTCCAGCTTAGGTGATAGCAAGGGGAATGGCTTTGATTAAACCAAACAACCTCCAAAAAAAACCCCAAAAACCTCTTAAATTTCATGAGTCATTTCAGATAATGTCTCTTGGTACTTTTGGCATGGCTGCAATGACCAGAGGTCTGGGGCAGATCTGCCAAGCCTTTCCCCTGCAACGGTTTTCTGGAGGAAATTGACAGGACTTTAAAACTGAAAATTTAATTTGAGAAAGTTTAGTCTTTTAGATAAATAAAGCTCAATGAGACTGGGTCATAAAGAACAGGAGAGGGGAAAAAATGTCAAGATGGAAAGATTTGTATGCAGTTCTGTTCCCTGCCTATGCTGGCTCTGCCAGCCATCTCTGCTACCATGGGTTCAGTGGTTTTGCTGGTAGGAATTTGAGTTTCTCCCGCCATCACCTGGGGTACAATGTGTGTTCCTCATCCCTTGCTGACATCCAGTAGTCACCTATTTCTTCTCTTGTCTCTGCTCTGAGGGCCCCATGAGGTGGAGGAAACACCACTTCATTCTCCCTTACAGCTCTCACATATCCACCTGTGGAGAGCAACAGTTCACGCGCTCCTGGGAGTGAGCAAAGCAAGCTCATCCTCTGTGCAGTGCTCTGGCTGCCCCCATACCTAAATGTTTTCCATGTTCTTTGGCTCTGCTTATGTGCAGTCCTTTCCCAAAGGCACAGGACTGTCCTGTAGGACTTCCTTGAATAACGAAATTTGGCTTGTTCGTTGGCCCCTTCTGTTTTTTTTTCTTAAATTCCTGCATACTGTGATTTCAATAGCGATAGAGTATAAATAAATCTTGGCAGATCTTCAGCTAACCTAAGCAGACAGAGCTCCAGTGACACTGGTGGGCATGGATAAGTCACCACATCTGAACACAAGTACCAGAGGCTCCATCCCGCTGACACAGAAGACAATTGCAAACCTCCCACAGACTTCTTATGAAGCAAGATCTGACATTTAGGGAAATATCTGGAGAGGTTTACTTATGGGAACTCCAGAGAACTTACAATAACATACATTTCATTCTTTCCTATGTGTGTTCAAATGTGAGGTCACTTGTTCAATTACACCCCTATTCTTATTCTGTTGGGTAATGAGGGTAAAACAAAAGAGCATTTGCATTTGCTTATAGCACTGTATTTCCCCCCAAAGCTAACACAATGGCACCAGGCAGTTTTGCTCTCATGAAATGTACCAAGTCAACAAGAAAAAACCAAAATCACATAACTGAATAGTTGTAAATGTTATTGAAAGGATTCATAATGTGTTCCAAGGGGCTTTATGGAATGGCTTTAGGAAAGCTTAATTCTTTAAAATTGTTTTTGAGGTGAACATGTATTTAATTATATTTCAATAGAGCTTAAAGGCCTCCTGTTATTAGCATTGTTCAGTGAAAAGCTCCTATGTTTTTTCAAATGTACCCCTTAATTCAAATCTTTTCCTGCAATTTCATTTTGAGATAGAAAACTGTTTTTATATGCTGATTACTATTTCTGTGAATTTCAGGCAGGTAAAAGAACGAGTTACTGGAATAATTTTGTTTTGATGACCTATCGGCTAAAAAGCCTTAAATGACAGTGATAGCAAAGTGGTGCAATTAGGCTGAATAAAGACTACAGATTGTCCTTCCAGGTTCTCTGAAAACGGCATTGCAAGTCTGACTGAAGCAGGATGTCATAACAAATTGGTGTGGTGTGGTGTGGTAGCTGAAGCCTGCTGGAAGGATATAGTGAAGAGGGATGCAGCAAAAGGAGCATTGTGAGCTGTACAGGAATAGGGCACTGATTTACTTTATTTCTCTATTTACCAAAACAACCAAATCCAGGCTGGGTTTAGCACTCACTGTCCTCTGCTTTCAGTGGTGCACTGTCCTGGCTCCATTCCACAATCTGTCCTGACCCTGAACATGTGCTGTGTTGCATAGCATGACATTTAAAAATTGGCCCTTGGCTTATTAAAATCAAAAGACTGATATGGTTTGGGGAGAAAAAAGAATGGGGAAGCACCTCTAAAAACCCAATGAATTTGTTACTTCCTGCCTAAGAGCAGGCTTTCTTACCTGTAAAAAAGGCTCCCTCCAGGTCAGGGCACAGTTGGGTTGTCTCAGTGTGCCGTAAGAAGGTTGCTGAAGCAACCCTAGGCTAAATCTATGAATGTTCAGCATACTTGTCTGGCTTTTGTAAGGAGGATTAGCATGTCCACTTGAGGAACATTACCCATTCAGTCTCGCAGCAGTCACAGAGTCAGTCCAGCATTTGCTTGTCACCCCCTCTGATATTCATCTATAAAGAAAACTGGTTGTTGTGAAATCCTGCTGCAGGAGGTTCCCTTCTGCAAAGAGATACTTGTCCAAAGATGGTATCCCAGCCTCAAGTATGCTGTTGCTTTGGCTCAGCTGCTCTGTCCACTTTAGCAGAGACTCTGATCTGGAGATTTTCCAACGCAATTGCCAAAGCAATCTGAGAATGGAATATTTTGCAAATATTTGGTGACAATTTGAGGGTTTTTTATAAGAACAGCAATGGTACCTTTTTTTTTAATTAATGGCTACTGTGCTAGTTATACCTTTACTGCTAATTTAACTAACTCCTTTAGAGTGCTTTTATGTATAGAATTTATTATTGCCCATGCCCAGAGGCAATCACTGTGTATATCAGATAATGCAAAACACAATGAGGACACAGTGAACAATGAAAAGTTAAAATTATGCAGCAAACCACCGTGACTGTTGCATCAGTCATAAGGCTTTTGTCAGTTTATACAATTTGTTGTATTAGCCAAGAAATGGAAATGGAGTTGACAAGGCAAATTGAAAGAAGCACACCCTGACATGTGAAAGTAAAGCACTTTTTAATGTAACTTTAATCTTTGAGCTATCATTCATTTGTGACTGTTGCAAGTTGTAAGATACCTAGGTCCCACATTCACCTAATATTTTCCAGCTTCAGTTGCCTCATAAGGCCAAAATTTGTGATGGAAAAATAACTCACCTTTATTTATTGACTGCACTGGTATATTTTATTTTTGATCAGTTTTTTTCTAGCCAAACAAATATGACCATAAACAAGACTGACATATCCTAACCAAGTCTTAGGAAAACCAAAGAGAAATCTCAGACTGTTCTCAGACCCCAGGCTGCTAAAGACCTTCCTTTGCATCTTACAAATGCATATTATATTCCTCTGATACCAGGAAATAATCTGCTATTAAGGAAGTTTGGGACAGGACAGTTAGCATGTCATTATCTTAAGTAGAAACTAGAGAAGGGGCTAATGGGTATGTCTGAAACATGGATTACTGGATAGCCATGGAACCAGCCAAGGATTTTTGACACTTACATGCCATGAGAAGGAGCAAGATGTGACTGTAGAAAGGGCCATGCACATAGGGCAGCACTTTTCTGGGGCAAAAAACTTTGTTCTAGTTCCTGCAGATAAGCACAAAACAGTACAGCACAAGCATAGGGATTCCTTCCTCTCCTCTCCTCTCCTCTCCTCTCCTCTCCTCTCCTCTCCTCTCCTCTCCTCTCCTCTCCTCTCCTCTCCTCTCCTCTCCTCTCCTCTCCTCTCCTCTCCTCTCCTC
>CM031878.1:20882258-21028046 GCA_018697195.1 Certhia americana
TTCCGTCCTCTCCTCTCCTCTCCTCGAATCTCCTCTCCTCTACATCTCCTCTTCCCTCTACTCTCCTCTCTCTTTTCTCCTATCTCCTCTCCTCTCCTCCTCCCGTCCTCGACCTCTCATCGAACTCTCCTCTCCTGGAACACTCTCCTATCCTCACTCCTCGAACTCTCTTCCTTCTCCTCTCCTCTCTCTCCTCTCCCTCTCCTTCCTCCTCCTCTCTCATCTACTCTCCTCTCCCTCCTCCTCTACTCTCCTCTTCCTCTCCTCTCCTCTCTCTCCTCTCCTCTCCCCTCCTTCCTCTCCTACCCTCTCCTCTCCTCTCCTCTCCTCCTCTCTCCTCCCTCTCCTCTCATCTCCTCTCTCCTCTCCTCTCCTCTCCGCTCTCTCCTCTCCTCTCCCTCTCCTTTTCCTCCTCCTCTCCTCTCCTCTCCTCTCTCTCCCTCTCCTCTCCTCTTCATCTCTCCTTCCTCTCCCACTAGCCTCTTCCTCTCCTCTCACGCGCCTTCTCTCATCTCCTACTCCTCTCCTCTCCTCTCCTCTCCTCTCCTCTCCTCTCCTCTCCTCTCTCGAAACTATCCTCGAACTCTCCTCTCCTCTCCTCTCCTCTCATCTCCTCTCTCTCTCGAACTCTCCTCTTCCTCTCCTCTCCTCGAACTCTCCTCTCCTCGAACTCTCCTCTCTCGAACTCTCCTCTCCCTCCTCGAAACTCTCCTCTCCTCGAACTCTCCTCTCCTTCCTCGAAACTTCCTCTACCTCGAACTCTCCTTCCTCGCACTCTCCTCTCCTCGAATTCCTCTCCTCTCACTCCCTCCTCTCATCTCCTCGCCTCTCCTTCCTTCTCTCCTCCTCCTCTACCATCTCCTCTCTATCCTCTACTCTCCTCTCCTCTCCTCTCCTCTCCTCTTCCTCTCCTTCTCCTCTACTCTCCTCTCCTCTCCTCTCCTCTCCTCTCCTCTCCTTCCTCTCCTCTCCTCTCCTCTCCTCTCCTCTCCTCTCCTCTCTTCTCTCCTCTCCCTCCTTCCTATCCCTCTCCTCTCCTCTCCTATATCCTATACTCTCCTCTCCTCTCCTCTCTCTCTCTCCTCTCCTCTCCTCTACTCTCCCTCTCCCTCCTCTCCTCTCCTCTCCTCTCCCCTCCTCTCCTTCGCTCCTTCTCACTTCTCCTCTCCTTCCTCTCCTCCTCCTCTCCTCTCCTCTCCTCTCCTCTCCTCTCCTCTCCTCTCCTCTCCTCTCCTCTACTTCCTTCCTCTCCTCTCCTATCCTCTCCTCTCATCTCCTCTCCTCGAACATCCTACCATCTACTCGAACTCCCTCGAACTCTTCTATTCCTCGAAACTCTACTCAAACTACTCCTCGAACTCTCCTCTCCTCGAACTCTCCTCGAAACTCCTCCCACCTCTACTCGAATCTCCAAACCCGGCTCGGCTCGGCTAGCCTACCGGGGGGCCAGGTAGGAAGGATGAGGGCTCGGAGTCAGGTGTCTGTAATCTTCATTTCATGCCCCACATGCTCTCTAAGCAGCAGTCACAGGCTGCAGGGCCTGCAGCTGCTCCCAGGGATCATCAGGTCCTCATGTCTACTTCCAAAGGCCTGGGGGCATGGCTAGCTTGGCTAGATAGAGGGTTTACCTGGGATGGGTGTCCAGATTTAGCTATGGGGCAGGGGCTTGACCTTATAAGTCTCAGGTTTCAGCCCCTGCTTCTCAGGCTCCTAGGTCCACTCCTTAGTGTAAAGAACTTGGGCCTGGCTTTTTTATTAATCCCAGCTAAATGAACTGCTACAGTCAGGGACTGATGTACAAATTCTCATGCTGAGTGTGTATTTTACTAATAATTATTTTGTGGATCCTTTGTGGATCTATAATTCCTTTTGTCCAGAAGCCTTTATAAATCTTGAGGGTTTTGTTCCACTTAATGGCAGGACATCACACCATATAATTAACAAATCATTCTGACTTGGGTAATGATGTTTGATTGGAGTGCCAGAGTAAGAAATTTATTAGTTTATGTCCTTGTTCCCAGTGCAAAAGCTAGTTGTTAGCCATATGTAAGGAGAGTCCCACCTCCCCTTAAGAGTTCTTATTAGCCAATGTTTCCCTCTCACCTCTCAATTTTGATTCACTTTTGAATACAATGGCTTCTTATTTGCCTACACCTTGATTATAAGAGTGTTTTCTGGAGTGATTGAAGAATCTCTTCCCAGGACATTTGTCATTCTTGTGCTACAGACAACATTTTCACAAACTCCCTTTCATCCTCTTTCCCCTTATCTATGGTTTCTGCAGCACTGAGATATCTTGCACAAAATCATCTCTGGTAAAAAGGCACTATGTATAATTTTGAAGACATTCCATGTCATCTCATAATATCATGTTAATACTTTGGAAATTTTTGTTCCTGGAAGCCCATATCCTCCCACAGGATGGGTACAATCTTTGGCATCAGTATGATGTCAGAGTCCATGGTGCTTTGTCAGTGACTGTTGGCACAAGCACACATATATCTGCTCTGTGCTAAGCACACTTAATAGCACAGATGAAATATTTTAAAGAACATACTCCTTTTACTCTGTTCAATGCAGGGTTTATCACATTAAAACAGTTACTAAGGTCAGGGTGCCAAGCTCTCAAAATCTGAAGGTCTGCCTGGGACATGCTTTGATCCCCAGCACTCAGTAAGGAGAGATGCCCCTTACTGATGCAAAATGATTTAATGTTCCTGTAATCTTCTCTGTTGTTATGTCACCCTTCCTTCTGAATTACATTCAATGGACGTGTGCACTGCTCTTCCATCTGATCTCGAGGAGGCTGTTGGAATGCTGTTCTGCATTCTCCCTAGAGGAACAGGATATGTTGGAGGGCTGGGAGCCTCCTCCATGTGGCAGGGCTGCAGCCTCTGCAGGAGTTTGGCAGTGTAGCATGGCTTTGGTAGCACCGAAGTTTCCTGCTGTTCAGATGGGCCAGTTATTTCTGATTAAACTTTAAAGGAGAAAACTGACTGCCCCAGAAACAAAAGCAGCTCCCAGAGCTGACTCTGCATGTTACTAAACCTCTGGGCATTGTGTAAAATACTCTGGTTCTCTAAAGAGCTGGAACAGCTTTGAGCTGCCCCTCTGTCCAGTAACAGACCCCTGGGCACAGTAGTTTGAGGAAGAAGAGAATGTAGTCTCTTAATAGCTCATATAATTCATGCAGAGTATGAAAGAGTTCTCCCATTGAACAGATTGCAAGGCTACTAGACACTTCGTTGTTTTTTATCATCTCTTACAACCTGGATCTACCTGTATCCTCTCCCCTGAAGCCTCTTTTCTCACTGCTGTAAAGAAATTAATATTTGCAATCTGTCTTAGTTTTTTTTTGCTTCTGTTAGCTTCTCTATTCTCTTCTTCAGTGTGCAAAACCTGTGATTTCAGGGGGAGTCTATTGTGGTGGTTTTCCATGCTTATTTTGCATGTCAGTCAAAGGCCATTTCCTGGAGATGGTAAGGAGTGCTTAGTGGTCAAGGAGAGCTTTAGGGCTAAATTCTGTTAGTACAATGCTTTAGATGCTTGATTCCATTTGTTATGAAAACTCAAAATTGATATATGGTAACATTTGCACAAGAAGTAAAGCTGTTTGGTTTAAAAAGAGAAGAAAAAAGAAAGGGCCTTCACACTTGCAGTATGTTCAGACTTGGCCAGTGCTACGGTACTTCCCATGGTGTGAGGCTGCTCCACAGCCACTGCTCCACCAGACTGGGGAAGCATGGCCCCACATCTGCCAGCCCCTCCTCCTTCCCCCATCAGACCCCCAACAGGGCTCACTGCACTCAGGGCTGGAACAGGCCAGGATTGTTCCTTGGTGTCTCAGTTCTGTGGCATTCAGGCTGTAATTTGGCATTGTTTTATATGTCTCCAACATTTGCCAAGTTTTTAGCTGTGCTGTTTGATCATGGTTTCAGGAACCAGTCTTGTTTGCACATGTGCCTGCATATGGAGCAACAGGAGGATTTCCTCTGGATAGCACAGATCACACGGGAGGAGCAGCATGTGCAGCTAACACCCATCGCCTCCAAAGCAACAGGTAACTTCACCTGTAGCACTCTGGCAGATTTCTAAAGGCAAACTTATAACCTCAAAACAACATAGAACATTTTAAAAGTTAAAGATTTACCCACTGCTGCATAAAAGACTCTGTTACGTGGTACTATGTTACTCTATGTGCAGAACACATAGCATACCAGAGCGCTGCAGTGGGAATAAAGGCTCTGCAGCCCCAGGCAGCCTCCTGTCCTCACTGTGAAATGCAGTGACCGCTAGGGATAACTGGAGCTAGGGACTCCCAAAGGACTCATTCACAGTGGGATAACACCATTAGCCTCATCCATCACCACCCCAGTGGGTGAGCATCGAAACAAAGACAGCCAAGTGGTTTAAAATCAAGTCCCCTTGAAAACTACATCTGGCTGAATTGGCAGTGGAGTTGCATTGCCATGTTTCATGTTAGCTTCAGGTTTATTTTAAAGTGATAAACACAGTTAAGTAAGAGAATACCTCAGAAGTGATAGAGATTCTGGGAATATCAGGTCAGAACTTGTACACAGCCCAGTAAAATAGATAGATATAGACTAAAGATTATGTTTTATAGGCAGCAGGATATTAATGAAAATGAACACAAGGAGAGTTTTAGCGTTGTAATAGTGAAACACTTAGCAGGTTTCCAAGTATATATTATGGTTAATATGAGTTACATGTTTTCATATATCTTCCTTTTAAATGACAGGTATCTCCTTCAGGTGTTCTCTTTATGTATTTATTCAGGCTTCAATAGCAGTGATTTTTATTAAAAAGTAGCCTAAAACCTGGGCTGATTTTGTTGTTGGTGGTGGTGTTTTTCCTTTTTTGTTGTTGTTGTGTTTGGTTTTTCTTTTTTTGTTCCTATAAAGAAATGACAGCCCAATAGAACTAAAGATTAGCAAGAACCAAGGACTCTGTGGTTTGGAAAGATGTAAGGACTGAACTTTACTGCAATCTGAGGTTGGCAGATGTGTGCTTTTGGTTTTGGATTTTAGAGAAATGCGGTGAAAGCCACGAAGTTTAAATTTTTCTTTTTATATCTGTAGACTCAAAGTATCAAATCGTCGTATAATTACATTTTAGGCAGACACTGAACACATAAGAAGTAAAAATTTTAATCAAAACTTGCCACCACATAGAGGGAAACAACTAGGCTTTAATTTTATATATCTGCGTTTTCGATTAAATGTTCAGAAAAGACTGGCGATTTTTGGTTTCAAATGTTCTTCTGTAGTAACTTGAGATATTTTTAAAGAAATCCTAATTTTTAAGAGGGTATTGGACAATTACATTCTGAAAGCAAATGTTTTCTGTAGTGGTGAATACAGAAATCTCTAGTTCCCTTTCAAAATATCTGCCAATAAAGAAAAAATAATGGTTGGCTTGGTTCTGTTTTTCTTATATTATCCATGGGCCAGATCCTGTTCCTTCTAGCTTCCGTGACAAAATGTCTATGGACTTTCTGGCACCAAACTCAGACCTAGTTTTGCAAGTTATCTGCAAGGGATGGGCATAATATATAGAAATACAATGACTATTTAATGTAGATTTTTTTCTCACCTTGGATAAATATGCAGCAATTTTGTTCTTTTGCCATTTTTCCTTCCCCAGCTGGTGTTCTGGAAGTCTAGCTAAGTGGCTTGTGATAATTTTCTCATTTATCAGTAGTTTATTCTATTGCTTTCCTCTCTCCTGACCCCATGGGTTGCTTGCTTCACACTTCTGTTTAGAAATATTGCTTTCTGCAAAGTAAGACAAATCAACTCTGATCTGTATTTCTGTAGAGACCATATCAGCATGGATTCAAGAAACTAAATATGATAGAAGCTCAGGCTTATCTTTAGTTCATCTGCTGAGCAAAGACTAGTGAATGCTTTTCTGGGCTTTGAAGACACCAGTCCAAATTGTTCTTCCAAGATCAAAGGGTTTCCTCAAAATCTGTATTTCATGGTAGTATTTTGGTGAAAGTTTAGTCTGTCTTCCTGCTGAGCATATTTTAACTCTATGTGGTGTTTTAAGGCAGACAGAAACGCTTGGAATTCATTATCTTAGGAAACAAAAGTTTCCTAAGGAGTCTAAGTTACATTTACAAAACATCTGTCTATGGCCCTTTTTTCCCCCTATGGATCAGCTTGCAGCTTTTATTCTTTGCACTCTCCCAGGATCTGTGTGGTGGTGAGTAATAGCACTCTCTTGCTGTGATGAAAGTGATTTGCATGAAATCTGGGAAATGTGGTAGATCAGGGAACTAACTTTTAAAAAGAAAAAAAACAACTGAACATCAGACCCTCAGGACAGCTGTCCTCACTGCACCAAGAGAGAGATACTGGAGCTGGCAGAACCACAACATGATTAAAGGATTCTGTTGATGAAAAGACTGGGGTAATGGAGGAGGAGAGGAGGAGAGAGTCAGGAGGAGCAGAGTGTCTCATGGGGCCGTGGGGCTTTTGTTCTCATCCAACCACCTCAGCCCCTGAGAGCCCATGGGAGCTTTATGTTTATTTAGGAGATGAGCAAGGTTTGGTATCTTGGAAAGATACCAAACTTTCAGCCATCAGAAAGGAGAAGTAGGCAAATGATTAGATGCCAGTGTCACACAGCAGGGATTTAGGGAGCCATTAGCATTTGCTCTGGCTGGCTGGTTATTTTCCCAAAGGCACCTGTGAGACCCAGGTGACACTTCAAGCACAGGGAAATATTTGGCATTAGCTCTTCTCTCTGAACATGTTTTGTATGCTCTCTTTTCACATGCTTGCTTTGTTTTCAGGAGGTTTTTTTTTTAGCAAAGACAACAACCAGAGCCCGTGCTCAAGCTCAGCCTCTGGTTGCAGGCTTTGCTAATAAACCATGTTATCACTATTACTGCTGTTCCCCTAGACTAAGCATTAAGGCTGTTAGTAAAGTATCTACATTTAAAGACTGCGTATAAGAGTTACAGTTCCTGCTAGCCAGGGATCTTGTTCAGGCCTCATTCCTCTGTTATTTGCCCCATGCCCCATTCAAGTGGGTACAGCATAAGCTTTTCAAAGTTCATATATTCCTGTTTGCTGAAGGAAGAGAAAATCCTGGTCTGGGACACAAATTTGCACAGATTTTACTACAAGGTTTGCCTCTGTTCATATTATTGCTGGAATATTTTGCCTGACTTAACCTGCACTTTTGACACACATAACAATTTTTGAGTTTCCTGTTCCTCTGGAGGCAGCATAAGAAATCTCTAGTTTTCTTTATTAATTTTTTTATTGTTGTTTTTAGCTTTGCCTGTCCTTAAGAGACCTCATTCCCTTTTCTAAACATTTCAGGAAGAAACAGAACGTACTTTTGCTTTACAGATAGGAAGTTAAGCACAGGCAAAACAGCAGTGGAGGACTACAAATTCCATAAATCCTGTAAATATCTATCATAAAAAAACACTTATTAGCTAATACTGAGAGTCCTACTCATCCTTTCATCTTCCAGCAGAAGCTGAAGAACTGCTATTTGGACTTCCTTTCTGCAGGAGTCCTCCATAAGCTCTGGCAAACATAGCCTAAGTCTACCTGGGGTTATGCAGTATTCTTTTCTGAATCAGATGAAATTATACTTCTGGACATTGTTCTTCTGACTGTTCTGTTCAGAAAAGTAGTAACAAAACCCTAAATTGTATATGCTTGGCAGATTGGAAGCTTGAAGTTGGAGATAGCGTCTGTGCATTTTCAGGAGACCAGGAGAATATGAGGTCCCTTTTGAAAAATGTAACCCTTGCTTTAAGGTCAACTGTGGTTAATAATGGCTTTCCTTAAAAAAGCTAAACTGATTTCACACTACAGCTTTTTTCCTCTTTTTTAACCATCCTAATGGAGCATTCTACTAGCCACAATTTCCTGAGAAAGAAACTTCTTCAGCTTCAGGTTTTTAGGCAGAGAAATAATTTTTGAGTTATGACAAATAGGATGGTTGGGTTCTCTTAACCTTAGCTTGTGTTTATTATCAGGTTCTTGCCTTACCAGTGCCCTCAAACTCTTCTCTAACTGCATGGATTACTTATTCTTCCTAGGGGTGTCAGCTTGATGAAATCCATATGGGATCTATTTTTGAAACATCAAGAATTTTAACCTCTTCTACAATCCTTGGCTGTCCATTTTTGTAAATATTTGTAGTAACTTCAGTTCTTACATTCCTTTAGCAAGGAGCAAGTGATCAAAGCAAGTCCTCTATTTCATTTCATTTCATTTCATTTCATTTCATTTCATTTCATTTCATTTCATTTCATTTCATTTCATTTCACTTCATTTCATTTCATTTCATTTCATTCCTTTATTATGTTTTGTGACTTCCTGTTTTTTCTCCAATAGCAAGAGCCCCTCTAAAATTTGCATCCAGCTTAAAATAAAGATACCAGCCTGTTCACTTGTTGTCTAAAGCTTCACATGTTTCAACAGCCTCTGTGCTGTTCTCCTCCTCACTCACATGTTGCATCTCCTGCTAACATGATCCAGCTTTTCAGCAAATTCAGCATTTGTGACTTGGCATTGCCTTGGCTTCTTTCTTCCCAGGCTGGCAAACTTTCACATGGGATCCCCATGCCTTCTGAACTCTGTTTTCTTGGCCTTGCCAAGTCATTCTAATGCAGAGTAACCTCACTGATCAAAAATCTTGGAACACATCTCTATCTTGGCCACTGAAACATGTAACAGTAGTGTGAAGGTTACATGACACAAATATGTTTTCTTTATGTGTTATAATGTTCTTAAGCAAAAAAATAAACATATTAGCAATAGGTCAAGCAACAACTTCATAATGAATGCATTAAACATAAAAGTCACTGCATGTTTTCTCTGTCAAAAGTAAAACATAAAATTTACATGGCTGTGTAAATATACAAAGCAAGAACACCACAGGCAAATGTTTTCAAGACACAGGTTTAGCCAGTGTCATTGTTTTCCAGCAGAATGCAGAAATGCAGAATGAGAAGTCCTGGGCAGCTGTTTATTTTGTCAGATGTTGAGGGTCTGTGGAACAACATTTAATGAGCAGTGTTTGTGCTGTTTAAAAATTGGTGATGAACCCATTAAATATTTCAGATAGAAGATTCATGGTTTACTTGTTAGCTTATGTTGGTACTGTTAGCCTTACCTGAGATCTCAAGAACCACATCTCCTTTCAATATCTCTTAGATATTGATGCACAGATCAGCTCTTTCACCAATTGTTATTTCAGGGATGACTCATGTGTGTGTCAGAACCAAGAACACTTAGAAATGAAACCTTCTCCTCTGTTTGTGGCATCATCACCTTATCACTGCCATCACTCCCTTCAGCATACCCCATGTCATCAATATAAGCATCAGGATGAAGACAGTCCAGTCACCCAAAAGAAATCAATCCCTGATGCTATTTTTTGTTTTGTGTGCCATGAAGATCCAACCTTTCATTGTCACAACCTTGACAAGCTTTCACAGTTTCTTTTCTGAATAAAGGTGTGTCAGTAACACTTAAGATTTTTTAACACCTTTGGGGTATTCCTAGGTTCCTTGTGACCTTGTGAGAGCCATGCAGTGTTTCCTACTGAAGCCTCCTCCAGCTACGTGTGTGTGCTTGAGTGATATGTTGTGACAAGGGCTTCCACAGGAAATCTTCCAGACAACGTAGGTATCTTATCAGTGAACTTTCCTCCACTCTTGAGTTGTAGGCCTGGTAGCAAAAGAGCTGAAGAGGAAGGATGTGAATTCTGGCCTTCCTGGGAGACAGGGCAGTCTAAGAACATGAAGACTTGGAACTATGGCAGTTAGAGTTAGGGGCTCTGACAATGGAAATTGTTTCTAACACGAAACATTACCTGCAGAATCAATGCATTTGGTGCTGCCTGGAGAAGGGGACAGCAGGCTGTAAGGCAACTAGAAGTGTGTCACCCCTTGTCTAGGGAGTTATTTGATGGCACCATTGTCAGATTGTAGTAGCAACTTGAAACAAACCTAAGGGGAGCTCTGAATGTGCATACCCTCTGGGCTGCAGTGACTGAGGCAGATGATGGGCTTTAAGAGACATGAAAGCTTAAAACCGGGGGGAAAATTACTGGCAAAACCCCAGTCATTAGATTAGGTAAACCTTCGAGGATTTCGTTTTGGACCCAATTCTGCCTCATTTTGATTCTACGTGCTTATGTCCTTATGTGGGCTGTCTTTGGAGTGCTTGGGTTTCAAGGGTGGATATGTCAGAAAAGAAATTAAGTATTAAAGCCAAATGGGGAAGCTGACTATTTAGGTGGGATAATGTTGCACAGCCCTGTGTGGCTTTCCTTCCGTCTTCTCCCTTGCTTTCCATATTTTTTGTTTCACTTTTTTATTCCCCACATCTATAACTGACAGAGACTAGTACTGAAGAAGAAATACCTTTTTTCCTTTTTTTCCACAGCCATAAAAATAGTTTCCCTGAGTTTATTAACAGCACATGCATGTATGTTCAGCATCCTCTCCAAAATAGACAATGACCAGGAAGTACTCATTTTGGCAACACATTTGGGGTTTGAAATGTTACTGTTTTCAAAGCATTTCACCAGAGTCATTAATTAAGTGCTAGAACAGAGAACTTCAACCAAACAAAACTAAGGGAAATTACATTTCTCTTTCCTGACCTATATAAAAAGCATTTGTGCTTAAATCATATTGAAAGTTTTAAAGCAGCCTCTCCCCAGTGGAACATGCAGGAAAGATAAATGTTCTGCAATATGATTGCTGTTCATTATAACTTAGTAGAATTTGGCTGTGTTTCCTCTTCTTTGCAAATATTTAGTGAAAGTGTTTATGGGTTCAGGGTATAAGCAAGGATAGCGCAGATAGGGAGTTTCATTTTATGCCAAGAGCATAAACCAGGAAACTTTCTCCTAATGGGTGGGCTTATCCCCTCTGAGAACAAAGGCAAATCTATCCCATTCCTGTTCAGTCACAGTGACTAGCATCATGACTTACTCAAAAGCATTGTTTAGATATACAGTTAAATTATACTAAACTACCGGGGCAACATTTTAATAATTAGAAGAATTCTATCTGAAAGAATTGGGTGAACAACATATCAAAGGGCTGAAGTGTGAGAGTATCCCCTGTCTCTAGAACTGGCTGCCATTCAGTAATCACTGACAGAGGAGAGATGGGGTCTGGCTTCATTTAGTGTGTAAATGGACTGTAACTATCCAAATAAGGGAAAAGCCACAGTACATTGTATCTCAGAGAGGGGAGTACTTTGGATCTCAGAGCAGAGCCAACTGCTGTGGCTCTTCTGGATCTGTGAGCCTGTGCTGGCTGTCCTAGTTCCATGTGGGATCCCTTTACTGGGAGACCAGCTTCATCTTCCCCCTGCTGCTGATTGTGCAGCTGTGGGAATGCACAGCAGTGATTCTCCTTGGAACCATGCTAGGGGAAACAGCACTGAAGCACATGTCTGCTATAATGGGGTCTGGGAAGAAGTCCCTTAAGTAAGACTGAGCTCTACTCTCCTCAGTAGTGACTGTTGACCCCACGGATATTCATACTCTAACATCCAAATGCAAAGACAATGTATTTGCCTTAAAATACTACATGTTCACTTCCAAGTCTGCATGTCTCAGTGGCAGAAAAGATGAACCTGTAGGTACCATCTCCATTCAGCTCTCAGCCTCCATTCTGTCCACATTCTGCTGTGGATATGAAAGACATGTTAGAGTACATTACTTAAACAATTGTCTGCCTCCTCTGCTCATGGTTAGGAAATGCTGCAGCTGTTGGAAATGATGCTGGTTCTTGAATAAATTTGGACCAGGAGTTGCTACTCTATTACTTTCTTCCATTACCCTTCTTTATTCTACTCCAACAAATTTTTCATTACTGCTTCCATATCCTAGTGGCTGATCTCCATCAACAGCTGCTTTTCTCATGTGAGACAGTTTGTTCTTTCACTCTGTTTTTACTGATTACTCATCTCTTTATATAGCCTATTTCATGAGTCACTTTGCCTACCTACCTGCACCAGCACGGTGTGCAATCCATCAGTTCCTTGTTCAGTGGCAATTACCAACCTTTTATTACCCTTTTTTTTCTCTCAATGACTCCTCCTAATGCCAGCATACTCCATTAGTTTCTAATTTTGCAAAGCACAAATTGTAGCATAGCTTCAGGAGCTGGAAATAGAATAGCTGTGTACCCTCTCCTAGAAGTATGCATATGGATTTGGAAGGGAACTAAGACTGAAGTTGCTAACAAATCCCTTGTAATTCCTTTCCATGAAAACTTAATCAGACAGATTCTATTGTCATGTATATTTGTTCATTCCAAGTCAGAATCCAAGTGGAGTCTGAATGGCAGTTTGTAGTACTGATGGAATAGGATCTTTTCTCCAAGATGAGAAAAGCCTCCATCTTCAAATCTCCTCACCACTGCCCTAGCACAGTGGCAGGAGGACCCAGACATAAAGTTAATTGTGCTTTCATAGGTGTCTCCACACTTCTATCTGGCCAACCTAATTGTGACTTATTTGTCACATGACTGTTTTTTAGTGGTACCATGAGAATGGAAAGTTAAAATGCTGAAACCTACTGCTGGTGTGTCACAGGCAATTTTGTAAATATCCTTATAAAATATTAGATTTTGTAGCAACCCTGGGACAATGTTAATTTGAAATTAAATAACTAATGGTTGAAATTTGCACATTTTAAACTGAAGATACTAATATTACCATTATTATTTGGAAGCTGAATGAATATAAAGCAGGTCTGGGACACAGAAATGCAGGATTAATGACATGAACAGGATATTTTGCAGCCCTGAAATGAGGCTCAATATAATCTCAATTGACCTTTCTGTCCTATCATGTGAAGGAAATCAAGGAGGTTTATTTGTTTCTGTCCTTCCTCAAGGTGTTTTTTATTTTACAATATTAGATAAAAAAGTCTAAAATTCTGCTTCACTGCCACTGTGATCCCAGCATGGAAGGGTTCACACTGTGAAAAGATGATAAAGCCAGTCTTTGACTATTCAATTAATCCCTCTACTCTATCCTCCTACAGAAGTATGTTTTTAGATCCAGACAGCACAACTATATTTGCAAATGAAATCAGGTCATTAAATTTTACCACACATAGGTCATGATTGCTAAAAATCAGAGCTGACTGAAAGCTACCTGTCTCAGACCTGGAAACTGGGCTCCCCACCCCTGGGCCCTGAACAATCTGGTCTCTTTAAGTATCTGTGCAAATTATTATGGGTCCAGGCTGGAAGCTTCTAAAAATCAGTCTTGTTTCCCCAGTTGTTGGGAGATGAGTTATTTATCTGGTTTTTTCAGTCTTGTAAAGCCACCTATAGCACTCCAGGATATATTATTTTTCTGGCATGTTCTATTATATTGGAAATGTTGGTTATTAAGGATAAAAACAGCTGGAGCTTTTTAAAACATAAAAACTATAAAAAATCAGGTCCTTTTTTTTGATCCCTTGCCTTTCAGATTACATGCAGCTTTTTATTCTCATCTAGATACATTAATTATTGCCATCATTTTAGTATTTTTCTTGGTACTATTATTTTTCAAAGATTTCAGCCTCATGAAATGCTTTCTAAAAAACAGCTGAAAAAAGATCATCCAAAATGTCCTGTACAGTCAATTAAATGGCTTTTTATGTCTTTTCTATTAATATGTACTTTCCATCCTGAAAAACGATCATAAAATCAGTGCTTCATCCAGCTGAAATAAGCATGTGCCTTGGGACACAGTTTCCAAGTAGTCCTTCTCTGTACATTCCAGTCTTGATTTAATCCAGGTTTACCTCAGCTTTGCTTTAGCTGATTTGGAACAGGTTTAAGTTAAAGTGGACAAAGGCAAGAACATTGCAAAGTATCACATTAGCAAGCCAGAGTGTATGCACAGTCTGCGTGCAGAGGTCTTCTTTGTTAATGTTCATCTTTGACATATCTTCCCCTGTTACTTAGCCTCTCTCCCTACTGCCATGTTTGCTTTATTTCAGCTGTCCCACATCTGTGGTGGAATTAATGTGATTAGGTCCTCAAATTTCAGAGGAAGCTACAACATTGTAAACATTTGAGGTCTTTTAATGGCAATGAAACTTGTCAGAGGACAGTTCTGCTCTATGTCAAGGGTATGCAGGATGGCATCTTTATCCCTCAGCATCAGCTGAAGTGGCCATGGGGGCTTGGGCATTGGGACTCAGCCGGCATTGATCACAGAAGACAAAGTCCTGCTGAAATAGGGCTTCCAGCTGTGTTGGCACTCACACCTCAGTGGTGTTTTCTACACTGTGGTGTAGTGGCAATGCAGTGAGCCCAAAATATGTTGGCTGCTCCCCTATCTTTACTCGCTTCAGCCAATCCACTTCCCTGGTGGGAGAGAGGTCCTTCCCACTGGGGAGGAAGCATGATGTGTCATCTGCTGTTTGCTGAAGGGAGCTGCTGCTCATACTGGACCATCCTATCTGTAAACAGAAACATGAGATGTGATATTGATCACTCAGGAAATGAAGTCTGAATTTCATAAACAGTGAAAAAGCAAAAATGGGGCAGAAAGGGGATGGCTCAAAGAAAATGTTCATGTTCCTACTTGGCAGAAGTAATCACAGCATTAGATTGGAACTTGCACCACTCTTTGCTATCAGAGATTTCACTTGCAGGAGCTAAATTTCATAGCAGTATGGTAAAACGTGAGTCTCATCATCACCATGCCCATGAGAAAATTAGGCTTTAGTGATGGAGACATCAGAAGGCCCTGGTGGCCTATGCAGTGGATTTGCTGGGTGGGAGACTCTTCAGTGCCCGATTACTTTAGGTACCGCTTTCTTCCTTGTGGGAAATACAATACTTGTAAGAGGAGCTGCTCACAAGGTTCATTGATCATTTTTTTAAAGAAAACAAAAAATTTGCTGGGAATGCTGCAATTTCTTTGGGAAAAAACCAAAAAACGTTGGTTTTCACTTTTTTACTTCTCATTCCTCTCCATTTTGCTTGTGGAAAGATAAAGAGTTTAGAAAAAAACTCCAAAGCTGGTGAAAAACTGGCAGTGGTTGGACAATGCCAAACAAAATTTGCAAAAGTAACAATAACATAAAATGAGTCCTTTTCTTTCTGAACTCCTTCCCCATTCCCAGTATCTGCTGAATTATCATGTCTTTGACTTTTTGTTTTTCTTTCATTTTGTTGGGGTTTTTTTTAAAGAATTTTCCTTTTTTTTTTTGGTGTTGCTGTGAAGCAGACGTTCCCAGGACTGACAGGGCAGCCTGCTAACCCAGCTTCAGTGTAGGGATGTGTGCTTTGCAGCTCCCTGCTCCTTTGTGTTAAAAAGGCTGTGAAAACAACTATCAGAAAATTAGCCTAGCTTCCTGCCAGAGCTGGATTTTTGAACTGGTAACACAGGATCTGCAATTTATTATCAGTCTTCTGTGTTCTTTTGGATATTTCCCAGAGATTATACGTTGCAACTAGGTCAAAAATATGCATCTGTAATTTAATAGTCACTTGGAAATTGCCAAGTATCTTAACTGGTCTGTCCAGCACAGCAGTATGGAGTTAGAGGCCAGTACCTCACCCTTGGAAGGAAGAAGGAGAAATAAATTGGTAATGAACAGTCAGAAAACAGCCAGCCAGCTGGCAAGTTTCTGATTAACCCCTGTTACAAAATGCATGGAGGATGCTACAACAAAGTCTTTTTTTCTTTTTTTCCTTTGATTCATATGGAAGAGCTTATTGTACAATATTATTGTGAACGTTCTCCTTATTCATGTGTATTTGAATCATATTACATTGTTGACATCAGTGGTATGTTCTAGTCATGCTTTCTGTAGGCTGATTAATGCTGGGAAATGATTAGGTAGATATTAGTTACATTTAATAGCAAACATTTTTCTCAGAATCCAATTGTGTATATATGGTGCTAAATGCATATTTTCAGCAGTCCTCACTGCACTACATTAGAGTCCACAAAACAGTCCCTGCTTGGAAAATTTGCCCACTTAGCTGTACCAGGGTAAATGGATCTCTGGTGATTTTAGGCATGCCTTTTTGAAGGTCAGAGGACTGTTAGTTGCAGAAGCAACAGTTATGAAATCTCTCCTTTGTTAGCAAAAGTAAAATTGTTTTTCTTTAGGTTGTTGTGTTCAGCTTCTTTATGACAGCTGGTTTTGAGTTTGAAATGGACCTCTCACTAAGCTTCCTCCCATAGACCCTGCAGACAGAAGAGCTATAAAGAAGGGCAGTGGCGTTCTTGGTTTTCATTCCTCTTTTAATACTTCATTGCTATCATAAATGTTTTCCTTTCTGTAGACTTACAAACTCAGTGCAGTTGGGCTGGATTTGCAGAAAGAGATGCATTCAGAGACCTTGAGAACAAGAGCAGGGCATGCCTGTAAAATGCTCCATCCAAATCTATGAAAAATCTGTTGACTGATTTAAAAGCAATTTAACTGAACTTTGAAAAGCATGACTCACAGATCATGATGGTCAGTGCATAACAGCCTTTTAATTATTTGAACATTACCCACCAGTTTTAACAAAGCTGGAGGATCTGTATCACCTTGTTTGTTGGGATAATAAAATCCTTCTGCTACCCCTTTCCCTTAGCACCAGCAGTGCTTGGGTGAAAATCCACTAACAGAGTGCCTGGATGGAAACAAGCCTGCAGATCTCAGTACTTACTCTGTGTTTTTTCAGTCCTCAGATCTCCTTCCTGCATTTTCAAAGCTCTTTTCTTACTTGTCCTTACATCAGAGACATGACAAACCCAGCAGCTTGGTGTACCACTTAAAACATGCTCTAAATGAATCTTCTTTTAAAGATGAGGACACCCCCTGTGACTTTCCTTGCTGGGTGAAGAGGTGTTTCTCCATGGTGTGGAGAGCCACTGGTTTCAAATGGAAAAGGCAACAGCCTTCTACTTCATGTCAATGCCAATGGCCAGACCATAGCAGTATTTTTTGCAGGGAAAGGGACAAGCAGCTGAGCCTGACATCTGCTCAAGCTAAGAGCTTGCTTCAGGGATGAGGATATGGCTGAAAAAGAGGAAGAGAGAGCTTCAGATCTCCCAGTCTAACCAGCTAACACAAATCCTTGCTGACTGGAAAATCAGGTTTATCAAACTTAGCAGGCCAAGTTGTCTTTCTGCAGAGCAGCTGTCACTGAACTGAAAAGAACACACGTTGCCAGCCCTGGCTTAAACTACTGTGCATCTTTATAGGCATTTTAGCAGAGGGCCTTCACCACCAAATAGATTGGATTGTCCTCTTAAAGGAAAAAAAATCCCCAAAATAACATAATTGCAAAAGAAATTTTTCAATGAAACTTTTAATTTCCTTTCTGTGTAGCTATAAGCCAAAACGAGCTGACCAATATATATCTACTGTGCTTAAAGACAGATAGAAAAGGCTTTGGAGGTTTTGAAACAGTCATAACCCTGCAGGAAAAGAAAAACAAAAAGGAAAAAATCCTAGGAGTATAAAACTCATAGAACTTCAGTATCAGGGCTTACTATGTTTCTTGTCTTCCCATATTTTTCAAACGTAGAGTTCAGGATTGAAAACATCTTTCACATATGCAAAGTTTCCTAATAAACTTTTCCTGAAAATGTTTTAACAATATTTGTAGTTTCTAGGTAAGCAGATATAAAATAGAATTTTCCCACTTTTAAGGAAAGCTTAAGTATTTAAATTGCAAGGGGGAAGAGTGATGCACAGAAAACCATTTTAAAATGTAAACTTTAGATAAACACCTAAACAAAGCATTTCTATGAAGTCCAAAGAATTCAATTACAGGATTTTGAGATTAAACATATACTGCTTAAGACAGAGTTTTTTGACCCAAAACAATTAAATTAATCATATCTATAGTTTCCTGAGTGCTATGCAGTGTATGATTATGTATTTTTACCCTTCTATCAAAATCCCACCTTCTCTCCTTCTTGTTAATGGAAAAAAAATGAAAATTTGAAAAAAGTTGGAAAAGTAGATCAGAGAGAAGATGGGCAAGAAGTCCCAAATCCCAGGGAGCTAGCAGAAGCCAGAAGCATCTCCCTGCTAGACCTCTGACTGTATATGCCACTTGAGAAGTTTGGCTCTTCACCAGGTTTGTTCTGAAGTCTAGGAAACATTTGGGAACACAGTTAGTATGGATAATATGCTCTGCATGATCAGGGCATCCCTAGTTGCATTTCTGACTTGTTTCACAGGGAAAACAAGAACTGATGCAGATGGCTCCTGGTGCCCTCACCTCCAGCCCCACAGTTCAGAGGTTATTAAAACACAAGGGAACAATTTGTAATTGATTCTGCCTTTTCCTATTGCTCAGAGAGGATCAAAGCCTGTGTGCTTGCTGCAATGAGACCCCCTATGGAAACCTATGGGATCTTCACATAAGGGCTTCAGGTGGCTAAGAGCAAACCTCTGTCTTCAAACTAAAGAATAAAGTCCATGTGGCAGTTCAGGAAAGGAAGCTGAGGGTGAAATTCAGGAGTCTGTAAGAACAGATCGCAATGAATTTGAAATCTCTTACTCCCAATGGGCAATTATGAATGTGGTACCATAAGTGTGATTTTAGGGGTTGCAAATAGTATCAAAAAGTGCCACTGCACTGTCCAGTCAACACTAGCTCAATAATCTAAAAATCCTGCTTGGTTTGGTTCAATAAGATCTTCAAAGATCTTAAAGCTTTCATAACATGTATGAGGAACATACAGCTTTTAAACATGTATGAGGATCTCAGAAAAGCAAAAGGTTGTATGTGTGTGGTTTGGTATCTTGTGGCCTGAGTTGTAAAAAAGGTAAGCCTACAAACTTTGCTTGTATATGTTAAAACCAGAAAAAATGCTAGATGCTTACTTTTATAAGTTATATCTACATATAAATTTATATCTATAATTGTATCTTTAGAAAAGTATGTTCTATATTTGAACTAAATGTGACTGCCTTGCACCAAAAAAAGTTAGATATTTTTAAGTGGACATTTGACACAGGCATCATTCACTGGGAAAGAGCAGTGGTTTAGCCTAGTGGAAACCATCTTCATGGTGATAAATGCTCATGGTCGGAGTAAAACTCCTTATAGGATCTGAAGAGGTAGCATATTATTTGTAGTCCTCAGATAAAATCTTATCTAAGTAGAAAAGTTCCATCAGAAAAGAAATTAGATTAGAAACCTCTATGAGCTGCCTTTTTAACATTTCTCTGTTGTTAAGAAAGTTCTGGGTATGAAAATCACGCAAGCATAAAGAACAGGGATCTTGTGGAAAATACTATGCTCTCATCCAAAGGATTGGGATGACTTCTAATCTTTGACAACAGCATAGGGTGAGTTCTGAGTCATTGTTCTGTGTCCAGGCTTTGCAGGCTGTCCTGATGCTGCATTTTACCATCTCTGTGCCTCACAAGCTCATGTGTGAAACATGCTGCCACCAGGGTGCCTGGCTAGACAAAGAGAGAAAGGGGGGAAGAAAGCAGCTTTTTTTTTGCCTGTACTGGAATCCCATTACCAGCCCTGCTTCTGACCAAAGGAGGGTTTACCTCATCCCCCCTCTTCTGTATTTGGGGCAGGTAAGTGGCTGTGGTATCTGCAAAAATGTCAGTGCCAAGAATTTTGCAGGTTTCAGATCACAATCCTGCTTTTAGGCAAGATTCAAAGATGAGAAGATTGTGCTATGAGTATTTACTTAAGGAGGTTTGGCAAAAAGGAAAATACGGAAGGAAGAGAAAATTTTTTGCTCAAAAATGGTGTCCTGGTAGTAGAAGTCAGCAAGTGAGAGCTGAGTGACATGGAGCAGGGCACAAGGGGCTTTAAAGCTGAGATGAGACACTAACCCTGCATTTGACAGGCAATGACTAGCTCATGGCTTTATAAAAGTAAGCAGCTTCCCAGGATCTTCACGGCACTGTCATAAGTGTTGAAGGTGGGATGTGTCTTTGTTTGGCAGTGCTGGAGAAAAAGGATGTTTCTGTCCTCAAAGTGAGTACAGGGAAATGGTGTAGTTCAGCCACGTGATGGGTGCCCGGGTGGCATGGTTAGTTTCTTAGACATGCTGGTGCAGCTGGCTGTAAGATGTTGAAGTGCTCTGTATACATGGGGTGAGCAGTGCCTCCAGGCTGAAGGTGCTCTCAGTTACATGAGACATCAAACAGTAGTGGAGCTGCCCTGCTTGGTGACCCTAGACACTTGGGAAGAGACAGGACTTGAGAGGATGAATAAGTACTCAAATGCCCAGATTAAGCTTTGGATAACTTTTTTTTATCACATTAGGTATCACAGAGAGGCTGGTTATGAGTTGTGTTTTAAGGGACTTAATCTTGGCAGGGCTATTAAACCAGGTTTGAGCAAAAGGACAGAGATATAAACTGCTGTAAGACTATTCTCAAGGCTCAAATAAATGAATTTGTTGTTTCCTATATCTTTACACTTCCTTGTTTTTTTGGGGCTCCAAACAGAATTGTCGAAGGATGGTTTTTCATCTAAGCATTTTCATGAGAGATAAAATCAGAAAAAATACTAAAATTAACTTTTGTTAATGTTCTCATCATGCTGTTCCATGTTGACTTCTAGACCAGAAAGTGATCTTGATCTTGATCTTGACACTTTTATACCTTCCTTCCAAACATCTGGACTTCTTGAACTCAGCTCAACTTTACTTTGTCTCCTTTAATTATATTTCTTGTTATACCATTAAAAAACCCACAGAAATATTTAAAACTCCAGAATAACAAGCTCATGGAGAAATTTAACTGGAATGAAATTAATTAGATGTGATTAAAGAGGAAGTGTGATGAGTATTGTCTTCTAGTCATGCTGTACCCTCAGAATGAAAAGGAACTATCTGTTTTGCAAACCCAGTATGTAATTAAAAGTAATGGGGTTCTGCTAAGGCTCAGGCTGTGGCTCCTGGTTCCACTCTTGTTCAAAACGTGTTTACTTGCGGATTGCAGAGAATTGGCAGAATATGTCTGTGACTCCTTTCTTTCCATGCTTTCTATTTCTTGCCTGGGGAGAGCAGCTGGAAACCTCTTTATATGTTCATAATAAACTGCAGCTACAGAGGAAGATCAGCTAGATCAGCAGCCACTGCTAGCTATACTCATCAGCACTTCCTATGTCCCTAATGTTCCCAATTTCATAAGGAAGAGGAGACGGAGGAGTGAGATAATATGTTGGAATGAGCAGAGAGAAAAAGGAGCATGATCAACAAAGTGGACATTATTATGAACTGGAGAAAAGTAGTGAGTGTGCAGAGAAGGGGGCACAAGAAGGCCTGGGCTCTGCAACATGGGAAGGTGTTGGAGATGCTGAGGTGCCTCCCAAACAGGTTTATTGGCAGGCCAAATCACATGGCTTTTTATGTGTCATTTCCAGTGTATCCTGTCTAAGAAGGAGGTTCACAACAACCCAAATGTTTCAACAGTGCAGCTATGCAATTTGATAAATAATAGTAAAGTGGATGCAGGTGCTTTTCGCACTCCTTTGGGTTTGTAACAAAGTATTTTAGATGGTCAGACTAATGGTCAGTTATATCCACAACGTCAATAGAGCAGGGCAGGAAAAAAGTTCACCCTTTTCTCTAAAGCAAGGAAAGAAAAGACAGAAATTTAGCAATAAAAGGACAGAGGCCTTGAGCACATACCCAGAGAGCGTGAGAGTCTTTCTCCAATTTTCAGGCAAATTTTGTGTAAGAATATGGGGTAATTTAAAATGCCTGTGGGAATCAGATGGCATCTTGTAGACTTTGCCATATTCAGAATATTAATATGCAAAAGAGTATATTGAAGGTATGATTTTACCTTTGAGATTTTAAATGGTACCCAATTGTAAATACAGATAGCCAGAGTAGGAATTATTGGAACACCAAAACTGTCAGGCGGAGTTGGAGGAGATGCAGATAAAATGTATTTTTAATGAGGAACAGAAAAATTTAAAGAAAAGTAAATGAGATGCTGCTTGCAGTCTGTTAATTACGCATGGTGAGGAATATGTTTGAAATTACACATTGGAAAGTTTTAATGAACTAGAAAGAATAAATGCTACTTAAAATTTTTCTTGAAATTATCCCTTATTTTAAATATATTGACCCCACCTCCATGTAGTAGCTTTGACATCTTACACTACTTGAGAATTGGACTTGTTAATACAACTTGATTATTTCCTCATTCTAGAACTCATTTTTCCTAGCTGTTGGTGAGATGCAGGCTGAAAAATATGGTGTAGCAATATTTTTAATTCTTCTAATCTGACAGTGCTCATGTCTCTCCCTGTGTGCATGTATGTGCAGGTGCTTACATCTCCATATGTGTGTATAAATGTACACTATTCCTATTTTGAAGAATTGACCACAGTACAACTGTGGTATCAATGTCTTGAAAAACAGATCTGCAGAATGTTTTTAATGTGACATGTGTCATAGATGAGCCACATGGGTTTTGGACTGCAGACAGGGAGATATTTAGGTCTACAAAAAGCCACATTTGTCAGATTTTATCTAACTATCTTCTTGGACACTGAAAGTTCTTCTGAAAGTTCTCTCTAAGCTCATCAAGTTACTATCTCCCATCAAATCCTGTGGTGCCTAGTATACCAGAAACATCAAGGCTGATAACCATAAATTTTCCCATGGCCCTAACAGCTACATCCAGGCATAAGGTTGTGAATTTCATCTCAGTCTTAATTTAGAAATATAGAATCCCAAAATATTTTGAAGAATCTTCCTTACCTAAACTCCACTGGCACATAACTTTTCAGTGGAAGCTTTCATATATGCTTTCTGGCACATAACTTTTCAGTGGAAGCTTTCATATTTTGCTGCCTTTAATTTGCCTGTACCCAAAATTTGGCAAAGCAAAGAAATTTAAATCTGAACTGATATCCAAGTCTACTTTAACAAAGAAACAGGTATCTTTGCAAACAGGATAGATCAGTCCAGAATGTGATCCCAGGGCACGCATATATTCCATAAAAAAGATTATCATTCTCGTAAAAGGATTTACAGAACTACTTACTCAAGGGAAAAACAGGCAAGTGATAGAGAGAGGTGTGCAAAGGGAGGAGAGTATATGACTTGCTGAATTCTTTAATTATAGAATAACAGGATATTCTGGATTGGAATTAACCCACAAAGATCATCAAAATCTGACTCCTGGTCCTGTGCAGGACTCCCCAGGGGTCACACCATGGGCCTGAGAGAATCGTACAAACACTCAAACTCTGATGGGGCTGGTGTTGTGACACTTCTCTGGGGAACTTGCTCCAGTGTCCAACAACCTTCTGGATGTTTTTCTAATGTGCAACGTAGTTCTCCTCTGACACAACTTCAGGCCATTCTTTTGGATCCTGTCATTGGTCACCACAGAGAAGACATCAGTGTCCACACCTTTGCTACTTCATGTGAGGAAGTTGTGGCTGCAATGAAATCTCCCCTCATTCTCCTCCAGGCTGAACAGACCAAGTGACCTCAGCCACTCCTCACACGGCTTCCCCTCACAGCCCTTCACCATCCTCATGCCCTCCCCTGGACACTCTCTAGAACTGTCCTTCTTACACTGTGTCACCAGAACTGCCCCCAGCACTTGAGCTGAGGCTGTCCCAGCTCAGAGCACAGCAGGACAATCCCCTCCCTTGCCCGGCTGGCCATGCTGTCCCTGATGTCCCTAAGACAGGGTTGGCCCTCCTGGCTGCCAGGGCTCTGCTGGCTCATGTTCAGCTTGCCATGGACCAGGGCCCCCAGGTCCCTTTCCAAGGTGCTGCTCTCCAAGCTCTCATTCCTCAGTTTGTCTGTACATCCAGGGTTGCCCCATTCCAGGTGCTGAATCTGGCACTTTCCCCTGTAGAATTTAATTTGATTAGTAATTGCCCAGCCCTCTGATTTGTCAAGGCCTCTCTGCCTTTGGGGGAGTCAGCAGCTCCTCCTCACTTAGTATGATCGACAAACTTGTTTAGTACCCCTTCAAATCCTGCATTGAAGTAATTTATTAAGATGTTGAAGAGCACAGGGCAAGGATGAAACCCCTCTAGTGACAGGTCACTACTCTGATGTCACTCCATTTACTGTAACCCTTTGTGCCTGGCCCATGCGCCAGCTGCCCTCCCATCAAATGATGTGTTTATCCAGCTGTGGGATGAATGATGCTGTGAGAAACAGTATCAGAAGTTTTACTGAAATCCAGAAAGATCACATCGACTGGCTTCCCTTATTACTTAGGTTAGTTAGCAATAATAAAGATGAGACTTTTAAACAAGCTTTCATGGAATGAAGTTGTACTTGTTCATTGGCTGATCTAAAATTAAATGGAACATTTCAAAGAAGAACTGCCACAGCAGCAAAATCCAATAGGAAGAGAAAATATGCAGCTAGAACAGAATAGTTCTAACAAACATTTCTAGTGTTAATTCTGCAGAATGCTGCAACTATTTTGTGCTCTTTCAATGTGTTTCAATGTGTTTGAACAGCCCTGAGCTTCCAAATCTCATCAAGCATGGAACAGCATGCTTCAATCTCCAGTGTAGTTGGTTTAGGTCTCAAGTTAGGATCCAAAACTGGAGACTGAATCTCCTCATGGTATTTTGACTTTTAGTTCTGAAAAAAAGCCCATTTTAGAAATGGTCTGTGTCCCAAAATTGGGGTCTCCTTTTCAGTTCAGGATATTTTAGATTTTGTGTTGGTTTTGAACATAATCAGCTTTGTATCCTTCGTTCAAATCTAGGAGTCAGATTTCTATCTGCTGCTAATTTCTAAATGGTATTTTGTTGCCAGAATGAAAGATGTAGGATTTTTCTGCTTTCATGGGTGTGGGGCAGAAATCAGGTCCCTCAAGAAACTGATTGTACCTGTATGAGCTGATGCAAGAATTAGACTGGGTGTTTTCCAGAGCATTTCTATCCTCTTAACACTTGCTTTCAAAACTCTGTAGTCCCTCATTCTTCCTCAGGATTTCTCCTGCTTCTCTTCTTACATTTGTCTTCCATAACATTTTGGTCAGGGAATATGTTTTATCTATGTTTGGAAAGTGCTTTGTAAATTTACAGCACTCTATAAATCCTTTTATGAGAATCAGAATGTAAACCTTTACCAGCTACAATAACATGAGTGGAAAATTCTATGTTCATTTCTCAATGACTGACTAAATATTGTCTTTAGAGTTGTATTTATAGGGAGATTCTTTGTATGTGCCTTACTGTAAATGTTATTCTTAGACGTGGAGTTAGGAAAACCAGCTATTTAATACAGATTTTTTACTTTTCATGAGTATCAAAGAACTTTTTCCAGTTATACTTCATCCTTCAGGGAGACAGGAAGTAAGATAAGCCCTAAAGTTATGTAGAATTTGAGTAACAAGAAGGGTTTTAGGGTTACCTGGAACAGTTCTGGTTTGGGGGCTTTTGTTCCAATTATTTTACAAATAACTACACTTTTCAAACCCCCTTCATTTGTGGATTTTCTTCTCAGCATCTAATCACTGATAATAGTTTCAAATGCAAACAAGGGGAAGTTCATAAGAGAGCAGCCTGGGACGATTTATCTGTGCTCTTTTGAGAGCTTAGAGGGAGATGTTTTTGGCTCCTGTCTTTGTATGCTGGCCCATCCTTGCAGACAGGGCAGCCTGCCTATCAGCCTGGCACAGGGTGGGCAGGGGAAGTCATGGTACTCTGTGTAAGACAGTGCCCTCCCATGACCAATTAGGTGGATGCTCTGGGCAGTCCTGCATGGTTCCCAATTGGAAGGGACGTAATTTATGGTTTCTTTGATCCCACTTTGCACTGGCTTGTGCAAAGGTAGTACCTTGAAAAGAGGTAGTGGAAATCACAGCAAATAATTAAGCTGAATTCCTTTGCAAAACTGACATGCACACATACATCTCTTCCTGACTTATTGCTGAGGTTTCTATTGAGGCTTCCCGATCGTAATTTATTTCATTTAATCTGATTTAAAAGTCATCAGAAAACAATCAAATACCTCCATAGATAGAAAAGGATAACAAAGGCGGTGCAATTATTTATATGTCTTCTTTCTGTGTTAATAGAGCAACTGCTGCCACTCCTTCTTTAACATGGCTTGTTATTTCTGTCCAAGTTCATCTCCACTGAAAATAAATGTGGGTTTTCCTACATCAAGATAACTCACAGAGATTTCTGGAGACAATGTACTTTCTACTTTTCTACACACATAAATTCATAGGAACTTAGAATTACTGCTTGGAAGGGATCTCTGGAAATCACCCAGTTAAAACTTTTGCTAAAAATGGAGAGTATTGTTCAATTGGGTCAGTCATGGCTTTGTCTACCCGAGTACAAGGACAAACATTCAAGAATGTCTCTGGGCAGTCATTTCCAGCATATACCATGTTCTTGCTGTGAAAGTTTCTGGTAAATTCATGAATGATCTTCCTTTTTGTCAGACTAGCTATTGGAGGAAACAGGCTAATGGTTCATGTTTTATTATTAAGTAGATACCCTTATATAAAAATGAAGTCTGTTTTGCATTGAAGACAGAGGTTGACAAAGAATGGTTGTTAAGCACTGGAATTCAGAGGGCTGAAGATAATTTCACCAAAATATTGACCTACTGAGTTGTGGATCATTTACTTGTTTAGGCGAAGTGCAAAAGCGTTGGATGAGAAAAGTCAAATCAGAGTATCAGCTGGAGTATCACAGCAGGCAACCAGAAAAGGTTGATGTGACAATGCAACTGAGTATTTAACAAAAAACATTTATTTGGAGTGAAAGAAATGGAGGAAGCTAACACCTGTGTGTAGGAGAGAAGCTCTGATCATTTGGGCATGACTGCATTACCCAGAGCACGGAAAATCCTTGCATATACATACAGAAGTGTATCCAAGGCAAGTGTGAAACAAACCCATCTTCCCCCAGTCACAGAAGCATTAAATACCGTCAGAGAAGTGTTACTGGCATCTTTTCTATTCAATCTCTGAAGTTAGAATTGCTTAATTTCTCCAGTCCAACCACACAAGCCTCTAGCAAGAGAGTTATAAATATCTTCCAAATGATCAGTTACACCCACATGCTTTCTTCTCTTTTAATGATAAGTTTTCTGGGGAAGAATTCCTTGCAGAAAATCACTCTAGAGTGAGTTGTTGGGGAAGCTGGATGGGTTAGTAATCAGGGAGGCTGCTTCCTTGCTCACTGGAATTGAAGCAGCATGTTCTGCAACACTACTCACAGTCCTTGGTTAGTTTAATTGATAGGAAAGAAATTAAATTTTTTTTGCTTATGTCTGTCCCTCACTGTATTCAGCATGGTGTTCAAAGGGGAGAGGGATGATCAGAATGACCACATATACCTCCTGTACTTTTCAACCAGTAAACAAAGATCACCATGGCTGGATTCAGGGCTTTCTGTGTGCTAGTAGTTATGTCTGCAGAATGACCAAATCTTTTCTAGACAGGTGTTTAAGAGATCTGCTACCTGAGCAGGAATCTGTGACCTGCTTGCATTTGATTTCTGCAAATACCTCCTAACAGTTATATCTAACATCCTCTGAAGCCTCTGTAAATTCCTGGTGTGGGGGCGATGCTGAACAGTGAGTTCTTGCGTTTGCTGATTTCTTCCTCTGCACAAAGGGCTCAGCTCCGCCTGCAACACTGTGGGTAGGAGTCAGACTGGTGTGGCATTGTTCCTGGACTTGGCACTGATGTGCTGCATAATGTGATAATCCCTGTGGGTAAAATTTGTGCTGTCTTTGGCCAAAAAAATGTACTCGGTGGTAAACTTCTGACCTTGTGGCTTTTTTCCCCGAAAAAATGTTTTGAAAAGAAGTAATTGCTATCCTTTCTTAAGCCATTCCTTGCTTGGATGATTTGATTCTCCTGTGTGCTACTGTGGCTTTTAGAAGAAACAGTAAACTCTTCATACAGCCAAGACACTCCAGCAAAAACAATTGAGGAGGCACAGCACCAAGGCAACCATATTCTTCCAAAATAGATCATTCTGTAAGGCTTAACTGTAAAGTCTCACCAGAGAGAACCACTGTGGAAGTAAAACCAGAAAAAAAAATATAGGGGATTTTACATAACAACGCAATATTTTTAGTTTGCACGTTGCAAAAAAAATCTGCAAATGCAAAAAAGTCTTGGTATTAACCGGTATCTAAATGAACTATAGTAATAGCTTCTAAATGTAAGGTTAAAATGCATAGTAGGCTTAGTTTGCTGCCCACCAAATTCTGTCTCAAATTTTTTAAACAACCTTTACTTTTCTTCCTGTTTCGCATTTTATGGTTTTAATATGTCTAATGATTGGATCTGCAACTCCTTGTGGATTCAAGCGAGACTACACAGACATCCACTGGTGTGATTTACTGCAATCAAGTAATTCATTGTTTGCAGACTATGTCCTCATTTGCACCCAGTAGTAGTGTTAAAAGTTATTTGCAAGTGCATAAGTTTACAATTTAAGAGTCATGCACTAAAAATGCTTAAGAAAATCAAACAACTTGCTGTAAGAGCCATGCAATTTGCATTTCTGAAACAGGTATCTATGTCGATATTAGAGAACCACAGCACTGGTCAGCATGGGGTAACCTTTGGCTTAGCTCCTACTGAGGGTGAAGATCTAAATGATGAGGAGTGAAGTGAGAGATAGAAGACATTTAGCCACATCAACTGATTTCCCTTTCTTTTAACCTTATCCAGACAGGCCTGGCCTCTTTTTCTGCTGTGGTTAGTGGAAGTGACATTTAGTGTTCTCCCTCTACCTTGCACCAAAACCCATGAACAAGAACGTGCCATGAGCTGTATTTCCTACATGAACAGCCATGTTTCTGTTCAATATCACCCTCCATCCATTTAGCCACAGTGAAGGGGCCATTTACAAACAAACCCTCTTCTTCACAGTCTTTCAAACAACCAAGTGTCATGCTGTGCTGGCGCCAGGTGAGCACACTGAGCTCTGGCTTTGGGCCATAAGGCACAACTTGGAACTGCAAAACTTGCTGGGCATCCCTAGGGCAGACCAGGCTCTGGAAGTTTGATGGAGAATTTGCCTAATTTACCTTGTATCTCAGGATCTATCAGACCAGAGGTATCAAAACACTCCTAATAGTCCAAGCTCCCCTAGAAACACCCCATTGCAGAGGACCTGACAGAGGAAAACATGAACCATCATTTCTCTATTTCCTAGCACATGACAAGTGGGCAATTGCTGCCTATGAGACTTGCTCCTGATACCTCAGCTGGTGGCCAGAACGTAGATTCTGCTTCTGGCTGGCCGCCTACCAGGAGAAGCATCCTTGGCAGCCTACAACATATTCTCCTGCAAGTTATGCCTGCCTTCACCAACCTGCCTGTTTTGGCCAGCACCCTCTAGACTGCTGCCACTGCTGTGATTAATCCTCTTTCCTTTCCACATGTGTGAGTCTGTCCACCACTTTTTCTTGATCCCTCTCACCTCTCTGTGCTGAATCAGCCATGTCATAGGAGTGGATATTGGGGTGGAAGAGTTTCCTCTTCAAAGATATAATCCTGCTTCTTGCTGTCTACTAAGGATGGTCCTTACTCAGACTAGTGTATTGCCTTTTCTGGTTGGTTCTGCTAGCAGTGCTTTTTGATCCAGGCAACATTTAAGCATCAGAATCAGATATGCTTCAACAAGTGCCATCTTCCACATGATAATACAGGCATTTGCTTGTTTATCACAAGCTGCTTTTGTGTAAATAAAAAACAAAGCCCCAAATCCCCACAGGTATGAAAGAGCTGATCAGCAAACACAATCCTCCCCAAAGATATGTTGTAAATCTTAACCGAAAGAAGTGTTAACACTGAAATTGGTAGTATTGTCTTCTTCTGGCAGATTCATGACAGCAAGTCATTTGGTCTGTAAACTCCAAACCCATGTCAGGGCTCCATCAGGGTGTTGTGGGACACCAAGATAATATGAAACTAAAGGTGAACTGGAAACCTACACTTCTTCTTTCCAATGATGTCTCACAAGTGGTTTCCAAAAAATTCACTAAGTAATCAGCCCAGTAGCATGGATGTTTACCAGCATGCAAACACCAATGCTACATGAGGCAACCAGAGGTTGCACCTATGTGTGAATGTGCCTCTTGTATCACATGATACATTTAAGTGCAATGATGCCACCAGTCAACTTAGCTTGCCCAGCCCAGAAGCCAGAAAGAAGAGGACCCAGCTCTGTCACAGAGCAAGGAGATGCCAGGCTGGACAAGCTGGTTCCTCTGCACTCATTCTGGGTCTGTGACCCAGAATGTGCAGCAAAGGAAGATCACAAAATCCTCGGACAAATGTGCTGATCTAACCTCATTCTGCACTCAGTGAAAAGAAGATGTGGAGTAGAGCATGCAGCTCCTCATAGTGCCTGTTCTTTCCCACCAGCCAGCTCAGAGTTAGCAAATCAAGAGCAGAGTCTGTTGCCCAGGAAGCATCCACAGCTGTGAATTGGATTTTTGTCTAATCTGTATGGTTTTCAGACAATCAGCAAGCTGCAGATGTGCTTAAGTACCTGACCCTCCCACGGATATATTGGGGCATTAAGTGGCAAGATTATCCTAGTGCTTCATGCTCCTACTCAATGGGAACACATATTATTTTTCAGGTTTTGAACTAAAATTGTATAGTAAGTAATGAAAGGAAAGTATTTTACTGTTGGTTAGAGGAGCAAATAAATGCAGTAAAAGAGAACAGAGGAAAAGTCAAATCCCTCTACAGTAACGGCATTTGAAATCCTCAGCAGCCAGAGCTTTGCAGAGGTGGCAGCACTCTGGGTTGCTCTGAGACAAGCACAAGCTCTGGGTCTGATCATCCTCTCTTCATGCCTCAAGTGCCTGTGAGAGGGTGAAAGACCTTGGCTGCCAGAAGGGTGAGCTGAAGAGGAAGACACAAGTGCACGCAGGCTCTGTGCAGCTGCCATGGCCTGCCTAGCACTTCTTGCCATGGCCAAGAGTGAGACCCTTCTCACTGGGCTGGGGGATGTTTGGGACTGCAGCTCTGCAGTGCACTGACAGTGTTAGCTCTTAGGTGTCAGAGTCCAGAACACTACTTTGACTGTCCTGAGTGATTCCAGACCCAAGCAGGGGGCTGGGAAGCCTTGGCAAGGAGTCAAGGACTCCTATGCCTTTGATTTCAACCCCTGGGAGAAATTACCACCACTATGTAAAGAATTACGAAACACGAGAGTTTAAGTAGGGTGATAATTAGCTATGCACAGGGTGAAAAGTAGATTTATGTAGTATTTAGACTGATAAGCAAAAAACACAAAATGGAGTCTCCACGTGGCTTTGAGGTTTCTTCTTTCTTCTTCTCCTTCACCATTTTCCCCTGTGTCGTAGGCATCTTTGGTTGGCTCAGAGTAGAGACTGACCTTCTAACATGGGAGACAGGTATTAGGGATCTTTTGTAAACATAGTGCACATAATTTTTCGTATAAAGATGTTCATCACCTTTGGGGCTGTGTCATTCCCCGTGAGCTAACCTGCTGACCAGATCTCTGTGGGTCAGAGAAGAAACTGTACAGATAAGGAAAAAATAAACAGCCTTGGAAAAGCAGAGGAGATGGCTCTCAGTCTTTTCCTTCGATCTCGGGGCTGGGCAAGAGACTTTTACACTCTTGGGAAGAAAAACACCACATAAAAACCCAAGACTTAGGGACATGCACACATGAGGGAAGAGATGAAAGGTAAATAATGTGACATAGATTAGATTATCTCAGGAAGACCAGCTATTTTTGCAAAATCAGGATCAAGACTGCTGTATACTATATGGGTCCTTCACCTCCTGCGCTGATATTCATGACTCTTCTTCAGGCAGCATGTCTGGTCATCATCTCTTCTTATGTCTCAGGGGTTTTGTAAAGTCTCCCAGAGACTTGCACACCTTCCACTTGGTCCTGTTTTGGTTTTTTTCTCTCCAGCGTTGAAGCAGTGCCTTAGCCACACAGCTGAACTGCAGTTTCTGGGAAGCTAACCACATTTTGTCTTGCACATAAGAAATTTAGCATGGGATTACTGTGGGATTTCTTTTTGTAGCTTAAGTGGTAGAGTCTTATGTTTCTGAACTGGCATCAGCAGAGCTGCATGTAATAGATACTCAGAACTGTCTCCTTTAAAGTATAGTCATGTCTCTGAAAGAAAGGATCCCACAGGGAAAGGCAGCATGGATTGAGGCTAGAAGGGAGATGCAGAGTGGGAAGTATCCTATTGTCTGCTGCTCTAATATCCTGCACCTCTAACTTTACAGCACCAAAAAAAGAGGCAGATGAAATATGTGCACACAGCCCTGAGGATGAAGCCTCATAGGTACGCACTGGTCCTGGTGGCTGCTACTGGGGAATGATCTGACCATGTACAAACCTGGGAGCCTGCCATTTATTGCACCAAAAGAGTGTTTTGGAAGCATTGTTTCTGCTTAAGGATTCAGCACTTTTATCAGGGAAGGCAAGCCACATGTGCAATGTGATCAGGTACTATTCTTGCTCATCCGTGGGTGTCTGAGTGGGTATGAGCAAGCATAGGCAGCTGGCACACTCTGGTCTGCTCTGCACATGCATCTTCCTGCATGACTACTGCTCACTTCCCTGCTAGAAACAAAAGCTGTGTTAGAATTTGAATTTTGCCGCCAAGATATACCAAGGTAGCTGCTTGTCTACTGATCAGTATATGGCATAGCAGGCTGCAAGTAGGTGTTAGGCATTCCATGTGCTTGATATTTGCTCATATCCTGGTGCCACTGGATCAGGTGATGAACAGCCCTGAGCTGGGATGGAGCCTGGAGATGCAGACATTCTGCTGCCAGGGGCTGCACTGGCCTGGCACACTCTATCATAATGCAATCACCACTCAGGTTGGCAATGGAAGACCAGCTCTCCAAGCCACCCTCAATTTGTGTCCTTTCCCAGCATGATGCTGCACTTAAGTAGGCATCCATGGGAACACATGCACCAAATAGGGTCTTATTACCTCATGCCAGTAGGGTCATTTTTAGTGTTCCTGTCTTCTGAGCAGCTATTTTCATCTCTTTTCACCTGGGCAGCACTGCAAAGCTGAAATTCAGCATTCATGGAGTATCCCTGCTTATGCCAAGTATGGGATAGTTGTTTTGGCCCTGTAGTTGAAGCTGTTTGAGACATTTCTACACTCTGAATATATCTAGGCAGATATCTGACCCAGCTGTGGGAAGGTGCTGGTGGCACCTGCTTAGCATCTTGCTGTGACTGGTGGAGAAAGAAAGGCTCCTACCGCCAACATTTGGACATACCCCAACAAGGCAATTTGCTCTCTTGACACCAGAGTGTGGGTGTGCCACTTGGGCAAAGCCAGGAGGTAGCATGCTGAATTAAGAGCTAAAGCACTGGTCAGAGTTGCTGGGAAGGGGACTGTGGCTGTACTTGCACCTCCACAGCAAATGCTGTGTCAGTGCCCCTGCCAGGCAGAAGTCTGCATCTTTGCAGGACTGTGAAAATATGGGTGTAAAATCTGGGAACTGCGCTCCTGAAGGAGGTAGGCTCATGGAAGGGCTTCCTCCAGAGGATGAAGCAGAAATTAGGTAAACAAGAGGAGCAGATTGATCCACAGAGAAATGGGAACCATTTTAGGACTAGTCTCATTCTGGTTTAGATTTAAATCACGATGGGCAGGCCTGTGGTTTGGTTTCTGGGTTATTATATGGCTGTGGTGTTTTGAGCTAATTTTAGTCTACCTCCTGCTAACTTTTAATTACTTGAATTGCAGACAGTGAAGGTAAGGCTAACCTAATTCTTTTCCCCATGCTCCATCCAAAACAATGATTTACCCGCATAGAAAAATTGCTCTTATCACAGCAGAATGATTTAATCTCTTGATAATATTCTTGATGTCATAGTTAGAGACTTGTTTATATTTCATAATGAATTTTCATTTGCAGGAAGTTCAAGCTTGACTTCAGAACTGTACTCAGAGGTGGAACCCTATTTATCAAATCTTAGCTTGGAAATAAATCATCATTCAAAGATTTCAAAGAAATACAGATAATTAGAGGTTAGCAGTTATCACAAAATGTGTTGTGTTTTTGTTCTGCACAATACAATCTATAGAGTCCATTATCTCTCCACAATTTGAGGGAGAAAATTCACCTGTCAATGAAAAGCGCCTGCTCTTGAGCTGCTTCACTGTACAATAAAAACAGTTCATATCATGTAGTGGAATAGACTATGTTATGCTAATGAAATTAATTCTGGCATATTTTAAGAACAGCCCCCTGCACCCTCAAACCATTCTGGACGTAACTGACCTCTGAACTGCAGGCATGTGCTGCAAAATGCATGTAGTAGTTGAACTACACAGACACAAATGTAATTGTAACATAATCTAAATCTGTTGAGTGAAATTTTAATTAATGCTTTTCACTGCTTTATCAACTAAATATCTCCTAAATAAGACAAAACTCAAAGTAGCTGCTCTTATTACTGGTTTCAGAAGAACTTTTGTGCAGTCAGTGCCAAAGTACTTTGCTGGACTAGGCTTTAAATGTCTCAGGACTTAAACTTCTGAGATGGGTGGAGAGAAGGGAATAAAATTGTTCAACACAGAGGACAAGAATGCTCCAGGATTATTACATTAATAGCTCTTTTGTGGCTATTAATATAATAAAGAAATCACTTTAGATCCACAGAATACAGATCCAAAGAATACATATTCTTTCTTGGGTAAAGAATAATTAAAAGCTGAAGAGAAGAAAAGTTAAGTGGGCTGTTACAATCATTCAGAAGTGTAGAAATATTCCTTATTGTATTAGTCTTTGGCTGTTCATTACCTGCAATCCTGTACTCAGACCTCATGCTGCTCAGGCTGGCAGCTGTTGTACTCAATCCAGCTGGTGTCCATGAAATATCTTGCAAAAAACATCCCATCTCCAACAAGTCTGCAGTGAATGTTCACCTACTCTGAAGCCAGACATAACTCTTGACTGCCACAGACTACTCTCAGGTCTGGAGTTTCAATGTGCAAATCCTCCTCTGAGCTGAGGAATTGCCTGGTGCCCAAGGGTTTCTAACACTTCTCATTCCTTAGCACCAGGTTGTTCTTGTCCATGGAGGCTATGCGCCAGCCAGTCAGTGTGGGATCCGTTTCACCCCATACATTCTGCAGGGCTTGGTGTAACAGACACCCATGTCACGATTCCCTTTAGCAAGCTTCAATGGTAACATGTTCACCCCTGTCACACCAAAAGAAGAGAGAGTTTAGGGCACTCCTGAGGGGAACTGCCTGGAAGGACAGGGGCCTGGCACAAAGCATCAGAGTGATTTGTGATGTGGTGTTCGCAGGTGTGTATAGATATTAGTTTTGGTCTGCCTCATTTCTGCTTTTGATGGTCTTTTGAGATAGCACTGATGGTTTCTCTCTCTCTAATCTGACAAATATATGTCCACCCAATGAAGAATGTCTGTGAGGGGTAGAAACCACCAGGAGACCAGGTAGGTCTCCTGAACACACCAGTGTAGGAGGATGCTTTGCAGGCAGATTTTGGGATTAAACCTGTCAAAATGAGGAGGGACCTGGATACAGTTTCTGTGGCTCTAAACAAGTACACTGACTGTTTGGCCACTGAGTAACAGAGAAGCGTGTTTTCCTCTAGTTGTTTGGTTTGAAAGGGTGCTTTTTATTCCTCTTTTCTTTTATGTATGATAACCATGTCACCTCAAGGGAAAGTCTAGAGACAGTCCTGTATGAAGGGAGGAGATGATTTGCAGTCAAAAGAGAGAATATTAGGATGTTTAGCTCTGGGATTTTCTAATACTCAGGCATTTTCCAGGTGTAGAACTTACCAACATTACCCTGAGAATGGGCCAGGGAAGCTGATTGGTGCCTGCTGCCCTCTTCACCATGGGCTTTGTGGCAAAGGGTGTTTCAGCAGCACTGCTATTATAAACTCCATCCACTGTGTCCTGTGCTGGGATATTTTTAGGTTGGTTGTGGCTGATTATCTCCACAGTGGAGCTGCAAGGTGGCATCATTCAGCCCCAGGCTGATAAATTTTGTAGAAAAGGTGGAGAAGTTTGTGTAGGTCTGTGTTTCTTGGTGCTTACAGGCAAGGAATTGCGTGCTGGGCTTTTGGCAACTCTATGCTCAGGCATTGTCTTTCATCCCCTCTGAGTGCTAGGTTGTCAGTTACAAGAAACAAATAATAAAATTGGCAGTTTAAGGTTCCTGGCACTCTGTCCCACTCCAGAGTGCTCATGGCTGAGAATATTCCACAGAAAGATAAAAGAATATAACTTTATTTACAGAATAGGCCCTCTTCCTGCTCCCAGGTTTAAGACAGGTGTTATAAGTGTCAGCCCATATCTGCAGCCAGGAGAAGCCCTGTGCCTGAAGAAGGGTCAGGTAGAATCTGCCTTAGTTCATCCAGGTTTTCAAGAAGCTACTTCTTCCCAGAAAGGCACTTAACAATGAGGAGGAGCAGAGGAAGGGCTGGCCAAAAGCTGTGTGGATCTACTTCTTTAGCACAATTCAAGCTACTCAAAACTGTGCTAAGGGGATTTCACATGCCTGCCAAGAGCTTATTCTCACTGCCCTGTTGTTGCACTTAAAATTAATGCAGCAGGAAATTTTCTCATCAAACCTATTTTTCCTTCCAGTGAAACTTGTGCATGTATCATTCAGCAAAAGTCGGAGGAGGTGGCAGTCAGTGGGAGGTGTTCTTGATGGATCCTCTGGGGCTACCAAATCTTATAGGATTGGGAGTTTTGGGCATTTTTATATTGAACTTCCTCAAGACCTTTTCCATCTGCAAATGTGCAGTCTTTCCCTGTATCTTTGAATAATGCTTCGTGTAATAGAATACTCTGCATGGCAACAAATGAACCTTCAGGCAGCTCTAGAGAATACAATGCAAAAAACAATGGGCTGAAACAAAGTTACTTTCTTCTCCAAACCCTCTCATGGCTTTTGACTGTCACTGCCTTTTTGCTTGCTGTTTCTTTTTCTTTTGGCAGAAATTTGGTTAACCAAACTGTCTTCACTGTGAAATGATAAATTACTGCACCTCAGCTAGTCCATGCTGCCTGATAAATAAATCCGTGAGTCCAAGTTGTTATAACAATTTGCTGATTTCTTTGGGGAAACACGAACAAAATTAATGCGATGCTTATGTAATCACCTACTAAAGCTATGACTAATTTGCATCTTGGTGGTGAAAAGAGGAGATAAGAAGATGTGGCATAAACTACAGTACTATTTTTCTCTTTATGTCTTTCTGAAGCCTGAGGGTGCCTGTTGGCAGCTGCAGAGGTGTGCCTCTGGACTGAATCATAGTCACATCGTTGGAGAGGACATAAAGCTTGGCTGATGAGCCCTGACAGACACGTGCTGGCTTGTGCTGGGCCAGCCCTCCTTCCTCATGCCCATGGTCTCTCCCTGGCTAGGAGGTTGTTAGATGGAAAAGGAAAATAGAAATTTCTGTGGACTTGTTCTGAAGTAGCTGTCAGAGACAATCCAGCGTTTTCTGCTCTAGTGCAGAAAACCCATCCTAGCCTTGCAGGAATGTCCCCAACATGTGTAAGTCATCAACAGTGTGCGCTGTTTTCTATACCAAGGCATGTCTTTCTCCTTCCTTTACCCATGAATTTTGAATTTTGCTTACTTTGTTTAAGGATCATCACAAATAAAGGTACCAACATTGATAGTGAGGCAATATTTCAAACCCTGTGTCCAGTTGTGAGCTCCTCACTACAAGAAAAATATTTTTGTGCTGGAGCATGTACAGAGAAGAGAAATAGAACTCTTGAAGGGTTTAGAGCATAAGTCATATGAGGAGCAGCTGAGGGATCTGGGATTGCTAAACCTGGTGAAAAGGAGGCTTTGGGGGAACCACCTGAAAGGATGCTGTAACCAGGTGGGAGTCAGTCTTTTTTCCAAGGCAACAAGTGATAGGACAAAAGTAAATGGCCTCAAGTTTGAGGGGATATTCAAGCTGGACATCAGAAATAATATCTTTATGGAAAGAGCTGTTAAACATTGGAAAGGACTTAACCTTCAGACACTGGTCAAGGAGGTGATGGAATCACCATTCCTGAAGGTGTGCAAGAAAAAACTGGATGTGGCATAGTGACATGGTTTAATTTACACGGTTGTGATCAGCCAAAGGTTGAACTTGAATATAGGATCTCAGAGGTACATCCCAGCATAAAAGATTTTGTGATTCTGTGATCTCAGAGGTACATCCCATCATAAAAGATTTTGTGATTCTGTAGTTGCTGGCCTCTGTCTGCCTTCAGCATTAGGACCAGAGACACCAAGTAGCTTGCAACAGCAGCTGGGGAACACAACTCATCCAAATTTGCTTGGCAGCATGGAAGCAATGCGAAAAGTACAATTGCTTTTCAAGCTAAGTAATAAAAGCCTCTGTCTTTTAGTGTTGTTGTCTTAAGTGGTGCTACGGGATGCTGAAAAGTTAAAATGTGTGGGAGGAGTGTTTGCTTAAAGCTTCATGCTTCTCTTCAGGGTTGCTCTTTGGATTTTCTGTCCCCAGCCACCAAGGAGCACTATCAGCCTGTTTTCCTGTGTCCTTCTCCCATTCCTTCTTCCAGCCCTTCAAACTGTAGGTGAACTTCCACTACAGCCCTTCCCTCACTGTGAATATTTATTTGGGTTTTCTTCCTTGTATATAGCTACCTAATGCTCTTGCACCTGAAGCCTCCATCTCTGTTAAATTTAATTGGCAAGGACAGCAACAAGATCAAAAACTTTTGAGAGGCATATGGGATTGTCAGATATAAACAGTGTTGTTACAAAAGACTAATTTTTTTAGGAAGTCAGCAAGGTCAACATTATTTCACAGTGTTGTCTGTGTTCTGAAGGCATGTCTGTACAGGGTAGTGTGGTGCCTCACTGGGACCTGGGCAAGCTCCAGCTGAACCTTCATGCCAATGACACAGCATGTATGGAGATAACTTTGAATATAGGTGGCATATCTTCTGTTTGGGGCAGCTGTGATGTTTCCAGTTTGGGAACTAGCTTATCTGGTGTTAGACTGAGTAAGCTTTCCAGTATAATGTATTGTGCAATGCAGACATACCTAATAGTAGAACTCCCTTGAAAGCTGCTGTCCAAATGTGGATTAGAGGCCAAATCTGGGCTAATTTGAGCAAAAAACTCCTGAGATGCAAGTCCTTTTTAAAAAACACATATGCCATCCAAATGTAACTGATGTTACAGTACACCATTTACTGGCTCCTCACATCTGGACATCACACTGTACCTCTTATCCTCTCTGGGCTGCTATCAGGTCATCCACTTGAAGTATGGTGGTTCACATCCAAGAACACTTAGGGAGAGAATACTAGAAAAAAGTAATGGGGGTACAGACCAATTCTCTCTGGATTAAGGTGAGAAAGTAAAGGAAATTGGGGTTGCATGCACAGCAGGACATGGTTTACAGGGAGCTGGGGGCATTTCTGACAGCTCTGGGAATATGAATTGTAGCATTGCAATGTTTCCACCTGCTTTTTTCTTGTCAAAATCCAGTCCTAAGAGCAAAACTGCTGTTTTCAGAGTCAATGTTTCAATGGGCCCTGAAACTCCCACACATGCTCCATCTGTTCTGAGAGTTGCTATGCCTTAGAAGGGAGAGAGGATAAATTTATTCCGGGGTCACTTGACGCAGCATGTTCTGCAGATACAGCCTGCCCCCCACACATATGCTTTTCATATGCAGATTGCTCTAAAACTCCAAATGGCCCAGCCCTAATAATCCAAATACTGATTTGCTGCAGCAAGTGTGTTCTGTTGAGAGGCGTTGTCCTTCTGTCAAAGGGTCCTTGAGATATGAAAGAGGGATGTGTATAGCATTTGCTGGACTGTCACAATTTCTTCAATGCACAGCAGGGGAAAACCTGTAACTACCAAATCCTCACAAATAGGCTCTCTGACTTTGCACCAGTCTTCATGTATGTCATGTTATCACAGACCAAATCCTTCACTACCTTTGTTCAAGGGGATTTGATATCTAGCATTTCTTCAGAGACTCCTTGCTGAGGGACACTGATCCAACACTGAAGTCTGCTGGGCCAAGGTGGGCACAGTGCTGGCAGAGGTGGATGTTCCTATCTCAGTGCAAACTCACCCTGTGTTGCTCTTGGCCTACCACCCACTCTTTTTCCACAATGTCTGTCTGCAGTGGCTTGAAGGAGTGAGGGTTGACCTCTGGATGCTCTGATCCTCCCCCATGCAAAAGATTTCTATGGGCACAAGCAGCACCAAGAAGAGCGAAAGCAGAGAGTGCTCATATATGCAGGTTTTGGGCAGTTGTCCCAAACACCGATGATGGCATTTCCCCAGCCCTTCTGCTACAGTTCTTTCAGGTGATGCTGGCTGATGAGGTGGGAGCCATCACACTACATAGGAAAAGCAACATTATTGTTACATTCTTGAAGCTTCTGAAAAATGAGTGCTATCTGGTAGGGACATTGATGGTTCCTGGTACTTTCCAAAAAAACCTGAATCCAGAGCTTAAAGACTTGAAGCACAATTGACCTAAACCTCTCAATACTGGGAAATTTGAGATTTGCCTTCCACAATATCACTTTACCTTAGCTCCTCTCCTAAAAGCAGTACTCCTCTTGCCTTTGTCAGAGTTTTTCAGAGTGCTCCATTCCTGAATCCATGAAAAATAAGTTGGGATGCAGGGGCCCTGCGAGGGCACAGGGAGGCCCAGCCTTTTGTGGGAAAAGGTTGAGTTGAAGTCAGATGTGAAGAAGGAGAAGCTGAGTACTGTGTGTCCTTGCTCACTTGTCTCACCCCAATGGGGAATGGATTCCATAGATGCCCATAATGAGGTCAGAAGATGAAGGCATAAAGAAGTACCTACACCTCTGAACTCCCCATTTTCACCAGACAAAGAGATGGAGCTCTTCCAAGTCACTTCCATTCGCTCCTGGAGCATCTCAAATGCAGAACAGCAGTGCTTAAGGATGCCCATAAATCATTAAGTAAGCAAGCAAGCTATAAAAAACATGTGCAAACAAACCTTGTGCTATGATCTGTGTGTATAGTTTGAGATTATAAAGCTAGCACCAATGAGTTAGCTACAAAAGTATACCCAGCACTGCACTGGAGATTAAGATAATCTGTGTTGGAAAATACTACTCTTTATCCCATGAGCTATTGTTATTGGCCTAAAATATGCTCATTACCATAGTTACATGGAAGTTTTCAACCGGAACTAAAGTTCAGGTAGCCAAGACTAAGAAATGCTGGCTCAGTTTGTGAAACAGGAATGCCGATTTCATCCCTGTTTATTCCAGTAGTTTTGTATTATATTCTAGCAGTCTTTATAATTTGAGAGTTTTGCCAATTCCCTTCACTTTTCCTTGTGTTTACCAGAGTGCGTAAGATCCTCTTGGTTCTTTGGCAGAGAGTGTGAGAGCAGCCTGGCCTGGTGGAGCAGTGAGACAGGAGCCAGCACTGAGGGCAGTGGCAGTGGGCAGCTACCTGGGGCTTTTCCATCTCTTCCAGCAGTTTGTGTTTCCATCTACCACTTGTTTTGCTGTTTGCAGCACTTTATTCTTGTCACTCCTCATCTGCTTTGTGCTCTCCAAGATGTATTAAACAAAAGATATCACCAGGTGAAATCATGCATCAAACATTTTTCCCTGCCTCAGCAGCACCTGCAAAGTGTGCCAGTATCTATCTGGCATTCTCCAGTTAGGCACACTCCTGTGGAATGAGTGCCTCCACATTAGTGCTGGATCCTGAGAGAGCAGGCCTCCCACTTCACCATCAGACACTGAGTATTATAAAACAGACATATTTTGATTGACTCTGAGACAAAATAACTGTTACAAGTTTATAGCACTTGGAGGGCCTTCCCAATAGGGCTATTTGATTTCCCTCTTTGATTGCTCTTGTACAATACTGTATTACCTCCTGTGGCAAGTGCGCATGTAGCAAGTCTTTGGGAGCCTGGTGAACCAGCTGAAATGTGATTTCCAGAGCCTTTGGCAGGGATACAGATGCAGTCTTGGTGCTGCTCCCACTGACTCACCTTTTCATCTCCTGCCTCACAGGTCACAGCTGAAGGATGTTCCTAGTTTGGGTTTGCTGTTATTTTTCCCACACTGTAGTATCACAAAAAACCCAGGACAGATGGTGTTCTTTGATCTGAGAACTGGGATGACTATAAACAGGCTAGCAGAAACCATTGTTATACAACAATACAAATGTTTAAAAAATGTGCAAAACCCAGGAAGATGGGATTAAGATATACCCCAAATGAAATGGTTGTGTAAGACTGGATAGATTCAGTTTGTGCCAGTCTTTTCTGCCTCCAGCCCACAAATAATATTGCCAGATAGTAAGAGGCTGAACATTTCTGATTATGTTTGTAAAAGCTGTTACTTCAAGTGCATTGATCTGGCCCAAAGAGCAAAGGTATGTTGGCACCAGTGAATAGAGTCTTCTGCTAGTTACTAAACAATTTGAGCCTGGTTCCTCATGTTGCAATACATTGAAATATTTCGTAATGTCTGATGTCTGACTCATGACCATTCTATGGATTTATCTGAAGACAGGACATGCAAGATTGAAAGGGAATTTTCTGTATTGAACCGAGGGATGGCTCAAGGGAAGCCTGCAATGATTCAGTGCAGGAGAAAGGGTGGGCTTTGGGTTTCACAGCCTTAGGGGCAATGCTATTTTGTTAGATCTGGTTTCCATGGACATAACCCAGGAGTGTCATTCCCAAAGATTTGCGTAGCAGCTTGAATGGGGATGCATTTTTAGCTTTTGCCATCTGTAGATTAAAAGGTCAGCTTTTGCATCACTGGGTACACAAGTCATTTAGTACCATGAAATGTTTCACCGGCTTATGGTTTAAACATCAGCTTCCAGCCCCGAACCAGGGGTTCAGCAATATCGCCTTTGATTAAATGGTGCTAGCAAGATTAAATTTGACCCCATGCATGCAAAAAGTTAATAAATTAAAGTTTGATATCCACAGCCATTCAAGGCAGGGTGAAAATAGGTAAACTATTTTTAGGAAGAATGATTATTGCCTACTCCTTTCATGACTTAGACCTTGGGGTAGATTATGCACTTCAGTGGCAAAAGGAGAAGGAATCTAGCTCTGAAGTACTGTCTCACCCTGTGATAAAAGCCAAGAGAGGTTTTTTTCTTGGCCCTTTATTATGGGCCAAGAGAGGCCCCTCTTCACTTTTCTCAGGGATGATTGTGCCAGAGACATGTTGGGGAAAGATGCATCCCAGCCGACATCTCATTGAGGCAAGCAATTACTTTCTCCAGCAATACTCCCACTAATTAAAATTTCTACAGAGTAACACAAGAAAGATATTGTGTTAAATATTTCAGAAGCTGTAAAAAATGCATTAGAGGAGAGTTTTTGCAGGCTGCAAGTCTTCCAGCCACCTGGCACACTCAGGTCCTGCTTGAAGTCCCTGATGTGACCAGTTCCCAGTCCACAGACCTGTCACAGGAAAAACAGGCTCACCTAGGGGGAATTATTTCACTTTATTAGAAATCAAATCAGGGTAGGATAATAATAAATAAAAATTAAATTTAAAACTACCTTTCTCCTACTTTCTCTTTTTCCCAGGCTCAACTTCACTCCCATTTTCTCTGACCTCTTCTACAAGCAGTATCAGGGGACTGAGAATTGGGGTTGCAGCCAGTATATAATTTTCTGTCACTGCCATTCCTCCCTCCTCAAGGTGAGGACTTCTTATGCTCATTCCCTGCTCCAGTGTGGGTTCCTCTCTTCACGGGGTCACACGTACTGCCAGAAGCCTACTCTTGCATGGGCTTCCCACAAGGCCACAGCCTCCTTTGGGAACATACCTGCTCCAGTGTGGGGTTGTCCATGGGATGCAGGTGGATATCTTGGAAAAGCAAAAATGCTGTAGAAAAATAAAGACCTCAGGGCCTTCAGATGAAAGGCATATGAAAAATTAGGTTATCTGATGATCTGTGGGAAATAAGATTTGAAATATACTACGCTTGATCTCACATTCACTGTGGGAAAAGTACGTGTGCATGCAATTAATACACCATATTCAATCGACTTTTCCAGAAATATGCACTTGAACAAAAGTATTTGCTGGAAGAAAGGCCAGAAAAAAAGGCTATTTTCATCTGCTGATGCAGACAGAATGATTCAGGGTAATGCTTCAATCAGAATAACCTCTCAGAGACAAACTACTTCAATAACTGCAAGAATACAAGAAAAAAATGGCTTAATTTTTCTGCTTGGAAGAGAAAGCTGTGAGTCTGTGGTGAGGTTTCTGAACTAGAAATATCTTCTTGATAACAATCGTATCTGCTCAGGTTTCTCTTGCACCTTGCAGTTGTCTTGGCACAGCTAAGAGATCTGGTGTAGTGAGTTCAAGGCAAGATTACATTTTTGCAAGCCGTGGCAGATTCAGACGCGCTAATTGCACTGTGGGGCTCAGGGTGATAGGGGAGCCTGAGGCTGGGAGCCCAAGGGGAGTCTGGCCTCCCTGAATGCAGAGCTTCTGCTAACATGGAAATGAATTAGGTGCAGACTTGAAAAACAGATGCCTGCATTTGTGTTTGATTATGGCTTCGTATCTGCAAGGGATGTTGCAGGGAAGCTGGATCATCACTTTTAGAAGCAGGTATATAAAAGGACTATCAACACCAGCCCTTGTGGTAAAGCAAATAGAAATTCACACAGGATTTCCTGTCAAAAATTAAATCCTGACAGAGTATAATCCTGTATTTTCTTTCAAATACTATGTATTTTTCATATCCCCTTACTAGTATAAAATGAAGAATAACATTTACATGTAGTGAAGATGTGGACCCTTGTGCTTATGTGGGGTTTTTTTCAATTAGTTTAGTTCCTTCTTGCTGTTTCAATTACTAATTGTAAAGTTTGGCTGTCTGATAGAAAATTTGTTTGCTTCTGCATTTGATCCTGGATTCTTTGAGAGAACGCAGCACAATTGTGAAAATATGAACTCAGCACTAGGAAAATATTCTACAGGTCAGAAAACCATGTCATCTTCATGAGCTGCCAGCAGCTCTCTGCACATGAGTACAACTTGGAGAAATTTGGAAAGACAAAGTGGCCTTTGCCTGCACAATAATTTCAGCAGAAGAGAACCAATTTTTAACAAGTGTAATATTCTATGTTATATTCAGTGTACTTGCTGTTGATAAGAAACTTCCACTCACTGCCTGTTTTCCTGTTCTCTAACTCATATCCTTCTTTGTAGAAGGCAACCTAACCCCAAAATATGTGTGCCATCATGATGTAAACAATGGTAATTCTGAAAAATTATTCTATTTGGAGGAAAATGCTCATAAGCACCTCTTTAATTTTACAGCATCAAATAGACACAACTGTTTGTCTACAAAAGCACTTCTGGAGCAATGTCATTACCTGAGTTCAGTGTCACTTATAGTACATTAACAGAGTAGTGGAGGAGTAATCCCTTTACAAACTGTTCTTGCACCAATATATTTCTGGAATTGAATCCTCTTCAGCTCTCAACACAGACTAGCTGCAAACTTAGTTGTGGAAAACCAGAGTATGAAAATGGAAGTTCCTTGCTCTTTAGCTCTTTTGCATCCCTGTCCTTTCCTTGCTCTGAGTCATAAAGATACTACAGGCCCTTTGCAAGCACTCAGTGACAAACATGCTTCCTGGAACCTTGTAACAGTATTTACTCTCAATAAGCACTAAATGTATGTGGATTGCAGGTTTTACATCCAGATATCTCTTGGCAATGTTTTCATCACTTTAAAGTGAAAGGAAACTTAGAATGCTGCCAGTTCTAAGTTTAGTAGTACAGACCATGGGTCATCACAAGTGGAGAAAAACACCAAGAGGAAACAAGGAAAAGAACTGGGGACTTCAGGTGATATTTCTAACACGGAGTATTTTAACCAATAGTTTAAAAGGTTGTGTAAAAGAAGCTGCTTTTATTACCACAACATGGATCCTTGCCCTTCCTGAGAAGCAGTTGCACAAGGTGAAAAGCAAGATCATCTGGATGGTGTAGAAATAGAAAGTTGACAATTTGTACAAATCCAAAGTTCCACACTTTTCACTCAACTAGAACAAACAAACACACAACGACAACAAAAAACCCCAAACAAAACCCAACAAAACAAAACAACCCCAAATCCCCCAAACCAACAATAACAACAACAATAAGGAGTTTACTAGCACTTAAGATACTCTAGGAACATTCTTCTCAAAGCCATTAATTTCTGCATTTGGTAATAAATATCCCTGGATTTGTGATACATGTAACTTCACTCCCATCTTAACAATTTATTTTAAAGACCTGATCAAAGTAAGCATGCTTACATGGCATTGGTTTTGTGCAAAACCTTGATCATTCAATAGTATGATGGAGTTCATAATGCCTACATAAAATGTCTGCGTTTAACCTTCTGTGCAAAATCTGACCTTCCCACTAATCAGTTCTTAGGAGGAAATCTTGAGCCCCATTAATGTCAGTGGCAAAACTCACAGTGACCTTAACATTTATGCATGATGGAAACAATAGAATCAGAGCAAGCTGGCCAATTTTTCCATGGAACTATTATTTATTAAATGATTATTTTATTCATTGATTCTATGATGCAATAAAATTTAAATATTTTAAATTTATTTTGTCCTTGCCATCATGATTATTCAGTGGATAAACCTGTGAAAGCTAGGATTACTTAGTTGTTAGGTTGGTGATTTTTTTGAAAACTGAACTTAAAACTATCTGCAAGCCTAGAGCACAGATGTTAATGGCAAGTTAATTGCAATGGAAATGCACATAATTCTTTGACTCTTCTTACTGTTGGACGACTGCTGATAAACATACTGTGAAGTCTTTGAATTTCACTCCTATTCTAAACCAGTCATGAATTCCAACAAAAGACTGTTTTGAGGCTATGAATGACTTATAAATACTCCCAGTTCACATGGGGAGGCATGTAACAGGATTTTCTTTCACCTAACTGAAGGATTTGGATTTGTCCAATTTGATACCAACTTAGTTTATGAGAAGTGCCACATGACATTGTGTAGCAGCAGGGACACAATGCAGCTGCTGCTGCACAATGTGAACTTTTGACTAGCAGAATCTAAACGCAGTGGGTGGATAGTGATGAATTCAAAAGATTGTAGCCAAGTCAACAATTGACTGAGGTGATTTTAGAAATTTCTTTAAAAATCCATATGGAAAAGCATTTGTAAAGAATACAAGGGAATGTTTAGGAAGAAATACTGTTTTGCTTCACCTGGTTATTGTGCTGAAATACATATCCTCACATGTAGGAAGTGTTTATTATGTGAAGGGAATTAAAGCTACATGTGAATAGGAAGGAGAAGATAATAAATATATAACAGAAACAGATAACAGAAAATAAAGTACCTTAGGGTAGTACTAGAGTTTATAAATAAAATGAATTTTACTAATCTTTTTATACATGTTTTTCTTTATAAAGCGGTGTAGGGGAACTATCCAAACATTCTGAAGCTGTGGAAAGAAAATATTTCCCTGACATTCCTTTCAGTCTTTTTTCAGTGCTGAAATGTTAGTTCAGTGGATGTGTCTTGGCCCCTGCAACAGCACTGGTCTGGTCTGGTCTGGTCTGTTCCCACAACTGAAACTCTCTTGTCATCTCTCCACTTGTTTGTTACTGTATTTGTCATTGTTTACATCTATTTCATGTAGCTGTAAATGAGCCTTTACCTCATTTAGGGTCATTTAGGTATGATGAAATGACAAACAGTGTTCAGGTCTTTCAAACACAGGAAGCCAGGACAAGAAGAGGATCGTTTAATAGGGTCTAAGAGGAAACAGTCTCCTTGGAAATGGAGATTTATTTACAAACACATCAAGCAAGAGGGACCCTCAGGCCCTGGGGGAGAGGAAGGGTGCCGTTTTTTCTGTAAACATCATCTTAACATGTCATATCAGACCACTGGCAGGGCTAGGGTTGAACAGATCTGTCCAGTGGATCATCTTTGGCTGACTCATAGTGGTGGTAGTGGAGCTCGTGCCAGGAGGGATGCTGAGGGCTGGCACCTTTTGCTTTCTTCATGGTATGGGTATAGGACACTAGTAGAAACCTTTGCTGGCTGGATCCCAGGTATTGTAGAGGATGCCTGTTTCTGTGCTCATCAAAAATACTTGGAGAATATCTGGACTCAGTCTAGGCAAGCACTTTGTGAAGATGGATACTTCAGAAAGAAAATATATACTGATGAGATGTCTTAAAATAAGATAGAGAAGAATCTTAGTCCAGACCAGGAGTACAGTAGCTTTGAATTTTGAAGAAGCTCTCTAGTCATTAGTTGAGCTTTGCTGTATTAGCTCTCTTCTCAGCATTGAGACTTTGAAGATTTCTTCCCCAGGAGCATCTAGAGGAGTTGAAGAGTATGGATGGTTTAAAAACAGAGTGACCACTCATCTCATATCTGTTCATCATAAACTGCAGATGACTGTGCACACTAATTGAAAACATCCAGGCTCAACATAGGTAACACGTAATTAATAAAAGAAAATTCACAGTATTTAAATCTTTTCTGCCTTCCAGGGTTACAATGAGAATGCATCTTTTGTTTTGTTCTGCCCAGAGGAGAGGGACATCAGGCTTTAGGTCACCAGACAGTTGTGTGTGGAAGGCTCTCCGTGGCCATTGCGTTCTGAGAGAAGGCTCATCTCCTCTGCTTCTGCTGTGCAGCATACCCTGAGGGTGTGAATACTTTCCATGCATCACCAAACTTGTCCACTTTCTTGTTTTGCCTTTTCATTATGTTTTGCCACTTCTTTTTCTCCAGGAGTTGACAGTAGCCAGGCCCAGATCAGGGGAGGATCACTGAGCTGAGTGAGCTTTGGCTACCACTGACTTCAGCAGCCTCCTCTGCCTGCCATTAACATTAGTATTCATATTTGCTGGAAGCAGTGCTGGGGTCTCCTAACAGATGCCAAAATCCCTTGCCAGAGTCTTATCCCCTGTGCATCAGCTGGAGTGCCTGTACCCATCTTTGGATCAATTACTGAATCTGGATATACCAGCTGTTGGAGACATAGCTGTTGTTGTAGGAGGCAATGGCTCCTGCCTCAACATCTTTCCTTGCAAATCTCAATGTCTTCCCAGCCTTTGGCTGCATGGAGAGTTTTGCTTTACTGTGAACTGAATAAGGACTCCACAGTTCGGACCTGCATGCGAAATTCATCAGGTTGTGACAGCTCAGGTTTTCAAGTGTTTTGACCACCTTCCAAGAGCCTTTCAGTGTAACATAATCTGGTAATTAATTTCACACAGAGGTGCAAAGGATGCAAATAAGCGACTCTTTGCCTACTGCTACTGTCTATATTCGTTAGTGAGACAGATTGCCAAGTGTCCACACAACCACACAAAAAAATGTAAAATGCAAGCAGACAGGAAAGAAATTAAACAAGTACATTTATTCTGTATTTCTCTCATTTAGAAAACAATCAAAATAGCAGTATTTATCAGTGATCTGCCATTTTCCTTTCTCACTAATTACTTTTTGTAAATGGAAGAATCACTTAAAATTGTGTTGAATAGAAAATGGGGATGTTTCAAAGCTGCATTCCAGGTGAAGGGGGACTGAGACGGTGTGTGATTCCCATTCCAACTGCATGCTGCTTGCAGGACTGATTGCTCACTTCCCAGCAGCAGCCCCCGAAGAAGGACCAGCTGTACAGGCACCTGCCCAGTCCTCCAGGATGTGCAGCAGCGTGTGATGCCTCCAGGGTCAGTCTCTATGGTGGGCTGCATTTTGGCCTTCAGGTGTGAATTAAGATCAGGTATCACATCTATGTAATGACTGTCTCTCAGCAACAGTATTTATTGAAAATCCATCATATATGAGAGTGATTTTTGTATTGAAGGTGAAAAAATATTAAGGCTTTTTCACCAGATGGGAGGATCACAGGAGAACAGGGTGGGGATTTGTGATGAGACTCAAAATGACTGACATGTGCATGTTGCACTTTGAAATTAAAAAGCTTTCAAATGAATCAGTGAAACCCTACCCCCTTCTCCTCCCCCTCCCCCATCCCAGTACAGATTTGCACAATCTGGTCAACAAGAGTGACCTGATCTGGTGCTTTCAGCCATTATCCTCCATGGAATTAATGGGTGATTGAGCCATCATCATCCTGCCAAGACTTAGTGAAGTATCGTTGTCAGGAGCTAGTGGCCATCTGTTCAGCAGACTTGTAGTAAAAAAGCATAAAGAAATTGAAATAGGGGAAAGCTGCATAAAACCACAACTTCTCATTATTTCATATTACTTCATATTGATATTTTGAACTTAAAACAACTACATACTGATTTTCATTAGTACATTTTTTCCCAGACTATTTTAAAAGATGGTGTCACAAATAACCCTAATGAGATTTTCAGAAAAGGCACTTTCTTTAGTTAGTATATAACCTACATAAACAAACCACAGACAAAACATAGCTGTATGCTTTCAGTATTAGATTTTTTGTTTTCTAACAGGAATGTGGAATTGTTTGCCTTCCAAAACATTTTTTTTCTAATAAATGTCCTGCTCAAACTTCACTTATGGTAGAGTGACTTAATGGTTTTGCAAAGATTAAACCCACTGCAAAGCAGCTTTATCCATCCCAACCCAACTCAAGATACTTCCCAAAATTTAGGCATATGATTTAAAATATGTCCTTGTAAGGGTAGCAATTCTAATGATAGGTTTGTTATGAAATAAAGATACTAGCTGAGGTAAAACTTGTTTTGGTCCTTCCAGGTAAGCTCACTTGAACTTGTTGAATCAAAACAGAGTCCACAGTCCTTAAATAAATGTTATTTACATCTGAGGAGCAATACTCAGGAATGTCAGCAGTTCTAACTGACAATTAGAAAGACATTGCCAAATCTGGGTAACGAATCAGTTATTAGTAGAGGAGTCAGACAGCGCTAATCTGTTCACCAGCTAGTCAGCACTTTCAAACAGCCTGTGGAGCTGGCAGATGCTGTTTAATTAGCACAGACATCTACTGTTGTAGCGATGCTGGGAACAGTCAGTGGTCAAGAAGCCGTATTTGTCCCTTTGATTAAGAGAAGTGTTCGAGTGCCCCCTTCTTCTCAGCATGCTTTCTCTATTTGTTTATGTTGTCTTTCTGAAGATGCATTGTTCTGGATGTCAAGCACATATCTTCTTCATTGACTTAGGAGATTTGGCTTTAAAAAAAAAACCCAAATACCTGTCTCTTTGGCTTCCTGGGTGGAGAAAATGTTGCAATACTGTGTTTGGGACACTGCAGCTCACTGTGCACAGCACAGCAAGCCCACACCCAGAGCACTCTTGGCCCAGACCCCACTGCCTTTGAATGTTGCTGCCGAGGACAGGGATAGGGGCTGGGATGCTGCTGTGTGGGGGCATATGCTGGGCTGCACCTCGGCAGACACAGCCATTGTGATGCAGATACAGCCATTGCTCACATCTGGGAAGGAACTCAAAGGGCTGATCCTGGGGCTTCTCAGCACAGTGAGGTCCGGGCCCTGGGAGGGAAGAGGGTGAAAGCAAGGCTGTGCAAGCATCCACAGTGACCGTGTGGGTTTCTTCCTCAGAGGCAGGGCACCTGTGTGCCAGGGCTTGAAGGACCAGCACAGCCTGAGTGCCAGCAGGCTGGCACTATCTGCCACAGTGGCCCTGTTCTCTCACTATGCTGGTCTCTTAATAGCCAAGGATGATTGGATTCACTTTTGACTGTCTAGCAAATGCTCCCTGCACCAGCAAGGCAGGGTCAGTTTCTGCACATGAGGCTTCTCCTGAAATCCTGAATCCTGAAGCCTCTGATGATAGGGAGCAAGGGGACACGTGCATGCAAATACACACACACGGGCATGCTAATAAGCACGAGAGCCTGGCACGAGTCTTCTAGGAGCAAGGAGCAACCCCTGTGTCTGGGGAACTGAAGAAAAGCTTCTTGTTTAGGGAAATAGCAAACTCGGGAATTTAACTGCTGCTTTAATTAAATGCAAGTTGACAAGCAAGTGGTGAATGAAAGCTGCTCCCTGGTCTCCTTGCACTCCCCAGACAGTCCATCCCAGGGGCACAATTGTGCAGGGGTGACTCACTAATTCCTTTGCTACTGAACACCTCACCCCCACTTCCCCAGTTTATTTCCATGCATACAGCTGTATTGCAGCACCTGGCTGCAGACTGGGGTCTTGCACTGCATATTCACCATACCTTATGGAATAGAAGAAAAAATAATTTCTTCTGGTTCTGGATTATCTCTGGCATGAAATTTGTTTCTTGGAGTTTAATTCTCCTGCTGTCCTGCTGCTGAGACTGCTACCTGCTCCATGACGTGTACGGCTGTGGTGACATTGAGTTCACCAAAGCTGTCTCAAGACAACTTGACAACTTCCTGATAGCACGTAAAGGTGCTTCAATTGTGTCCATCAATTTTGAATCCATGATTTCTTTATTCATGGTATGGTTAAGGCAATTCTGACAAATCTCTTCAGTTTCAATCCCATTTTTTTCATCACTTTGTTTTCCTTAGAGATTTGAATCACGTACCTGGGAGAGCTTTGACAGGTAGAATCATAGAATAGTTTGGGTTGGGAGGGACCTTTTAAATATCATGTATTCGACCACCCCTGCAATGGGCAGTGACATCTTCCTCTAGATTAGGTGGGTCAAATTATGGGTTAAGTATGACATTGTGTAAAGGCCGTTATTAAGATATCCTTATGACAAAATTACCTGGTTGGCTCTGCAAATGCCTTTTCTATCCAGCATGGCACAAATTTTCTAGTGCAGAGCTCTACAGAGTACCTCTAGGACTGCTTTGGCACAATTAAGCTTACAGTCAGGTTGGACAAGGCTGTGAGTGGAGAAGGACACCCAGTATAATCTACTTGGCCTGGACAAACTGGACTTCCAAAAGGCAATACATGCATGTGTGTCTGTCCCTGGAGCAGTTTTGCTCAAAATTACTCTATCGCATGGCTCCTTCAATTCAATCGAGCAGCTTTGGACTACAGATAGTAATGAAGCCCTGGGAGCTAAGGTCTTCAGCAGTGTCAAATGTACATTTAATTAAAAGTAATAACTGCTGCAAGCTTACTCATGAGAACACATAATATTCAATAATACATTATCTTATGAATGTTCCCTGTGCATTTATTATTCGCATTTTAACAGATGGATCCTTTAATATTTTAAACTTGGGAAGACATTTACTGGAATGCATATTTAAGATCTGTATCAGCTAGGAGGTATTTTGGGGTTTTGGTTTTTTAAAATTGAAACCATGTAAATTCATGGGCATAAAAGATATTATTAATTTCCCCAACAAAACACAGGGAAAAAACCAAACTCAAATCAGAGGGTAGTTATTGGATTCAGACGTTAACCAAGACAGTTTCTTGTGTTGTCTGTGTGGCACTAATGGATACATATACTGTCCAAAAAGCTCTTTGTCCAGAAAAGGGTTTATCTCTTTCTGACGGAAGGCTAGACAGACATAAATTGTTTCAGCGACCTTTTGCCCCATGATATTGCTGAATTATGTTGGAGCGGAGGTGGATTTAGGGATTTAGTAAAATGGTAAGCCCCTCTGACCTTAATTACTCTAATGCCTCCTTTAATCCCATCAGAACTATGCAAATGAAATGTACTTCCTGCCTTTAGAATGAAGATTTCTTGGTCAGTTTTAAGCTGCAACCAGAGCACATAATGTTAAAATTGTAACAAGAAGACTTTCAGGCCACCTGTTGGTCATTCCTGCATGGGTGTGGTGCAGGACTGTGCTGGGGAGTCTCACTTGGCCAGCCATAGGGAAGGAGCTGGGTGGTTGCTCCATTTCTCCTGCCCATTGAGTTCATGGGGTGGATTCCACCACAGAGCCTGCCTGAGTGGGAACTCAAGCTTCATTAGTTTTGATCTACTTCCACACATATATTAAGGACTAACCTACAAGCTGATAGCATGAAGGGCATATACATATGTGTGTGTATTTGTCTGTGTATGAGAAAGGCAAAGGCTATGAAGATCTAAGGGTAGCTGCCATGGAGACTGAGAACAAGCATTAATTTTGCTGCTGTTCTGCATGTTTCAGACTTAAATGTGTCATCCTAAATAATGTGGTTTTTGTCCCCCTCCTCCCTGTCCAAAATACTTTCACTCAAAAATATATCTACAATTGTCTTGAGTATTGGACTGTTACAAATATTCAGTGGATGTCCAGAGATGCACACATCCCTCACTTTTTCTTGAGTATCACCATAGGAGGCAGTAGCTTAGGCTTAGCCATACAGGGTGCTGGAAGTGGCTTGGCTGTTCATGTAAGCATGTGCTTAACTCCAAATGGTTGCCTAACTTGCTGGCTTCAAGATCAGTGCATCAAGCAACAGATCTGCTTGTGCCAGCACCAGGAAAGGCTGCTGCCATCCCTATGCCCTGATGTTTCCCCCGTGCCAAACAAGAGTGACAGACCCATGGGTCCCTGCCACTCACCTGCAGCATGCCAGCAATGCTTAGGGCATAGGCCTGCTGTGTGCTTTTTCTTTAATGGGCTCAAATCTGTGTTCCTATGGTGCATTGGGCAGACGTACACATTGCACTCCTCCTTCAGTTCCTGTCTGCTTGGAGCAGGAAATAAGGCAGAGGCATTGCTCTCAGCACCCTGGAACAACTGCGTCATCACAGGAGAATGCCTGGAGAACAGTAAATATCTCACCTGTAGGCCAGACACTTCTGTTTATAGGCACCATTTGTGGCTTTGATATGACTGTGAAAAAACCCAAATGCAATGCAACCTATAGTTCATGACATTTTTAGCTACTTTTCATGCCTATGGTTTTGCAGAAGGCATTTGCTATTCAAAATTGGTTATAGAAGAAATTAGATGCTACAAAAAATTTATTTGACCTGATGATTGGGAATTCCTTTTTCCAAACATCCTACATTCAAATTTTATTAGAAACACTTAAATAATCACAAAGCAATGCACAGAAATCTTTCTTCTGTCTTGCTGTATATGCATAATTCCTAAAATAAGATTTTGGCTTATTATTATTATAAATAGCTACAATTATGAGCTTATAATTAACTTCAGTGAAAGTACTTTCAGGATTAATTCAAATTCACTTCTCTTTGATAATGTGAGGCCAGTATTTACTGAAAAATGTCTAGCAAAGATCTGAATTCAGATGACACTTATTTTGCTTTACTGGGACTAATTTTTTGCAGGATTTTTTCAGTCATTACTCCGGATCTATGATCATGTTTAGCTTTGAGAAAGACAGCAAAGAAAATCTGGAAAATAACTCACTACTGAGTCTGACATATGCTATGATCAAAGAAATACAATGCATGAAATGAAATTAAATGAAAGAAGAAAAAAGAAAGACAAAAGAAGAATGAAAATAAAATTGAAAATAAAAGTAAAAGTAAAAAAAAGAAGAAAAGGAAAAGGAAAAGGAAAAGGAAAAGGAAAAGGAAAAGGAAAAGGAAAAGGAAAAGGAAAAGGAAAGGAAAGAAAAGAAAAGAAAAGAAAAGAAAAGAAAAGAAAAGAAAAGAAAAGGAAAAGAAAAGAAAAGAAAAAAGAAAAAGAAAAGAAAAGAAGAAAAAAAGAAATCTACCAATGGTTGACTAGAATGGGCAAAGGATATCAACAGCCAACATAAAAGCTTGTACACCTTACAGCAGTATTTAAAAAAATTGGGATAAGGGTTCCATTCTTCGTTAAAAAAAAGGGAAAAAACATTTAAATTTTTTTCCAATTATGACATCTGAGATAACTTACTAAAGCTAATGAAGAAGTGTAAATGTGGGATTTGAGTTCTGGATACTTTTGATATATTAAATATTAAATGAAATAAAATTATATTTCTGAAGAATGGGTTAGCAGTCTGTGGTATCTGGCTGCTGGGCAATGTCACTGAATTGGAAAACATATTAGGAAGCACAGGCTACTACCCAAATTTACACCTCATCTTTGAGAAATGTTCACATCGCTGCGATAGCTTTGATAAACCAGACTGAGTAGATTGTCTGCAGCTTCAGAAAAGCTGAGGTGCAGCTGAAAGCCATCATGGCATTTCTTCACTGCTTGGGGATCTTGCCTGACCACCAGATAGAGGTGTATTGGTGAAAATCAGCATAAGAATGATGCTATTAATCAGCCTGAAGCAGATTGCATCTGGCAGGACACAACAGCTTGGAAGTGTCACTTGAAGAATAGTCTGATTAGACATACCCAGCTTGCTTGGACTAGGAAAGCAGTGTGAAAGTTTAGACACCAGCAGAGCTGGGGTCTTCCAGTCACTTACACTGCTGAATGGTGGTCAGGCTGGATTCATCATGTGCAATGGGATAAGGGATGTCCCTGGGGAAGCACCAATCACCGTCACAGCCACATGCACGGTGGAAAGGTCAAGTGTACTCATGCTAAGCACAGAATCACAGAATTGCTGGGGTTGGAAGTGATCTCTGGAGATAACCTCATCCAACTCCACTGCCAAGGCAGGGTCACCTAGAGCAAATTACACAAGAATGTGTCCAAGGAGGTGTTGAATGTCTCAGGAGAGGGACATTGCAGGACCTCCCCAGGCATCCTGTCACGGTGCTCTGTTATCACCAATGTAAAGAAGTCCTGCCCCATGCTAAGGAGAAACTGCTTGTGTCATTGCTCTTTGTCATGTCACTGGACACCACTGAAAAGTCTGGCACCATCCTCTTGGCACTCACCTTTGAGATGTTTATATGCATTGATGAGATCCCCTCTCTGTCTTCTCTTCTCTACACTAAACAGGCCCAGCTCCCTCAGTCTCTCCTTGTAAGAGAGATGCTCCAGACCCCTCATCATCTTTGTGACCCTTCACTGGACCCTCTCAGGAGCTCCTTTTCTCTCTGGTACTGAGGAGCCCAGAAGTGGACACAGCAGTCCAGATGTGGCCTCACCAGTGCCCAGCAGAGGGGGAGGATCAGCTCCTTTGACCTGCTGGCCACACTCTTCCCAGTGCACTCCAGGATCCCACTGGGCCTCCTGGCCACAAGGGCACACTGCTGCTTCATTGTCACCTTGAGAGCCACCAAGACTCCCAGGTGCTTCTCTGCAGAGCTGCTCTTCAGTGGGGCAGCCCCAGCCTGTGCTGGTATTTGGGGTTATTCCTGCCCAGGTGCAGGACCCTGCACTTGCCCTTGTTGAACCTCATCAGGGTTCTCTCTGCCCAACTCTCCAGCCTACCAAGGTGCAACCAAAAGGCAGCAGAGCCTTCAGGTGTATCAGCCACTCCCCCAGTTTGTATCATCAGCAAACCTGCTGAGGTACCTTGGATCCCTTCATCCAGGCCAGTGATAAACAAGTTGAGAGAGACTGGACCCAGTATTGATCCCTGGGGAACACCACTGACTACAGGCCTCCAACTGGATTCTGCTGCCCTGATCCTGACCCTCTGAGCTCTGCCATTCAGCCAGTCCTTGGTCCCCCCCACTGTCCATTCATCTGAACCACGTTTCCTGTGCTTACCTATGGGGATATTGTGGAAGATGGTGTCCAAAGCCTTGCTGAAGTGGAGGCAGAGCAACCACTGCTCTCCCCTCATCTATCCATCCTGCCCTGCCATCACAGAAGGCTGTCAGATTGGTCAAACGTGATTTCCCTTGGGGAGTCCCTGCTGAGTTCTCCTGCTGACCTTTTCTTCTTCATGCTTGGTGATGGTCTCCAGAATGTTCTGTTCCATGACCTTTCCGGGGATGGAGGTGAGGCTGACTGTACTGGCTGGCTAGTAGTTTCCTGGACCCCCCTCCTTCTTGCCAGTTTTGAAGATGGGAGTAACACTGGCTGTCCTTTGGCCATCGGGCCCGGTTCATTTTTTCTATGATTTTTCAAAGATGGGGGAGAGTGGCTTAGCTACAGCATCTGCCAGCTCCCTCAGCACCTGTGGGTGCATCTCATCAGGGCCTGTGGATACATGTGTGTTAGAAGTCTGCCTAGTTGATGTCTAACCCAACCCTCAGCCACCAAGGGGAAGTCTTCCTTTCTCCAGCTTTCTTCTCTTACCACTGAAGTATGAGTCTTCTGAGAGTCTTCCTCACAGTGATGACTGGCGCAAAGAAGGCATTCAGTAATTCTGCCTTCTCTCTGTCCTCTCTTACCAGGACACCCATCTACTTCAGCAGTGGCCTAATATTTTTCCCAGTATTTTTGATGCTGATGTAGTTGTAGAAGCTGTTCCTGTTGTGTGTTAACACAGCACCAGAGCTACGTCAGCCTCAGTTGTCAAGAATAAGCAGAGATGTGCCCATCTGTAGTCTAGGCCCTCTCTGTGGCTTGCCTTGGGGAATATTTTTCTATGTAACTGAACACATAGCACTGTGTTTTGCTTGTCATACCTGCGGAAGATGGAGTGGTATTTCCCATTTAAACAGGCCTTCCTATCTGCATCACACCATGCTGGGTCAGAGCCCTGCAGCACACTTCTGTGCAGAGCTGGATCCAGAAAAGTGAAAATGTTGTGCGTGTGGGCAGTCTGCTCTCACTGATGGTGCTGACACAGAAGTCACCACTTCACATCAGGTGAACCTCACTCCAGGTTGTGAGTGGAGCAGGATGTGTTGATCTCCAGAATGCAGGAATTCAAGAAGGCAATTCAAAACAAGGAGTAGAAGAGAACTTCAGATGGGTCAAAAGTAGGAACATAAAGAGTTTGGATCATTCAGAAAATGCTCACTTTGCACTTTGCATTTGTTCACTTTAAGAAACAGCTCAGTAGAAGTTGTATGTTTCACATTGTCTTATCTAGAATAAAACAATAAAGAGCAATTGACTTGTACTGATAACCACATGTGTTGATAGGGCTACTGATACAGAAGCAGTCTGTCAATGGATATACTTGCCCCCTTACATGAAAGTTCTGGTGGAAATAATGCAAGAAATTTGTGCAAACAGCAATAGTAGAGCAAGAGAACATGAGAAAACCGTGTGATCAGGGTCTCTGTCTGAAGTAGCCTCCCTTGGCTGTGCTCCCAGTGAATGAAAGCAGACTGGTGCCTTTGCAGCCATGCAGGACTAGGAGCCATGCTGCAGGCATGCTGTTTTTTTGAGGAAGACAGCAGGACTCCCAGGGGGAGCTCCAATACATGCACAGATGCATCAAGGGTGTGCATGCCAAGGATTGGAAAACAGAACCAGCCCTTCACTTGTTGTCACTGTAGATTTTCTTTGTGTATTGGCAGAAAGAGATGCTGAATAATGTAAGTAAATTCCATCACCCGGCCTCTCCTGACTCTGCAGAGCAACTGCCTCGTGTTGCCTGTTCTGTCTGTCATGCCTCTGTCCCCACTAAAGATGAAGCCTGTGTGTAGCTGCAATGCAAAGCCACAAGTTGCAAGTAGCTATGCCTAGCCCAACCTCATTACCAGGGTTGCTCTCAGAGACTAAAAACATTGTCCTGGCCAGACCAGCTATTCCACATGACTGTATTCAGACTGGTATCTTTAGACCAATCTGCTTTAGTAGGTCATAGACATTGGTGGGCTTTTGCATGTGTTGCCAGCTCTGGCCCCTGTCACAGCATCCTGCTGACCTGGTGCGCTTTGGGAGCCTTTGTGCCAAGCCCAGGCCTCTGAAAAGGATTGGTTGCAGAGATACACTGTGCTAAACTTGCCTTTCAGCCCACTTTCCAGGGAGCATGGGGTGGCTGATTCAGGACTGTTCTGACTGCGTAAAGCAGCTGCCTGAGGTGTTTTCACTTTGCATGGAGATAGCACATGAGAGGCACAAACAGTGGTACTACTTCAGCATACCTTCCCCAGTTTGCTTTCTATCACCAGAGGTACTAGCTGTATGGTAAGGTGGTGAAGTTTCTGCATTCTCTCACTTCCTCTTTCCATTTGGTCTTGCCTTCATGCCGCGTCTCAGCAGATTGTGTGTTTCTGTAACTTCCAGCTTGCTCTGACAGGTCACCCCAACTTCCCCCCATCAGATAATCAAAGGCTCCCTCCATCTCTTTTGTGGTAAGTTATACATAAGAGACCAGATTTAAAACCAATTTCTTATCTAGATGGCAGCAATTTCATTGTTCTGCTTGGAAGACGGACTGTTTATTGGCTAATGCTTTTTAACACTTAGCAAATTCAGAGGCAGACTTGCAGGTGCCAATCTTCCTTTTTTTCCTGCATGTGAATAAGGTAATAAGCCTTACCAGAAGAAAAATGCAGCACATGCCAACTCTGAGAGTGAAACCAAGTTTGTGAGCTGTATATTGGTAGTCAATATACAGAAAACCAAAGCCAAAAATCTAAGAGTAGATAAATATCTTCTATCATATTTGAATGGTGAAGGAATTTAATCAGTTGTTGCTAGGGGAACTCCTTAGCAAAAAAAAAAAAAAAAGAGATGCCTGCTTTCAGTGTGTTTCTGAAAATTTTCAGTAAGACCATAGCTGAAATGACAGATGACTCAATGCTAGCAACAGTGGTGACATCTGGCCTAAAGATCTTCAAGTGCAACAAAATAGGGAAGACATGGATACCCAGGTTTTTCCAGTGCTGCTGAGAGAGATTCAGTAACCTCACTGGTTAGCTCCTATAGGACTCTATTCAGAACATAAATGTAATCTATAATTATAGGTTATATTTGCATGTAGATTTAGATTCTTCAAGCTTTTCACTTACTTTTTAATTTAAATTTTAGATTTCTAACTGCCGTGGAGAGTCAATTGTTTTCTGTGTTTCTCTAGTCATTCATCAGTGGTCTCAAGAACCTTTGAAAATCCTCTAGGAATCTAACTGATTTTTGAACTGACTTTTGTCTTTCTGATTTCTGTTTCTAGTCAGTTAAGAGCTGATTTAGAGTCACCACAGCAGCTGGAGTATTTTAGCTTGAGAGAACAATGTATGATGCTGACACTCTGTTCCTATTATCCAGAGTTGCTGAAGCATGGCCCCTTCTCTGCCCAGCACAGAAGAGCAGTTGTTGCTTCCACAGAAGGGTGCATTCCTATTGTGGTTTGCTCTGCAGCCATAACCAAGGGCTTTGCTCGACTAAAGAGTAATTTTTAACATTATTATTATTTCTAAGTCTGCATCTTGTTTTTTCTCAGATGACTAGTAGAGCATGACCACAGTACCGTGAGCTGGTTCTGGACTTCTTATTTATCAACTGGCACCTAAACCAGGCCTTCTGAAAACAGCCCATGGCCCTTTTGCAAACTGTAGATCTTGCCTGGCCCCATGTTTTTTCAAATGGACAGGCCAGCTATTCTGCAGAAGTCTGCATAGAGCTTGGAGAGCCACTGACCATGGTGACACATCAGCAACCACAGCTCTGTCTGCATAAGCATGTCCCCTCCCACCATATGAGTTCTGTGCATTCAGTCCCTGCCTCCTTGTTTCCTTTGTAAACGTTTTTCTTAGATGAGAATGAGAGAATTTAACCCTGAGAAAAATATGTCTTCTCAAGATCACTTTTAATTCATATTTCTTAGTAAATGACCAAACAGTCTGAAGTATTGCTTTATTAGACTAACGACGACATGAACAGGAAACATCGAACAGTTCTGTGTAAACATAGCAGAGGAAGGACTTGCAAAAGTGTACCACCTATGTGGCATATATATATGCTTGTACATAGAGGGCATAGGTGGATGTCACATGGTGCATGAGACGATAACTTTTTATAAAAGCACTTTTTATATGGTTGCATATGTATTAACAAAGCTGTGGACACCACTGGAAATGAGAACTGATGAAGCTGGTAAGTTCAGCTAGGCTATACAATGCTCTGGTACCAGAGTTTTTATTTTTTTCTTGAAATAAGTTAAGAAGATTTTATATTTACCTGGCATCCGCCTCCGCATAAGCCCTCTCACAAGTGTTCCCTCCCTCACAGTGTCCACCCTTGTTTATGCTGTTCCATTTCCTGATTTCTTCAGCACCTAGAGCTGCTGTGGGGGTGTTGTTAAACCACGTGTGAAAGGAATCCAGTGAAATAGTGTACAGCCTGAAAAAATGGAGCACAGCCAACGTTAATGGTTTCAACCTGAAAAAAAATGCTTTAAAGCACAGTTGGCAAGTAAAGAAGAGGGATTCTCAGGCTTAATTACGTTGCAGAGCTTTGACTTTTTTGCATGGCACCTCTAATCAGTCTACACAGGATTCAACTGATTTCTTACTCGAAGTTAGGCTTTGCTCCTGCCTTTCCACAAACATAAAACAGCTAGATCTGTTCCTGTGGCTTGCTCTACCCGACATGGAACTGAAAATATTTCAGAAACCTCATGCCAAGATTCCCTTTGACATCTGCAGAGCAGAGGACTGTCTGGGGACTCTGTAGCCTTAACTAGCAGCTGCTGAATTTGGGCGCCATGGCAGACTTGAAGCTTCAGCTTATTGTAGTGGTGTACTGCTCCTAAAGTCTGCTCAGGTGATGGAAAACTGGTGGAAAACCAGCTAGTTTGTGAAACTGGTGAAATGATTCTCGACACACAGTGAGACTCACATGTCACGGGATGTGCTTATAAGTCAGTCAGCAAGAAGGGGCTTGAGCTGGATAGCTGCTGAGTTCAGATGACCATTTGGACTGCAGCCAGCTTATTCCTTGCACAACCACCCCCAGTGCTGCTGCATAACAAATAACCCTTTTGTACCACACTCTTAACCCAGAATTCATTGTACTGGAGATGGAACCAAATTGACATTGAAGTTAGAAATGGGTGAAGCTAAAGATAGCCAAAATCTAGCTACCTTCAGAGCGGTATTGCATTTGGAATGTTGTGAGCTTTGGGCTTTAAATCCTGTTTCTTTATAGAGTGTGCTCTTCTAGTCTATGTCCACAATGTTTATATTAAAATGTAAATAAAAGGAGAAAAATGTATTTATATCTGAACAGACAGGACAAGAAAAATGCCTATTTGTAATAAACCTATACGTAACAACTTGTCTGAAGAAACTGACTGACACTAACAGCATGTAGAGAATGGGTTTTTGAGCTAATGAAAATTATAGAAAAAATTTTGGGTATAAGAAAAATCTGGAGGTCATTTTACTTAACATCCTTCTCCAAGCAGAAGGTTCAAAGTTATTGTCAGAACATACAAATAATATCCCCTATTTATCTGTCAGCATTTAATTTCTCAGGAGTCAAGAGTTTTGGAAAGCATTCACATAAATTACTATATCCACTACAAAAAATTCCTGGGGAAGATAACTCTATATAGTATAGTTGGGCTGAAATGCTGTAACTTATCAGTTATACGCACTTAGTATTATACACACCAGAATGTTGAGAAACTTCAAAAGGTGATTAAAAAGTATATAATTTGTTTCCTACCTAAATCACTCATCTCCCACCAGTGTGTGCGTCTTACTCTTCATTGTACCTGAAGTGCATCATGAGGCTATATTTTTCTCTGAAATAAGAGGAAGTTAACATTCTGTAAAAAGCAAATTTTCTAAGAAAATCTCTATGAAAAGCCGCTGGTTTGCTCTAACTCCGGACCGTGGGGTTTTTTGATGGAACTAAAGAGAAATGGCAAGAAAAGAATCTTGCCAAAGCCTTGAAATATAAGTCATTACACATGGTTTTAGTGCAGCTCATCTACTGAAAGAACATCAAAGGTCTCACTTTGCCCTTTAACAGGGCAATCAAAACCAGTTAAACAGTACTAATTATCTCTACAGACTGCTTCCCCCTCCCCCCCACGATTGTAATGCATTATCTAATTACAGGGTTCGTTTGTGAATTCTTATTTGGCATACAGCCCATCATTTCAGAGACAACACTTGGTAGCTTTGGCTTGCAGCAAAAATAGCAAGCGCCCTGCTCCGATGTGAAAAACTCAGCTCATACTTGTCAATGGCAGAGTGGCCCAGGTGGCCCAAGCACCATCCCACTGCAAGTGGAAAGTACGTGGGCTTCATGGATTTCACCAAGCTATAATTTGCACAACATAAGGAGTGTGACTGCTAGCAAAAAAAGCTCCAGAAGCATTTGAAAACCCTCAGGCTTCAATCAAAGAGAGCAAAGCTATATTGAGACATGTGCTCAATAGCCTCAGAGTGGGAAGGCTTATCTGAGCACCTTCTGCTCAGAAAAGGAAATCTGCTTGGATAATTCCTTAGTAAAGAAAAAATCTGGCCAGTGATAGGAATGCTGCAAACGCCAATGCTGAAATTGTGTGTTGTCACATTTTCCTTTCCTCCAAGGGGAAATACTGGACAATTTCTTCTGAGTTACTGAGCAACTAACCACAATGGCCAAATGAATGTTTTCTAGATACTGTTATTGATAACACCCAATTGGCACTCAAACAAGCTCACGCTCTCCCAGACTGGCAGGCAAGGGCCCCGGTAGGTGTGGAGGGCTGGGCAACCCCCAGCACTGCTGGCAGCTGTATGCCAAGATTGTGAAAATGGGGGAGACCTGTCCTGTCTTGCTATCTGGCACAGGGGCCACAGTGGAGATATGAGTAACTTCGCCTTCCAAGTACAAAATGATTCCTGGCAGAACACAGTGAACATGTCAAACTTGGGGGAATATATTTCAAAAAGGCCCATCAGTGGTTTTCTTTCTTTAAATGGTAGCCACTGAAAAGTTATGCAAACACTTCAGCTATGGAATATATAATCTGATATCTGGCAGATGTGTTTTCTCCCCTGCCCCCGCTTCTGATCTAATGGGTCACTCCTACTAAATAAACACACTTCTCTGGTTTTCTATCAATGAAACACTTCTGGCAGTTGTAGATTAGGGCAAAGGGAGCTGCAAAGAGAAGCTGGTGAGGGAGCATTAAGTCTCACATGAAATGTAAAAACAAGCCCAAACCAGAGACAATTATCTGAAACATGCACCCAGGCAAATGTGGTTGGTTTTAATAAAACAGCTCCCTGATCCAGGACAGTGTAGTTAAGCAACTGGTCAAAGCAGTGTAGCTACATCAAAATTGTTCCTGTTTCTACCCATTTCTCACAAAAGTGGAGATAATCCAAATCAAAGACTGTTCATGGAGCCTGTGCCAATTGCTGCAAACTGTGGGGTCGTGGACTAACCTATTTTAGGGCTTGTTATTGCAGCTTTCCTCCTCACTCTCTTGTCTTTCGCTGTCTTTTCCCCACAGCTGCCAATACCTCCCTCTTCACCCAGCCTTAGGAAAAAACTTGTGGGGAAAACTCATAGGTCATGTCTCAAGAAGTTACTCAGATTTCCCTCACTGCCTGATGAGGTATAAAGGACAAACAAAGAGACCACACTTCCCACAGAAGCCCTTGTAACACCTGATACAATACTCTGTCTGTGGATCTCCTGAGGAAATGAAACTGTGCTGACTGTGTGCATTTTTTTTATTACCCTTTGAGGGAAAAATAGAAGGTCTGATTAAAATAAAATAATAGGTTAAGCTTTTGAAAGTGTTGTTTTCTTCCTGTATTTCTATTCTGTGTGAATACTTACCTTCTAGTTTAAGAGTTTAACCCTCTCTAAATTATATTAATGGTAAGTATAGAAAACAGTCATATGGCATCAAATGTCTTATAGATGTTCTCTAAAATAAAAAAGCAGAATACACTAAAAAATACATGCAGAGATACCCAATAAACAAGATAAATATGCATTTATCAGTCATGTATAATTTTTTACAGAAATGACCTGCTGAGAGAAGACAGATCTTTAAATTATTTGAAAAATAAAAGGGAATTTGAACAAAATACTTGCATAGCCTGAGAAGAAAGATCAGTGACTAAAGAAATGTCTTAAGACAATGCCACAAAATGCTTTGAATACCACAGTTGAATAGAGATAGAAAAATTGGAAGCCATGGAAAAATTTTCTGGTCTGAGCTGCGCCTTACTACATTTTCTGCTAGTTGAATTTCTGCTTGTCCATATACCCACTATTGAGGGCAAATGAAACTATCTTGGTTTAATCATAACGGGTGTCTCTTTGATATTTTTATAGACGTCATATTTTTCAAAGTTAATAATAATCATTATTTTTTCCTGGTAATTTCACACTACTATCATTTTAGATCTATGATCAAGCTGGATTGTCTGCCAGATATAAGAAATTTGGATTAAAATCCCAATTAGCATTTTTCTATTGACACTGGGTCACTTGATCAAGAGAACAACACAGATCTCCTTTGAGCTTTCTCCTTGGCTTTGGTCAGTCTAAGAAGCTCATTGACCTTGTTCTTGGTCTAAAAGCCCATGGCAGCTCCCTTTTGACCTGCCTGATCTCAGCACCCAGTCACCACAGCCTTGTCCCTAAACCAGGACTATTTTTGCTCCACTGTTTTGTGAAAATACTGTGAGTTTTTTTGTTCTTCCACAAAACCTTTTTGTGATAACAGATCTGATGTGTGAGATGGGAACCTTAGATCCCATGTAATACACCAGTTTGTGCTGTATTCCCTCTTCTGATTTCCCTTTTTCATTACTAGAAATGGACTTACATACCTACAGAGGCTTCATATCTAGCCTCTAGGCTTTGATATACAGTGCAATATAAAATATGTGGCATCCTTGTGGCTGAATGAAGTTATGGAAATAAATCCAACCCAACCAGTCCATAGTGACTTCGAATGAAATATTCCCCAAAGTAGTCCTGATGCTACATAGCATCTGCTGAATCAAAGAGAAATGAGGGAAGGAAGCCATAATTTAAAATACTTACAGGAATAAAATATGTTCAGGATCAGACTCTTTCTTTTGAGAATGAATTAGACTTCCCATTCCTTCCAGCATTCTTCACTTATTCAGCTACAACCAAGACATCTGGTAAAGGGCTGCAGCACTGGTGATATTCACTCCACAAGGAAAAGCCATGCATAATTCCATTAGCTATGCTGGGGAAAAATTACTTTCTCAGTGTTCACTGACAATGAATGACTGGGTGATAAACTGCCATGATGAAATTTAACGGTAAAAAAGAGCCTTTCACATTATGCATGCAGAGAAAAACAGCCCTAGCCTTACATACATATGGATAGACTATAAATGAGCAAAGGTCTCTCAAGAAGAAACCTAAGAGGATTGAAATCACAGAAGAAAATTCTTCACTAGCAAAAGCTCCATACTAAGAAAGTTTCACGTAAGGATCTGTTAAAATATATAAAAAGCAAAAGCGAAAGTGTCACATGACACTACGGAAAAAAGAAATATACCTGTTTAAGGAATACTGCATGCAGTACCCATTATCCTGCCCAGAAAAGAAAATGTTTTTAAAAAAATGTGTTGGGGAAGATACAGGAGTACAAAGTATATTCGGTGTAAAGAGAGTGATCATTGACAGGACTCTGGCATGGAAAGCAGTCAACAGCAAAGTGATGTGCTGGGCTTCAAAATCCCCACCCAACCTGAACTGTGGTCTGGATCCAGCAGGGTGTCTGCCTGTAAGTGGTTTGTGTGTGCCACAGGATGATGTGGAAAACTGGGGGGGCTACATGCAAGCAGCTGTCATGCCCAGCCAAAATAGCCAATAGGGAAGAATTCAAACCTTCTCTGGAAGGGTTCAATGTGAGGAGTGAAACTCAGAGAGGAGGGAGAGTTTGAAAAGGTACCTAGTCTGGGCAAGGGCTGGTAGGCAGCTCCTGTTGAGGGGAGCACTGCTGCATCACACCAGTTACAGCACCTTGCTGGTGGTGAAAGGTGCTTCACTGGGTGGGAGACCTGTGCTGGCTTTTCGTTGGAGTGGGAAGAGAAGGACCCGACCCAGGGTCCTTCTAGCCCACTTCCACAGAGGTCTGAAAAGCAACCCAGTGGAGATAGTCTGCCCAGCATATGCTCTCACCTTTGTACCTCACTGCCAGTGCCAAGCTTTCCCCTCCTTTCCCATGCTGTGCAGCAAGGGCAGGTCAGCATTCTGTCAGGATTTGGAGGCTTATCAGAAGTGCATCAGAAGAAACACAGCCTCTGGAAAGTGGTCTGGTGCTCCCACAAGAAAAGATTTATTGTGTTCCATCCTTCCAGCTGGGCTGGAATAGCTGTATGACCATTTTTTTCTCTCTCTCCCTTTTGACATCTGACAGTTTGACTTCTGCCTGGAGCCTGGGAGCCTAGAGGTTGGTAAAAAGTAATCAAGAAGTAATTACTCTTTCAGAAATAATTCAGTTCAGGTTTGGATACAATTTTAGATGGAGGCTTGAGGGTAGTGGAGAATTTTTATTGTGTTGGAGTATTCTGGCTCTGCCTTTGGCAGAATACACGAGGCTGTATTTCAGCTTGCTCATTAGGGCAGAAATAAACTGGCTCTCAGGAGCGCATGCGAACTTGTGTTTGTAACACAGTTACACTTAAAATCAGTATTCATTAACCTTCTTGTGCTCTCTTTTTAAAAAGAGAACAATATTGAGTTTCCAAGCCCTTGCTACTTGCAGTGAACCCTTCATTTTTAGGGAAAGCATTTCTGTCTTTTATATTCATGTTTCATCAAAAAGTTTTTTCTGTTGCAGAAATGGTGAATTGGGGTCAATGGTGATGCTCACACAGTCAAAACAGGGCTTGGCTATTGCACCACACATTCTTAATATCAACTAGGATGCACAACCTTCTTCTTTATGTTTTGGTGCAGAGGGAAACCCCTGATGCCCCATCACAGTCCTCTCTGCATTCCAGACATTTGCCCTGAAAGAAGGAGGAGGAGGATCTGACTGGCAGGCAGCACCTAGGTGCTCAGCCACTAGTGGTAGTACTGCATGTCAGTTGAAACCATGTCTTTTCCCCCAGGCAGCAGCTGCTGGCTGGCCTCCAGCCTAGTGCCAGAAGCAGACATTAATGCCTTGGAGCATGAGCATATTTGTAACAACTCATTCTCTAATAGTGGTAAAATACCTGCTTTGCCCTCCCTGCATGGACCACCCACTTCTCCCCATCCATGGTGAAGGTGTCTGCTGCTCCAGGGATGCTCTTGGTGGCCCACAATAGGTAGGTACATTGGGAATAGACCTGAGGTAAGGACTGTACCTTGGGGCTCCTGTGTGGTGTACTGGCATCCTTGCCAGCTCCCAGAGCCAGTCTGTACCACCAGGAGGCTGGGTTGCAGAGAAACATGGAGCTGCAGAGAAAGGCAGTTTGGAGAGTAGCTGAATTACAATTCAGATCCTAGATTGTCCTGGTAAGTAAATTGTCCTTCACTCCAGACTAGAGAATAAATCCACAGTTCAATCCTCATTGGTCCCAGAGAATGGAGATAAAGTAAACCAGATGTGTGATTTCCTGTGCCTTTGGCATGAACCTCACAAATGAAGGGATTGCTCCTGGAGGTAGCTATTATAGTTATACCACTGTTGAGAACAATTATGTTTTCATCTTGATACAGCCTAAATTCTTTTGCAGCACACAAGGTACCATGTAATGCAACGTGTTGAAGCAGGAGTCATGTGGCAGCTGCACTAGAGCAGTGAATGGGGGCAGAGCAGGGAGGAATAGTTTGGCCATCAACCCATTGTGGGACTGTAAACCATGCCATGAACAAGGCTATACTTTTGCAGCTGATCCACCAGCCTCCTTGCCATAATGCCAGTGCACAGCATGCCATAGCAGGACAGCTACTGGTAGGAGAGCTTTCTTCATGGAGACACCAACTGTGGTGTTAGCTAACTGCATCTTGTACACCAGGTACTATGAAGTGAATGCAGGTTTTACAACCTCTTTTTTCTTCTTAATTAGGCTGTTAAGTTGGCAGCCAGACCTTCAGCCCAGCCTCTCACCAGTCCCAGCAGGACTCTGGCCTCATAGTTGCGCTTTGAGGGGAGTTGTGCTTTCCCAGGCAGCATATCTCCAAGTTCTACAGCCAGTCATTTGTGAAACAGCTCAAGTACCACCTTTTCCCCCGTTTTATACACCCGAAGCAGAAGAATCTGGCTGCAAACCAGCAGTGCAAGCTAGAACATGCTAGATTTTTAAGCATGTGCAAGTGCCAATGAAGATGACTAGGGGACTCTCTCCTATTCTGCCTCTCAGAGATCTAGATGGGTCCTTGTATCCTTACATCTACCTGAGCCCTTGACCTGATGTTTCAGAGAGAGTCTAGATCCAGCCCACTCCCCTGGATGCTTGCAGACTGCATGCTCAAGCAGGAGCTGTGTGCCTAAGGCCCACCAAAGGGTACTGAAATCAGCATTACTCCCTCATTCCCACATCACTTTGAAGGAGGAGCTGGGATCATCACAGGCTCCAGGATGTACATGATAATTATCTCCAAATGCCTCTGCCTTTCCCCTTCATCTTCCTTTACTCTCTGTTATTGTAGGGGACTTTCAGCCCTCAGACAAATCTGAATTAACAAGACCAAAAATAGTGCCACAGCCCGATTTACATCAGAGAAGAAGCAGAGATCCCTTTTCCTGGATCTTGCACAGATGTACTTCCTCCTCCTGGCACAGCCAACCATCCCAACCTGAGGGGGACAGCTCCCAGGGACGGCTCACTGCATGTGTGCAATCCGGAATGCAGACACTCCCTGGGACCCCAGACTTCCCAACTCCCAGGTGTAGCTGAATGTCCCTTTTACTTCCCTTTCTGGCCCATAGATTTCAGCTGTTAGATGCAATCCTACTGATCTGGATTTTGCACTGCTTACATGCAGCTAGCTTGTAGTGTTTTGCAATCCAGCAGGCAAACATTTAATGGCTAAACCCAGGCTGCTCAGTGTGCCAAAAAGTTCCAAGGCAAAAGAGTCAGCATGTCCCTGTGTGTCTTGCTCCCCATGTTTCACCAGGCCACATTAGCAGACCTGCATTCTGCTGCTGTATACCTGTACCCAGTTATCTTTAAGTCTTTCCTCAGGTGAAACTCAGGCTAAGGTGAAGGGTTAAATTCTGATGATGTTCCTAGAGATTCGAATTTTGGTTTCTTCTTTCTTTTTTGGACAAAGACCCATTATATCAAAAGATATTTTTGCAAACTTCAGATTCAATCAACAGGAGTCACCTAACTAAGGTCCCTTGCTTTTAAGACAAACCAAAGAAAATTAAATATGCTTTGTACTAAGTATAAACTCTTCATCCTACTGGGAATTTTCTAATTCTGATAGTAACATGAACCATAAAAGAGCAAAGATAAGCAGATAGATAATAAACAATTTTTAAAAAGAGTGTAATTCACTAGAGCACCCTTATCTTATTTGAAGATACCATCTTGGGTCTGGTTGAAGTTATCAGCTAAACAAAAATACTCTACAGCCTACTTGTCTGATTTGAGTGTAACTCAGTGGTAAATCATTCACAGTGCAGTTATCAAAATTTATGTGTGCATTTCATAAGCTGGCAGTTATTGCAACATATATGCCACTATGGCATGGTACAGCTACAAAATGACCGCATCTGCCATCAAGCATCCTCATGTATTTGCAGGGCCCTTTGTCCCATGGTTGTTGACAACACTTTTATTTCACAGGTTTAGAAATGAAGCTTTGTGGGGTTTGGGGTATTTTGGGGGGATGGAGCAAAATTCCAACTTTTATCATGGAATATTGCAGCCACATGGAGTCTCTGCATCCAGACTATGTTTGCAGGCTACCACACCTCTACTTACAGTGTGGACTTAGAGTAAATTAAATCATCATTATACTATATTCGCCATAATTCAGACCCTTATTATGTTAATAACTGGCCTGTGTTAACTATAATCAAATAGCAAAGTGGTCATGAATAATTTTTTGTGCGTCTCAAAATTTTCATGTATTTCAGCATGGTGGATTAGCTACCTGAGACTTTTTATCAGAAGCAGATTGTTTGGACTGACTATCCATCACCTATACTTCACTTTTGAATATCTTCACTAGATGAGATGAATTACAAGGAATATTTAACAGATCAGCAGAAAAAAAATCATCTACAGAGGACAGAAAAGAGCAATGAGCAATATATTAGCAGAATAATTGAATAAAGAAATATTTTATAGTAGCAAATTTAAACAAGTTGTGAATCACTGAGTTTTGGCCAAGAAAATTTGTAAGAAATCAAGCAAAATCTGATGCTTACAGACTCTGGTTTTACATAGTGCTGATTTCTTGTGGCTTTGGTATCACATCATTGTACAGATGTATATCTGTATTGTACAGATATTTTACCAGAGATGATGTCTGGTCAGCCACCTGTGATATTGCTACCGAAGGATTTTCAGTAGACATACTTAAATAATGTTAGTATCCACCATAAAATGAGAAAGTATGTAAAGACAGATTAGGAACACTGCAGAAAGAAACAGAATCATACTTCGAATAAAGGAAATTCTGCACTTACTTAAATCCCTGTCTCTTAAAGGCTCCACATGCTTAAAGCTAAGGGCTTGTTTAAATTACTTTGAATATGAGTGAAAGAGTGCAAAACAATTTATTTTGCCCTTTAGTCACCCCTTCTCATTACTTCATCTCCAGCGGCTAATGAAAAACTGTAAATGTTTTCTGGCTCAGTAATACATGGCTATGGATTAGAAATTTCCCAAGGGTATGGCCAGATAAATAAGTGATCAAATTGCTGCTTGCATGGTTTTAGTCCACCCTAGTTGTGAAGCTGAACTTTTTATTTAGGCCCAGAAGGTGGGTGAAGTTCCAGGGTTTTATCACCTGTGAGAAGTGGAAAGGCAATGTTTGGGACAGAGTCTCAGTTCCCAACTGGCAGCTCTGTGGCCAGGCAGAGAGGGAGCAATGAATCAGGGTAAAATGAAAATCTCTGGCCATAAGAGATGTTGTTCACTGGCTCTACCTGACAATACTGGGAGCAGCTGAAAAGGGGATGAGAAGGAAAGTAGCATTAACCTGTTGGAAGAGTGATTTGGCTTTGCAGGAGATTTTGTGGTTAGGTGTGAACTTGCTCTGGTTTAGAAATACCCCTTTAGCTTCTTGCTTATACATCAAGAACAATTTAGGAAGTGGAATATTTTGGATGGAGACCAAACAAACCATCACCACATGGATTTTCCCTAAGAGGTAAAACTGATATCTGTCATACTCATCCCAGTGACTCAGAGAAAACCAGGTACCCACATGCATTCAGTTCTGTAAGGAACCCTCAGACAGACCTTCTCAGTTACTCCACATGGGGTTCAGACATGGGAAAAACACCAGAGAAGAACAATGACCACAATTCATCTCACCTTTGATGGCCATCATGTGGATGAACTTTACCAACGATAGATGGGGGTGAAACTCAACTTACTTGACTCTGATTCTTTGACTGTTTTGCCAAACTAGTTTAAATTTCTCCCCTTGTTCTGTGCTCTAATAGATGGATGTCATGCTGACTGTAAAATTAACTAAGTCCTCAGACATATTTCTCTGACTTATACTTAATTCTAACCACCTCAGAAAAAAAAAGCTGTGTATGTATCCCCTAATGCTTCTAGATAGCATATGGTACTGATCATTGTCAGGTAGGTAATAGAATAATTTAGACTACTATCTGATAAAGGTTTGATATTTCTTTCCTTAAGGCAAAATAGTCCAGAGAAACCTTTTCAAAGCACTTCCATTTTATAGTAGTTGAACTGTTCATAGAAAATTTTTTGGTTAGTGATTTTCCTTTGTAGTGTAAAGACTGTTGTCAAGCAGTGAATGATGGCTGATTGCCACTTCCATGTTCCTTACAGCTGTGACTTATTACCACTCAGTGCTTCTGATTCATTGCCTAAGTTCGTGTGTCAAACCAGAGCAGAACCTATCAGTTCACACATGGCAAAAGCATCAGCTGACAACAGCTGGAAGAAGGCATGTGAAAGCACAGTTTACTGAAGTGTCTTACACCTTGCAAGTTTGATAAATGCACATGCAAGTTTTATTTTGCAATGAACTCTCTGTGGGTGTATCCATGTGTTGCCTTACTTTAGCATCAGTTTTTTTCTTAGATCAGTTTCAGAGGATTTATTTTCTGAAATGTTGGACTTATACTTCACACACTGTTCAAAACTTCCTGCAAAGTTTCTCCGGTTTCATCCCTTACACAGTAGCCTTTTGCACAGCGCCTGCCATATCTTTTTTCGTTTTTACTAAAATATGCTAAACACTTCATGAGGATGAACCATGCCAGAGAGAAGGATCTTTAACTTAATTTTTAATATATCCAGCAAAATTTGTGAATTAAATGTAAATTAATTTCTTCTCTGTTGAGATCATATATAAACTGTTCTTCCAGATGTGCAATGACAAATGAAAAAATTATGTGCCTGAAAAAGATTTGGTGTGATTTTGCAGATGCATTCAGTGATAGCATTTATTCAACCTACTTTAGCAGCAAATGAAAACAGAATGAAAAATGCTAGGTTTCAGCCAATACTGACCAGTGGAATCTTCCTTTAGGCCATTAAATGTTTGATTATGATAGATATTAAAACTTGAAAGGATTCCTTATCTGAAAGCCATTCCTGTGTTATCTTTCTACATGTTGGCACTGCCAGCAAAACCTAAGGAGCCATAATTCTTTTGAACTGAAACTGGATGTGAAAGGTCTGGTATTTCCATGTTTTTTCTTTCTTTTCTTTCTTTTCTTTCTCTCATTCTTTCTTTTCCTTCCTTCCTTCCTTGCTTCCTTGCTTCCTTCCTCGCTTGTTTGCTTCTTGCTTGCTTGCTTGCTTCCTTCCTTCCTCCCTCCCTCCCTCCCTCCCTCCCTGATTTTGGCTCCTTCTTTGATGGTCTCACTTTAGTCAGATTAGCAAAAAAGATAAAGCTGCATTTCTACTAATAAGCCTCTTGGAGTCCCAGCCAATTGGTTGAAGGGCTGAGGATGTTGAAAATACATATCCAATTATGATCTGGCTGTGGTCCCTGTTTGGCTAATGTATCAAATGTCATTTCCAACTGAAAAAAGCACACCCTGTCACTAATGTTGTTTTATACATAGCACAAAGTGTACTCTTGAGAAACAGCTTGATGTTCTGATATGCTGTAAAGCTATGTCAAAAATAGGATAATCTACCCAAAATACAAACCTAGACATACAGGAAAAGATTTATGCAAGGTTCTCCACCAAACTAGGTAAAGTACAGACAAGCAAATTAAAAACTAGGATAAATTCCATGCCAGAGATTTTTCAAGATACAACATGTGCCCAAATATGACAGATTGGCACAAAAATCAATATTGAAAACTGTTTTCTAATTGCAAAAAAAGTACTAACATGTGTTATGCACCACAGAACGAAGTAAAAAATTAAAGAACATAAAACCATGGACTTTGGAGGGAATGGTGGTTAGGTAAGGAAGTTGTTCAGGGATTATGTATTTCTTTATTTCTCTGCTCCCAAACCTTTCTGTTCCAAGCTGTGTGACTACACTGAATGCTGAAGAACCAATTCTTATTCTCTCTCTTAGGATGCTGTGACACCTTTTCTGTTGCCTTTCTCCCTTTCTACTGAAAGAATTCTGTGGTGCACTGGAATTTTGTGTAAGAATCAATATTATTGTTTAGTTTTCCAAGATAAAAGACTGCTGGACAGAAAAGATCCTCCCCTCAATTTGTGCATTGTGCTTAGTAAGTTTATTTACTTTTTTATGACTTGGAAAAGAGACAAGTGCTGTGGTTAAAAAAGGTTCTCTTTCCTTTGGTTGCTGGGGAAAAAAAAAAAAAAAAAAAGATCAACTACAAGCTGTGGCAGGAGAAACAAGAATATGTGAACTTGTTCCAAAATTTTAGTCCTGAATCAGTCAGCTATAAATAAATGCATTAAGTCTTCAGAGAACTGGACTCTGCAGTCATTTGTATATCTCATAAGCATGGTTTGCTTTTGCAAACACCGGACCTTATGTACTTTTCTTTTTGATATCCACTAATACTTGAGCACACAATGTACTTGTACTTGCCCTGTATTCCACAATAGCTTTATGAGAAACAAAGCACATTAACTATACAAGACTGCCTCCACCTGAAAAAGCCCCCACTTTCTTGCCCTAGTAATTCCTGTGCATACATTGATTCAAAAGAAAACAGAAGAGAACTCCATTAAACATCAAGAAATGGCAATGTCCTCCTTACTCATGAAAGGACATGTTATTCACTTAAGCCCAAATATTTTGTCAGCTTCTAGTGGTATTTAAGATGTCTGCCTAAAAACTGACATAAGCTTGTGTCCTACATGAATTTCTATGCATACAAAAGAAGCTTTAGTTAATAATCTGCCCTTTAAAAGTCCTGGCTATTTCAGGCTATTTCAAATCATCCCCTGTGCAAGCTGGACTCCTAGATAGTCCATGGGAGTGGGAGTAGTGGTGGGTGCTGCTAAGAGGATAGAGTCCTGAGGGAAAGGAGTGGGCTGCTGGATCACATTCAAGGAGAGCGGGTTCTGGGTTACTGCTCTCTCATGCTCTCTCCCAGATGTGAACTTTCACTTCTGCTTAATCAGGGGCTTGTCTTCCTCCTTTTCAGTACCTAGCAGAAAACCTGCAGGATGCACAAAGGGAAATACCAGAACCTGTAACTGCCCCATTTCTCTGTGCCTAGCACAGGAGAAGAGGCTGGAGTGTGTCTCCGATTTCCTTCTATTGACATTTTCACGACTTCTGCTATGCCTTTTCAGGGCCATTGGCAATGTACCAGTACCAGTACCAGGGGCTAGGCCTGGCAAGGGTAGGGTTTTGTCACTATAAAAAGGTTTGAGGAGAGCTTAGCTAGCTAGTTATGGTTTCAATTTGTCTTCTTAAAACTAGGCCTCTAGGGCCTGGCAAAAGGCCTGGAAAAGTCTGTATAGACCTCGTGCTGTCAGCTTGGTTTTACAGATCTCATTTCTGTCTGGCAGTTTTCAGACTGCCCAGGGAGAAATTTGGCCAGTGGCTTGCTAGAGCAGAGGACACTTTCCAATTGGGAATGAAGCCAAGTTCATATCATGAACTCTACTAATGGAGTACACTGGCTCTAGGTGGGAGATCTTTTTCCAAAGATGAAACCAAAATCCTGAGCACACGAAAGCGAAAATATTGCAACAGACAGCGTGAGACTATGAACGCTTAGTCAGGCCACCAGTCTTAATGGCACTTCATTCACATTCATGAGCAAGACTCATGCAAATATTTTTGTTTTCTGTTTCTCATGAGTTGGTTTTTAGGGTCTCTATAAGTCCCAAGTGGTGGGAGTGGACTCACAGCATCTCCTCATTTTGGAAGCTAGTGGCTAGCCCTACTGAGATGGGATGGGAACTGGAACTGGCTGGGTAAGGGTTTGACTCAAAGAGCTCAAAAACCAAGTTCCCAGTAAGCAACAACCTGCTCTGTACTCAAGGAGTAACTCTAAAGGGAGCTCTGTGCCAGAAAGAGTGGGCAGGTTGACCTTACCTCCTTTCTGCATTTTTTTAGGCAGGTAATTTGACTTCCTTTTGGTGATAACACAATGTACTTCCTTAATTTTCCATTGTACCAATGTAAATTTGTAATAATTATATTTGTGGGTTTTTGACCCTGTCTGCATGCCAGGTGCCCACCAAAGCTGCTCTGTTACTCCCTTCCTCAGCTGGACATAGGAGAGAAAATATAATGAAATGCATGTGGGTTGAGATGAGGACATGGAGAGATCGGTCAACAATTGCTGTCATGGGCAAAACACACCCAACTCAAGGAAATTAGTTTAATTAATTACTGATCAAAATCAGAGTAAGCTAATGAGAAATAAATCCAAATCTTAAAATACCTTCCCCCCGTCCTTCCCTCCTCCCTGGACTCAATTTCATTCCCAATTTTATCTACCTCCTCCCTCTGAGAGGTGTATGGGGAGCGTAATGGTGGCTGAGGTCAGTTCATGACACATTTTCTTTGCTGTTCCTTCCTCCTCCAGCTCTTCCCCTGCTCCAGTGTGGGATCCGTCCCATGAAGATAGTATTTCACAAACTCCTCTATCGTAAGTCCTTCCCACGTGCTGTTATTAATGAACTGCTCTAGCATGGGTCCCCACGTGGTCAGAAGTCCTGCCAGCAAATGTGATCCATCAAGGGTTTCTCATGGGATGACAACTTCCTTCAGGTGTCCACCTGAACTGTTCTGTTGTGGGGTCCTCCACAGACTGCAGGTGGATCTCAGCTCCACTATGGCCCTCTATGGGTTGTAGGGGCACAGCTGCCTCACCATGGTCTTTACCAGGGCCTGCAGGGGAATCTCAGCTCCAGTGCCTGGAGCACCTCCCACCCTTCCTTCACTAGCCTTGATGACTGCAGAGTCATTCCTCTCACTTTTTTCTCACTCCCCTCTTCATCTGCAGTTGCAGTTTTCACTTCTTCTTGAATATATTATCCCAAAGATACTGCCACCATCACTGGTGGCTCAGCCTTGGACAGAGGCAAATCCATCTCAGAGCTTGCTGGGATTGACTCTGTTGCACATGATGGAAGCTTTTGGCATATTCTCACAGATGCAACTCCTCTAGCTCCACACATGACCAAAACCTTTGACATTTAAACACAATCTAGTATTATACTTCTAATTGACAATTAGATGAAAAATGCATTGTGCACGTAAGTCCCTGCAAGAAAAAAATTCTTCTGCCCTCCTCTGAGAACCAACACATGTTATAATCTCCAGGACCAGAACTGTACACATCTGTGTATGAATTGTGAGAGGAATTCTGAGGTCTGAGCATCAATGGGCAAACTGTCACTGGAGATGATATGTGTTAAATATAAACCTGCACAGACAATAATTAAAGATCTGTGATAACAGAAAAGAATTCAATAGTGACTCAGAAGCAGAAAAAACCCCTCAAATATTCTTAGTCTTGGATTACAAAGATTTGGAGTTTGAATTAATTCACAATCAGTCATTAAAATTTTGCTCTAGGGTAACCCAGAACAAGAATTTGAGCTCCTTTTACTAAAAAGCCCCCAAAACCTAAAAGAAGAAATAGTTGTACATTCTTCATTTTTGTGGCTGCAAGTTAAATTTTGGGTATACCTCAGAGTGTTGACCCTCAGGTCTGTGGGTTGTTTAACAAGCAAGCAAACAAGCTTCAGAAAGATGTGAACTTCCCCTTTAGCTCCATCACTACACATTAATACTGCTATGCTGTTGTGAGAGCTATTATAATGACATGCTGAATTAACTTACCTAGTACTTCAAAATTATATATCTGATGACTTTTTGAAGAGGTTCTGACATCTTTTCTACTCTCAAAAATCCTTGAAATCCAGTGAGTGAAACAGCTACTTTTCATTTGTTGCATGAAATTCATTTCAGGATTTGTAAAGAACAAACCTATTGCAGTTCATTACAACCTCCACTTTCATTTGTGTTCTCTGAAAAATAAGAAGATAGGCTTCTGCGAAAGCACAGAACAAAGGAGGAGAAACAGCCACTGACTGTATTTGGATCATGTCCTGGACCCTTACTCCTCTGAGCAAGATCCTTGAGAATGTAATGGAGTTATGAGCCAAAAGGGTTCAACAGGTTCAAAAGGGGATGTTATAAAAACTTCTCTGAGACACATGCTCTCTATTTTAATGAAGAGATACAGAAAGCTGAAAATTCCAATAGCATTTACTGGGAAATTATATATGTGATATAAGAACAATTATGGTTAGTTAAACAGTACTTCTGGAAAATTATTGGTTCCAGTTACACTCTCCAGGGCATTTTAAAACAGAGAAAGAATCCTAGCACTCCCTCTGAAGGTCAAATCTGCTTGCTCGATCTCAGATAAGGACGTATTTATATATATTTTTAAGGTATGTAAAAGACATTTCTCCATCTGCTTAGTCTGTCTGAGGACACAAAGGAAGGTATGGTGTTATGTTGATCAAGAAAACAGCATCCCTGCAAATTAGCAGTGTTTGTGATTCTGCCTGGTGTTCTATGGTATATTTAAGATCTGTTTACTATTTTTACATGCAATTTTATACATTTGAAGGCTATAATTAAATTTAGAAATAATGAAAAAGTTATTTGAATTCAAATTAGATAGAAACCATGCCATAGCCTTGAGCATTTTCTTCCTGAATTTTTCTGATTGTGGTTTTTTGTTGTGTTTGTTAGTCTTTTAAAGAAATAACAAAAAGAGGAAAATTACATCTGCACTTTCACAGCAGCTTTTGGATTTCAAAAAGATTTGAATGGAACAAAGGTGGTGTCAGAGGAATGATATCAGAGGCACAGGGAGAAGCTTTTTAACGTTTTCCCGCTTTAAAGAATGTTTCCACTGAGAAGGACTCTAATTGGGCAAATGCCTTGGAGGTGGGAGAAGGAGTCTGAATCCTGACTCTGCCTCCCCTCTTGAGCTTGGGTGCATCATTTGGAGCAGGAGCCCAGCACTTAGCTGAAGTCATCCTGCAGATAGGTATCTCAGGTAAGCCAGTTATTTAGATCTCCTCTATAATTCAGGCAGATAGACAGGCGTCTCAGGAGTACAATTCAACCTCTTTTAGGGTAGTTGTCCAAGAAAAGAGGAGTGAATCATGCTGTGGAGGTACCTGTCTTTCGTCATTGACTGTAGAGAGAGCCTAGATGACTAGTTCTGATTAGATCCCTGATTTTGGGGTTAGGTGAATGAAGGTGAGCTCTATCCCACCATTAGCTTTTCTGCACCTCCATTAGTAAGTCTATGAAACAGGCCTAGACTCCTTCCATAGGAAATGTTCAGCAGAAGTGATGGACAAGATCAGATGAGGCAATCATGAGGGCCACATGACCCTCTGAGAGGATTCTGGTAGTAGACATCTCTGGGATGTCTAAATAGGGGAGCAACTTTCTAAGGAGTGAAAGTGTCCCAGGTAGGAGGAGTTTGTGCAGCAACTGTCTCTGAAGGAGGTGTCTCATGCAGATGGAGAATAATGTCTACTCTTTTGCAGCACCCATATTTCTGTCTGGGAAGATAGCTGCATTAGAAATAGATAATATATAATCTATCTTAACAAATAGCCTTTAAGGAAGGTAGAGGTCATATTCTAGGAATGGGAAAGAAGAGAAATAATCAATGACCCAAAAATGTTCAGTCCTTAAGGAAAAATTTAGCAAGGAGTCCCACATTCTGGGGGAGAGGCAAAAGAAATTCCAGTGAGAAATGTTCATCACTAGTAAATAAGGAGGAAGTGAGGTGCTGCTCTGTGTTTGTGATTAAGCATTGCAATCCATTGTTGTCTTTTGAAAAGCCACTAAGCCTTTGGTACAGCATGCCAGACCTTCCCATGAGAGTGCTCAGGGCTTACACATTTTGAAGGTTCATAGCAGGATACCTTATAAATGGAGGAGACACATTTCTGCTGTGTCTCAAGTATGCTTCTGTCACAGTCACCCATGACAGGTTATTCTTGTTGTGTGACCTATTTCTCCTGCACACTGTCACCTTATTGGAGATCTGGTCACATGGAATTTCACTCTTCCCACACAGGTCATAGAAGATCTGATCTCGCAGGACATCCCTGGTACTCCTGTTAACCTTGTAATGAGCTCAGTCTAAGAGTGGTAGGAGTCAGATCTCCTTTCTAGTAATTTAGGGATGGAAATTGCCCATGTAGAAGAGCAGGATGGAGCTTAATTTGGAAACAGGTTTCCAAGCCTTCAAGCTTCTCAGGCTATATACTCATCATGGAGAACAGATTATTGCCTCTCCCTGGTGGGAATTCATGTTTTCACTCTGAACTACACATCTTAGTTTTGGTATAAAATGTTCTGAAATTTAACAAAAAATGTATCAAAGCATCATCATGAATTAATGCTTCTGCTAAGACATGGATATATCAGGGTGGTTTCATGACTTATCAGTTCTGGGTAGTTTTCCCCAGGTGAGCAGGAATCAGGCTTAACCCTACAATGGCAGTGTATAGTAATATAAAATATCTCATATTAGGCCCCAGCTCATGGTGCAAGACAAGGCCCAGGCTAGCTGCATTAGTTGTGTAGTCACAAATAAGATAAATTTTGTCTGTCTCGCTTCTAGTCTATACACTTTAGCTCCATTTGTAATGTTTTACAAGGCACTGGTCATTTTTGCTGCAATGGAATCCATGCCAGCATGCAACTTGTTCACTTTATGTTCTGAACATAACACTGTCCACATGATCTTCACAGTTGGCTGCCATCAACAGCTGTTTTTCTTTATTCACCAGCTGACATACTGAATGCACTCAGCTGTAATTCACTTTTTCATTCCCAGTTGTGAATACTGATACTGCTTCAGAAGGTGTGTTCACATTTAGAGTGCTATTTTTTACAAGAACTTGCAGGAGGAGGGGAAAGAAACTCCATTTATTGCAGGACCTATCCTATATGAAGCTGTCTCTTGCAAGAGAATGACAGAAACAGTATGTATTACTTACTGTAAGGGCTTTGAAATCATCTGCAAACCTGTCACTCCTGGATGCAATTTGATCAAAATCCTATAATATGCATTTAGTCAGAGAAGTTTTGCAGTATAATTCTTACTGTAGCTGGCTAATCACATTAACAGACATCACCTTTTCACATGCTCTTTCCTTTCTAATACACCTTTTCCTTTTGACTCCTTCTCTTATCCCATTGCCCCTCCTTTTTTTCCCTTAACACTTATGTGATCTGGCTGACACATTATGCTTCTCAGTGCCACCATTGCTCATACATTTGCTGTTCTGCTACAGTGATTTTATGTGCTCCCAACATATGTTGAACTCATGCTCTTGGTGTATCAGTGCCAGCAGGAGTCTGAGAGAGCAGTGTTCTTGAAATGACATTTCCAACCACCAGGTGACCTAAATACTTGGAGTTTTAGGCAAAGCCTTTAGGTTAAAGATTTATGTTGCATATTGTAAAAATGAGTATTTAATTTAGCATCTCTACAATGCAAAAGGTTTCTATTTGCCTGAATATGGGTTTCTGGCTTTGCTTTACCAGCATGTAGAATTGACATATGTGCACATTTTGTTTAGAGTTGCCCTGTATTCATGCCACAGATGGAGCTCAGATTCTGTGGCTTGGCAGACAGAAGTGGCATGTGGTTTTCCAGAGAAAGGGAAGAAGATCTCACCCAAACCCAGGCTCTAGGCAAAGAGTAGTCCAAACTTCATATAGCAATAGAAAGGGGAACAACCAAAGGTAGCAAAGGCAAAGACATGTTAATTCTTAATATGTCCATCTGATGCTAGACTTCATGTTTATCTCTTTTTAAGATGTTACTTAACTGCATCCATCTTTGTTTGTTTGGAGGTTTTGTAATTTTTTTCCAGAATATTCATTGAACACTGTTCTCACAACACAACTTTTAGTTCTACGATGGATAAATAAGCTCCAGATAAAAGAAAAGTCATATTCAAATACTTCAAATAAACTCCATACAAACTTTTGTACTTCAAATATGAAATGGCCAAGTAAGAGACCCTTTGAGCTATAGTGCAGTCATGACTCAGGCCTACAATGCTATTTTTTAGGAAAGCGCTACAATTCCATTAAAAATAATGATTTGTCTCTGTGACTCTGAAAAGACTGCAAGAGACAAACTTGTACTAACTTCATGCCAACAGGGATTTCTGAAAAGGTTTCTATTGTATACATTCCCCTGTGCAAAGTTAACTTGGGCCTGGCTGATAGCATGAAAGACTTAAGATACCAGGAAATAAATTCATTTCCTCTTGTAATACCAGGAGGAATTACAAGAATTACAACAGGCACTATATGTTTCGGGATATTGTCTGTCTGTGTTAAAAAGATGCTGACTTAAAGAAGGATGACATTGTTTTCTTTCCTGGTTTGTTTTTTTTTTTTTTTTAATATTACTGTCTCCAGATGGGTCAGGTTATTTCACATACAGTTTCTCTCTCAGAGTTCTCAATGAACTGAGGTGAACCGATCCTAGTAAGACTAGCCAGCTCAGAAAACAGGAAAGCACTATTTTCATTACGTGCCTTGTATCATACTTGGTATCTTTGGAGAACTTGAGTTCAAACATGGAAGATGAAGTGAATTGTAGCCTGCAGCTACTAATTGAGTAGCCAGAGCAAGCAAAGTACACCTGTAAGATTTCCAGCCACAGAGGCTTAGCAGGAAAAAAAGGAAGATCTTTTTCACTGGTGTGTGGTCCTGGAGAGATTCAGACTCATACCAGGGAGCAGGTGGGACTTTGCTGCGATGCAAGTCATGAAACATGTAGCAATGAGTTTCTTGAGTCTAGTAAATAACCAGCACATAGACAAGCTACAGCTGCAATCTTCAAAGAAATTGAAGCCTATGTCCTAAAGGAATGTTCCCTGACTTTCTTTCTGTGATCACCCACAACTCCTCCAGGATCTCTTTTGAAGCTCTCAGATGTAACTGAGAATAAAAAGAGCAGATATTGTCTAAATATCATTAGCTGTTGCCCTGCCAACCAGTAGACTATGCTTAACAGCAGTCAATATATAGATTTGATTGTAAGAAATGTACTGAATCATCATACCTCCTTAAACCAACCTAGTGGTCTTCTATTATGGAATGACTACATAACTGAGCAGGGGAAGGGTTACATATGTCGTTTATTTGGAATTTTGTAAAGTTTTTCACATGGTTGCACCCAACATCCTTCTTCCTAAACTGGAGAGAGATGGATTAGATGGATAAAAAGTTGGTTGGATGGTTGGTATCCAGAGGGTAATGGTCTGTGTCTCAGAGATCTGATGGCTATCAGTGACTGTATGGCCCCTTAGGGCCATATCAAGATCTCTGGTTTTTTAATGTTTTTATTGATGACATAGGCAAAGGGATTAAGTGCTCCATCAGCAGATTTTTAGGTGACACCAAGATGAGTGGTCTAGTTGACACCCTTCAACAATTGGATGTCTTCTGGGGGATATGGAAAAGCTCAAGACATGGGTCCATAGCAGTCTTATGTGGTTTAACAAGGCCAAGGGTAAGGTGCTACTCCTGAGTCAGAGCAACCCCAGTATCAGTTCAGGATGATAGATGAACAGATCACAGCAGCCCTGCCCAGAAGGAGTTGGAGGTGCTGGGGGGTGAGAGGCTGGACATGTCCCAGCCATGGCACTCACAGCACAGAGAGCCAAACGTGTCCTGGGCTGCACCCAGAGCAGCGTGGGCAGCAGGGCCAGGGAGGGGATTCTGCCCCTTTGCTCTGCTCTGCTGAGACCCCACCTGCAGGGCTGCATCAGCTCTGGGGGCACAGCACAGGGAGGACAGGGACCTGCTGGAGGGAGAACAGAGGAGAACACAAAGATGGTCAGAGGGATGAAGCACCTCTCCTGTGAAGACTGGCTGAGAGAACTGGGATAGCACAGCCTAAACAAGAAAAAGCTTAGAGGCGATGTAATTGTGGCCTTCCAGTACCTGAAGGGAGCCTACAAGAAAAATGGAGAGGAACTTTTCACAAGAGTATGTAATGACAGGACAAGGGGGAATCATTAGATTTGATCTTAGAAAGAAATTTTCTTTGAGGCTGGTGAGGCTCTGGAACAGGTTGCCCAGAGAAAAGTCATGGATGCCCCATCCCTAGGAGTGTTCAAGGCCCGGCTGGACAGCACTCCTTGCAACCTGTTCTCGTATGAAGCGTCCTTGACTATGTGAGACACACTAGATCTGGATGAGCTTTATGGTCTCTTCCAGCCCAAGCTATTCTATTATTCTATGATTAAGCTAACCTGGACCTACCCCATTATGCAGACCCACAAGTGTTGTCTCACCAAGCTAGCCAAAAGATGTAAAGCAGAGCAGCCAGAGAGAGCCTGACAAGAGCAGGAAAAGCTTTCTCTGGGTAAGCTTTCCTCCAATTCCTTCAAACCAGCACAAACTGTCAGAGAGACCAGGAGGTGAATAAAAAAGACTGATGGAGAAGTAAAATGGTTTCATGGAGATACTGAGAATACTGATTATTTGGGAATTCTTAAAAATTGCCAGTGTTCCTTTTCCCCTTTAAATATGCAGGGAGAAAGGTGAATAGATAAGTAAACACAGGAGCTGACTAAATACAGAATAATTATTCTTATAGTTTCCTGTTTCTTCATGTGAGTAAGATTTCTTGAAATGATCTAGTAAGACCAGAACAGGCTTCTATGCCAAAATGGGTGCAATTTCATCACATATTGAGATACTTTTATTAGAATCATAGAATATGCTGAGATATGAGCCTCATGGGCCTGAGAGCATTGTTCAATGTACAGATCTAGAGAATAGTGTATTAAGACCACTGTGCAGTAATCTTTTATAGGGCAGTTGGAGACAGTAATCATGTGCTATTTGCAGCCTAAACTAACTCCACCTGAGACTTTAACACAATACTTTTGCTTAATGATGGTCTCCTTTATTAATTTCATATATTTTGGGCAATTTACATAACACTACTCACAAATGGTATAGAACATGTTCAGTGGGAAACCTATTAAGTACTTATGCCAGCAGATATTCCTGGCACAGGTCTGTGTCCTGCTATCTACTTGTGTCAAGACTGACCTGGAATTTCCCTAAGAAACATTTGTCTGTGGGAAGAGTAGGCTTGGCAGTAGCAGTAGAGGATTCCTGAAAGACCAGTTCTTTGACTCAACAAGTCAGATGATAATTATATTGCTGCTCAAGCTAATAGTGTGTGCATATGCGAAGAATTCTGTTCATTATCAAAAGACACAATCATGACACTGATTACTACCTGGTTATTGTGAAATATACCATGAGACATTTTATGGGAACTCTGGGGTGAATGGAGTGCATAAGAACTTTGGAAAAACAGTAGAAATATGCAGCACAAAGAGACTTTTTGTAGTTGTTAATAGAGATGTCTGTTCCTTAACTGCATCCAGGAGAGTGGGGACAAACTCTCGTTCTACCCTGTCTTTCCACCCTATAAGATGTTATGCCTTGTCTTTTAATCTGAGCCAAATTCCACAAAAGAAAAAGACACTGTTAAAAAATTAACCTGCTTATTAAATGCAAGTGGGAAATAAAGATGGCATATAATCAGAAATAAAGCAGAGCTGGGAAATAGCTAAAAACATCTATTCTAACTGGAAACATATAACAAATGCAATACAACAAAGATTCTCTGCAAGCATTTGTTTATGGCTGAAGGCTCCAGAGAGCCAAAGCTAGTGTGTGGTTGACTCAGAGATACCCCACAGAAGTTTTTCAGCCTGTTTCAGTGCCTTGCTGGCTCTGAGACCAATGTAGTTGAATCTTTCCATTTGAGGGAAAGGATAACAACAGAAAAATAGTTTAGCATTTATGAAGAACAGAGCACAGAAAAAACAAAAAAAATTCCTTGATTTCTTCTAAGCTTAAGAAAAAATAAAATGCTGACACCAATACCCACAAAACAGCTAAAACATAGCAGAGCTATAGAGCTATTTGCCCACCAGAAAAAAAATAGTCCCAGCACTTAAGTCATCTTCCCTCCTCACTCTTTCATCACTGACCTCTGTTCCTGCTTTTCAGGTGTCCTGAAAAAAGTCTCAGACTTTGGTCATTTCAGTGGTCTGAAATTCCAACAATTTGGACTATTTATAATTTTCTTCTGATTTTGACCTAGGCTGCATAAAACTTAACCACAACAGTAGAGAAAAGACCTGAAAACCCATCTCACCCAGCACGAGGCCTTCAGATGATCTCAGCTTCAGCGGTGCTGCTATTCAGCTATTCCCTTTTGGCTAAGGTGATTCTCTGTAGATATTGTGGTACTTGCCAAGGCTGCTCAGATGTTTTGGAGAAAGAGTAAAAGATCTATTTATTTACTGACCCCTCTAATTGACCAGTGACTCGAAGTCAGCAGCTGCTGAGAAGAATGAAACTCCTATGTGTACATGAAGAACACAGAGTCTGGGACAAGTTCCTGCACCAGCATTTTTCCTCTGGAAATAACAACATTGTCATTGATGTTTACTTTTGCCGCCTTAATGTAAGAATGGACCTAATCAGTGCAAGGGGCTGTGGGAAACTACCTCATCAGGGCAAGGAAATCTCAAAATAAAGAGGCAGTGGGAGAAATGGGACCTCTAAAGAATCACCATTGCTGGAGGAGAAAAAGAACACTAAAAAAGAACACTGAATACATTTCAAAAGTGGAAATATCTCACTTTGCTTCCATGGCAACCATGCCTATGTAAACCTCAGATGAATAATAGGCACAGAAAAGCAAGTGACAAATTACCTTATTGGTGGGTTCCAATTATTATCATGGTATAAGAGGCATAGATTTCTGAGGAAAAGTGAAAGAAACCAAACAGAGTAACTAATGGGTTTGTCTGGGTTGATCTAGAACATCTGGTCATGAATCCATAGCTGCATGGAGAGGCATGCTCAGGAGGACCCACAGCAGTGCTTTGCCAATCTGCATCAATTTATCCAGTTGCAGTTGCTGCTGTTTTCTTCCCCTCTACTATTTTGCTGCAATCAAATCTGAGGCTGGGAACAGGAGGCAAAGTTTTATGTCTCTAGGTTGATTTGCATTTCTCTGTAGCAAACAGTGCTAACATTAATGGTGGACAAAACTCAACTGTCTGGAGGAGAGGCTAACCCAACCATTATTTACTTCACTGAAACCCCCTGGAGTAGTCTATGTGTCTGTGACAGTGTCTTGTGAAGTTCATCATTTTCTTTCTATTAACTAACTTATTTTAATGAATTAATCTAGCATTTGGAGATAATGGAGCTGGACCAGATTCACTTCCCAGGATAATCTGCTGCTTCCCTACACCTGGATTAAAGATGTGAAGAGAAAGCTTCCTACCCTGTTATGGACCTTGGATTATTATCCATTGGTTTTTTTTTTTTCATTTAGGCAGGGATGAAGTTGCAGTAAGTAGCCCAAGAAAACTGAGAGAGACTTCATGGCCTTGGAAGGATTCATTAGGGAATCATGAACACAAGAAATGTTCTTTTCTTTCCTTCCAGTTGCAGGGAGAGATGGAGGAAGAAACATGAAGACACTGCAGGATAATTACTGGATTCCAAGGCTGGTGTCACTGACAGAAGTTGTTCTTTTTTATCCTGAGTTAGTCTACATGACACCAAGCCTACTGGCAACATAAAAGGAAAAAAGGGTCTTTGTGGAGGAGTTGGCAGAGTGAGCACCAACTTTGTGAAATTTACCTAAGGCAGTACTGAATTCTCCACCTAGGGTGGGGTATCTGACTATGCATAGAACCAGAGGAAGGAGAGCAGGCCCTGCAGAAAGATCTGGTGGTTTGAGTTGACAGCAAGTTGAATATGAGTCAGCAGTGTGCCATGGCAGCAAAGAAGGCTAGCTGTGTGCTGGGACCATCAGACACAGCATTGATGTGGGAGGTGATTATCCCATTCTGCAATGCACTGATGCAGCCTTGCCTCAGATCCTGTGTGCAGTTTTGGGCGCCTCCATATCAGAAGGACATCAAACTGTTAGACTGTGTCTGGGGGAGGCTGTCTGATGTAAGGTCTCAAGTCCAGAACTTGGGATGAGTGGCTGAGGTCACTTGGTTTGCTCAGCTTGGAGCAGGCTGAGGGGTGACCTCAGGGCAGCCTTGAGCTGCCTCAGGGGGGAAAGCAGAGGGGCTAGTGCTGATCCCCTCTCTGTGACTGCTGACAGGGCATGAGGAGAGCAATGGAACTGCATCAGGAGAAGAACTGCACATTACAAAAAGGTTTTGCACTGAAACAGGCTCCCCAGGGAGTGTCACAGCTCCATGCCTGTCAGATATCATGGAGTACTTGTATGACACTTTTGGTTATACAATTAAGTTTTAGGTAGTCCTTTGAGATGCAGGGAGATGGACTCAGTGATCCATATTGGGAAGTTACCTCAACAGCTGCCTTGGGACTACCTAGAGGACACAGAGCAAAAATGGTACCTGGTGAGCTGGCGTTCAGCTTGCTCCAGACCAAATTTTGGTGAAGTGGGACTAAGCCAGAGCTGGACTCAAGATGCTGAGCTTTGTCGTTCAGTGATCAGCCCAGCCAGTGGAGATGCTAGGACCAGGAGCACAGAAAAGAAATGCAGAGATCATGGAACTGCTGTGTGACTTCAGATACCTTTGTATCAATTTATTAAAAAAACAAAGAAGAATTAAATTGATGGAAGCAAAAACCGAGCATAAAAAATACCATATATAAACTAAACACCTATAACTGTTTCAGTTTCAGCTCACAGGAATTGCTTAAAAGCTGCTTTGACTGAGTGTGCAGAGCTTTCACCACTCAGTTTAACACAATTACGGATCTTTTACCTCTGTTCAAAACCCCATGACTCACGAACACCTCCAGGATGCCTTCCAACTTTTGTAGTGACAGACTCTTGGACACTGCATCACTTGTGGCCAACTGACCAGCACACCCTTATATGTGCTTCTGTTCTTCCCAGGTTTTGGAGTTTCAAAGCCACAGTTTAGAAAAAATTATTAAAAATTATTATTTCCTATTTCATGTCAGTTTGTGGTTTCCTATGCTAACTACATTTAAACAGCATAACTTGCTCATCAGGAACAAAAAAAAAAAATTGCTGTGATTTGTTGCTTTCTTGTAATTAGACCCTTCTGCATTATTGTTTTCTACTCTTATTGTGATACACTTAAAATGCAGAATAGACTTCTTCCTCATTAACTTCACAAAGTTTTCAAACACATGATTGGGGCTTTTTTATTCCTGGTAATAAATTAGTAAATTAGTTCTGTCATATGCTTTCGCAAAAAAAAAAAAAAATTAAAAACAAATCTTGAATAATCTCACCACTATTCTGTGAACATGCCAGCAAAAGAGCTGTTCTGAATCGGTCTGCAGTTCTGCTTAGTCCCCTGCTTTGTTTCTAGTACCACTGAATGCTTATAAAAGCATGAAGTATGGAGTACTTGTCCCTAGTAACCCAGACCTCCTGAGATAAAAGATTGCAAGGGGTTTGGTTGATGTTTCCTTTGCCTAATACCTTTTCATTGTTTATGCATTTTGACAGATTATCCTTTGACAATGCATTTCAGGATTTGACTTTGAGCTGGCCATAAGGTGATTTCCTCTGGAGTTTTTGTTCTTCCTTTGTGCCTCTTGAGCTATAACCTACAATGAATTAAGAGATCCCTATTCTACTCTGGTATTTCAGAGGCCTTTATTATACCCCCTATGTGCTGCTTCTTTTTTTCCAGGGTGGAAATCCCTTAATATAAGCCCTCTTCATGTGCAAGCCACTCCTTACCTCTCATCACCTCAGCTCCCTCTCTCCGTGCTGACTCCCACTGGGTGCAGACCCACTGGCAGTGAGGTCAAGCTGAGTGGTGTGCCAGGAGAGCAGGCTGCACCTTTGTGCTCAGCCTGCCCCACTTCAAATAAAGCTCTTTTCCAGAAGGGCCTGAGGGGCTGGGTGCACATATGGCTCTGAGCAGGCGGGACAGCTGGCTGCTGGAGCAGGCTATTGCTGAGGCATATGCTCTTTTGATGTCCTTCCATGCTTTGTGGGTCCAAGGCATAACAGCATCACATCTGTGCTGCAGAAGCCTAGTGCCTCTGTGACGTGTTGTGGCACCCACAGCTGTGGGGAACTGCAGGCACCAGGGCAGGATGGGATCAGCAGGACCCCTCTAGGGCAATGCATATTCCACTCCTGCCAAAGTGCCTGCTTCTAGTCTCTGGTGATGGCACACTCAGGGTCCTTGCACACTTGGGGTCCCTACTGTCCTGTGATTTTTCTGGAAATCCTCCAGACCAATAGACATCAACAAGTACCCTGTTTGCTTTTCACAGCAACCCAGCCAGTCTCATGGAAGTGACAGAAAATAAAGCAAGGTGTTGGCATTATCTCAGAAGAGGAAAAGTGCATTTCTGTGCTACTTGATGCAGGTGCCTTGGAAAGAAATAGATGCCTCTCAAAAGCTGGGGAAATTCCTGTTGGACACATCTCTGCCTCCTTGACTCCAGCCCAAGTATTGTCCCTGGCCAGGGACAGAGAGGTTGGAATGAAAGAGCATTTCTCATGCTTGGGGGTTTCTCTGTGTAGCTTCCAAACCCTGCAACACTCTTAGCAGCCTGACCACAGCATAGTTGTTTTCAGTTCTGTGTCTATTTTTATAGTAGACAAGAGCTTAAAGATGACCCTGCCACCATATGGACCAAGACTGGCTGGTTACACCTGACCAGGTATCAGCATCCAGTCCTGTGTTGTGCCTGTAGTAGTGCCTCAACCCCAGCAAGCTTTGGGCAGAACAGAACTGTGGGGCTGCAGAAACAGCCCCCTTGACCTCTCTGCCTTATTATTTGTTGAGATTTTATAAGCTTGCTTTGTCATGTACACCGTATGGGCTAGGTAAGTCTGCAGAGAGTTTTCCTTTCTCCATTTTTCATGACCTGTCATGTTTACAACAGACCAGAAAAAATAAACTGAGCTTTTCAGAGATGAATATTCTGAAATGAGTTTTAAAGAAGGAACAATGTAAATCAGCCTTATGTGTGTGCTACTTTCAAATTATTCACCGAAGTCCAAGCTACAAAGTCACTGAGACATGCAAGCACTGCAGATGTGCTCTCCTGTCTGGCTCTGACAGCACCAATATGCAAACAGCTGTAGTTAATAAAAACAACATGCCAGTGCTCAGTGCTGCTGGGAGAAGCAAAAAAAAAAAAAAAAAAAAAACCTCATATTTTTGTTGATAATAAAATTAATTGCCAGTTATTTCTTTTCTAACTTACTGTGAGATGCAGTAGCTATACATTTTAAGGTCTTCAAAATTTCCCTTAAAAGTAGCATGAAAGTATTTTGAGCAAAACAACATTTACAAAAGAAGAGATTAAAAGCAATTGATAACCAAGGATCAGGATCCATGTTCTATTTAAAGCAACACTTCCATTATTATTCATAAATTACCACATGAGGATTAAGCTGGTATGAACACATTATCAGGCCAAGTGGCTTGATGTTGAGAGAAGGAGAGAGGAAGAGAGAGAGACCCTACTAAACAGCCAGGAAGTGTCCTTTGTAGTTCTAAACACAAACACATTTATGAGCTGAAAGTATGTTTCAGATTGTATTACAAAGTGGGATTCCATATGGTAGCTGAGGTCCAGAGATGGGATGACTCAGGAAGTCAAGATGAAAAGATCAGCGCAGTTTATTGAACAGGAGTGATGGTTTCTGATGCACCCTCAGCTCCATGGTTTCAACAGGCAGACTTATGAACTGGCAGAGCTTGAGACACCTCTTGCAGTAGCTGGAAATCACGACTACATTTTTCAAAGATTTACTTTCTAGTAAAAAATCATATACTCCAGCTCCTAGTAAGGTGTTCTGTATGTGGGATTTTATATAGGGAATAGACAATAGGACATCTGATTGATTACAGCTGCAAAATTTCTCTGTAGAAAACTGGTAATAAAATAGGCCAGAAAATAGGCATAGACCAAATATTTTTATGAGACTTAGGAGTTTCAATGCAACTTTTTAAACAGTCCTTTTAGGAAAACAGTATACTTCCCTCTTTAACATATATGAAAAATAGGTAAACAAAGCATGGCCCAAACTGGAAATTGCTTGTTTTCACTCCTTACTATATTTCTACTTTGACAGTTGTTTTTCCTGCCTTTGCTTGCTGAAGCAAAAGCTGACTTCTGTGCAAGACCCTGCAGTAAGGGCTCTGGAGGAAGCTGTGCATCCGTCTGAAAGTCCTGTGTGGTGGGCTCTGGAGTGGAACTTCAGCCCCAGAAAAGTCAGCTGTGCAGCTCAAATGGAGAGTACCAGGGGAAGGGAAACTCTTCCTGGAGATGCCCACCTCTGCCCATAGCAGCATGCCTTCCTGTGCCGGCCCACAAATATTGGTGACCACCTTGAAGCTGCCTATGGATCAATGACAATCTACTTTATTTGGGGGGATTGAATGGGGAAAAAAATGGTTCTTCTAGTTCTAGTCATTCTTGTAAATTCCTGGTTTTATGTCATTTGTGGTGATAAATTAATTTATTTCAGATCTTGAAGAATATGATAAATGGCATATCACTGTTTCCCCACAGAGGCTCTGATCTCTGCCTCTTTTTTTCACAGGGGTCTTTGGTCCTCCCCAGGTTTCTCTCTGAGGTTAACAGGCAATATTGTTCCACATCAGGAGCAGAAAACAGGATCACTTTTAAAAGTGATCAGCCTCTACAAACATGTCCAGGTGAAGCCAGGAAGAGATGTCAGATTAACAAGCAAAACAGCAAACAAAGGTGGGCCTGTGGAAGGTGTGTTTGACAGCAGGGCTATTCACTGCTTCCCTCAGAATGCTAATGAAGCATGGCAAGGATCACTCTGAACTTGAGTGAGGTCTTTGGGTGGTTCTGCAGAGGGCTCAGCTCTCTGCAAGAGGGCTTCCCTGAGCCATTCAGGCTTTTTCCTTTGCTCAGAACAGGATCAGTGTTCCCCCATGGCACCTGGGGGAAGGTTGTGCCAGTCTGAGGCATGGAGAGCTGTGCCAGGACCTGCATGCTGGGTGATGCCATTTGTGGCTTCAGGCACAGCGCGGGCAGCACGCCTCAGCCCTGAGAAGGTGTGCTCTCGAGCCCACAACAGCCTCAGCAGCAGGCATGGCCAGTCCACTGCTACCCCACTCCTGCATCAGACTTACCATTTTCTGCACCTTATGAGAATGGCGAGGTGTGGTGGCTGACCTCCAAGGCTGGTGGAGCAAAAGCTCAATCAGTTCAGCAGGCAGTCTTTGAGGGGGCAGAGAAAAATGCTTTGGAAAGCAAGGGAAAGTCATGAACAGATCAGCAGAGAAAACAAGGAAACAAAGGAGCACAGACATTAGAACTTATACCCACTCAGTGAGCCACAAGATGAATGCAGAGAGGGAGGCAAACACTGAGAGCTTGTGGGATGTGTGAGCCAAAGAAAAGCTAGGAAAATGAGCTCAGGGGAAGCCGCCAGCCTGTCTGGAGAAGATCAAGCTCTCAGTAAAAACCTCAGGGAGTTAAGAGTGAGCTCTTGGTGAACTTGTTTGAGCTTTGACTATAGGACGTCAAAAAAAAGAATGTTTGTCCCTTGGTAAAGGGAGGAGGTGGCTGACTGGTAGTGCAAAACCTAACAGAGCCACTGTGTCTAACCTGTCTTGAGTGACTCCATAGTACTCCCCAGAAGATCCATCTGGCAAGATATTTTACCAGCATGGATGTGCAATGATGAGTGCCTGCTTTTCTGCTTCACTTTGAGTAATCCAGATAGTGATAGTAATAGCTTGAACTTTAGGGAAGTTTTGAAATATCTGTATTTTTACAGTTTCCTGTGTCCCTTGACTTCGTGACATTAAAACTAAGCTTTAAGATTCAGAAGAATACATGTCTCCGTGTGTTCATAATGTTTCTGAGAAAAAAAAAGAAAAATTGACTGTTGCTGAAGGGTCCGAAGCTGAATCTGTCAGGAAGAAAGGAAAATGTACTTTGCTTCCTCTCATTTTTACAGTTGTTACTTAATTTCATATTGCTCATGGCATTTTAGCTGGGGATCAAGATATCCAAAACCCATTCTTTTTTTATTCAGTTCTACAAGTTATATGTGCACTACATCATCACTGGCTATGAGTTCCCTTTCCCTAAGTTTGATTAGAACATTTATGTGTGAGTCTTCTGTACTGCTCAGCTTGGGCACATGCCTGGGTGTGCAAACCAGCACAGGAACATGGGGCTGGGGGAAGAGAATGACAAAAGGAAATCCTTAGCCTACAGAGGATTGAGATGCAGTTACCACCTTGTGCAAGCCTTTCCCTACTCTCTAGGTGTGGTGTGCACAGGAACGAGGGGAGGAAAAAAATCAAGGGAAGGAAGCAGCAAAATGGAAGGAGGTGAATTTTAAAGCAGTGGAGTTCCTGGTAGAATTAGGAAGCTCAGGGAGACATCTGAAGCTTTCAGCATGCCTACCTACAACACTGTGTGTACCCCTGTGAGTGTATGAGGTCTGGGAATGAGAGAGTATTGACATCTCTTCCAGTGTTGCATTTGGACCAGCCAAATGAATGCTTCTGATTTCCTTTCCAGGTCTGCATTCCTACCTAGGGCTGAGGGACACACTCTCACATCAGCTTTGGGGAAGGGATAAAGAAGTAGGGAAATGTGGTCTTAAATTTGGCACAGTCCTTTTCTGTGCACAGGTGGAAAAGGGCATCATTTCAATGTGGCATTCTTTTCACACACTTTTTGTTTATCCCCCTTTCTGTCTTGTTTCCTGGCTCAAACAGGGTCAGATCTTCAGTTAACATGGATTTATTGAGCTCTCTGATTCTGACATAGCTACCAAAATGTCTCTGTTTCTGTCTCTAGGCTCTTAATTTCTACCTTCTTCTGCATTTCCCCAAGAAACACAGATTCGCAAGGTAAAGTGCCACTGGGAAACCTGGCCATTGCTGCAGTGTTTTTTGTTTAACTGCAGCCTGACCTGGGGACTGTAATTACAGCGGGTTTATGTAACAACAGTGTAATGAAGTAGGCAAAGCAACAACCAAGAAAAGACAGACTGAGGAGGGGTGAAAGGCCCATGTTCTGGGGCTGCAGTGCTTGAGCAGGCAAAGACATGGACCATGTTTTGTCCCCTTCATCTTCTATAAATACCTGGTCCTGTTCAACACAGTTATAAAGCTGCTGGGACCTGATAGTACTCAGGATCTCAGTGCAGACGGGGTCTTAAAAAGGTCACAGTGGTGATGCAAGGGAGGTGTCTGCACGCTCAGGGAGCACTGGTGTCATGCTGACTCCCCATCCTGCAGATGGAGGGGGTCAGGCAGCCAGAGTGGGCACAAAGGATACGGTGCTGGGGGCGGATGAGCTCTGGTATGCTCCAAGGGGTGGCTTTTAAATCTTAATGTCTGAGAAATTTGCTATCAGTGGATACCCTTTCTAGGTTTTGCCCCAAGGGATTTCATCTTAAATCAAGATCAGAGGTTGCTAATTCGTCTTCACTCATCTAAGATTCAACAAGATGAATTCTCCTCTAAGATTCAATGAGATTAATTTGTTTGCAGACTGTGAACCAGATAGGATCTGAAGAACTACACTTTTTAGCATTCTCTCCCTTTTTTTCTCTTTTTTTTTTTTTTAACAAGGGCAGAAATAGCTTCTAGCTTTTTATTTTACTTAGCTTTACACTATTTAATCTTATTTGTTTTATTTATTTATTGCCCATGTGTAGTGTTATTCTGCTTTGAATAAAGGAAGGACCTTGACTGTTTTTCCATTTTTATTTCCATTTTCCTTTCAGCAGACAGACAAGGCTCAGCAGGAAGCTGTGACCAGTGTAATCACTGCTGTAGATGAAAGGGTGTCCCCAAAAAGGGATTAAAGAGAAAATTCCTGTCATGGCAACCATTAGTACAGGAAGTCTGGAAGCTGAGATGGCAGAGTGTTTTGTAACCAGATTAGGAAAGAGGTGTAGCTTTTGACACTGATTCCCATGTGTGGGTGCTAATTAGGGGGAGGAAAGGCTAGCTGTAGGGTGATGGCCACATAGAGAATTCACAGAGAGGTTTTCTTTGGTTTCATTTGGTGGATGAGGACATCTATTGTTGCAACCTTGGATTTGGTTCAGCAATTAAAAGTTCATCTAAACCAATCCAGAAAGGTTTTTCTTAATGCAGTATTTCCCAAAATCTTTCTGAATGTCCAGAATCTCTCTTCTCAGCTTTACTTTCCCCTATTCTTATAAAAGAAATAAAAAACCCAAAAGACAAGACTGTGCAAACCTAATCTTCCCTGACAAACCATATGTATCTTGCTGTCTGAAAAATTAAGTATTATGGTTTGCATGAAGTCTATACATTAATTCAGTTACTCAGATATTCCTAGAAGTTGTCTTCTAGGACAACTAAAAATTTGATGGTGTTCTCCCAGTTTGTTCTTTGCATCAAGACTATGAAACTGAATTTTTCCTTATCACGGACACCTTTAAGCCTAATTTTGTAGAAAAGAATGGACAAAGACATAAGTAGATACCATAACCTGTATTTTTAATCAGCAAATAAAGTATTCTCTATAGAAATTATGCCCTTTCCCTTTATCCTGAAAAGTAGCACAAAATGCACTCTGCTCACATATTTGAACAAGCCAGGCATCCAAATCTCTGTCCAAAGCCAGGTCAAAGGTGAATCTCACAAATCTAAATCCAAAGCTGGATTTACACAGCTCTAAATTTAATTCACTACACCAGCAAATGCTCTCAAGGGCTCAGACATCTTGAAGGCACTGCTGTAGATTTGAACTCCAGGGCACCAGACTATTTCTCCATACAGCTCTTCAGCAGCAGCAACAGTAAATCTTGACTCTGTGATGAAGTTGTGCATCTTTGTCATTTTTCTAACTTTAAAATTACTCCTTTTGAGGAAGAGACTTTGCGATGTTGATGATTGGAGTAAAGGGGCTCACATTTAGCTGGATATGTAATAATCTATAAAGGTGTTATAAAAGTGATGGGGAGAGCTCAGGAAAAGCCATCACAGCCAGGGAGCTGTAGCAGTTGCACAGTTCTGATCCCCCTATTGCTCTGCCTGCATACAAGGGCAATGGGACCCAAGCTCAGGAGGTTGCAGCTGCAGGCAGAACTGTGGCTCAGAGAGAAGGTCCTAGCATGCATTTCTGGAATGAGAAAATGATCATGCATGAAAGCTCTGGACTGCTCAACCAGCAGAAAGTCCAGAGCTCATACAATGGGAAATATTGCTACAAACACCAGTCACAAAGGAATTACGGTCTCTTGGGGTAGCTGATTACCTTATCTTCTCCCATCAGATGCTGTATTCAGTAGGGGTGGTCAAAATCAGATCTTAGACAATGCCAGGTTTGGTATTCCGTCTGGACAAGAAGTCAAAGTAAAACCTTATTGATGGAATTGGAAGTGCCAAAACAGCAACATATTTTATTCAAACTCTTGAGCTAAATAAAATTATTCAGAATATCTGACACAAAACATCCCTGCTTTCTTTATAAATTTCTTTCAATCTCAAGTGAGTGAGCCTTGACTCCACATAATTATGTGTGGTTCCTCCTGAAGGCTGAGAACTGACTTAGCACAAGCCTGTCCATAGAAGCAAGGCAGTGCAAGGTAAACTTTGGACCTTGCCATAACTTCACTCCTTGGTCATCCCCAAATAGGGTTTGGAAAGCCATCCCAAATTACCCTTCCTCACACCAGCTCTCAGAGCTACTGAACAGAAGAGGTGAAGCTTTGATTTTGGCCTTTGCTGGCATTTCTGCAATGATGGTTAGTTAGAAAAATCCATTTATTTATTTATTTGTTTATCTATCTATCTATCTATCTATCTATCTATCTATCTATCTATCTATCCGTCTGTCTGTCTGTCTGTCTGTCTGTCTGTCTGTCTGTCTGTCTATTTATCTACATATTTATTATTATTGTTGTTATTATCATTAATTATTATTACTATTATTACTATTATTATATAATTGGTACTCAAGAAAATCTACCTGATTTCTGATGAAATATTGAAGTTACCAGGACATCACTGCTTAGGTGGAAGCAGTTGCATTTTGCATTTATGCTTTACAAAGCATAAAATTATTGTATTGATCCAATCTCAAGCAAAAATTTCCTACTTTGACTTATTTACTCCCAGACAGGGAGCATGCAAGGAAAATCTCTTGAGAAACCTGTCCGTTCTGTTCTCTAGGTGGGCAGAACAGGCGGGTTTTCCCAAAAGGGTCTCTGAGTGCAGAGAAAACATATTTATTGTAAAAATCAGGTACCCTTTCTTTATGATATTTGAACTACTGTGGCATGTGGCATGCTGCTGATGTCCATATAAAACTGGAAGAGATAGATAAAACTGGGAAAAAAATGTAAAACTAATATTTATAGGGCCTACATCTGACCATGACTGCCCTTCCCATAGATGTTGAACCAACCTTCCACTGGGATGTTCATATAATCAATTGTGAGAAAATCTGGCGTGTTCATTTTGTGGTGCTACAAGATAATGCTCTGTATGAGTCACGAGAGAGTGGATAATAAACACAGTGGGTTTTCCTACTATTAATTATCAACAACTTACTGATACTGCAGGTCATAGTTAAGAGCACTACTGTTTTACCATGCAAGAAGCTTTTTTGATCTCCTGTCCCTCTAAGTGAATTTTCTTGATAATTTTCAATTACATGTTCTTGATAGCTGCCTAATTTCATTATTATTCTTCAGTGAAGTGTTTTAATCTTCTTTTCTTTTTGTCTTGAAGGGACCAAGGAAATTTGCAACTGTCTTTTGATTTCTTAAAATATTACTGTCTGCAGAAAAAATAGCCAGTTGTAATTATGTCTTTGTTGTAACATGCTGAGTTTTTGTTCTTTTGTTCTTTTCAGACTTCTCCCTCATGTGTTGATTTTGCTACTCCCAGACTTTAAGAGAACTAAATTTCTTTAAATATTTGTATTAGAGGCAGTATTTGAATCCAAGCTGTAAGAGAGAGGGAACAGAGAAATTAAAAAATGCAGTAAGTGTCTCCAAGGGGCAAGTGAACAGCCTTGAAATACTCAAAGTACTGCGGTTTTCTGTGTTTAGATGAGAAATTGCAAGTCCAGTAGTTTGTAAACTTCATATTTTTCATCTGCAGTCTAAAGGGCAAATAGGTAAGTGATGACAGGTTCTGAAATTTGGGATAATGAAAAGTAACTGGTCTACAAGGGCCCCTATAAGGAGAAATTGATGACTTTCAGATGATTTTTTGGTCACACTCTATTGATAGAAGTAGCAATATCATGGGGCTCATGCACATGCAATCATTGATCTAACACAGAATTTGGTAAAAATCTTTGTTTGAGAGCACAAAACTGACCTCACCTCTGTGGTTGCTGAGCAAAGACAGCTGTTGCAACTTGTTTCAATGCTTTCAAGCATCCTCATTCTGCAGAAATGCTTATTTGTGTGCAGGCAGAGTGAGGTGTCATTCCACCACACACACAGCATACCTTACTACTGTTTTGGGCTGTGGAGCAAACTGAAGCCATGGAAATGAGCACTGCTGTAAAAGAAAATCAAACAACTCAGGACTTTGGAAGCTGACTCCTCAACTCCTATGATTTTTCATCCTCGTGGGTGTCACTGAGGAGGAGCAGGGATGCCTGTGAGATACTGGGACCCCATCCAGTTGCTGTAGAGGAACCACAGACTTGGTTCCCAACAGCCATGGGGATGAGGAAGGGGCACTGAAGTGAAACAGTGGCAGGAGGCTGGGAGTGGACAACATGGATGAGAGGTGTGTGAGCTCTGGTACAAAGTGACACAAGGTCCCCCTGCTTGGTCAGGGGGGACAAAAGCATGGTCAAAAGCGAAATTTCCACTTACCTAGCTTTCTGGTCCCTTGTTCTCCCTGTTCCCTCACACTAAATTTATTTCCTTTAAGCTCACACTGAGCTCCAGGACAACTGGGCTTGAGGTGGAGGAGGGTTCTGGACAGGAAATGTCAGCTCTCAAAGCCTTCTTGCATGGACACACACACTGGCCTTCTGCCCCATGGGGCATCACTGGCAGAGCATCTGCCACTGTGCCACTTCTGATTTTGGTCATCATGCATGTTTCTCAAATCTCCCCAGATGCCTTTGGAAGTGCCATCTGGCCTGCCTGATATTTTTAACCAAAGCCCAGTCATTTCTATCTTAAGAATTTGTAGGATCATGCTGAAGAATTTTTCACCCTTAAATTGTAGTGCTCTTCACTTCAGGCAGAACACTGATGAACCAAATGAGCCAAGGGATTGTTGACCCTTATCTCTCTCCCCAAGTCTCTAGAAGGTCCTAACTCTCGCCTTGAAGAGTTAGTACCCACAGGTATGGTGGGAAAGGCTGCAGCCAGTTCTGAACAGGAGTGATAACACAGCCTGTGGCCACCATCCAGAATAACCCACAGGCTGCATTCCAAATCAGTTTCCACTTCAGGCTGCAGCACCTCAGACATGCCAAATCATTCCAGAACTATCCAGTGTTTCATTGATTTGGGGTTATTTCCTGTCACCTTCCAGGGCCATGGAAAAGAATAACAAGATACAAATTATCATAAATGGATGCTCAGTTACCAGAGGATAATTTTCATCTAAGAATCTGAATTGTTATTTTAAAACCTATATACCCAAATCCAATTGAACTAATTATTGACTGCAAAAATTCATAATATCTTCAGTTCTACCTGAGAGACTTTCTTGCCACGTTTCATACAGAAACCAAAAGTGACAGAGTCATTATGTTGCTTTTAATAGAAATAATCTTAAAATTCATGAGCTACTGTCTTCATAAATATGTATTATGAAGTGACTATTTTAATGTGATTAGATGTTAAATAGCAGTGTTCTGGAATACCATACTTGGCTAAGGAAAATTTCAATTTTATGACAACAGCAAGTTTTAAAAGTTTTATTTGTAATTTCTTTTTTAATAAGGTAGCTATGCCTTTCTAGCACTTTTTCTATCTGCTTCTGTTTCTCTAAGCACACAGAAATTAGACTTTGAGAGTGAAGTTTCAGATTCTCAAGTACTGACCCAATCTGCTTTTTTTATTATTTTCCACCGTATTATTGGGCTTTTACTGCTACAGATCCAAAAGTGTTGAAGTGACAGTTTGCCTCTGGAGAAGTGAGCTACTAGGTACTAAAGAGTTATTGCTGCAGGTACAGGAAGTAAAGTTCCTTATCAAAGTCTGGAAAGATTAATAGGGAACATGTGAATCACAAACAAGAGAAATATTCCAAAGGAGATGCATGTATTGTACTCTAAAAGGACAATCTCTTTCTTGAAGTTACATTTTATAATACCTGAATGAATCTCAGATTGCTCAAATATTGGCTAATCATGCTTTGTAGCTGTTCATGTCACACATATCATATATTATTATTTATTCCTATATAAAAACATGTGTGAAAGAGCTGCATGGGTCAACTTTTCAGAGTCTTTTCAAACAGTACAAGAGGAGAGACAGGAAAAATGATAAATAAATACAGACATCTTGAGACTAATGACCACCTCAGAGCTGATTACAGAAATGAGGAAAATGTAGGCCCTCAAGTGCAATAGTGTTGCAAATACTCGCTGGAGGGAAAGTACACTCTGAATGGAATATGAGAGAAGAACAGCTCCAAGGGGAAAAAAAGAAGTATGTATGGTTTGAGTTTAAAACCATAACTCATTTACATTAAGAGATCAATCAGTGGGAAAATCCATTCTGCAGTGTTAGCCCATCAGTGAACAAGCTAATTGAACACAGAGAGAGCAAGAGCCTGGGTGGCCTCTTTTCTCTTTTATCTGCACAGCAAAGCTCACAGCAGCTCCAAGATCCCCCTCTCCACAGGCCTGGTGCTTTCAGACAGGGTGACCATTCTGAGCCCAAGGAATTTCATCTGCAAGAGCATAATATCTTTGAAATTTATTTCCCTGCTTCTGAATCGGGCTTGAGAGCTGTGGTCAACAGTCCCCCATCGTAGGCTGCTGTGAGGGTCTGGTGCCCTGGCCATGGGGCAGGAGCTGGGTGGCCGTGCTGGAGCTGGAGCTAGAGCTGGAGCTGGAGTTGGAGTGGGAGCTAGAGCTGGAGCAAAGGTGGCTTTGTCCAATGCTGCACTGAGAGCTCCTGAAATAACCATGCTTATGTAACGTGCAGAATTGTCCCATCTTTCCCCTATGTCCTTTTGGCAGAAAGGCTCACAGGAAATATCCTGGTAGCGGAGATAAAAGGGTTGATTTACTCTGTTCCTGGTAATACATAATTGCTTAATTGCAAGCACATAATTAAACTCCATTGGGAAGGTTTCAGCTACAATGATTGCCCAGCAAAGACCAGTTCCCCCAGAGAGGCAATATTTGCATCAGCTGTTTATTTTTTATAATGGGAACAAGGGAAAAGCACTAAAAAACCTGAATGTTTGGCAAGAGCTGTGGAGGCATGGGGCAAGAGAGGCTAGACACAGCCAGAGAGGAACCAAGAGAGAAGGAAGGGGAGATAAGGTTTTAAACTATTCTCCTCACTAACTGAGCTGTTCGTGGAAGCCACCTCTCTGCAAAAGCATTTGTGTGCTGAGGAGGTCACCAAGCTCAGCAAGTCCTAAAGAGGCCTCTGATGTGCTGAGCACCCTCCCAAGCAGTGCCAACAGTGGGGCCCACCTGACCCCACCAACCACCCTCGGAAGGTTGTTGATGTGGATGGCACTTACTCCCAGTGCAGAGAGATCACTACCCAGACTGTCCCCTACTGCAAGGAAACAGCCTGAAAGGAGCAAATACAAAGCTGTTCTTCCCAGTGACAGGAGGCACTTTTGCAACCCGGTGCATGAGTCATAACTCCTTTTTTTGAAACTTGTTCTTCAGTCATCTGGAAGTCAGAGCTAAAGATACTTTTTAATATCTTTGTCATGCAAATTCTGTGTCACTACTGTATTAGGCACCCAACACAAAGGAACAGTAGTTTGCTGAGACTGACAGACTTGTGTGCATGTCCACAACTCCAAAGCTTCCCCAATAACTGTGTAAATGAAAGAGTCCTGTTTGTGCACAGAAGAATACTGCATTCATTTTTATCATGGGTGATGAAGAAAGTACGAGAACTCAAAACCAAAATAAAAACCTTCAGTGCACAAGGGATGCTGTGTTCCTAACAGAGGGAAGATAGTCAGTTACAGTCTGTGGGAGACAGTCTGTGAGTGCAAGTAAAGAGCATCACTTTGCAGCCTGCAGAGCAAAAGAAGAAAAATTCTTGCTGCAGAAAAGGGTGCTTGCTTTGAGCTGGCAAGAAATATTTCAATAACAGGTTGTGGAGAACGTTAACTTCAAAGTTTGGAAGTTGACAGAGTTTTGGAAGCAGTTGTTGAAATTTGCATCCAAAAGTGATTTAACTTCCCCAGTAAGTGATGTGTACACATGGCACACACCACTAAACCACATATGCACTCAATGTATGAACTCCCACTTTCTTGACTTCCCATTACAGCTTTAATATCTTTTCCAGCATAAAAAGAAATGAATCAGTCTTGCAATAGGATGTGTATATAAATGCCAAAGAAAAAATTAAAATCATCTGCAATTTGAAAATTACTGAGCCTGGAGTACTTGTTGGATAGTTAATGTTCTGTAAATCCTTTACACCACTGTGGGCAACCAGTTAAAGGAAGAATTTTTTTATGCCAAAGCTGTTCCTGGTTTGTTGGCTTTCTTTGGTAATACGACCATTTATAGTCACCAAAATGGTTATAAAATCACCAGGATCCATGGGGCAATACTCTTTTTCCTTAGAGAATGGTAATTCATTTTAAAAGCATTTTCTTTGTGCCTGCCAGAAAGGAAATATTCTGGCCAGAAAAGAGAAAATGGGAGGGACATGATGGAGAATGCATTGCCTAACATCTTCTTTTCCCCAGCTTACTCTCCTGAGAAAGTAAGTTTTCCTGGGATCATATGAAAGCAGAATGGCAACAGCTTGCAGTATATGAAAGGTTTCTGCAACAGAACAGAATTCCTTTCAGCCTAAAAGCACAATCAAAGCATCTCACTCAAAGTTTTTAGGAGAGATCTTTCTTTTGAGAACATGTCAGCATAATTGTGGTAGGAACAAATTTACCAAAACAAATCTTCACTTTATGAATGCTGTTAGATACAATACAGGAAGAGAATGAGACAGAAATTTTTACATCTTGTTTAATACTCTGAAATTGTCACCATCATTGCAAAATAAGAAGGGACACTTGGAAGAAAAACAGGCAGTCATTTTTCTCTTGATCCTATTTAAAGTGATTTGATTTGTACCTGTACAAGCAGATTTAATGGTAGCAAAAGATGCAGCAGCTTGAGCCTCATCTCAGTTGGTGGAAAATCCTCTTTGTTACCTTTCCCTCCACTCCCTTCTATTTTTTTCTTCTGAGTAGTATCCTATCTTCCCCAAACACAAGAAGGCGCATATCTGATCACAACAAAACAAGTAGAGGCCAGGAAGGTAGCAGGCATTCTGAAAGCAGAGGTTCATGTCACCTTCCAAGTTGCAGGATTAGCCAAGCCACCTGCGGTGTTTAATTTCCATGAGCATGTCCTTAATTCTTCCATTTGGTAGGAAGGGCACTGCTAATGGAAGATCCAGACTGGCAGTTCCTAATTTGCATCAGGGTTTAATAATCTTGGTTTGCTTCATGGTCATCCCAGCAATGAGATAAGGAAAGCAGCATGAGCTAGAGCCTGTGTCTATCGAGGTTCTGCCTGCTACAGGTCAGCAGAGTAGGTCTATGTCCAATGAGAAATGTCACAGTAGGAATAGGGAGGAAAAGGACACGCTTTTCAAGCAGAGCAGGATGCATTTGCTTCTATCTCTAGTTCCCTTGCACCTCCATTTCCAAAGTCTGCTACCACCTATCTAAAAAGCATGTTGGATGTTTTGGGCCCAATAAGGAGCACACCACAAGCAAAGAGGAATGCTGTTATTCAGAGACATAAACAATATGATCCTGGGCACGGCCCCTGAACTCGTCCTGCAGTAGGTTACAATCACTTGGCACAGCTAGACTTGCTCCTACTGGGATGGGAACAGGACCTGAAATATCAGGTCCTACTGAAATACCTGTTGGTCGACATCAATGATGCAAATGCAATTAATATTTCTGCCTGGTGATATATAATGACTCTGTTCTCCTAATGCAGTAGAGTAGTTAGAAAAGCAATGGCACATATTGGCACATAAACACTTTCCAAGAGGCTGTCCTATTAAGGTTATGCAAGACCCAGGGCACTCCTCTGCAATGTGATGTCAGCTCTGGCTCCTGGCCTGACACACAGTTACACAACGGGACAATGCAAGGGCAGAAAACGGAGATGCTCTGGAGTTATCAATTTTTTGAAATACAGTTTAAGCACATAGCTTCTGTGAAGCTTCTGGGAAAACATCAGCCAGGTAAACAGTGGTGGGGGGACTTATGGTCACACTTGGATATGATGGTTTTTTTCCTTTCCTATATATTATTCGTTATTCTTCTTTTTATGTATGTATTCTGATCTTCCCTCTCTAGGAGTTTTGGCAGGGGAGAAAAAGAAGCTCAAAAGTACATAGCTTATGACTGACTAATGCTGTACTAAAGTCAGGGAATCTCTCCTTTTTTTTCTTTGTGGTTTCATTATCACATTTTTTTCCTTACTTTGTGCATAAGCTCTTAGCCTAGAAGACCTACTGACATTTATCATTCCTTCCACACTGGCTGATTTGTGCTGGTTGCAAGAAGCACATGGTGGGGATTGTAGCATTGCTGTCTGGTGGTAAGGGTAACGCTTCCTTCCGAGTCTCCTGCAGCAGGGAAGGCGCTCGGGTTGGCAGCACACACTCCACATACACACAGTCTCACTCACGCTGCAGACAGCAAGCAGTGAATGAAGACGAGAGGGGTGTTTGGAATGGTGCTCCAGGGAGGGTTTATTACCACCTACACCAAATGGGAGTCAGGGACCAAAGGCCAGGAAGAGAAGGTCCAGGTTTATATCTGGGGTGGCAGGGGGCAGAGAAGAACGTCATGGTTAAATGGACAGATGGCACAGGGGTGGTACATAGGTGGGGCTCCCAACAGGGAGCCAATGGGTAAATTGGGGTGGAGAGACAAGGGACACGCCAATGGGGTGTCGAGGAAAGAAGAATTTTCCAGAGGAGAACAATTCGGGGAAGAAAGGAGCAGGGAAGGCCAATAGGCCAACTGGGGAAAAAGGACTAGGGTACATTTACATAAAACTGCAACGCACTATGGAACAAGGCCTTTTCTGTATCTTAGGTGTCTGGGAATACTTCTTATACTTCTGTATCTCCTCTCCATGCTGTGGCCTCTGCAGGCTCATGAGACTCCATAGGGATTTTGCCCAGCACTTGGTGTGCTGGGAGATCACAAGCAGGGAGAGGAAATGTCATGTCACATTGCATAGGAAAGGGAATCAGCATAAACTCTTTTACGCTGGTCCGGCTTAAGCCCACTCCATTATAACAATGAATGCTGAACATACAGGGAAGTGCATCTGTGGTGGAGAAGAACCCCAGGTGCCACTCTTGGAGGATAAGTTCTGCTGGTCTCACTTCCTAGTGCTGTTTGGAGACATCAGGGGTCTCATATAGGAGAAATGGACATTTCCTGCATTAGCCAGGCTTTTTGGATGCCTTTCTTGTCCTTTCTCAATTTAAAACCCTGTAGTTGGCCTTGGCTAATGAGGAAGTTGCCTAGGATAAGAGGGGATTTCAGCGCACAGACAAAGCCCTGCAAAAGCATGTCCTAATGCTCATCGGGGGGACAAGGCCGTGTGAAGGAACTATGGATTCTCTTCACTACTGGTGCTGCTCAGAGAGGTCTACATAGGATGGGCAGGTGGCTGCTGACCTTGCCAGTTGGGCTCCACACTACAGCCAGGGCAGAGGAGTGGGCTAGCAGCATAACCATAGGCAGCTATTGGACATACCACAAAGGAAAGATCTCTGCCCAATCAAAAGAATTTTCTGGAAAACTCCTGATAGCTGAGAGACGTGTTGAACCTCAGGCTTCCCTATTCCTCTTCAAAACACTCACTGATTACTATTTAATTCCCATATTTTTCCATCAGGCTGGCTAAAGAACTTGACTGTTCACTCAATTGCTCAATCAGGAGAACGTATTTGCTTGACATGTTGGAGTCCCATCTATTCATATGTGCAGTTGTCCTTTCCACTTTCACCCAGCTTAGACCTTGCAAAAATAAAGGTGTGAAACTTTTCAGAGAAAACCAGTACTGGTAATGGAGTTTTGAATTCTAAGTACTGATAAGACTCAGTCTGAAATAAACATTTTTGTCTCCAATTACCTGCAACAATTTTATGTCTTCTATTATCTCTGATACATACCTGCTTGCATTAGTTTATTTTAGTGGTATTTTGGAGGAAGACATCAGAGGAAAAACACTCAGGCAAGGATTTCCCTGTTGGTGAAGAAAATCACACCTGAAGCACAAAATTACCTACTCTAAATGATGTCAGAAAGAGCAAAACCTTGAATTTGAGAAACTCTGGAGTTTTGTGGAATTTGATCCTGGACTGATATGTGTGTCTCAAACCTTTGTAGCTCATTTTATGTTGGAGGGGCTTTTTATGAAGAAAATAAGCAGTAAATCCAGGCCTGAATAATCAGGATCCCTGGAAGTCTATGCATTAAAATACAACAAACCAGTTCAGAATACTGGCCTTTTTTTCTTTTGTTCCATGTTACATCCTCAACATCTGCCTTCACCATCCTTGGTAAGATTTTTTTCTGCAGGGTATGTATTTTATACTCTGACAACTTGGTACAAATATTTTATTGCTAGAATTGGGACACAACTATGCATGCAATTCAACTACTTATTGCAGATTTCACGTGTCTGAACTTGTGACTGTCTTTGGAAAAAAATTAAGCTTTTCTGTTCCCCTTCTAGTCCTCTCAATTCATTCAGGATCAAGTCCTCTCATATCATTCAGGAAAAAGAGACCTCAGAGAAAAGCAGCTATCTTTTTTCTAGTTTATAAAAAGCCCCTCGATTTCTCCGAAGCAATAAAAATTCCTTGCATTTCATAAAAAAACCTGTTCCACTTGATTATTAAAGCTAGCTCCAAATGATGCGTGTATGTGCTAGCTCCTAATGATATGAGTGTGTGTGTGTGTGTGTGTGTGTGTGTGTGTATGTGTGTGATTTGTGTGGCTTTGAAAGAAGCCCTTCACAAAATCTGTTTGCATCAGAGATGCAACTGCTGGACTTACATCTGAATGTTGCTATTGTTCTCATCACATCTCATCTCATCTCATCTCATCTCATCTCATCTCATCTCATCTCATCTCATCTCATCTCGCATTTGCTTTTCCAGTCATTCTCAGATGTGACTTCCTATCCACAAGAAATTGTTTTGAGTTGTTATCAGCCTAATTCATCTATATTTTCTTTGTCTGAAAGAAGTTTTTTAGTGCCAAAAGAAAGGAAGGGATTTTATTGCAAACTCTTCAGATGCTATTAGGCAAAATTCAGGCGGGAGAGTAGATTTCCACATGTCAAAGTCCATAGGAGAGGAAAATTTTTTTCAGAATACTGGCTTTAATCTGCCTCGACATAAATCATTCTTGCTGTGCTTGGAAAGAACATGAATCAGGCCATCCAGTGCTAAAATGAGCTGTCGTGTTCTCACACCCAAGTCTGTCAATCCTGACACTATTTTGTCTAACCTGTTCTTTAATACCTCTGAATATCTATGGAATAGCTTGCTCCCCTCAGTAAGCTACTCCAGGTTCTGTCTGCCCTCACAGACCCCACTTTCTAGCCCGTATCTCTTTCAGATCATCTAAGATCCTCAGTTTCTGGGAAATTAGATGATTTCAGCTGACATCAGTGAAGTTTCACCATTAAACATGCTTTGAAGGTATGACCTAGTACTGTCAAAACTCAGTCCTTTCACTTTCCTCTTAATTTTTCTCGTTCCTACCTTTTATCTCTTGATAGATTCACAATGTTCCTTCCACTCACTTTAACATCTAAGCAGTGTGAAAGTGCTGATGCTCACTCCTACATACCATCATCAGCATTCAGCTCCCTTCTTCTGTTCATATTTCTGAAACTTTCAGATCTTCATCTTCACACATGCCCACTACAGCATTCTGCTGGGAATCTAAAAATCATATCAGACGTCAGACGTATCAAGAAGTTTCTGAGATAATTTTCCATCCCTGTCTTTCTGAGCAAATCAGCCTTCTTTTTGTGACCCTCACCTGGCTTCCTGAGTTCTAATTTTCAGGAATTAACCTTTAACATCACTCATAGGGCAAAAGCTCTGCCACTTTCTCTGCCATTATATGTATCTACTCACCTCTGTCATGACCTCAGTCTCCACTGTCCATTTGACCTGTTGCCAAAAGGGAATTTTATATTTCCTTCACTTTGTCCTTTTTGAATACACTGCTTTTCAGAGGTGTCCTAGTTCCTCGGGAAAGAAGAAGACTGGTCCTCCAGGTGGTTTCAGTCCTTTCCTTAAACCCTGCTCTGACTGCAACTGTCTAATTATAAATTATAAGTTACTACTATCTTTTTTAATTATTTGACAAGTTTGAATACAATTAAACCATAAATCATTGCCAAATGCCCAGGTGCACATGTGCTAACTTTTGCAAGAATGACTTCTCTATCACCCTTGCTTTAATTTTCCCCTGATAACCTTCTAATTCCTCATTTATTAGGTTTGAATAAGTAGAATGAACCACAGATGTAATATCATTCACTATGTGTTTGCACAGACATGCACATCTCTATTTTATTTTCCACCCTTGCTTAGATTGTTTGTTGTATTAGAAGCCCAGCATGGCCTAGGAGTTAGCTAAAACCCCTACAGCTCAGCCTGCATCTTGCAGTGATATCTCTGGGATGTTCCTGCTATGTGCTCCTAGGTTTAGCAGAGCAGAGTATGGCAAAGGTCACATAGTCATGATCCAAATTTTGTGCCACAGCAGTGGTGCACAGGCAGATTGTGCTGGCACCAGCAAGGCACCTCCTTGGAGAAAAGGTTGCCTTTGTATTTTGACCACTGTGTAAGATACAGATAAGATGAACAATTCTTCCTTAGGTATGATCTGAGGACAGCTGACACGTCTTGCTCCCTCAGACAAGGGATGCTCTTAGCCATAGTTTACCTTAAAAGCAGATACCTTTTTTTGCAGCCTAAATTTTCCTGTCTTGGAGGCCTATTATGGAGACTGTTTATTTGGTTGCTGTTAGCCTGATTGTTTACTTTGGACATTGATTAAATAAAAGCATATTAACGTTCAGCAATTACACAGAACTGGTTATAGATAGGAGTTTGAAAATGATTGAAAGATAAGAGAAGTCAGAAGCTTGTTTGAAAATCTGGTTGTTCATAATTCACATGGTCTCAAGGTATTTTTAGGTTTTGGTTTTGTTCATTTTACTGTTTGTTTTCGTCCTAGAAATAACTGTGTGTTAGGCTCTGTGTCTATTGTATACACTTCTATTGTGAATCTGCTGTTACCTTTCATGTTCACTTTCTTACCTGTTCCAGAATTTCCTGTGCCTTCCTCTGGCACAATTAATCACTTCATCAAAAGAAACCTAATACTGATATTCTCCAATACTTAGGTAAGTATCTCAACAAAGAAAATTTTGAACTTGTAAAGAGGGGACCACAGTGATGGGGATGCTTCAGTGGGAATATTGGACTGCTGGAATGACAAGAGATTACAAAACGGACCAATGCTGGCAAGTGCCATACAGAAATAGCAGATGTGCTCAGTTATCTCCATTGAAGATGCAATCAATCTCACATTGCTTCCTATCCATCTGAAAAAATATCTCTGCAATGCATCCACAAGCAATTAATAAACATCAGTGAGAGCCAGACTTGTCCATTCAACTCTTGCTGGAGAGTTTCACAAGGCTACTGAAAATCTAATAAAAACACTTCTGCTTTGGGCCATGAGCAGAGACCTGGAATCAAAGAAGAAAAAACCCTGAAACCTTCTTTCTGTTTTGTCCTCCACCTGCAGAATCACTGGATATCCAAATAAGAACAATATGTCCTGGCAGCATGGCTTGAGTGCAGGCATGGCTCAGGACAGAGCCCAGCCTGGCTGCCAAGCAGCCTCATGCACCACAGAGCTCTGAGATCTGCTCCTCTCAGGGTGCTAAAGAGACAAAAATCTCCTTCCTCACACCTTCTACACTTTTCTCAGAAGCAGGCCAGATCCACATAATTAAATAGACTGCCTTCCAGGAACATCAGCATTTACCTTGAAAACAGAGGAGACTAGAACTGTCACAAATACCTTGCTTTTTGTAGCACTGCTGAGAAAAACAAAAATATGGAAGCAAAAGGACAGAGCTGAAAGAAATCCACAAAAATCATAGATTTCAGATCTTAACCCTGCTTAGGACAACCCCAAAAAAACACACCATGATTTTCTTTTTCATGATCATCACATGATCACAGCCGTGAGTGTTCAATGAATGACGATTTTCTCATCATAATAGGAGGAAAAATCCTCTTCAAGCAAACTAGATTTTCCTCAATTTCAGAAAAAGTATGTTGTTACAAGCACAAATACAGCAAGGAATGTTTTCACCAGTGGTGTTAACTTTTGAGAGGCTCTGACAAAAAAATAATAGTAAAGCTCTTTGTCTGGTGCCTGCTATTTAAAGAATAGTGCTTGACATGGTAAGATGGGGAGACAGACCACCTCACATTTTATATGCAGTTAGATGGATTTGGATGAATTTGGGTGGTATGTAGGCCTTCAAGTCCCCTGCTGGTAAGAAGACAAGAATCAAAGGAATTTGATCCTTCCTTTAAAAAGTCACATGTGAGAGAGCTAGGGTGAACTTTATTATTTCAAATATGACTCTGAGTTTGGTAGGAGGGCTTTATTTGTAGTGTATTACACTAAGAAGGTCAGAGAAACTGGAATAACACCTTGAAGTTCTTCTCTGGGCTCTTTTCCTAATGTTCTCCTTCCCATGCTCTTCAATTTTGCAGGTAATTTGCACATCTCTTTAAACAAGAAATTATCTATTGCTTAGGAAAACCAAAATATCTGAAGTGAGCAATAAGCTAAATGATGCCACCTTTTTATTCCAATGGAATACATATTAATGCTACTGCAAATTTTTCACTTCTAATGTTTAAATTTTTGTGGCATTGCAAAGCTTTGGAAATTGCACTGAAACTTCTGAGGCTCATGTGCTGTGAAAAGATTTTTCATAAAATAACTTTGCTTGAAAGTAGTCCATTTTCTTATAAAATCAATAAGAGCACTCACCAAAATGGGACAAATTCAGGAATTTCATCTTTCACCCTGCTGTCATACAGAGCATAGACCTTATTTCTTCTTGCCCTGCCAAATGCCTGCATGCCTATCATGCTTTCTAATGAGCTATAGGTGAAGAACACACTTATGGCTATCACATGTGAAATCAGAGATCCAGATCCTTTGTGGTGTGATGGGATGGACCCAGAGCTCACTGTCAGTTCTCCTAATTGCTTTGGCAGACATTGAAGCTTGGAGTGCCTGGCTTACACCTTTTTCACAGTGGTTTTGCAAAAGCTCAAAAAAAAGGTGGCACAAATTTCTTATGTTCTTCCCTGCACTTGTGTTAATTTTCAGTTCTCCTGTTCTTGTGTTCATCTCATTTTTGACAACCAGCTACATAGATGAAAATATTAAGCTGCTGAGTAATAAAAGTCCAAAGTCATCTGCAGGTTAGATGAAAGGTCCTGCAAAAAGGATGAAATTAGCAAAAAAAAGTGACAGACAGACACCACAAAGGAGGCCAAAACAGGCCAATCAGAATCACTAGCTTTATCTTAAAGCTTTTCATCCCAAGATATGTGAGTGCATGTGGTCTGCATTAGGAATACATTGAAGAACAAGGACCAGTGAGAGGTTATAAACAGTTCTTAATTCATGTATGGGACTTAGACCTAAAGCAGGAACATTCCAATTTTCACTTTGCTTGTCTATCCATCTCTTTTTTTAGCTCACATTTTCCATGGAAACTAAACCTTGCTGAGAATTAAGTATTGACAGAAATAAGCTCTATTTAATGGAAGGCAGAAGTTTCTCTATTATGTCAGCTCTAACTCTGACACCATGATCAATTTTTCAAGGAAATGACAATTCCTCAGACTTGCTTGCCCTTGTGCACGGCTGACCTCTGCTTGTGCTCGTTTTTCTGGGAGGAGAAAGAAAGACTTTTCAATGCACCAGGAGAAACAGAGGGAGTTTAATATAATAAAGCAGCTGTGACCTGCAGTGATATTCTCAGTGGTCACACACCAAAGAGAAGGAAGAAATAATTGAGCTGCTTCCTAATATCTGGGGTGGTTTGAGAGCAACAAAAAAAGAAATCTTTTCAAACCAGATGCAAAGCTGGGGGAGCTCTACAAAGAGGATGGGACTGGAGAGAGGACTGGGAAGAAAGAAGGTCTTTTGCTGTATGGAACAAGTTTTCATGCTGTAGGTCCCTGACTTGTTTAAGTACAGCCTTTTTGTATACTTCTTCCAGGCTGTTGTTTTAGGGTTTAAATGGGAGAAATCACTGCAAAACCAGCAGTTTTGCTTCTCAGATATTTTGATGAGCTTGGACTGTGGCTTATAATGTTTGAAGAACTGTTGCCTTCACTCTTGGAGACAGACAATGTTACTGCAGAGATGAGAGAGGGTCTCTGGTCTAGTAAGTGCAAAGAGAGATAATATTAGTCATTGCTACTATGAAGCAGAGACATTTTATGGAAAAGAGTGTAGAGACTATGACCTAATCCATTCCCCTGAGTCTGAGGGCAGGAAGTAATCCAAGGATGATAGAATAATAGGATAATAGAATAATTTCTGTCCTTTGTTACTATCACAAAATGCTTTGGAGAGATGAAGACAATTCAAATCTGAGTGGATTTCCATTATTTTGCCCCCAGAACTGGAGAGTTTATAGGATATAGACAGTAATACCTATCAAGCACTGACTTTCCTCCTCCTTGCTGTCTTCCTCCACCACATTTCATTTTTGTTTGTAAGAACAGAGTGTTCTTCTGAGATGCCTCTGAACCTGGCAATGCCTCAAAAACACACTGCTCAGTTATACAAGTGACAGTTATGAACACTAAAGCTGGCTGGAGACATTACACACCCAGTTTATCCAAGAAGTAATTCAAGACAGGCCATTTATTCAGTTCAACTACATGTAAAGCAGAGTGACCCTGTGCAGGAATGCACAAGATCAGGAAGAAGGCTTTAAGTAGTGTTCATTCATGTTTGCACATGTCTTGTACGGAAGTACAATATGTTGGGGATTTTCTAGGTCAAATGCTTCAAGTTGCTTCAACTTACTTTCTGCTAGATAAACACAATAAATCACAGGCTTGTTTAAAGGCAGGACAAGCCAACTTCTCTCATAAGCACAGTAGACTCTGCAAAGTAATTTCCTTTTAGTCCAGTCTTGGTTGTCTACTGCAAAACCAAATCATGTGACATTTAATGAAAGAGCAAAAGAAGATTTTCCCCATAAATGTGGGCAAAATAGCAAATTTTGAGCTATGTGCTCAGTTACCGAAAGATAACTATACTGTCCCTGGTTTGCATGTTAACTCTTTCTCTTTGTTCTTACCTCATTTCTGTACTTATCAATCTGGTTTTAGGATGTACCAGCACATTGATCAAGAACTGTCATTTGTAAACCTTTGAATCATTCAATCATTAAAGCTGGATAGCTGACCACAACAACTGACTAAAAACAAGCAAACAAAAAGACAGTTGAGTCCACCATCCAGGGTAGGATGGGGCCATAAGGAAAGGTCCGTCTGCATCAACAATCAGCAGAAAAAGTCAGGTTAGCTGCAGAGTGGACAAAAGAATCTGAGGGTGTACTCAGACCTGAGCACATGGAAGAGACTCAGGCATGACAGGGTGGCCATGAAGACATTGTGGAAAGAGGCAAGAAGGCCCATGTTCATACCACCTACCTGGGTTGGGGATTTGCAGAGATGGGCTCTCAGGACTGCCAAACACAACCCTGAGGATTTCAGGGCTGTTGAGCCTTTGCTTCCAGGTATTAGACCCTCTGCAACCAAAGAACTTAGGCTGATAATTAACAAGAATTAAGACATTCAGAAGGTATAAAAGCTCACATTAGAAGACTAGTTTATGACCCTCTTCATTAGGCAACTGTTTGATTAAAAAAAAAAAAAAAAAAAAAAAGGAAAAAAAAAAAAAGGCAGCCGAAATGGGACATTTCCAATACCTGGCTTTTATTATACTGAAGGATTTTATACACCATGTACTCTCTGCTGGGAAATATGACTTCTGAATGGCTTCTGACACTCAAGGGTGTTAACACTCTCAGGGTTTTAAAAATGAGTCTTATATTTAAAGCGTATCTAGAAAGATTTTGACTAATGCTCCTGTACAGGAAAAGAGGGGGTTTTTCGAAGGAAAAGTAAAGTCGTCTTGAGCCCTCACTTAATATTGGAGGCAAAACCCAACCCACCAGTTTCCTTTAACATAGAGTTCTTTAATATGCCAACACATTCATTTCCATACTCCCACCATGATATCTTGGATGCCTTCCTAGAGGCAGCGTGACAGCCAAGAACTCACGCTTACCATCATCACCCACTGAAACAAAAGAAGTGGACAAAAAGGTACTATGATGTTCCAGACACTTCTGAGCAAAAATGAAGCTCTGATGATCTCCAGGAGTTAAGAAACATGGACCAACACTGGAAAAGTACAAAGTGAATGAAACCATTTAAATCTTTGTGTATGTGCATGTGTATGTATATAAGTATGCTACAAAACAGGAATTACATGTAAAGATACTTAGGAGCAGAGGAAAAAAATGTGAGGAAGAAGAACAGGGACAGAGAACATTTGAAAAGAGGCAAAAATGCCTTACTTATGCTATTTTAGCACCATAAAACTGTCTTGGTTTGTCACTTTGCTGGAGGGAGGAGGATAAGAAGGTATTATATTCAATCAATAACAACTGCAAATATGAATCAGATTAAAAGAATGAGTCATTCCCATTCTTATGGTCAATTACCAAAGTCTGCTGAGGCAGATGATGCTAGAAGTTTCATCAGTGCAGTTTCCTGATCAGTCCTGAAGGTGACAAGTTAAGAGCAGTCAGACCTTGGCCCATCACTTGCATTGGAAAGGGATTTCCTGCCCTCACCCAGCCAAAGGGCTAGGGTTATGACAGTGCTTCTGCAGGAGAAATGCTGATCCTGTTGCAAAATCTCAGCACTGCAAAGAGGCATCGGCACCACTGTACATCCTGGTTTTTTGAAAGAAAAGTGGGGAAAAGAGATGAAGCACAATCCTGAATGAGCATTGAACTCTTCTCTTCCTTGATTTGGATGCAATGTTCGTCAGATCAGAGAGGAATAAGCAGAATCTAGGATTTGTCTTCTTATATTTTTGCTTCCCATCAGTAAATACAGGGGTTTTGGTGCTAGCTTCTCAACTGGAACAGGAGTCAAGACAGATATCTCAAAATATTTCCCTGTGATCTCTTGAATATTTAGATCAGTTTGGGCTCTGTGAAACAGCACAAGTGCTGTTTCACCTTTCAGAAGAAAAATCTGCACCTCTCATGAAGTCACCTCTGTTTAAGAGCAACTGCTTACAGCATACTTCCACTTCCTTCCCTGAACTCTGAAGTTGCTGTTAACTCACAGCCCACCAGCTAAACTTGGAGTCTTGGCTCTCTTTCTGCCACTGTCCTGGGCCAGAGAAATCAAGGGAAAACTGGAGAGACAGACAATGCAGAGGAGCCTGTACAAAATATCTTCCCCAGCTAGGAAGTCTGTTTGCCTTTGGCAACTTTAACTCTTTGCACAGAGTTACACCGTGAGTGTTTTTTCACTGAGAACATTTGAAGCAAAAGGCAGTAACTCTTTTGACAGAGGCACATTGCAACACCACCTCCCTTAGATAGCCACAAGCCCTGATAGCTCTCATCACTTTATTTCATTCTAGAGGCATCACCCCTGCAACCATTTTGGCATTTAGGCAGGGAAGGGATTTGATAATTAGACAGACATTGCATTTTTAGTGGAATTCCACCTCAGAATTCTTGTTTTCCTAAAGCTGACCTGTTGAGTGATTTAATAGGTTCGTATTAATATATGGCACAGTACAGCTCTATTGGTTAGCATGCTAAATCTGCCAGATGTCTCATTAGAAAGATAAGCAGCAGAAGAAAATTGACTATCAAAGATCACATTGTGGCAGCGGCATCCATTAGCCTAAAGTTCACAACAAAAAGCTACTACACCTCAGCATTTTTGAGTACACTGCACTTTCAGCCAGGATAGAGAAGAAGATCAAATTTAGAAAAGTAGGGCTTTAAATAGAGGTTCAGTGCAAAAATAAAGTGTACCCTTGGAAGTTATGTTCCTATAATAAATTTAGAAACAAGAACAGAATAAAAAATTTACTAGCATTCTCAGGTGACAGGCAGTGTAGTCAGGTGGACATCCCTGAGTATGACATGTTGTTTCAAATACAGACTTCCAGGAAAAGCAGGGGCAGGACGATGTCTTCTTTTTCTGTTTATTACACAGTGCTAAGAACATCAGCGATGTGTGAAAAACTATAAATCTTCATATGTAGGCAATCTGTCTCAAATGGCCTGACAGCTCATATCAATAGTTTTGTGTACTTACTGGTCTCCTGGTTTCCAAGTAATGAGTATCTCTGTGGCCAAATTTTCAAACCTCTGCTTCCAGCTAGGCACAGAAATAACAGGCTATTCAGATATGCTCTACCCATAACAGTTTCAAGTTTGACATGCTTGGACAGATTTTTAAAAGCACTTGACAATAATATTCCAACAATAGCCTGAAGAGAACTGGGTAAGATATTGTGCCCAAAAATTTTGTGGTGGAAAAAGCATAATATTTCCAAAACCTAAAATTCATTTCAAAGTAGCAAACTTGTTTATATCAGAATCCAGGGGAGAAGGAATTTAACACAGAAAGAGAAATAAAAATGTGTGTTTGTGTTTGTTTAATTTGCAGAAGGGAATAATTTTTCTGCTCACTGATACTCTGTGAGACATTCCATTCAATTTCTGTTTATTTCTGAAAAATGTTCATGAAAAAATGCAGTATTTTATGATATATTAAGAACGCATTAGCTCTTATGAGTTTAAATTATTAAAAAATACTTTTGGAAAACTTTTAGCCTGTTGAATATGTTGAAGAAAGTTATTTGTCATTGACCTAGCCTATTTTTCCAGTTGTTTGAAGAAATACCACAAATCAGAAAATCGACTATTCATCTGGCCTGAATATTATTTTGTTTGTTGCTTTAGGTTTTTTCAATCTATCTCTACTTTTAAATGAGTTTATGTTGGGAGAAAGAGAAAATTCAGGCCTATATATTTCCCTGAAAATACAATTTACTGGTTGAATTGGGCAAAAAGACCTTTCTGCTCCTGCAGGTGATTGCATCTCAGTTAGGAAACATGATGACACACTATCATTTTATGCAGAAAATGAAATTATAATGGACCTACTTAAAGAGGTCCTATTCTTCCTACTTTGTTTTAAAATTTGCTTAAGAGACAGGTTGGGTTTGTGTATTGAAGTTGTTGTATTATGCAACAAGATGCATTACACTAAATTTCTCATTCCTTATTGCTGATGTTTTAAATTTTAACCAGTTCATGTCACTGATTGGTTAGACTATCATATATTTCTATTGTGTATTCAGATTACTTATACAGTTAAAAAAGTATGTATGCTTTCTTTGCAGGAATAGAGAGTAAAAATATAATGAAACTTGTTTTGGTAACAGAAATATGGTGTTAAATTAAATCCCACCTTGAGCAGTGGGATTGAGTGCAATGTCAGCAAGTTTGCCTAGGACCTCAAGCTGTCTGGTGTAGAGGGAAGGGATGCCATCCAGAGGGACGTGGACAGGCTTGAGAAGTGGGCAGTGTAAAGTTCAATAAACTCAGGTGCCAGGTACTGCACCTGAGGCAAGGCAATCCCAAGCACAAATACAAACTGGATGGAGAATGGATTGAGAGCAGAGCACAGTCCCTGGAGAAGGACTTGCCCGTGTTGCTTGACAAGAAGCACAACTTGTCCCAGCCATGGCACTCCCAGCCCAGAGAGCCAAACGTGTCCTGGGCTGCACCCAGAGCAGCGTGGGCAGCAGGGCCAGGGAGGGGATTCTGCCCCTCTGCTCTGCTCTGCTGAGACCCCACCTGCAGGGCTGCATCAGCTCTGGGGGCACAGCACAGGAACGAGGAAGGACAGGGACCTGTTATTCTAAAAGTTATTAGAAACACACTTTAGTGACAGCACAGTCTTGTCAGAGCCAGCCTGCGTTCATGAGACAGGAGTGCTGCTTAACCAGGTCAGTTCCCTTTTATGAGAAGATCACCCATCTCTCTGGCCAAGGGGAGCAAGAAGATGTGGTAGTTTTGGATTCTCGCAAGTGTTTTGATACTGTTTCTCATAGTATCTCATTGGACAGCTAGACACGTCTGTGATATTATGGGTGACCAATTGCTTGACTCAAAGAGGTGTAGTAAGTTAGGTCACATCAGGCTGGTAGCTGGTCACCACAGGGGATCCCCAGGACTCAGTTTTAGGGCTAGTACTCTTCAACATATAAATAAAAAAAAAATTTAAAAAATCCAAACAAACAAACAAAAAAATAAACCAACAAAACCCAAAAAAACCCAAGGGGGATAGAAAAAGGGGAAAAAGAAAACCCCAAGGAAAGAAAGCAGAAAATGTTTACAGGAAAGCAAAGTCAAGACTACACATGCTGCCTGGCTAAAAAGGGAATTCAAGATGACACAAGCAAGTCCTGATAGCTTTCCAAAAGCAAGGGTAAAAAAAAGAGGTGTTAAAACATGCAGAGATGGATAGAGCAAGCAAAGAACCCATGGCAAGCACTGACAAAGAGAAACATATTGCCAGTACATTCTGCCTTCTCTTCAGGGGATTTCAAGGACACCAGAAAAAGGGAACAAGTGAGTTTACTGAGGAAGAAAAAATTCCATGAACACCCTGTTGATCCACAAAGATTGCTGATGACAGAAGGCCTTTAACTCATAACACTCTATGAAATTTGTCCAAAGCAGGGTACCTTGACCCCACTACTGACATTGCTATGTAAGGAGACTTCTGCATATAGTCAAAATGTGGGAATGTTTAGGGGTTCACACCTGTTGTGGAGGTACCTTTCACGGCATCACATTAGAGAGGTCCATGCATAGCCCTGCTACAGGATCTGTAAAGCAGGAAAAGGAGGAAGACATTTCTGGAAGGACAGTAAAAACTGACACTAATCTTCATGGCCACTTCAAAGTTTGTGCTAAGTTCCTTCTTCTTCTCTTTTGCTATCTGAGCTATTTATGAACCTACCCCAAAATAAGCCCTGACTGACCTGCGCAGCTCCTTTTCCCCAAATTATGGAGTGTGATCCCAGACCAGGAGAAACTACCTGCCTGGTCTGCTGAGAGATGAAATGGGCACACATCTTGAGTGCTGGCCACATCTCTGAGGCTCATCCTTGTCCATTGTAGAGGAGGCAAGGATTCAACTGTTCCACTTCCCGAGCTGCGGATGGATCTAGCTGAGGTGGTGAGGCAGTGACTGCAACACCACTTTGTGGACTGGTGTTAGTCAGCCAAGCCCTGTCATTGCCAGCCAGTGATACCTCCCAGAGATGGGATACTCAAAGCAGCCCTTCCCCAAATGTAGCAGCAGGGTCTGTCAGATCTGAGAAAGTGAGTGCTGCAAGCAACAACAAAAGAGGATGAAGTATGCTGTGTAAGCACCATGTGTAAACAGCTGATGAGCCTTTTGTGGGACATATTCTGGGAATTCTACTTGCATGCCAGAAGAGTGCAACTGAATTGGGAAGCACGCTTATATCAATTTTAGCAGGATAGCAAATAAAGCAATCATTTTCATTTCAGTAAAACCATGTCAAACGGCTAACCTTTGGCAGATGTTTTTCAGCTTGGCTGGGTTTGAATGGATTCATCTTGCACTCAGATTTGAATCTGGGTTTTACCCCTTAATGCTTAATTTCTTTACCTTTCAATGTAATTTCATTCCTCACAACCTCCTCAGCCGGAACTTCTGTCATGACATAGAGCTGACTGAATGTCATTGCACCATTCACTTCATTTGGGCTATCCCTCAAGATCAAGGATGTTTGTTTGTTTGTTTGTTTGTGTGTTTATATATTCAAATAGGCTGAAAAATCAGCTTTTAGAGGGGGACACAAAGAGCCTTTGATCTTGTGCAACAATCAGCAATGAACTTTTGATTCCTGCACTTGCCTATATTGATTTGCCATGGCTTACAAACCCAAAGCTCTCTTCCCAAGCAGAAGGACAGGAAACACCTCCTTTGTTCATTATTCAGATTGTTCTGTCTTGTCCTCTAAGATGAAAATTTATGCTTTTCACACCTTTCTAAGGTATAGAGATAGCATTTTCCTTAGAGCTCTATTGAAAAAATTCCTTGTTTACCCATCAAAAGAAAAACAGAAGTGATAGGGAAACACCACTGAAGGACCATCCAAAAACAATATATTTTTCTTTTTCAGGAAAGTGATAACAGAGTTAACAGAATTGCAGGGTTATAGCACAAATCAACCCACCTGCTCCCACATTTCATTGCTGCAATTGCTCTCATTCACAGAAGCTGTGCTCTGACTGTATAGCAGTTCCCCACAGGCTGCAACTCCTTTCTCTAGGCTGTCTTCAGGTATCCTTCTCCAGAGGCTGCTACACTGCCCTGTTTCCTATAGTTTTTATTCCTATAGGCTTTCATCCTAGCTCCACAGTCAGAATCATTTTCTGCAATATGATAATAACTTGTATCAAGTAGTCATCAGACTTTATTTTCTAATTAGAAACATGTAGGCAGTACAACACACACAATGCCAATAATATAGCATTATTTATGGTTTACGGATGTTTATCCAGTACCTGCCAAAACTGTGAGTTCCTGCCTGGCATAATGTTTTGGCAGTCTTTTGACACCAAAAGAGAGATAGCTAATCCTCATCCACGCCTCAATGAAAATCAAAACACAGGACTCCTCTGTAAACTTCAAAAAGTGATTACCACTCAGTGCTGCTCAGAAATTGCAATGCAAAGAACAGAAAAAAACAAAGATGGGATTTGATTTGAAAGTTCTGTCTTAAGACCCTAGAATCCCATTCGATCCATGCATGTGATGGAAAAGTTTTAGCAGCAACATTTTTTTCTAAGTAAACAATAGCAAGTTAGGACAGAGGAAACTATTTCCATTCCACTGACATCTAAAAGAGCAATAATTTATGCCTAGCAATTTGTTATGAATAGCTTTCATGTTCTGAAATTTCATCGACCTCCTGAATTTTAAGTTGCCTGTATTTAAGGTTTTGCTTAAACTAAAATGAAACCATTAAAGATGAAAATGTGACCTCCTGTTTTCCTTGTACTTACAAAAATATTGGATATTTTTACAATTGCATAACAATTTAGCTTAACTAACAGAGATTACTTTCATGAATCCACATAAAAAATATTTTAAAATAATTTCTACCTAATATATATCTTGCATGTTCCAAAAGTTCTGTTCCAGCCATATTGTTTAAAAAAAATGTTTCAGATAAATTCCGATGTTAAATACAAAAAAAATTAAATAGAAGCAATAGAGAAATTAGTCATATCTACTTGTCAAACTGTTTTTACTTTTGAATACACATGCAGAAGGCAACACTCAAAATTTCCAGTTTCATATCTTGTAACACCTTTAGAATATGTGCCTTCATCTTTCAAACTAGAGTAGAGAAGAAGGCAATAAAAAAACCAAATTTTGCAGTGGAAATCTTCTGGACTTATATCTGATAGAAGGATTTACCTTTCAGGTTGTATATACAAACTATTATGTGTATATATAACTATATATATACATATATGTGTGTGCCATGACAAATCTGACAACCGTTATGACAAAAATCTGTTTGTTTAGGGCAGGGTTTCAGAATAAAAGTTTTTTCGCCAAACTGAATCATCTTTACATATCTAAATCTGCAGCTACACTGAAGTAGGTGAAGATCTTAGTGCCCTTTTAGAAATAGTCTCCTACTTCTAGCAATGTTTCTAACTTCCCTCCAACAGAGCCACCTCTTCAGGGCTCTTATGTAGAAAAGAAGAGAGCTTGTGGATTCCAAAAACAGACCCTCTCTTGCACACAAGTAAGTGTAATTCCAGTTAAAAGGGTCCCTGGGAGAGACAATAGCAAGAGAAAAAATATGATACCAACATGCATAACCTGAGGTTGTCTCAACAAACTTTTGAAGATGTTGTGAATTTTCAGTAAGGAATGAACCCTATCCTTTCACAACCCCAGCTGTCTGGGCAGTTTAACCACTCTACTTGCATGGATCTGCAAGCTCTCACTGCAGAAGCTCCTTACCTCATTTACAGCAGCAATACCATATTTCACTGGATATGATAAGGATATGCAAGGATAAGGAAAAGGAGCTAATGTGGCTGATATCCCACAAGCTCTCCGATGTCTGTTGCAGAGCTGTGAAGAGTTCTTGATGTGATTTTTAATTTTAAAGAGTTGCCATTTGTGACCTCAAAACCTACATCCCAAACAAGGACATACTCTGAATTTATTCTGAGAACTGGAAGTTAGCATCTCATGATTATACTGCTTTCAGCTGCTCACCCTCTGTGCATTCAACTTTCTAGCAAATTATTTTCCACAAGTGTTTCTGTGTGAAAATTCTCATATTCTATATAGAAAATGTGCTTTATCTCTGAGGGCACAGGAATCTTGAAACATGGATCCTGTCTATAGTTAGAGAAAAAAGAAATTTATCAATTTAAGCAGATGGACAAGAGGCAACAGTCACAAGTCATAGCAAGGAAATTTCCAGCTAGATATAGGGTAAAAAAATATTGCCATAGGAGTAGTTTAAGAACAGATCAAGTTGCCCAGAAATGTTGTGCAATCTCCATCCCTGGAGTATGCCAAGATGCCACTAACAAATTCCTAGCAAAGTGAGGTGGCTTTGAAATCAGACTTCCTTGAAGCAAGAGGTTGAACCAGATGACCTTTAGAGTTTCTTCCACTTTCAGCTATCCTGTGGCCCCACATTCTTCCCACAGCATCACCTTTCAGCACAGCTGGCATGCCAGGCTACATCACAGAGAAAATCCTGGGAACAAGCTTATCATGTGACACTGTACAATTCATATCACAAAAATTTTACTTTCATTCAGGCTAAACACTTGCTACCTTAGTTTCATCCAGATACTTCATGGTAAATTTTCATGTGATGGTTATAATTCAATTCAAATATGAGCTTTACAACTTTTAAATATGCAAAGTATTCCCTTTTGTTATCTCTATAGTATATTGTTCATATCTAAAGCTTAAATCACATCTAAATATGCTCTCTATTTTCCCCCCAAATTATTTTCCATTTTCTTCTATTATTCGGCTGCTGTTCAAAAGCAGACAGTAAAGGTAAGATCTTTGCACCCAAAGGAACATTTTAAAATTGGTTTTCATTATGTAAGATTTTCATAGAATCATCATAGAATAGTTTGGCTTGGCAGGGACCTTAAAAATTATCTAGTCCCAACCTCTCCTGCCAAGTAGACCTGGTTGGCAAGAACTCTATTCTACACATGCCTTGAACACTTTTAGGAATGGAGCATCCACAGCTTTTCTAAACAATAGGTTCCAATGCCTCACCACTCTTCAAGTAAAGAAATTCCTCCTAACCTCAAATCTAAGCCTCTCCTCTTATAGTTTTAAACTGTTCCCCATTGTCCTATCACTATTTTCCCATGCAAAAATTAGTCTCTGCCTCTTCTGTAAGCCCTCTTCAAATACTGGAAGATTGCTATACAGTCTAGTCAGAGCCTTCTCTTTTCCAGGCCTAACAACCCCAAATTGCTCAGTTGGTCCTCATAGGAGAGGTGCTCCATCCCTCTGATCACCTTTGTGGCCTCCTCTGTTCTCCCTCCAGCAGGTCCCTGTCCCTCCCTGTGCTGCGCCCCCAGAGCTGATGCAGCCCTGCAGGTGGGGTCTCAGCAGAGCAGAGCAGAGGGGCAGAATCCCCTCCCTGGCCCTGCTGCCCACGCTGCTCTGGGTGCAGCCCAGGACACGTTTGGCTCTCTGGGCTGGGAGTGCCATGGCTGGGACATGTCCAGCCTCTCACCCCCCAGCACCCCCAAGTCCTTTTGGGCAGGGCTTCTCCCAGTGGGATCATCTCCCAGTCTGTAATCGTGTCTGGAATTGCCCTGGTCCAGTGCTTGCACTTGAACATATTGTATTTCCTGATGTTCTCCTAGGCCCCCTGCACAGGTTTGTTCAGGTCCCTCTGGATGGCATTCTGTCCTATCGAGCCAACTGCAGTGGTCAGCCTCGTGTCATCTGCAGACTTGCTGAGGATATTTGATCCCTCTGTGTTACTGATAAAGATACTGAATAGTACCAGTACCAGGACTAAGTTCCTGGACTCCAGGACTGAGCCCTAAGGAACACGTCTCCTCACTGGCTTCCACCTGGACTTATTGTCACTGGCTGCAACTCTCTGCCTGAGTCCATCCTCCCAATTCCTTATCCATGAAATAGTTAACTCTTCAAACCCATGTCTCTCCAATTTGGAGGTAAGGATGCCATGTGGTATCATGATGAAAGCCTTACTGAAAACTAGATAGATAATATCTGTATCTGGCATTAATCTATTCTTGTGTATTTCAGTTAAAATTTCCTGAAACTGTCTTGATTTATTGTTATTTAGATTGGAAACAGATAGCATTTCTATACATCTGATATATTCACTTTCTATGCATGTCTGATTCTGGTTTTTCAGTGCAATTTTGCTCACAGTTCTCTTTATTTGTCTCTCCAGAAACTCTAGGTAAGATGTCCTTGACCTCTGAGTATCTCTTAACTGAGACTCAGCTTATCCCTATCTCTAGAATCCAGTTCTAGTTTTACCTATATTCTGTGTCCAGAACTCTAGTCATATGGCCTGTTGTAAAACCATTTGCAAGTCATGTCAGTTAATTACTGGGCATAAGTTCTGTATGTTTTTAATTGTGACTCTTCTTCTTTCTTTCTATTCTCACACTATGTGACTTCCCAGAAGGAAAACAAGCCACAAGGCCAGTCTGAATTCCTTGGTGATCTGCTTTTACCACATCTGACTTTCTTTTATTAGGTATATGCATAATTAGAGCTGTAATTATTATATAATTATTATTATCCCATCCTTACTAATCTGTTGACAGATGTTTCCTCTGGCATTTGGTAGTTCTTAGATACAAGATAAGACCAATAAGTTAAGGAAGGTAAGATATTATCTTTGATTGTCAACACACTATTGTCCAATTACAAGCAGAAAGGCTAGGTGATCAGGAGAAGTGGAAAAGGAAATAGTTCAGCCATAGACACTGAGATTCTAACAGGGATGAAATAATACATGTGAGTGCATTTATGGAAAACCAGATGAGAGCTGCCAGATGGGTGGAGTCATATGCTCAGCAACATTATTTAGAAAAGTAAAATTGGCTGGAAATAACAGCAAGAAAGCTTATACATGGGACAGAAAGAAAGGGATGTAGAAATGGAATTTTTTCTTCACATTAACTAACTTTTTTTTTATGGTTTTCCCCTCTTTCCTAAATTTCTTTCAAGTTTACTTAACAACAATTGTTTGGAAGATAATGTGTTTGCCTGAGATTACCAGGAGGCATAAGTACCCACTAGAACCAGGTTCTGTATTCAACATGAGAAGTTTAGGTCATTCAGTAGGGTGTATCAATGAAACCAGAAAATAGGAAGCTGCAGAAAACTCAAAAAAAAAAAAAATCTCAAAGGAGAAGCTGTTAATATGAAATTATTCTAGAAAGTGTGAAGACAGGGCTGTACTAAGAATATTCTGAGGCAGCAAAGAAGCAAGCAGGGAATCTGTATAAATGTTGTCACCTAGATGCCCTTACCAATCACAGTGAGGCAAGCACTCATACGTCAGTCTTACATATTGAAGATGAAGTTCTGATTCCAGTGTGAGAGAAGAAGCAGGAAAAAGTATTAAAAATATTTTTTTGTTGGTATCACAATCCATAGAAACTAAAGTAATTAGTAGAGATTTCCACAGCAACTTCTTCATAAAACAGCACGTAACAAAAAAATCTCCAGGGTTAAATCCACTCTTCTGTGATTGAGCCTCTAGGCTAAGCTGCATTGTCCATGGACAGTACAGATTCCTGAATGAATGAAGTATGCTTCTCCAGCTAGCCTGAATTTTCTGAGCCAGAGTGCATTTCTGAGTAGACTAAGGAAGATCTGTATAAGCTCACCAAACCAATATCCAGGCCAAACTTCAAGTCTAGGTTTCTTCAGTGCTGAGGCAACCAGTACAGCTCTTCCAACCCATCTTTAAAAAAATGTCACTACCCTCTGCAGAAGCAAAACATGTTGATACACTAGTCTTGGTTAAATAATAAGTGATGGGAAGGCTTTGAGCAGAGATACTGCAGCGGACCTCTGGTCCTATCTATGCTGCTTTTTGATCCTTCTCTCCTGTTCTGTCCTGTGGCCTCTCTCCCTCCCTAACAAAGGGAGGCATACATAACTAAAGCATATCTATAGAATTCAAGGCATGTCTGTGCTGTACTGAAGTTTCCCACTTCTGTCTCACAAGCTACTAAGACATGTTTCCAGCTTCTCATAGCCAAAATAAAAAGAAAAAAATTACAAAAACCAACCACCACAACAAGAAGTAAAACCAACAAAAATTCCCCCCAAAATTTTTTTCAACCTCCAAAAACACAAAAGACACCACCCCCAAACCAAATCAAAACAAAAAGAAAAAAAACAAAGAAAAAACCCCCAAACAAACAAAAATATGAGAGTGAAAAAAAAAAAAAGGGATAGATGATGTGAGTCAGAGATGAGTTCTCCAAGCTGTCAACCTTTCATTCCCAGGGCTGCTCTCAGACAGTGGCAGTACCCGTTTGCACCCATACCTGGCATCCCACACTGGTCTGGAAGACTGGCATCTGATCCTGAGGAAATGTACATATGCATGCTTATGTGCACGTGCATATGTATAGATGTGTATGTGGAAGGCTAATTTTAGGCAGAAGGTTCCTGCCTGGATGCCAAGTCAGGGAATCAGCTGCTCATTGTCAGGTAAAGCTGTCTTCATCCCCAACAGGAGGCAAAATAAGTCACTGCACTCCAGGACAGCTCTTGTTTAATTTCCTCACTTGCAGAGGCCATTGGATGAGAAGAGGTGCTAAATCCAAGCCTCTCCACAGCACCCATGCCATGTGGAGCTCACCAGACAGGCAAGCCCTCAACTTCGAGTCCTGTATGTTTGCATGCTCTGGAGCTGGCACCTGATGCAAAGTTAGGTCTGAGTGCCTGTAACTGAGAGAGTAATGGAAGGGGAGCATTCTTTAAAAAGCTGATTACTTTAAACATCTTGTTGGACACCTCCAAATGAACATGTGCTGGAACTGGCAGTGTTTTGCCCAAGGAGACAGAGGCCCTTCGAAAAGCCATGTGTCATTGTGTCTCTTCAGATCAGTCTCCGGATCAAAATGACAGTTCTGCCTGGGAGATCCATGCATACAATCTAGAAAGAAAAAGGTAGTGTAGCTGCTACAGGGAAAATCTGGCAAAAAAAAAGAGCAACATAATGGTACTGTAAGTTCCCTGTGGCATTTCTGCCTTCTTGCAGCTGCCACTTTCACCTGCCCTGTGCTCCCATCCCTGAGACTCTTGGACCAGCCAATACAACCAAGCCAGAGAAAGATTTAATTCCAGAGATAATCCAGGTACATCTGGGCAGGAACTATCCCAAATGGAGTGGGTCTAACACTGATGAATCTCTATATCTTCTGTATCCAACCGGCTCTGGTAAAAAGGACACACCCCACACACTTTCTCCAGTAGGGTGAAGAAGCAAGTAAGTGCAACCATCAAGAATCTTACGACAAAGTAAGATTCATGTGGGGAAAGTCTCGACTTGTGGTCCCATGACCTGAGCTGGCTGCCTGGGTGCGGGAAGGGTGGAGGCTGGGGTGTGGTTTCTGCTCAGAGAGCAGGGAGTCAACCATGCAGCTGAGTCCTCCAGCTCTTGCAAAAACTCAGTCTGTGACACATCAGCTTAGGCAGTATTGACCAAGAAAATGGAACTGTTAAACAGCACAGGAGCAGGGGTGGAGGAGGGTTTGTGTCCATGTTTGCTGATTTTGATTTTGAGGTGCGGAGACATTTATTTAAGTGAAGGCCAATGTAATGCCATCACTTCTCTGCTGTAACTGAAGACTGTGAGGCTGACCAGCTGGACAAGCTGAAACAGTGTAGATTGCATGCTCCTGAGCTGTTCCACCCCTCCATTGAGCAGAAGGGATGCTAAGTGCCTAAGGGAAGGTTTTGTAGTCATAAGAAGGTCTGTGTGTCTTAAAGGATGTTTGATGTTCTTGACAAAACCAGTGGTGTCTGTCTTCCCTCCACATGCAAGGATACCTGTTCTTGTGCAACAGCTGCTGGTAGCTTTTGTTCCCTGCTGCTTTGGGAGGGTCTGCCCTACAGCATAGCAAGGGCAGATGGGTGGGGTGCTGGATGCCTCTGGGGCAGCAGCTGTGGCAGTGACAGCAGCTGGAGGGAGAAAATGGGGTGCCACAAGCATGCATGTAGCCAGTAGGGATTGCTTTGGTTTCTGTGAGTAGCCTGTGCTGTATGGCTGGCAGTGGAGCTAAGAAACCCAGTCATAACAGCATGCATGAACTCTGCTTCTCTATTCCATGGAGACTTCGAGGAGAGCACAGCCATACTCTGGCCTAGAGATAAAGTCTACCTTTATAGGTTTTATCAACCTATTGAGTTGGATGTGTCTGTAAATTATAGTCACTCTGATATAGCTTTTCCTAGGTGTGATGCTTGGGGGCATCCATAACCCTGGAGGTTTCTGCCCAGAGTTGCACTTCAGTGTTTCCCTAAAGTGTCCTGAGAGTGATTCAAGACAGAACTTCACAAAGCTGATGGACGAAGTCATGAAGCTGTGGTAAAGCATTCAGAATCTCATCCTCTCTAAAGTGACCTTACACCACTGCATTGCTTTTGCTCCAGATTCTCGGTTATAAAAGAAAAATAAACATGCCTTATGTCTCAAGGGTACTCATAAGTTATGTCTGTTAATTAGTATAACACATACAGTTATTATAGTAAATGAGCTTATATAAACAGATAAGAAATAGTGCTGTGTTTAAGCAAAGGAAAATGTCGTTAAATGATTGTCAGCAGAGACTGTAAATATACTGATTTCTTCCTGAAGTGATATGTCCAGTGCTGTGATCTAAGTAAATATGTCACACATTAGCTCAGTCCACAATGCATGGAAATAAGCCTTTTTGCAAGACTGTCTATTTATACACTACAGCGCAGGCAAATGTGAGCTCTGTCTCCTCCTACTCCAAGCCAAAAAGCCCGTGAGGGTCTATTAGGGCTGATAACACAAGGTAAGTGGCACTGGTAAACTCTAAGAGCAAACTGTGTTAGCCTGCAGAAACTGATGGCTGAATCATCCTCCTGGCCCTCATTGCCACAGTATGACAGGTTTCTGCAGAAAGCCCCTGCATTCTCCTTTACTCTAATGCAACAACAGCCAATCTGGGGAAAGTAGTTTGAAGCAGCAAAAAGAAGACACAAGTGAAAGGAGGGAAGCGCAGTTCTGCTACGCCTATGATGGATATTTGCTGCCTCCTGATCATTGGAATATTGAAGCAGTTTTCACTGAAATCAAAGGAAGTCGGCTTTGAAAGAAGAAAATAATGCTCAAAGAAAGGATGTTTGCCTCTCCACCAGGCTGATTTTCCACAGTCCATTTCTGTGTATCTGAAGCCAGGCATTGATAGCTGAAGCCCTGGCACAGTGCACCTCTCTCAAGCGCGCAGCACCGGCAGCTGCTGCTGTCAACTCCACAAACAGGAGCAAATCATGCAGCCTCTGTGCAGCCACAGCTCCATTGCCGCAGACCACCAGATTTGTCCTAACACCCTTTTTCATTTTCCTCCTACATTTCAAATTTCCAATGGTCCTTTAATGACTTACGCTTATGAAAACTTTGTAACTAATTGACCAGCAGCTGAAAAGGTGTATTTCTAAATAAATTTCTGGCATTTGTTCAAGAAGAAATAGGATCAGATATAAGTGCCTGAGAAAGTTCTCTAACACCATTTTTTTTCTTCCAAAATATTACTGCCTGTATTCTCTAGGTTTTATAAGAGAAAGAATTTTTAAACTTTTATTAAAGAAAACCCTACATTTAAAGCTCCCCTTTTAATCTAGGAGATTTCTGACATAAGAATGTCATGTTTCTTCATGTTTAATATGTTACTAAAATATGCTGTTGACAGATACTTTGCCAGTAGTGATTTCCCCTGGGAAAATGAAGTAGTTTAGACTTCCTTCCTCATCTGAGAAAAGAACCCCAAAACATTCAAATGTGTTTTTCCAGGCAGCTGGTCAAGGAAGCAGGTGTCAGACTCACAAGAAAGTCTGCAAGTTCTGCATCACAGCCCCCTTCTTCCCCTGCCCAGCTGATGGCAACACCTGACACACACTGAGACTGTTCCTTGTGTTAGTAAGAAAATACTTCCTTGTTGCACTGAGGTGCATTTAGCCTATGCTATATATAATTTGACAGTAATTTCTCCTGCAAATAGTACAAACAACTTCCAGTTCACATTGTGCTTATTTCTTGCCACAGCTATCTATTGTTTATGGAAGCTAACCTTTCTTTACAAGTTGCCCGGCTGCTTGGTTTGGATACTTGGCAAGCTTGGTTATACTTTCTAATTTCATAAATCTCCTTTCCAGCCTTCTGCCACTCCTGTCTGCCCTGCAGCATTTATCTCTCTCCCTTATCCCCACAATGAGCTCACTAATCTCACCCATTCATTTCTAAATCAGTATCAAAATCCCATGCATTTAAACCCTTTAAGGATTTTCTTCCCTTACACACTGGGCTCTGTTATGCTCTCTCCCTCACCCTGCTCCTCCTGCCCTAGCAGTACCAGCCTGCTCTCTGCACCCAAGCACAATCTCCCCTTGTTGAAGCTGGCTCGCCCGCCCAGCCCATCTGGACTCACAGCTCTCTGCTTCCCTGAATCCCACAGCTCTACGAACTTATCTGTATGCCCTTTCCCTGACAATTAATTTCTTTCCTCCACACATTGCTTTTCAGGCTGTAAATCAAGGATTACTATTGCTCTCTGTGAAGCATTTGAGGAAGCAAGCTGGATTAGGCAGTCTACAGATTGAGGTGAAATCATGTATTTTGTTGTCTTAAGAAGCATTTGACAGGCAGGTACTACATTGTGTACCAAGGGAACAGCTGATGAAAAGGAAGATGTTATAGACACACACACAAAACACACAAACTGCTTGAAAAGTTAGTATTTTTAAGGCTTAATTTACAGTGCTATGTAAGACATCATTATTTATTTCCTTACATTATTTCCTTAATTTACTTGAGATTTGAAAAGAGGAAATACAAAAATGGCAGCTTCTCAATTTTTGGTAAATATTGGCAAAATTCCTGTTTCTAAAAGTGATTATTGTATGCAGGTAGTTTTCGACAATAAAAGTTCACAGTGGACAGTACAAGGCAAATCCCCTTTAATACAAGAAACGGAAATAAAGATGAAGGGACAAAATAAAAGCAAGTGGCACAAAGACTTAAAGAAACAGATTTATCACCACAAAGCATTGAAATCCTGTTAGCAGCTTTGGAAGGTGACAGCAATTAAAATTAGAGCTCAGCTTGTCATTTTGCCGTTAGTTCTTTTTTATTTTTAAGGTACATTGGTCAAAAAGCTACTGTATCCTGATTTCCTCCAGGTCTGTCCACTAAATGCTCCACCAAAGCAAACCATCTTCCCTCAGGCTTGTGTGCATCCTCATCAGTTCAGAGCACATGCAATGCTTGGTCGAAGCTGACCCTGGCACAGGTTGGTGAACACCAGCCAGAGTGGTGCTGGAATCTCACTCCTCTGTTAACCAGCCACAGCCAACTGCTCAAGGGCACTTCTTATGTTTCAATTCCTAGATGAATCACTAATTTTGTTCTCTATTTTACCTGGATACTCACTTTCATAAAAATTATAAGAATTTATCTTTAGGACTTCCACTCCTCTTCCATGTAATGCTGCAGCTAAGAAATGGGCTTAAAACTTACTAGGCAGAAGCTGGCAGGAAAATGGACAGAAGGTGTTAACAAGATCCCCTAGGCCTTGTTCTGGCAGGAGGCCATGGTGGCACTTGGATGGCATCATTGCCTCATGTTAGTTTTAGTTCTCCTCCCTGAGGAGATCTGACACTCCAGTAGTTGTACTCCCAGTAGAGTCAGAGTATATGTGAGGGAAGAAAAGCAGAGGATATTCATTTGTGCAGCAAAGCAAGATATTGGAAGCCATATCTGGGTCTTGGCTGTAGTGCTGGAAAAAAAAAATTCAAATTTCAGAAAAATTCTAGCATTTTAAAAATCACGTAGGAGGATTTTTCTCCCACACTGCAGTCCAATGCTCGCCTAGTAATTTTAAACTGGAGAGGATACCCTCAATCAAGCTGCCATTTTCACACAGCCGCTGGAAAACATACCTGAAGGGCATTTCTCAGTGCAGATGACCTGAATATTAAAAGCTACATCTCTTCTAGTAAAACTTTCCAGTTTTGGAACATCAGTGGTTGACCCAGCCCCATCTCTTTGCAATACTGGCATAAGACCTGGTCAGCCCTGAATGCTGCAAAGAGAACCAGAATGTGTGCCATGGCTGAGAGATAAATTACTTCTCAGCTAGATGTTCAAAGGTGAGATTAGAGTCCTTCTCCAGGAATGCAGAGTGGCATGAAACTGTGTGCTTCCTTAGATTGGCAGTTTGACCACTCTTTCCTCTTATCACCCTTGATGTAATACAGATCTTAACAATGCTTCTGACTTGAGACCTCTTTCTTATCCAGAAGACAGCAGGGACTGTCCCTGATCCGGTGTTTTGGCTGTACCTCGACACTGTTTCAGACTGCCACATGTTACATAAATAAAAAGGCATAGTAATGTTGTATGTTGCTAGTGACAGAAAAGTATCTGCATGGAGAGCAGGGACTCAAAACCCACATCCAGCTTTGAAACCCAGTGATGTAACTGCGCTTTGTGCAATTCCAAGCAGCATCACTTTTCTGGAATTGACAAGAAGGAGGTTTGCCAAAGTCCAATGCCAAAGTGGGCTAAACCTTGATGAAAGGCTAGGCGGGCTCCCTGCTGATCCCTTTTGGCTACAGTTAAGGAAAATCCGCAGAGCTAGGTAAATCATCAGCAATGAGGACATTTGTTCTTTTGGTCTTTCCCAAGAACAGGTTCATATATGTGACAAAGCACCAGGAAGCAGGCAGTGATACTCCCCTGCCACGTGGGAGTCAGCACAACATATATCCAGCCTGCTTTCCTCTTACTTGCAGCTGAGAGAATCTAGCAATAGTAGCTGCTGTGTACTTGATCTTCTTCCAGGACTATTTACAGAGTAACAGAATTAGGTCTCCAGGGAGCTTAAAACACCAACTTCAGTCATTATTTTCTGAGACTGATGGCCTGCTGGAATATATATCCAAGACAAATCCTGACAGTAACCTGGACAGAAAGTATAGCATGTTACGTAAGTGATTTGCACACCACATGCACAAAATCCAAGAAGAGATTTCTCATTTGCTCCAAGAGAAAGTCCATGAAATACTCAATTTCCTATTAGAACTACCCTTAAGAGTGATTTTCAGTGGCAGACTTTGGCTCCCTGTTACGCTGTTGGTTAGTGCATAACAAGCCCTGAAGAGCTTAGAGCATTCATTTGAAGCCACAGCTGCAAGGGTGAGTGAGAGATAGCAGCCTGATAGGGACACAGTGAACTCTCACATATCCTTCTGTTAGTTTCCTTGAAATTAAAATAAAGGGTCATCCTAGTTAATAAGCTTTGAGTCAAATTTTCCTTTAGCCACAATGAAAGAACACTGCCATTAATCAGCTACTCATGTAACCACTGAAACCCTAGGAATTAGAGCTGAAATAAGAAGCAACCCTTATCTGGGTGCAGCTGTATTTTGCTTTCCTGCAATGTAAATGCATTTTTTACAAATATGTTCCTGTATAATCCAAGTTTTACTTGTAAGGACTTCCTTCTGAAGTAATCAAACTTACATTCAAGGCAGATTTAAAAGGCTCCCAGAACACAAGCTGGGAAAATTTGAGCAAGACTAAAGCAGAAAGTATATGCATATGTAAAATGATTTAAGGAAATGAAACAAGCTGTGCTAGAAAAACTACAGCTAAGCAAACTTTGTCTTCTAAGGATGTTTATGTGCTGCTTCATAACCTTCTTCTCAAACAGTTTCATTGAAATAAACCCAGCTCCCTCCCTACTCCCATCTGCCTAGTCCTCCGCACCATGAAGGTGTAACCCAGAGAGCCAATGCCAAAAGCAATATATAAGAGTGGAGCTCTGCTCACTGTGCCTTCCATGGTGTACTCACTTGACACTCTCTATGACCCCCAGGACCTGATTTTCAGAAACCTTGTAGAGCTGCCCTCACTTTTCAGATGTCTCCTTTCGTTCTGCTCTTTCTTGAAGTCCGCAAACAGTAATTGGAATGGGAGAGGAAGAAATGCCAGTAAAAATAGACAGTCATAGGATCAGTGAGAGGGAAAATACCTTCCTGTATTCAAAGATCAGGTTAAAATTGAGCAAAAGACTGGTTATTTATGCCTACAAGGTAGGCACTCCCTGAGGTAAGACAGATGTTCTCAAACCAAATGAAGAACAAGATCAGTGTTGCTGCTTAGCTTATTATTTTATGGGCCATATGCTGACCCCTCTCTTCCTTTCCTTGACCTGGAAAACTGAGATGATGATTATAGGATATTCAAGGAGTTTGAATGCAATGGACCTTTTGAGGTTAGTGGGGAAGGAAGAAGGATTATTTCCATGTCTTGACCAGAAAGATTTTGATAGATTTTCACATATGCCTGGTTACCTTAGAATAAACTTCTTGTATGTATTTGCAGTCTTATGAGTTACTTGCAGCTTTTGCAGTGCTAAGCTAAAAATGGGCCACAAGTATTGTACTCCTGAGAAATAGCCCCTGGGATATTTATTAGTCAGAGTAGTTGCATTGCCATGTGTGCTCCATAGTGAAGCGATAGGCATATAACAAGCTGGCTGTCAAGCTGTTGCATACCACAGATTAGTTGTCATGCCTTGGTCAAAATAACAAAGTATAAAATACTTCTCTCTTTACTGAAAATACAGCACATCGTAATAAAGGACCGACTCCTCTCCACTCTTACATTAGCAACTTCCATTACATGGTTTTCTCAGGAAACAGTCTTAACCATCTGAAAAAACAAATGATTTCTGCAATATCTTATGTCCAAAGTTTGATTCGAGTTGCATGAATTAAAGTGTCACTTATATCTCTTCTGTCATGATAAAAATTACCACATATGAATGCTACCCATGCACTTTTATGGACTTCTTGGCTAAGAGAGTTTCATCAATGTTACCGCATGCTGTAAGTTGCATATGGATACATTTTAGCTGAAATAGGGCTAAAATCACAAGTAACTAGGCAACTCCTCTTCACATTCTGGGGGTCTGTCTATTTCAGTGCACATCTAGAGAGTGATGCTAGTAGGCATACAACTGTAACAGAAAGAAAACAGCTAGAAAACAGCTAGAAAAGCTAGCCCCTTTTCAGATTCTATGAATGTGGTATCTCCTAATTCCTCAGAAACACACACTATACTGCACCTCCTGTCCAGATTTTAGAAAATTTAATTACGTGTGTAATCATTCTGTGGGTAGAATTCTCAAAGGCTGTTTTGAGATGCTTGGATAGAAACAAAAAATCTACAGCATTAAAAAGACTGTTTACATTAGTTCTTTGAAGAATTCCAAAAGTTTTTCCTAAACTCATAGAAACACAGGTATTTTGCCTCTTTTGGTACTTTGTACCTGAATTGTAAGATTGGTTAAAAGATTGTAATCAGTTAGAAATTGTAAGAAAAATTAAATAAATTTTCCATAAGGAGACAAAATACCAAAACAAAACCAACTGCAACAAAATTCAGAGGACACTTTAAAATTCACTAAATCCATTCTGTATGCAAGTTGTGAGCCACTATTTTACTAAAACCAGCATAAAAGTCTTTCAAAATTTTTAGGTTATGATTGTGACACAGTTTTCCTGTATATTCTCGTGTTCTCTTAGTGTAGAAATGTACCACAAATACTTCTGTTATATAATTTGAACAATACAATACTATACTGGAGACTTGCTTCAGGCATCTTAAAGTAGTCATCACTTCTTTTCTACTGAGTCATTTTCCAGGTTATTAAAAGGTGACAGTCACCAAGGAGTGCCTTGAAAAAACCTGAATTTTCTGTCATTTGTGGAAAGCCCTTTCCAGCACCTGTCACAGTGGCAATTATAGAGTTGTAGCTGTGATTTGAGGACATAAGTGAAGAGAGGTCTGTGAGAGAGAGAGAACTTCTTTTAACAGGTCAATTACTACAGCTGGAAAAAACTTGACTGGGTTTACAGTATCACTCAGGTCAGAAATTTTAGGAACAAAATTAAATTCTAAATACTGATAAAATATGAGGAAGATGACTCCTAGTGTTTTACAGAGGTTAATATAAATTGGTCTTACTCTCACACTTGATGGAGGTGCAGCACAGGAGCAGCCCCAACACTAGGAATAACTTCCCAGCTCTGGTTCCTGCTAGGTCTTTTCACCCACACCTTCTTCCTAGGACTAATTCTTGGAATTCAGTGAATGCTTACCATCCAGTTTAAAGCTGAATCAGTATCTGTGCCTGGCACTGTCTGCATCTACTCCTCTTCCAGCAGGAGTGTATCTTCTTGTTAAAATTGGATTTCCACTTAGTTTTATGCATTTTTATTAAGCTTTGCTGCGACCTTGCAAGGAGCTTTTGTTCCATAGAGAACAGTGAGCATGCACCACAACAACCACTCAGTAAAAAAAATCTTTAAATTGCAAATGTGCATGTTAAAATTACTTACTTTTCACACACTCAAAGCTAAACTACACAACTACAAACTTGGGTAAAGAGACACCTTAAGGCTCCCACCTAGAAGTGTACTCATAGTCCCTCTGCTGCTAAACCAAACTGTTCTTCAAGGAGTTGAGAATGTGACTAGAAGACAGACACATCAGTGTTGGGGTGAGATGCAGCCCCTCAGTTTTCTATGCCAATTTTCATGCTATTTTGGGTCTCCAAGATGGTGATGAAGTGGTAAATTTCTCTCAGATTCACTGGCTCTTGTTTTTCTGATTTTTGATTTGGTTTGGAGGTTTTCTGTATGTGGTTGCTTTTGTTTTAGTTTGTGTTTTTGTTCTTTTTTTTTTTTCCCCTTCAGAAATACATAGACTAGAGAGTATAGCAAATCCTTAAAACATGTTCAAATCTTCAGATTATTTTTACTCAGTGATGAGAGATGTTTGACCCAAGGACAAGAGTGTTTGCTCAAGCACATCAGATCCACCACCCCATGGAAATGGAAACAGCCAGTGATAGATTATACTTCTGCAAAATATAATCTCAGTGAAAGAATGTCTTTTTCCCTAGCATATATTTACCAGCTCCTACATTTTTGTCTCTGATGATGATGTGACAATAGAAAGCACATAAAACCCAAGCAGAACTGATTCTTCAAAGCTTCCTGTTGTGATAACATAAAATTTTTCCTGGCCTGTAGGGTGAAACTGGAAGACGTTAATGCTGTAGGTAAAAGAAAAAGAGGTATGAATTCCAGATAATCTGGAAAGAAGACTAAGAAATATTTAGCTCCAGAGTGAAAAGTTTCATACTGATAGACCATTATTAAAGGATTGATGACAGTCAGTTGTCAAAAGAAAGAAAAATCTGACATATTATAAATGATACTCAAGCCCATCTCCAGCCCAAAAATCTGTCATGTACACCATAAAGATCACAGCAAAAAAATTTCGAGCAGTATTTATATTGGTTCAAGTCTCCTTGAAATGGCAATATATTTACATCTTTCTGCCATTCCATAGAATTTGCGTAATCAGTAGTAGTGCCTTGGGAAGAACTCCTGATAGGCAATGCAAAAGGTGTAATATTTTCCCCAGTGTAAGAGGTACTTGCAGCATGATTAGAAAGACATTCTCCACAGCACATGGTTTTCAGTTCACTAACAACAGCAAAAAGAGAGAAGCTGCTGACCTGTATTAGGCAGAGAGGGTTGGAAAGTGCAGCATTTCAGGAGCATAATTTGATGATGTGAAATTTCACAACAGGCACGGATTCAATTTAAAAGTGATCATCCACTGGGATGGAACAAAATCAATTTGACATTTACCAGCTGCACCATGAAATTGACTATTACTGGGACAGTTCACTTTAACAAAGTTAGCCATCAACAGCATCCTGTACCTAAAGGCCCTGGTGTACAGACAGTAATGTTCTTTTGTTGTACTTTTTTACCCTGAAATTTATAGTATCATAATAAACATACATTTTTAATAAATGTTAGAGCAGAGAATAGTGGATGGCTTCTCATGAAAAACTACTTTATCCTCAAACATGACATGTAATTGAATTCTATTGGTTTCCCCTCTTAAAAAATAAGTGTAACTAAAATCAAGTGTGAAATTATGGAAACCTGCCTTAAATTTTGCCTATATTGTGGGTTAAAAACATACTTAACAGTAACATTCAAACAGTGAGTAGTTGCTACCAATATTTTAAAGAAAGCAGAAAATGAAATAAACAAAGAAATGCTACTGGAGTTATAACCAGTATGCTAGCTGATTCAGCCTCCTCAGAAAGTGCAGAAAGATTGGGGTATTTTAATTTTATTTATTCAACACAGGTCATGTCAATGAGGCATTCTCTTGAACCAGAGAAACTGCAAGTTAAAAGGAAACTATACCTCTGCAAAACATGGTGTGGGAGTTAGGAATCTACTAATTCCACTTCTGAAAGAATGCAGACTCTATTCTGGCAAATGTCCAAAGTAACAAACTATTTATGGCTTCTAGAAAGAAGTTAGAAACCTGAAGAGGAGTTAAAAGCTGAGTATTTAATTAACTTAATTCGATAATGTTTCCTCTATTAACAAAATTGTCCTGCTTTAAATGCAGAAACAAAATAACCTAAATGAAACCTTGATGTGCAAAGAAATGTTGAATGGCTCCGATGACAGTGCATTACAAAACCCATCTAGAGGGTCTTCACAGCTATCCTGGGAAAATGGTAGTGCCACAGTTTTCAAATCCTGGATGGAATGCATATGCCTTCAATAAAGACGTGTTTCTAAAAAGAACAGGGGTAAGGAATGTGCTAAGGTGACAGGTAGAAAGGTAGGCATACTGGAGGAATAACAAAGGGAATGTGAAAGGATTTACCCTTCAGGTATAACCATTTGAAATGATACATTTCAAACATTTGAAATGACGGTTTGTTTGGTGGCAAGGCTGCATAGCTATGCATAGACCTGCCTAAACACTTGGTTAACATTACAGAGACAATGTTCCTTCTTAGTATTATACTTGAGAGAGAGTGAGTTTCTCTTCGACTTCTTAATTTTTTTCCATCTTAGAAATAAAAAGCTGTGTGACAGCATACAGTAATTTTGGTGCAGAACAGTCTGACACATAAGACCCACAAGACAGGCTATGATTCAAAACCTTTGGAGACACAAGCAGCTCGTCTGTGGTCGAAGCCATCTGGCATTATTTTCTCTTAGTGTGGACTTCAGCCTTCCATCTCTCAGACAATGTGAGTGTGACTTGCCTTATGTACTTTACAACAAAGATCATGTTGGATATTCCATGCCCCAGGCCATGAGTGTAAGCATATTATGCCCATCACCCTTAAATAGTTTTTAATTACCCATATTATGCCCATCACCCTTAAATAGTTATTAATTACCCATCAGAAGAGGAAAGAGACGTGGAGTGTGATGAAGTTAACTGGTGGTCATTTGGTAATGGTTACAAATTTGCATCTCTAAGCATTCAGCTAGCATGATGATGAATGCAGGGAAAGAGTTTGTACAGGGAAAGAGTTTGTGAATATTCCATATTTTACCACTTAAAAACCCCAAACATATAGTGTAATACTGCTTCTACTATAGACATAACCATTGTCAAAATGGATGAACAATTCCTAAGCATCCAGTATCAACACACCATAGGAAAACAAAGCTGGCAGCAAATACAAGTATGACTTGCTTTAGGAAAGTTTCAGTGTCATTTATTTGCTTTAGCAAAATTAACAAAAGATTTAATCAAACAGACTTTAAACAGATCAAAAATACCCAGCTTCTGTTCCTTGTTGAGCTAAGTGTTTTTTCATTGCTCCAATCAGATGACAAGCGCTTTGATTTTCCCATGATAAGCAAATGGCCATTTCTTGGAAAAAACACAGTTTGAAAGATAAATAGCTCACACACGTATCTGATCTACTTTGAATTGATTCTGTGTGGTTTTTTCAAAGCAAATTAAAAACTGAGAAAATATTAAGGTGACCTAATTGTACAAGCCAGAAGTAATTTTGATCAGCAAAGCTGGAGATATTAAATAAAAATTTTGAGCCTCTTCCGTCTATTTTGAATGAGTGAACTGAGTCACCCTGATAGAAGCAGAGTACTTTCAACACTATTGAAACAGAATTGATTGAACATCTCTGTGTTTTGAATGTGGGTGGAGTTATCCTCAATCCTCAATGCATTTAATGCATTAAGATGATATCTCATTCATACTCAGCAAGAAAAAGAATGTAGCTCTCAGTCAGAAATCCCCAGAACAACAGGGAGAATGCTGATCAAAACCAGATATTTCCCTTGAAACTAAACAAGGAACAATTGTAGCACACTCAGAATGGATCAGAAAGAATGAGGCTTCTGAGGCATACATCAAAAATCCTAATTTTGTTCGTAATAAACAGTATTTCACTTCATGTGAATTCTAAGTTTTATTAAGCGGTGACTTAATATACATAAAACTTATCTGTAGAAAGTTACATAAACATGCTACTACAATTAGCCATCACCATTTTCCATTATAAACGTTTGTAGGAATATCCATTCTTACCATGTTGGCTGAAAGCCAACTACCAAAGCTATATAAATACATTCAAGACAAGGAAATCCTAAAATATTAGTCCTCGGTAGTGCCTATTCCCACAGAATTTGATGTCCTACCAGGACTTAGGCTTCTAGAAATGGACATTGCATAACATTCAATAACAGCCTTCATTTTACTTAGAAAAGGCTGTTTTCTTCATCTTTCCTAGCAGTATAGCACAGGGTTCTTTGTACATCAAGACAGTTTGGGTTTTGCAAATGCTCTATAATCTAAATTTTTATTACAGGCAAACACTAGATACCATTTGGGGGAAAAAAAAAGGGAACCCATTCTTTCTAGACTGTTTTGCTCACCTATTTTTCTTCCCTTCAACTTTGCTCTGTTTTGTCAAGTTGTATAAGGACACTCTATACACTCCCCTGTGTTCAGTTTGCTGAGCAGAGTTCTGTGTTCTGTGGTCTCCTGGCCAACCTGCTTCTGCAAGGATGTCCAGGCTCCAGCAGCTGTGCCATGTTTAAGTTCAGAAAATTATTTCCTGTGTGATTGATTTAAAACAGACTTGAGCAGCACAGACTAGTCCATTACTGACAGCCTCTCCATTCTCATGGACACCACTGCTGCCAATTCCCTCCCACAGATTATTTGCTACCCTTAATTTTATTCCCCTCTTCTATTTCTCTTCAAGATAATGCAATTTTATTTTCTGTCTTTCTTCTCTTGTATTTTCTTCCTTAAGCCTGAACCAGTGCTGTTAGGATTCCATTTCCCACACCACTGAATACCTTCTTTAATTTCATCAGGGGCTTTTTTTTCCCCTATTTTCTATATGTTTGAAGCATCCTCCCCACCTGCACTCTTCTCTGTCTCTTCACGTCCTATTTCCCTTCATCGTTAGTAGAATGTTTTATCTGTTACAAAGCACCACAAACACTCAAGCTGCCATATAAATTACACAATGTGCCAAAGAAAATAAAGGAAAGAAAATACTGAAGGCTGAATAGTCACTGCTCAGCTGCCAGAGCTTTCCTTGTTCTTTCAGAGCTGTCGCAAATGCTGACTCCCATTTATACCGATTTGATTGACCTGCTGGCACTGCCAAAATGGTCTAACGTGGCTTAGACATAAATCTGATTCAGGCCATAGTTTCTGCAGTGCAATGCTCTCTTTGAGTAGAGTCCTATTCCATGGGCTTGTAGCACGTGGGATTGGTAAGAGGGTTATCCATCAAAAGAGTGCACCTGCACCTCTATGTGGCATTTGCAGTTGCATGGATAGGATGGCTGTGTTTGGTCTGGGCCAGGAGCTGCTCCCCTTCATGTTCTCAGAAGCTCTGCTCCCCCTCTTGGACATGGCAAAACTGTACAGCAGCATATGTCAGTACCAACCACAGCACCCTAAACAGATGGAGTTTTTTGTTTTTTAACTTACTGCTCACTACCATAGAGAATGATCCCTTGTCCCTGCCTCCCCCTCTCAACCCTTAATATTTCATCAAGCAAAAGATCTCCTGCATCCATCCTAACAGCAAGGCCTTCTCCCACTGTAGCAACAAAACAGACTTGGGCAGGATGAAAGTTTTCAGCAGAGAGAGCTAACACCACAAAACATGACCAACAGGACCCCAGCTAAACAGCACATGGCTCAGACCAATAAAACCATGCTTGTGATTTGATTGTCTTTGAAATGTATCCAAAAAACTCTCAAAAGAAAACATGCTATACAAAAATAGTACACATTTTGCTATGCAAAAATGGTATGCACCACTTCCTATTTTAATGCTATTGGAAATCATCCAGCTCAGCAACTCATCTCAAAGAGTATAGATAGTGAGAAGAGGTCTTTGCCATGAGATTCCTTGCAAGGTCAGCTTTTTCGGCTGCAAAAAGAATTGCACATTTGAATGTGAAATAAGGGTCTCTAAAGCTGAGATGTCCAGTGTTCTAGCTCTAGCAGTACAAGAGAGCCCAGGAATGGAATATTTTTCTGAGCCTTGTGCTTGGTGTACCCATTTCATTTGGCATGCAATGCTATGCCTTAACCTTTCCTAATTAAAATTCCTTTCCCAGACCTGTTTTCTTTCTATGCAGCCACTTAATATCTACCTGAATCTGAGTCTTGTTTACTTGGTTCTACAATAAAATGTATCCACTGTGTCTTAAATGAAATGTTGTCATAGCACAAAGGGGGAATTGCCATGGTTTTGCCGTAGGTGCAAAATTCTTATTTCAAAAGGAATAGTTTTTTCTTTCTTTTTTTTCTTTCTTTCTTTTCTCTTTTTATCTTTTTTTTTTTTTTTTTTTTTTTTTTTTTTTTTTTTTTTTTTTTT
>CM031878.1:21028146-21072016 GCA_018697195.1 Certhia americana
TTTTTTTTTTTTTTTTTTTTTTTTTTTTTTTTTTTTTTTTTTTTTTGAGGGGCGGGATGGGGGTTTTTTTTGTTTTCTTTTTCTGCTGCATAAAACTAGATCTTTATTCCTTTCATTGACCATCAGGAGCATGCAGACTTACGGGGTATACATTGTGTATTCTTTACCTCTTGAGAGACCTCTTAAAGTCTCCATGACTATTAAGAACTGGAGACCATATAGCCCATCATTCTGAAAATATCTTTTACATGTACTGCTGTGTTGTCCATTTCAGAACACTTTGTGAATCCTAAAAATAGCCATAAAAATGTCACAAGAATAAAGGTTTAAGGAATCTGTCTGTTAGTGCAGTAAAGCTTGCTGCCAGTGTTTGTTTGCAGTTTAACCTTGCATTTTACTATCATATCGACATCCTTACTTCTCATCCATAAAAAATTACTCTAAATAATACTTAGAGCAAATGCATAAACTCCAGAGTATATCCAGCCATTCTTGTGTGCTGTAATTACTGAGATTAGCACTGCAGTAGTTACTTTTGCTCTGGGACAGGCACAGCCCTCGCAGCTTTACCAGAACTGGCTGGATGGAGAATGTTGTGTGAACCTTAAGCTGCCAGTTACCACTGCTCAGCTGAAGAAGTGATCATGAACGTTTCTTTCCCCTTTCAATCTGAAGTCAAAGATATTAGTTAAACAACAATAGGGAGGGAGTGTGAATTAACCTGACTCTCTTGCCCCCCAAGTGGATTAGGCTCACTCACAGTATCAGTTGTAGAGACTATGAAGATGGTCTCTCCCCTTCTGCTTTCTGTCTTTCATCTCTAGCTTGTATCTCCATGTGATTTGCATAGACCTCATCTGTTGTCTAGAAATCACCCAGGAACTCAGAGCTGCCCAGCAGAGTGGTCTCTCTCCTAGCCCTCTCCTAACCCTAACCCTCTCCTAGTCCTTGGTGTCAAGAAAATCTCAGGAACTGGAAAGGTTGAATATCAAAGGAGTGTCAAAGCCATACATGGCTGAGGAGTTAGAAATCTGGGTTGTTTGTAAGCTGTGCTTAAGAAGGTGAATAAACCTTATAGGCAGTATTATCACAAATTCACACTGAGCTTTTTATAACCTCATAAATTCTCTGCAAGATATGATTTTACCATAATACCATAAAAAATGTCTAAATTGCACATTCATCAAACAATAAGCTAAGACTTCCACACAGTTCAAGGTAGGTTCCCAGTACTAGACTTTCAGGGTTTAAAATTAGTAGCACACTGAGTCACATGCAAACATAGCAGTGCCATGGACAGACCATCATTCTCACCCATATTTCACTCAAGGGAGACTATGATATCTATGTGCCTGTCTACACCACACAATGGAACACAGTCTAGAGATTTTCAAAACATCTTTAGGCATAATAACTTTTAAGAGAGACCTGTAGTCACTTCATCGCCTTAGGTCAAGTACAGAAAATACCTTGTGTCCTGAACTGCTTTTGATAACTGCTTTGGTATTTTTTGCTCAGTTCTGAACTGCTTGCACAGTGTCCATTGCACTGGGTGGACTACAAGCATCTCTTGTAGTCATGAACTGCTGCTGAGTGTGGACATTTTAGTGAAGATTGATGTTCCCCCTCCTTTTAAGTGTGTGCTCCATAGCACAATCCCATAGCAGGCCCACCATCATCAATGACACCAAATTACACGCGATGGTAGATGGACTGTGCAGTCACCCCTGTCATGGCCTGTAGGCCATGATAATCCCCTGGTGATACCACACTTTGGCTTATTGCTGTTCTGCTGGGTGACACACGTTTCATTTATGCCAATGGATTCAGACTTAGATTTGTGCTGAACCGATCCAAATTCACGAGTTCTGAATTTTCATCTGGCATTGCTGAAATGGAGGGCTCTGATGGAGTCAAAAGCAGGATTTCTACTGTTCTTACCAAGATTCCCTTTGCCTGCTGCTCTTACCAAAGTTTGTCTATCTGATGGAATCAGAGAAAGTGTTGATCGCAGTTATTTGAGACCTATAGTCTCTTGCAAAGAAGTCAGATGCCCGTCTGAATTATTCCAGTTGGGTTCTGAAAGCCACCCCACACCCCACTGATATCAGCATCATTAAATTCATCCTAATGTTCAGTCTAGTGGGAATGCAGCAAGTTAAATTGTGATGTTGTCAGTGAAGTAGACACTAATAACACAGGGATTTTAGTTGGAATCGCCATATCTTAACTCCCACAACATGCTTAATTCCTTGGATTTTTAGACTTTAATTTTTACTAAGGCTCAGCTCTCTAAGAATAAGTCATCTAAGAACAATAAATCTCTGAATCTCCTTCTGTGCTTCAGGAAGTGTAGGGACCACTCCATCAATCTGTTACTGAGGAACAGCTAGCAGGGCTACAGCCCTGCTGCTGTTCAGGTAGAACAGTCTGGCTACATCAGGTGTTAAGGAAAGGATTGTTTCTCTTTTTCTTCAAGGAAAAATCCATGCCTGATTGCTCATGAGTAAGTACCATCTGTCCTTTCCCCCACTCTAATGCCATAGCTGCGTGCTGTGTCAAATAGAGCACTGCTCAGTTGCCTGTTCACAGCAAGAACATCAATATCATTAAAGGTTTGCAATGGGCTTTTAAGCTCAACACCAGACTGACAAACCATACCCTGGATTAACAATGTGCACAGACTTCAACATATGTCAACAGGTGGAAGATTTTATTGTTTCCAGACCTTCCTCATGATGGAGAGTAATTATTATGATTGCATGTCAGAGACAAGCAGCAAGGAGAGACACTATTTCTGTGAGTCGCTCACAGCAGTAGAGTTTGCAAAGGAACAGCCAGGATAACAGGATTAGGAAGGCAAGACAGATACATACCTTGGGAGTTCACACGCGTGTTGTGTGCTCATTAGATGTCAAAATAGATAATTAAGGATTACATTGTATTAGGAAGATCAAGTAGGACTTAGGGCACATTCATGTCAGCTGCACTGGTAAATTGATCACAGCACCTACAAACTACTTTCCTCTGTCCCCTACAAAATGCATTTTTACTGTCATTTAGTTGACTAAAAAGCCACAATATTAAAGAGAGCAGCTTTTAAAAGCAGACAAAAGAATTTTATCTTGGTACATTTCAAGATATCATTCAATTATTAATTAAGGAATTATTCAAGACTATTGGAGTGTATTAATAAATACATTAGAAACATATTAGGATTGAGCTACACCTTCCATTTCCTAAAAGCTGGTATGATAAAACTTTCCTTTATTTTTTGTCTCTGTCCTGGAAAAGTTCTTTTTCCTATTAATAATTGTATGCCCAAATGGGGAGAGAATCAATGTGACTGAGGGGTCATGAATCCCTCTTGGCAACAGCAGACTAGAATCACTAACTATGCGAAGCAAATTCCTGAGAGAGGTAGAGGAATTCTCATCAGAGTGCTTACGTTTTTTGATATATACACCAAATGGCAACTATGACAGGGCACTCTAAAACCTTTGGTCTCTGTTTCATTTTTGTATTTCTTTCAGTATGGCTGCGAATTGCACAGACTGCATGCTGGAACTGAATGACGTTTTCCCTCAGGTTTATCACCAGTTCTATTTTACAAATCTCCTTTATGCTAGCTGTGCTCTTGCATAGTCTTTGCTGTATCTTCCTCTTGCAATTAGAAGCAAAGTGACACAACTAAGTCTCTCTCCATAATTGTATTAATATCACACAACAAAATAATTGCTGTATTGGTCAAACCAAATATTTTTAAATAATTTGCATCTCTAATTTCAGTGTATTTTCTATCTGTTACATATCCTACTCCTGTTTCAGTTGTAGTTCACTGGGCATGCAATGGAAGCAGCAATGGTCAGAGACATTGCCTTTCTGGACAATGAAAAGGGAGTTTGAACAATATCAAACAAAACCAGCTTACAGTATCACTCTGCCCCAAATCTCAGAGCACACTTTTTTGTGCTTTCTCCTAATCATTTTAAAAATATACGATAGTGTTATTTGGTACATAAGATATATATTCTGAGCTAACACACATAGAGCTGTCATGCATTTCTTACGTGCTGAGTCTTCAGCTGAGAAGGTGTGGTGTCCATACCAGCTGGGAGCACATGATTGTTGGTGTTGCTCTAACTCAAAGCAATCTTATTAACTTTTCATCTCATCAAGAACTGCTCTGCACCCACATATTTCCTCTAACAGGAACAATTCCAGCATTTCTGATTTTAATGAGAAATATAACAAGAAGAGACAAGCTTTTTCCTCCTAAAACAGGAGGTGAGCAAATACATCCTCTCAAGAGCCTGTGGGGATGTACTAGGAAGTTGTTCCTCCTCTGTGGACCACCTTATCTTCAACACTTGGGAAGAATCTGTGAAATTAATTCCACACTTGTGCTATCTTTCACTCACACAGATAAACTGGGAATGGCTTCATCAAAGATTTGCAGTTACAGCATGCAAATTAAGAGGAGAGTTATTCCTGGGTTCCCACAATGCCCTGTGCCCTCAGTAGGAAAAATCACTGGTCTGCACTGACATGCCAAATAAAATCCCAATGTGCCTGGTGGCAAGAAGGGGTTTTCTGCCTGCCAGAGGCAGAAGCTGCATGGGGAGGTACCTTCCACTGCACACTATCACCACCACCACCTTGTGCAGAGAAGGATGAGGAGGAGGAAGACAACAACAATGACAAGGAGCAGGAGAAAGAGAAAGAAAAGAAGAGGAGAAGGAATGGGAGGGGGAGAGAGGGAGGGCCTTTGCACACAACCTTTCTAAAATGTCAGTGAGTAGGTTTCAACTGAATAGCACAAAAATAATCTAATTTCACTCCCACTCTAAGAGTACAGCATATATTATTCTCTCTCTCCATCTATTTCCCTGAAAGCTTTCTGCACCCAATTGCATTAATGAATGCTGAACCAATGATGACGCAGATCAGATCAATATGGATATATGTAGAATTAGGCCATTCTGATGGAGAGCAGGCCCAGGTGCTCTAAAAGCACTCTGCTAGATGAGATACAGCAAGCTGAGCCCTTGTCCCTCACTCTCACCTACAAGAATTATTTCAAAGAGACAATTTTTTTCTGAACCTGAGCTTAAAACATGAGCACCTGGTACACCAAGGTGCCAGTTCTTGGCCCCTATCTGTAGTTGTCTAGACCTTTAGCATCCAGGTAGGGACTTTTCTTTACAAGCAAGGAAGAGAGGCAATTTTGGGAAAAAAAATATTTGTTCATAACGCTGTGTGGGGAAATAACAAGCCTTCAAGATTGGGAGAAAAGCAAGAGTAAATCTAAAGGGATCTGTCCCTATACAGATTCACTGCTGCCTTCTGACCTCAGTGAGGTGGCTGCAAGGGAGTGTCAAAGGGTCAGCTATTGTAGAAAAAGATGTTTTAAAGAGTCATCTTACAGCAGAGCCATTGGGTGCAAGCAGGGGTTGAAGAGCAGGGCTGAGGTGAACCTTGTGGCCTCATGATATTTCTGTGCTAGTATCTCAAGTTCCCAGCAGCCCAAGTTTTGATATTGAAGGTTATTAGATTTATTTCTGAGGAAGCTGAAAAAGGCATGTTCTGGACTTTCTTTCCCTCCAAGAGACCCTAAAAGCTTGAGGAAGATGTCTTGTGCTGAGAGTATTATATATGTGATTAATATTAAAAAAAGATATAAAGTCTAAAACAGTTACCCAGCAACACTTCAAATATGTCAGGCATATGAAGCTACTGTTTAGCTGGTACAGCCACCTCTCATACCTTACCGTAGCAGTAACTAAGCAGATGCAGGAAGTTCCCTGGGGCACTGTATGCCCCCATAAGCTAAGGGACCTAGGAGTCAGTGGCAGTAACTCTATTTCCCTGAGCACAACCCCACCACAAACAGTGCAACCTGTGAATGAAGGGCACAGAAGAAGGATGACCCTGGAACTACAGGCCTGTCAGTCTCACTTCAGTGCCTGGTAAAGTAATGCACAAGATTATTCTTAGAGGAAGTGAAAAACACCCAAAAGACAACACAGTCTTTGATCATGGCCATGGCTTCATGAGAGGAAATTCCTGCTTATCAAACCTGATTTTCTTTTATGACAAGGTAATCCACCTCGCTGACCAGGGAAAGCCAGCTGATATGATCATTTTGGATTTCAGTGAAGCTTTCAATACTGTATCTCCCAGTGTCCTGCTGGACAAAATGTCCATCACATTTCTGGATAAAACACATCCTGTGATGGAAGAGCAGCTGGCTGGTGGGTCAGGCACAAGGGGTTACAGTGAATGGGGTGACATCAGAGTGGTGACCTGTCACTAGGGATGTTCCACAGGGCTCTGTGCTTAGGCTCTGTGCTCTTCAACATCTTCATAGATGAGTGGGTGCAGGACTGGAGGGATATGAAGTTCACAGATGATACAAAACTGGGAGGAGCTGCTGAGTCCCTCCAGGCCGGGAGGCCCTGCAGAGAGAGCTGGGCCATCACCAGCATTGTGAAGTTCCAGAATGAGGGAAAGTGCCAGATCCAGCACCTGGGATGGGATAGCCCTGGATGTACAGACAAACTGAGGAATGAGAGGCTGGAGAGCAGCACCGTGGAAAGGGACCTGGGACCCTGGTCCATGGCAAGCTGAACATGAGCCAGCAGAGCCCTGGCAGCCAGGAGGGCCAACCCTGTCCTGGGGACATCAGGGACAGCATGGCCAGCCGGGCAAGGGAGGGGATTGTCCTGCTGTGCTCTGAGCTGGGACAGCCTCAGCTCGAGTGCTGGGGGCAGTTCTGGTGCCACAGTGTAAGAAGGACAGTTCCAGAGAGTGTCCAGGGGAGGGCATGAGGATGGTGAAGGGCTGTGAGGGGAAGCTGTGTGAGGAGTGGCTGAGGTCACTTGGTCTGTTCAGCCTGGAGGAGAATGAGGGGAGATCTCATTGCAGCCACAAGTTCCTCAAAGGGGAAGAGGAGGGGCAGGCACTGATCTCATATCGCTGGTGAGCAGTGACAGGACCCAAGGAAATGGCCTGAAGTTCTGTCACAGGGTTTAGGTTGGATATTAGGAAAAGGTTCTTCACCCAGAGGGTGGTTGGGTCCTGGAACAGGCTCCCCAGGGAATTGTTCACAGCACCAGCTGACAGAGTTCAACAACTATTTGAACAATTCTCTCAGCACATGTAGTGATTCTTGGGGATGGTCCTTTGTAGGGCCAGGCCTTGGACTTGATAATCCTTGTGGGTCCCTTCTAATTCATGTGATTCTGTGAGTATTTGGAATCTCTAAACTCTCAGCATGCAGACCAAATGGGAAGATGATACCATCAACAAGGGCTACCAGGTCACCATCTATTCAGGCCATGAACTTACAAAAGGAAGTTCAGGCCTTGATCTTACAAAACAAAGAAAATTTGATCTTGCTTTTGCTGGTGGCATAATAATTATCATACTATTTCACTTCCCTTATGGTCTGCTGTTTGAACAAACCCATACAAAGCTTTCCTGAAATGAAGAATGAGAATGTGAACTGCACAGTGGTGTTGAATGAGTAGATGCTCCCAGCAGAGGCATGCATGATGGCATGATGGCTTTAAAGACAAACAGCAAAACATTCCTCCCTGTCTGGAGTGAGCAACACAGCTTACAAAGTATTAAGTGGTTAGTATGAGACTGAAATTTGGTTCTAAAAATGCCTTTGCTAAGGAAGAATGAGGGGGCTGGGATTTTTCATTTTTAAATAGATTCTTTTCCCCATTTGTAAGTTGGTCTCATTTCACAACAGCTATATTCTGCACCAACATGTGGTAGACCAAAGATTAAGTCTCAAATTCCCAGACGCTGGGTTAGAAGAGGCCAAGAATGTCACAGAAGTGACAAGATTAGTGTCAGAAGATGAGGATTTGGTTGCCATACTTTTCAACACCTCTTGTTACTTGATCCTCCTAAGAACGGTGACATTTGTAAAAGCAGCTAATTCTCACCTCTCTTTTCCTTAGCAATCAGCTTCCAGGGAGAGGCTCAGTTAAAAAGAGCCATGTAATTTTTTTTTCAAATGGTTGTGGCTTACACCCTCCTGCTGGCAACACTAATGCCATCATTTGCTTTAGTGGTCAAGGACTTCATCAGAGTGCCAGACTTTGAAGCAGGAAACTATGAAAATAAATGCTACAGTTATCAGACAGAGTTCAAATATGTGCCAGGTAGTCACTCAAGTGCTTTATGAAATGAGTGCATTGTTTTAAAATTGCTTGTAACATATGTGTCTGAACTTGTTCTGACAGCAGAGAGAATTACCAAAATCTTGCCTGAAGTTAGCAAATACAAAATAGTTGTATAAAAATAGAGGATCAAAAGATACAGCTACACTATAGTGCAACATTTCAGGGTCATTATGCATCCCATATACCCTCTCTAGACATTCGATCAGAATCACAGCCTGAAGTATGGGCAAACACTGCTCTCAAAGCAGTACCTAAGCTCATCTAGTGACTTAGTACATTGCAACTACTCTTTTAAGTACTTGCAAAAAAATTCCTGTTGCCTACAAGAAAACAAAATGTAAGGACACACATGAATGTGGACTATTCTTCTGGATGTTCCTGGGATCACACCATAACTGCAGGGAAGGCAGATACTTCCAGACTGTGATATTTTTTAAGCTATCATTAAAACAATATCTAAACAATATCAAAAATTTCTTGATTTTAGTCTTGTTCTTAAATCTACATACTTCAACTTTACTTTAAAAATTCTAAGCTTCAGGGATTTTGCTGTTTATATGGAATCAGGAAACTCCAAACTCACCCATTTTTGTCTTCCAGTGTCCCAGGGTGGAATCTTATCTCTAGGTCAGTTCAGGGGTTTCTGACTATGTGTTTTGTGCTCAGAAGCAAAAGTCTGAGATATGTACTGGCTAAGAGATTACTTCAAACCACTTTGGCAGAAAACCAAGTTCAGATCTGGAAAAGGAATGTAAGATCCTTCTCAAATATGTTTTCCTTGGATTGACATACTCTAGAATGTCTGGAGAACCAAGTCAACTTTAGCTCTCATGGGAAACGCCAGATAACGATCCCATTGCATCTTTGTCTTTGACAAGATCATGTACCTTTTACTTTTACAATTCAAATGTAACAGCAGAAAATACCACCTAATTTCACTCACCTCTCTGAAGGAATGGAATTTAAATTCCATTTGAAAAAAATGCTTCACCCCATAAGTGACCAACAGTAGTCAAACTTAACAGAAGTCACAATAAATTCCATCCACTTTTCAGGCCTGTAAATTTTTTCCAAATCTTTATATAAACCAAGTACTGATGCATAGGCCTTTTCTTATTATATTCAGCAGTGCTGTCTCCCACCTGCAACAGCCACTCCAGTTCTACAGCATTTATCCCACTATCCCTTCTGCACTCACTAGCACACTGTGATGCTGGGTTCTAGGAAGGGCCTCACTACTGCAATTTTTTTAGGCTTCTGTCAGCATCAGATTCACAGAGTCTCTTATACCACCATTTGGGATGCTCTGTTCCTTACTGAAGACAGCAAAAGTGTAGCATACAGAAAGCACTCTCATTGTCACTGTAACAAGCTCCAGCATAGCAGGGCCTAGATGTGAACCTCTGTTTCAAAACAGGATTGTCAATAAAAGTAAGGTTTGATAGCTGCTTCTGCTTCTACCTTGAGGTCTAGTCTAAACACCAGTGAAAGTAATGTAAAACTTCTCATTGCTGTCAGCATTCCTGCAAATTATATAACCACTTGCCATAACTACCTGTCTCTGTATTCATATTGACTATGTGTGGGCTGTCATAAAAGTGACCACCACACTGCAGAACCTCACACTTTATGTTTGTATTTGACATGTGAATTGTCTGTGAACAAACTAAAACTTCCCCAGTACATTCTCTCTTCAGCATTCTTCTTTGGTTCTGTACTTGCTGTGTTAGCCTATAGATACCTGTTTGCCTGTTTGTGTGCCAGTTGCCATTAAAATCTCAGGCACCTTTGGTTTAACAAGTAGGTCATGATGATTGATGACATCTAAATTACCTAGGGAATAATATCATCTTTTGCTTTTTAAATTAATCAGTAATATAAATTATGAGTTTTGAATATCAAGAAAATATAAAAATATAAAATGTTGAATATCAAGGAAACCCAAAAATGACAATGCATTTATTTCATATCATTTGTGATTTCCTGTTCTAAAGACATTTTTCCCACTCCAAGATCACAATTAACCTTAGAACATAAGGAGAAGCAGATGCATTAGGAGTATCCCAGGGTATAATAAAAGAACACAAAAACATATGCAGTTCTGCATGGTTGAACAATGTTGATGTGGACACAGCTATCATCTAGTTTAATAGCTTTAATAAAAAACTAAACATCATAGTTTCTTTTGTCTTCTGTGCTGGCTTGTTATCTTGCATAGTTTTACTGAATTTGCACAAAGTTTTGCATTTCAGTATGTTCCCACTCTGTATTAAAAAAAGAGAAGCACTATGGGAGGATATCAGATGCAGAGTTGGATAAAAGTTTTTTGGCCAAAATGTTTTTCCTGAATAACAGTCTCAAAACTGGAAAAATGTCAGTATTTCAGTTTGAGATTTTATTTTTAGTTCTTAGCATTTGGAAACAACTTCAGTTGTATGAAAGAATGAATGAGGAAAAAGTAATCCCTCCCAAAACCTAAAACTTGTTGTCAATAAAAATTTATTAATTTTCCTACTTTTCATTTGGCTGTACACTTCATTCCAGGTTCATGCAAAATGAATTCTTGGAGATCTTCCAGTAAACCCTGCAAATCAATTAATTCCCCAGATCTAGATACAAAATTCTAGTTAGAAGCATTTCTTTGGCAAAAACACCAGTTGTAGTTTTTGTATGAGCATCAAACTCCTAGGTCATTTTCAGATAGATTAATGGTATTCTTCCAAACACTCCCTCAGTCTGTTTGTTCTTTACATGCATCAGGAATTTTCTTTCACATTGAAAATGTGCATTAATTCAATTTGTGGTCATGAAATTGTGCAAGAATTATGCTGATATGAGGCCAGAAAAGGATTATAAGACTTTGAATCTACAGCAGTGCAAATCTGAATGTCTTGATTGCTAAATAGGGATGCCAGAATCATCTCTTTACTATTTCAAACACTGGATCTAGGTCTTTTACCACAAAGGGTGAATGGAAGAATTTGCAAATAGAGTTTCTTTGGATTAACATAATAATAATGGGTGAAATAAAGATTGCAATTAGGTGTCTGGGACAAGGTATGTACTAACATCTTTGTTACATAAAATTCTTTTTTTCTTCCAAAGTGTGAGCAGGAGGTGTGAATGCTCTCCTTCTCTGAAAATAAGGACAAATCCTTGCAAAATGATAATGGCACTCTGTAGGTCCATGTAAAGCCCTTTTGCTTTTCCAGGGCAGCACGAGGAGGAAAATACCACCTATCTATACTGACCACAAGGTCAGCCTCTGTGAGAGGCAAGTCACTTGATGAAGGTGAGAAATCACAACCATTTGTGAGAGTTAAGAAAAGTCTGAACAATTTCCAAAGTCACCTTTTCATGAAAAAGTGTTGTCAATGCTTTGAGCATTACTCATTTTTTGGCAGAACAGAAGATGGCAAAGACTGCTGTGATATTAAGGGTGAAAGGAAAAAGAAGTTCATGTGGAGGTTCAGGTGTTCAGTGTAATGATGGCAAAAATCCAGTCCTGCTACATTCATACCGAAATTATTTTGCCATTGCATTTTTTGGTCCCATTTTTCCAATGTTCATGTTTCCAGTGAAAAGAAAACAAACAAAAAACCCCAGACCAAGAAAAAAAATTAAAAAAAACCAAAAAACCCCAAGCCAAACAATCCCCCTCAAAAAAAAAAATCCCCAAAACCCACAAACAAATAACATAACCCCCCCCCAAAAAAAAAACCACCCCAAAAGACAACAGTACTTCCCCAAATAAAGAAAAAAAATCAAAAACCCAACCGAACACAACCAACCAACCAAAAAATCCAACAACCAACCAACAGCAACAACAACAAAGCAAACTCCATAAAACCAAACCAAAACAACAACAAAAACAAAATAAACCAAATAATCACTCCCCACCAAACCTCAAAACAACATAAGGGATGTAATTCAAAAAGGGATGTAATTCACCCAGGTAAACAGGGGGTAAAAAAGATTATGTAAATAATGGAATCATAGAAAAATTTGGGTTGGAAAGGATCTTAAAGACCATCTACTTCCCCTACCATGGGCAGGGACACCTTCCAATAGACCTGGTTGCTCAGAGCTCCAGACAACATGGCCTTGAACACTTCAAAATATGGGGCATCCAAACTTCTCTGGTTAACCTGTCCCAGTGTCTCACACTCCACCTCTCAGTGAAGAATTTTTTCTTTACATGTCATCTAAACCTATCCACTTTCAGTTCGAAGCTATTTTCCCTTGTCCTATCACCACATGCTCTGGTAAGAAGATCCTCTCTGGCCTTCTTGTAGGCCCCCCTTATGTACTGCAAGACATGCAAGATCAGTTGAGAACAAGTGGATATGTCAAGAAATGTCAAATAAATGACAGCAAAGCACCTCAAGGTACTACATGCTGGAGCCTTTCCCCATGCCTTGCAGGGGAAAGGGTGAAGCATGTGCTGGCCTGATCCAGTGCAGATCTGTGGCCAGGGGAGTTGGAACTGTGATCTCAGAGCTCTCCTTACTCCTGCACCATTTAAACAGCAGAATTACCAGCAGTTTCTGCACAGTGGACAGGGAAGGGATCTTTGCTCTCTGCGCAGTCCTAAGCAGCTTAACACAAACTCCCATGTACCAGCCACACAGACCCTACACCACAATATGTAATTTTTCTCTTAAATGCCTTTGAGCAACTGAACGATGATTATTCTTTTCCCTCTCTTCATTCCTTTTTCTGTTTGGTTTTCTTTTTTGTGAATTAATGCTAGATTTATTGCCTTGGGTGAGTTTTTCAAAGCACGCACAGTTGGCCTAATCCTGTTGCTGTTGAAGCCACTGGGAGTTTTGCCAATGCTTTTAACAAGAACAGAGTTAGGCCAGTGCTGTCAGCTTTGAAGCCCCCGCTTTGTGTGTACTCATGTGAAGGTGGGGAACAGGGCACAGATAAAATGAGGACCAGTCTAAACTTGGATCCAGAAAGGAAAAATAAGGCAAACAAAGCCTTTCCAGTGTTTCAAAGAAATCTCTTCATCCATTTCTTGCATCAGTCCCAAAAAGCATCAAACTAATTTTGTAACCAGCACCTGAACTGTGGGAATGTTCAACTCTGTGGTGTTATAGCTTGTTTTAAGCTGATTTAATTTACCTTTTGAAGATAGCTTTATTTCAGTGGAAAAGTGTGCAGAGTACACCTTCTTTACTTCAAGTGCACCTATGAATAGTCTGCTAGAAATCCATACTTAGTCAGGAATTTTAAAACCAGAAGGGATCGTCACATAATTATACTGTCAGCATAAAACAGTTTATGAAAGTACAGCCAACAATTTCAATATTCACCCACAGCTTCTGTGTGAGTTATAGTAACTTATAGAATATTAAAGTGTGTGTGTTTTCAGAGTTATAAATAGGGAAATATATACACAGTCTACTGGACTGGTTGTGCCACAAAGAGAGAAGGAATTATCCAGACTGAAGCAGGAAAATGATTGTGAAAGACATACTAAAATGAAACTGAATTTTTTTTATAAAACTGAGTTTTATTTCTGAACTGCAGTAATGTATTCTTGTTGCCCTTAAATATATAGAAATTTTTTTTAAATTATTTTTTAAAGTATTGATTTGATCAGTTAAAATAGCTAGATTGGACAAAGATTATACTCATAAACACAAAATGTTTTCATAAGCTCATCTTCTTCATCTGCATCCAAGAGTAATACTAAGAAGAGCATTTCTCCAGATAGTTTATTATATTGCCTTGATTTAGGCTGTGCCAAGAGAGATGATAAACAGGCTTCAACTTGATTGCAATACTCGTGCTGGTGTTAACATTTCATGCAAGAAAGAAATGACCATTTTTACAAATTGAAAAAAAACCCCAAAAAACATAAAAATCAGTGTTTTTTATAAGCTACAAAATACAGTTGATTATAAGATATTATTTTTAAAAGACCTCAAGAATCTTTGCTAAAAGAACAAAATAGCAAAAAAAGCACAAGGTTGGGTAAGAAACCTCTGAATCCTGATCCTATGGTCTGTGTCCTCAACGTCCAAGTCTCGTGTTAGTTTGGTTATCATCCTAAAGCCTTTGCTGCTGAACTCAAATGACTGTTTAAGAAACACAGTATTTATGTACACAAAATAAAAAACCTGTGGCCTTCCTGGTAGTGGAGTATATCTTCAAAATAAACTCTTCAGGCTTACCATTGAACAAGCCGTTAAAGTAATTTTTTTTTTTTTTTTTTTAATCTTTCCCAAATCCCAGTAAGGGTATAAATAAGAATGGAGTGTAATTTACACATATTTAGGCAAATCAAAGTTCATGCTCAGTTTATTGTAATCTTGGGCACGTTTTCATGTTGTAGGAACTATTAAACAGAAGTAAACAATCTCTACCTCAGAAAATCCCTGGGGACAAAATATTATTACAAGGTCAGTCGAGTAGAACAAAGAGGTGAATCAGTAGTCAATCTGTCACAACTATCTGGAATTCAACACTCTTGTTTGCTGTTTGGCCCCTGTTTGTGTAATAATGTAAATATAGCTAATGTGGCTATTGTGAGTTTTGGGAAGAGCATTGAATTAGCAATTACATCACACTCTAGCATTGTACAGAAGTACTTAGTGTCATGCAAAATTCGAAATAAAAAGATTTTCTAAAAGTCTTTCTTAGAATGACTCTTACAGTGTTTGATTGTTTTACTATCAAGACCACTCTTAGCCCTAGCTTGCAGATATCTTCTCTATCATTCAAGAGCCATGAAGGGTGTCTCATTTGAACTTGTTTCCTAGTCTATTTTAAACCACATTTTCACTTCTGCTTTAAATTTAGTATTTGACTGTGTTTCTTTAAAGGTTTTTTTATGTGCTCTTCCTGTAAGAGCTTTGAATGTGCCTCTGAAAACCACTAAACAACAAAGTTGTTGTTGTCATTGCTGCTTGATCTTTCTGGGAGGCCAGTCCCACACAAAACTCCTTCTCTCTCCAGAATGCTGCATATTGTAAATAAAACAACAACTTTCAGTTTAGTCAGAGAACAAAAATGCAGTAGCTTTCTCTTCTTTCAGATCATGAATTTATTTTTTGTTTTGGGTATGCCAGTTTCAATTGCTGCACAGTCATTTATGTTAACCAAAAGGCTTCAGCTATAACAAAAAACATGCGGGTTGTGGTGAGATAGCTTTTAAAACTTGCCATTCTTGCATTGAACAGAGCATTATATTTAGATGTGTTCCCAGCTTTTCATTCCTTTTTACACTTTTCAAGCTCTGCATGTGCTGTAATCCCAGATATTTAGTTGAGAAATTATATTAAAAGGATATTTCCATCATGTAGCAGGAAGACTTATGTTTTCTGTCTGTGTCAGTGAACTCTAATAGGTCGAGCTCTGTTCATGTGACTGAAAAGAAACTCACGGAAAGACAAACTAAAGGAAGAGGAAAGAACAATATTATTTGTATTATATCTGCTCTCTAAATCAAAATAGAAAATTATCCTTCCATTCCACAGGAGTTTTTGAGATATTGTAACATTTTTTCTCATGCTGAAATGGGAGGAAATTTTGAAGTGTAGGAATATATAAAAAAAATAACAGCTAAAAAATAATCCAAATCTGGAAAAAGAAGAGGGCAGGCAATTCCAGTTGTATCTCATCTCCTAGTTTGATTTTACTGCATGGTTCTGTCCAACTAATTGTTGCCAGTTGTCTTAATATATCCTTAGAAGGTAGCAATGTTTTAGCACAAAAGATATCTGACAGTGCTATTGGTGATGTCATTTCAGGTTTTTTTAGCTCAAACTCAACTAGGCAATTAAACATGTTTTCAGTACGTTATCTCTTCATGCTAGAAAGGGCTGCAAATCAGATCTTCCCCCATGTACTTCTCTGATTATGCAAGTGAAAGCATTTTTCGCCATGAAAAGCTGCAGCTCTGAGGAGGGCAGAAGAAGATTTCTTTGGATTTTGTGTTTGTGAAAGCAGTGGAATGGATGGATGGATGGATGGATGGATGGATGGATGGATGGATGGATGGATGGATGGATGGATGGATGGATGGATGGAAGGATGGATGGAAGGAATGAAGAGAGGAAGGCAAGCAAACTACAGTTTATGTAGTTTGTGTGCTGCTGTCTGAGGCTGTACATCAGGATGACCTGATGTCTTCCCATTCTCCAGTCACACAGAGAATTTTCTTACAAATCTGTGGCCAGGAACAGTCCCTATCCAAAACATGTCACAGAAATATAATTGGATACATTCCAGAGATAGGATTTTCAAATAATTCAGATTTTCAAAGAACCTCATTTCAGCACATAGAATCAGATCCTGAAGACATGGGCTGTATCTGAGAGAATCCAGCATGTGCCAGGGTAGTGGCTCTGCAGGGAAGCTGCAGAGCTTCCTTGCAACTAGGAATTTCAGGGCCTAGAGCCTCTTAACTCAGAGCAAAAATGTAGAAATCCATGGCTTCTAGCATCAGCAGCTATATGCCTGCTCAAATGTTTGGACTGCAGACCTGCCCACATTTCTTAAGTCTATCATGTAGCCTACCCCACTTATCATTGGATGAATTACTCCAAATAAAAAATTTGGAGTAGGATAAATTACTTCCAAATTAAATTTGGAGAAGGATAAATTACTTCTAAATTAAAATGGATTAAATTACCTTTAAAACAAGAAAGAAGAAAATTATCAGATCACCTGAATTAAACCACACTTTCTGCGTCCCAAGAAAAGGCTTTTAGCAAAAAAACTTTCATCATTATATTTTCTTGACTGATGGACTGTCTTCCCATGTGTAGCAAAGTTTCCATGCATCCTTTCATCCTTTTTTGTGGATAGATTTCTAAACATGTGAGGTCTATCAGCTACTGTACATGTGATTCTAGATAGTTTTTGAAGTCTAAGTATTGAATATCCAATCATCACTGATAAAAACTAATAACAGAGAGATCTGATTCCTTCATGTATATTGTCTTGGAATCAGAATAAAGCAGAAAAAGTGTATTTACTGTTACAGAGGATACACAAATAATTGCTGTACTTAGTGGGAAACAGAATTAAAACCTTGAAGAGCAAGTAGAATAGAGATGGAAATCATTGCCTCTCAGTACAGCCTGGCAATGCACAAGCATGGCTGCTAATAAAGCATTAAAAAAAGTGTTTGCCTTTCACATAAAAAAGGCTTATGCCCAGTCAAAGTGAAGAATGAAATCTTGAGGAGGGAAAAAAAAAGGAATTGAAAGTTTCAAGTAAAAAGAAATTTTAAACCAGAGTGGGAAATGTTTTGTTTGATGATTTAGAATTTCTCACAAGAAACACATTTCATTGAAAAAAAAATCCAAATCAGCTCCTATTGCCCTGTTTAGTCGTCATAGCAAGCCATGATAGAACTGACCTCCTAAGTGCTGAGCCTCAGACATCTCTAACTGCATGCACAGTAGTCTGTACCAGTTTAAGGTGATTTGCTCCTTTGTTCTGTTTGAAAAGACTCTTTAATTTAACAGCTGTGAGCCATTACTATGCTTGGGTTTCTGCCAGCATATGCTGCTCTTATATATATAACTCTTCTTCCTCGTTGCTGTAAGAAAATAAACATATTCCTTCATAGGAATTTACATTGTGTTTTACAATGCAAAGCAAATTAGACTCTTCTAGTGTCTTGCAACATATAATCTCTTCTTTTTCCTCTGTTCCTCTCCCATTATACTCCAAACTAATCTTTCCTAAATACAATGTCCTAGTTTGAAATTAATTGTACAAAGACATTTCATCATAGAATTATAGAAAGGTGTGTGCTGGAAGGGACAAAGACTACCTTGTTCCAAACCCCCTGCCCTGGGAAGGAACACCTTCTATTAGACCTGGTTGCTCAAAGCCCCATCCAACCTGGCCTTTGACACTTCCAGGGATGGGATATTCACAACTTCTCTCAACAACCTGTTCCAGTGCCTTGCCATTCTCACAATGAATAGTCTTCCTAATATCCAATCTAAACCTGCGTCCTTTCAGTGTAAAGCCCTTAATCCTTATCTTCTCACTGCAATCACTTTTAAAAAGTCCCTCTTCAGCTTTCTTGTAGGACTCCTTTAGAAAGGCTGCAAAGAGGTGTCTCCAAAATATGTTTTTTCCAATCTGAATAATCCCAGATCCCTAGTCTGTCTTCATAGGAGAGGTCTCCATCCTTCTGATTATCTTCATGCCCTTCTCTGGACCTGCTTCAACAAGCCCATTCCCCTTGGATGTTGAGGGCCTGTTTCATTAAGGTTAAGCAATTTGGCCAGGACCATAAACTCCCTTGCATTCCACCTGGTCCTCAGAGATCGAAGAGGCTGGGTGTGGCTAGGCTTAACTTCTGATTACAGCACTAGAAGACTTGTCATGTTCAATAAGAATTTGTAGTATCCTGTACTCACAAATGGTGCCATTAACCAACCAACACTTTGGGTCCAGTCGCTTCAGTAAGAACTTTGCTGTCACAGGTTCACTGGTACTGTGGTTTATTGAAGCAGCACATATACAGATTTAGCATTGACATTGCTGAATGCAATAGCTGCAATAGAGCTCTAATATGTTACTAACCTGGGTAATAGTAACAGCCATCCTAGTCAGAAGCTTAGCAAGAAAGTGTTTCTCTGTGGGAGGAGAGGAAGGTAGCTAGTCTGCTGTCTGTAAGGTGATTTTGGGTTTTCCTCCAAGGTATATAAGGTGAAATTCCTACCTTTATATACAACCCAATCTTATCCCCTCCTTCTCTGTTACATACAGCATGATCTAAGCAGAGCAATATGATCATACATGTGGTAGCATGTACTCCATTATACTTACTAGTATTTGTAGGACGTGTGTTTTACTACATAAATTACTCTTAATCAGGACAAGAGAAAACAGCCTGAAGCTGCACCATGGAAAGTTCATGTTGAACATCAGGAGGAATTTCTTCACTGAGTTGGTTGTCAGGCACTGGAACAAAACTGTCCATGGAAGTGCTGGAGTAACTAGAAGTACTCAAAAACCAGCTGAACATGGCACTTAGTGCTATGGTTTAGTTGACATGGTGATCATTTAAAGGTCTGGATGATCTTGGAGGTCTTTTCCAGCCTTAGTCATTCTATGACAATACAATTCTAAAAGTCACATTTTTGGCTACAGTGGCCTTCAAAATTCCAGTCACATGACTTTGTTGCATTCTCTGCATTTCATCAGAGCCATTGCCCGTCCTATCTCCACAGGACCTTCTCCTTCAGCCAACTCACCCTTTCCTGATGTGTGTTATGCAGCTCTCCATCTGCAAAGATAATGTAGTTTGTATGCAGTGTAGGCCATAGGTAGGAAGCCTTGGCCTTTGCTGGATCTTTGGCCATCATCCCACAGGACCCCAGACCTGAGTGCAGTGCTCCAGGTGGGGTCTTACAAGTGACAAGTAGAAGGGTCTGACTGTAACAGTATTCCATTTCTGATGGAAGTAGTTTTAATATACACAGTAGTGCATTTGCTTTTATTTCTGACTGCATCGCATTGCACAACTATAGCTCTTCTTTTCATATACTAAGCTGTTACTTCTTGCAAGTCATTTTCAATGGATCTTTTGGTTATAGTCACTACAGACAAATTCTTCAAAATCCAAGTACAAAATAATGTTTTTCTTCTAAAAATATGGAGTAGTTTTACCACAGCATTTCGGATGGCATGAGGTGCTAAGAAATTTTAGCTTGGACTGATTTACAGTGTTCTGATGTGCTGTGTTCTGAGGCTTTTCCACACACAGAAAATCCTGAACAGTTGTGCCAAAAAAAAGTCTATTGCAGATCACATACTTCTTATAACTAGTTGCGTATCATTCCTTTGGATCTTTTTACATCTGAGTCAGCACCAAAAATATGAAGGACATTCTGAAAAACATCCAATTTAAACTAACAATGAATTAAATGAATTTTAGAAGGATCTCTTGAAGATTAACTTTTTAAATGTGAATGTCTTACAGCAAATTCACAAAACCTTTGTTTGCCCTTGCCGTTGATCCATCATCCTTATTCTTTCTGAAAATTGATGTAAGACTTGCTAAAAACTTCATGGAATTGCCTTGCCTACTGCTGAGAAAATTTGCATGTATTACTTCTTCCACACCAAGCAACACAACCTCTACAACTGCATTTTTAAAACCACAGCACTGAGAAGTCACTTTGCCAAAGGAGAATGACTGTCTGGGTTTCAGAATTGCCCACCATTAAACAAACTTACTTTAATCAAAAAATCCCATTCCAAGGAAAATGGTACTTACTGACATTAGGCATATAAGAATATGGCAAACATAGATGTATTTTATAAATGGAAAATTATATTTATGCACTGAAATTTTTAAACTTTTTTTCATTTCTCTTTGAACTGAAAACTCTTCTTACTTTAAGTACTAATAATATCTTCTGTTACAGAAACGGTATGTATCCCTATACATTTACTTACCAAAATAAATCTGTACTCATCATCTTCTGTCTCTCCATCAAATATATAACAAAAGTAATAAATCTTAGGCAGTAAAATGCAAAGAGTTCCAGTAGCATGCTTATGTGCAAGTGATCTGGGCATTTAAATTTTATTACTGCAAAAAAATCTTGACTGCTGATGACTTTTTTCACTTCTAAAACTAGAGAGTTGGAATGGATTTCAAATTTCTGCTCATGGAGTAGCATCATGTGTTTTCACTGGTGAGGCTGTACCTTGAGTACTTTGTCCAGCTCTGGGCCCTCACTACAAGGACATTGAGGTGGTGGAGTCCATTGCAGGGTCTGGAGAACAAATCTGATGAGAAGGGCCTGAGGGAGCCTGGAGAAAAGGAGGCTGGGTAGTGACCTTATCACTCTCTACAACTGCCTAAATGGAAACTGTAATTGCTGAATGCACTAGCAATAACTAGGAGATCAGTCTCTTTTCCTAGGCAACTGGTGACAGGATAAGAGGACATCACCTCAAGCTGCACCAGGGGAGGTTCAGGCTGGACATCAGTGAGAATTTCTTCATAGGAAGGGTTGTTAAGCATTGCAGCAGACTGCCATAAAATGGTGGAGTTGCCATCCAAAGGGTGGTCACCATCCCTGGAGGTGATCCAGAAAGAACCAACTTGACATGGCACTCAGTGCTCTTAATTAAGAGGATGCTGTCTTTAATGGTAGGACTTGATAATCCAGAGGTCTTTTACAACCTAAATGATTCTGTGGTTCTGTGGTTCTGTTACCAACCTTCAGTGATCAAAGAAGAAAAAGGAAAAGAGGGAGAAAAAAGTGCTGATCACAAAAAGTTGAAGGTGCTGGTAAAAAAAATGAGAATTAAATAAAAATGGATGTTGAGGGATGCTTATTTGCTTAAAGATGTTTGAATTTGCAGTGTTTTTCTTTCATGTTTTGTTCAATAGTCCAGTTTGTGGAGGGGTATTTATTTATGGATGCATTTTTTAGTGAAACATGAGATTATGATGTAGTCATTAGCTCCTTAAGAGGTATGTTAAACTGTGAGAACTGTCAAAATGGTGTCTAATTATCATTGACTTGAGTAACTTCTACATATAGAGTAGACTTTGGAACATCTATTGAAGAACTTCTGACATTTAGAGTTAATTTTTGAAAGCACAGTAACAACTTCCTCTGAAACTTGTAGTGCCAGATTTAGAAAAACATATACACAAAAATATCCACAATTAGAACACTGATGCTGCTGTGGAATGTGATGTGGAACGAGAAATTACGCACTTAGTGACTCAATATGATGCCATGCTTTTTCTCCTAACTGCAGTAAGGTTGTCATGCATATGGACAACTGACCGGACTTTAGAAAAATTACCTCAGCTACTGACACAGAATAATTATTTATGGAGATTAAAAAGCATGGCATTGAAGAAAACAGACTTATAAAATAAGCAGAATAGTCTGACAAAATCCAAATAATCATATTATGATAGAGACATAGTTTAGCTTTTGTCTTCTATAGCTCCATGGTTTGGTAATTCCAAGATACATTTCAAGTTATTCAGAAACACACAAATAAATGAAAACAACTGCCTTTCTGGATAATAATTATTAGTTCTGAAATAGAACTCAAAAAACATGGAAAACAGCAACGTTAAGAAAATTATATTCACACTCTACTTCATAGAACTGGGCCACCTTACACTTCAAAATCAGTTTAGTAGCAAGAACTGACTAGAAGTAACAGCGTAGTTTTCTCATAGACAAGCTATTGATTAGCACCAAGTCCAGGATATTTAAATTGTACTGCATACTGGCACTTTGCCAATACAAAACTATCTCAGTTGCAACACATATGTTTCATGTGTTGTATATAGCCATTGGACAGGTGGTTATATTAGTCTCACCTGAAAAGTATTTAGAAGTAAAGACAACTCACTGTGTGTGTTTCCCCGAATTCTGCCTGAGGGACAGAACAAGGAGTGCTGCACTAGCAAGCCTTTTTCAGCCCTCACCCTCAAACTCATTGACACTAATCAAGGAAAGGCAGCAAGGAGACAGATGATGAAAGATGTTTCCAGGCTCCTACAAACTGATTTGGTTTAGAAACCACTTCAAAAGACATGGACAGGAGCACTGCTCTTGATTTTGCATCCATGGATCTGCATCTGTGAGGTCTCTCCTCCTCATCTCCAGTCTGTTCTAGGCTGTCTGGTGAATATTGTACTTGGCTGCATGGTTTACTCTTTTGCAGAAAAGGCACAATTATACTTCTTTATTCCTAGGCACCATGGTAAGAATATTCTACCTGGCATTAAATACAGTGTTCAAAACACAGAGCCAGCCACTTACAGCAAATAATTTAGAACTTGTAATACTAGAACTTCAAAGGGAATTCCCATCCATTAGAACTAATGAATGGGAACCACACTCTTTTGATAACTCAGTGGGCTATATGTGGTTTTACTCCATAACCTTCCAATTGTATGTAGATGTCCTCTTCATTTGGAATAAAAACCTAAGTATGAATATTCAGGACATGTGAGACAGACTAAATCTCCTGTTGCAACTTCACTCTGTAGGGTCTGTTTTACACACACTCTTTGGATTTTCATAGTCTCTGAAGGACCTGGATGATTAAGGGTTACAACTATTTCAAATTCAGCTGGAGTCTGATATAGCTCTTCAGTTGAATGCTAAGAATTTTTGTCCGTCTATGGAAAGGGTTGGTCTGAGAAAATCAACAGAAATGGAAAAGAATAAACTGAGATTCATTTATAGAGTTCTGTTTTGCTAAAAGGCTAAAAGGATTCTATATTTCACCTTGTTTAGACTAGTTAATTTCTAGGATATGGAAATCAAAAAGTAAGGCCTTGGAGCACAGGATCATGCTCCACCTTCAGCTGCTGACAGTTTTGTCTGAACAAGAACAGCATGGCAAGGCACACAGTAAAAGCAGATATGTCTGTGAGAGCTGGTCAGATTTCTGCATACATAAACACTAACAGATCTGTACACAGAGAGTATTTAATTGTCGCTTTGCTTCATGGAAACAGCTGATACTGCTCAGTCCTTCGCCTCTTCTTTTTGGGAATTTCCCTCGAGTGCACAGAGTCTAGTGCAATGGCCAAATACAGCTCAGCTGTGTCTAACTCTGGTGTGGGTTAGTGACAATAATATTCAGGATATAAATATCCTATTTCTGGCTTAACCTTGGGCCACCAGGCTGCATGACAAGTATGCAGAGACCAAATATGTGCTTGGAGAACTGTAACTTATAGCTGCCACAGTTGACAGGCATTCCCATTCAGAAGGCCTCTAGGGATTCACACATAACTATCACACCACCCTCTGAAATACTGCTGGCAAGGACTTATTCAATTTTAAGACCCCTGATCTTTCTCAGGACAGTTGCATATCTATCTTCTTTTTTTTTTTTTTTTTTTTTTTTTCTCCACCAGTACTTGCCCTTTTTACTGCATGGTACTTTCAACTGTCAGTATTGAGAATCCTTTAAAAGCCACCTATAATTTGCAGCAGAACACAGGAGCTTTGCACAGGATTAACGACTTGAAAACTGTTACTGAATCCATTAATAATTAGCTGGAAAGTAACCCTGATATCATTGCTTGAATCCAGAAGAAGAGAGAAATCATACTTAGCTTTTCAATCAGGAAGCTAGATAGAACTGGTGAGGGAATTATTTGACTCCACAAATACTTACTGTTCCATATGGAAAGAAATATCAGGGGTACACAGATATTTATGAAGGATCTTATAGAATGTCATAACAGAAAATGGATCAGTTCTTTTACACCACTCATTTTAGCTATCTCACTGTCACTACAACTGCAGCTGAAAATTTATAGAAAGAAGGAATATTCTGCAAATGCTGGAGATCAGGAATTGTTTTAGGTCTAGAAAAAGCAGCAGATGAAATGCACTGCATGAATATGGCCAACATATACAAACCAAATTTTACAAATCAAACTAAATATAAATAGTGCTTAAGAGACGGTGCACACAGGGACTCTTCACTAGTATTTCTCTAATTCTGGAAATCCCATAAGGTTATGCACAAAAACCACACATTGAACGATTACTAGGAAAAACGCATCTGTCAATGGATTTATTTGCAAACATCAGGTTTCATTGTCTGTCTTACAAATCTACACATTACTTCATCCTGATAATATCATTATAATGTTGTATGGTATTGGCCAAGGTCAAATAGCACTCACTTTATTTCTATCTACAAACTGCAGTCAATCAACATGTCTTGATATCACTCCTCCAAATCCTTGATAGAACTGAATAATAAAGAAGAGGTAAATCAAACCTAACTACTTTAGCTCCAGCCAGTCTGTCTCCACTCAAAGCATCCATTCAGCTGGGAAGTACATCAAAATTTATAGCACAGACATTTACCGTGAAAGGCTTTAACACTATGAGGAATCCTATACTCGTGTCTTGAAAGCCAGTGATATGACACAGAGCCTATATTTGCACTGTCCTAGGGTAGTGCTCAGTAGCTGACTACAACAGCAAGCAAAAGTATTTTTTAGTCTGTGAATTTCATCTGTGTAGCCTGATACTAGACTTGTTTTCCTCAAGGCTGAAAACAGCTAAACATTAGAAATGGTAACAGCTCTAGCCTTTTTCTTCTCTCTCCAACTGAGAGTACAGAATCTCAGAATACTGATGTAGTCCTCCATCAAAAAGTTGGGCAACACAATCCTGTTTCCAAAATCATGAATGATTGACACAGAGCAGAAAAAACTCATGCAGGGGGAATATAAAGCAAATCTATTTTCCTAGAGTAAAGAGAAGAGAGTTCATGAAAATAATCGAGATTGCAAACATTTATATTGCTGGCAACTTCATGCTTTAATTCTCAACATTATTGGTGATAATGTGAAAGAGATAAGGGCACCTGAATTACTCTCTTAGTGTGAAACAAAAATCATCTTGTTTGGACAAACTCTCACAGCTTCTTAGAAAGATGCTTCAGAGACAGCAGAAATATACCTGCATTTCCTCTTTCAACTCTAAGTCTAATTACATTGCATTTTCCTTGTGAGAAATATATGTGGCTAAAGCAATGCATAGGACATTTCTGTTCCACTGTGTTTTTCTTTATGTTTGGACAAGTGTAAATCAGGTGAATTAGTCACACTATTTTTTTCAGATGGGGGTCCAGATGTAGAAGGCAATTGAACAGCTGTTGGGGTGCATCCCCATTGCAACATTTATATTGCTAGCAATCTGTATGACAAAGCCTGAATGTTGGTATCTATCCAAGACTCTCAGTCCTCAATGAACATGCAAACAAGTAAACAACTTTACATTAATGGAGCAGAAATCTTCAAGCATTCATGAGTAATCAGCTGTCCTCATTATTGAACTACAATATCTGCACATAGCTTGTTTGATATGGATTGCATGGTTTCACCACACAGAAATACAATGGTTTTCTGCTATCCTAGTTAAAATAGGGTATTATGATTGATTACATGATATCTTTCAGTGAGGGAGTTCTAGTTACATTATATTAACTTAGCATTTCACTTGTTTTTCTTCTTTATTTAAAGATTGTCTATGTAGAAACTCTTCTTGATTTGTTAGGGGGTTTTTTGTAACTAATTTGGTGACAATATTTGTCCCTTTCCTCTTCCCATCCAAAACAGTTCAGCAGTTCAAAATCTCCTTGCCTTTTTCTCTCTAAGTTTACTTCAGCAAAACATGGAAAGAAAGTTGTGCTTAGAACTTAAAAGATGTACCAGCTGGTACAGAAAGTTTCAGCTTGAGAGGCCATCCTTTTAAAAGCACCTTCCCTTTTTGGCCTATATTTACTCTGAATAATTCACCTTATCCCCATTCTGGTGCCTTTGTCTTCTCTTGTGTCTGCCAATTGCTGGCCAATGGCTATGCATTCGCTTTTCAGGAGGGCTTTTAATCTGACATGGCCAATGCAAATTCAGAAAAAAACAAGTGAAAAGCTGAAACACAACACCATACAGCAAGCTATGTGTAGTCAAGCATGGCCTGAGTTGCTAATCCTGACAAATTTATCTTTTGATACAACTCCATTTCTTTTCTGGAGCAAGTGAGTGGGGGACTGTTTTTCATTCTTTTATAAAACTGCTAGAGTTGAGAAAAATAAGAATTTCTTCTCCATTAAGTATTACAAAATTGGAAGAGAATGATACTGCATGTTGCCCCAAAATGTCTTCAGAAGTTACAACATTTCTTTGGAAAGGGAAAATTCATACTGGATTTAATTTTGAAATGAGATTTCATTACAGGTATTTCAAACCAAACTCCCAAAAGCAAGAGAAGTAACCACAGCTCTTAAGTGTTTCTCTATCAGACTTAGTGAAGCTGAAAACCCTCCTGCAATGCTGATTTCAAGGGCAACATGCAGGATACGAACTTTCAGGGGTGCCAACTCATTAAATCTTAGGTCACAAACCTGAGGATGCATTACAGCTATATGCCAAGCATACAGCTGAGCAAACTGGCAAAGCTCTGATAGAAATTTGTCTGGCAGCCAATCTTGGCAGCTCTCCTTGCAGGAAGTATTCCCGGGCTGTCCCCAGATTCCCAGGTTAGCATTTTCCTGTGAGCTGGCTTCATGTTATTTAATTCATGTTTTTTAACAGAAAAAGCAGATCCATTTGGAAATTCCTGGGCAGTTCTAGTAAAATTTGTTACTAGAGATACCAGTAATAGCTGGTAATGGACAGAACATATTATATATATAATCATGCATTATTCCCTTTATCTCATATTCCCCTGGTTTTGTTTTTGTTTTGTACTATTTTCATTGTAGACAACCTATTAGATCCTGTTACCTGTCATGTCCTTTAGCTCAAAGTTCTTACTGAGATTGAGTTCTGAGTCACATCTTTCATATTGTAGCCACTTGCTTGATCTTTCCCTGCCAAATGTCTTTCTCCTCATTAATCTTCCAAACTAATTCCACTGCTTCATGAAAGTACTAACCTCCCTTCCTGTTGTGAAGGAGTTTTTATATTTTCTAAGAAAGGTTCACATACAGTGATTTTGGTTTGTTAGAGTAGCTAGTTTTACACACACATTGTTCAAGCACTGTGAAAATATATTAAGAAACGCCTAATTAATTAAGATGTAGCTGAAACTGCCTACTGTGCACTGTGCTGCATTGGACCATGCTCTGAACTGACTAGTTTTAATAAAAGGCTGAGGCCCTCTTGGGATTCTAATAAACTATTTCTGGTTATCCACAGGTTGTCAGTGACTGACAATGGTATTTTTCCATACTAATGCAGGTTTTCTAGAAATCCTCACCTTATATCAGCAATCTTACCATATTTGAGTTAAATTTCCCAGCACACCTTAACACATGTGGAATAGCAAACATGGATTGCTGTCAGGTTTGCAGTTCATCTATATGATGAATTTTTTAAGCTGAAAATTTGACCTTATTCAAACTCCTTCCTGCTCTGAAATATTTTGAAGGCCTTCTGTAACGTCCCTATTATTTGTCACAGTTGACCTCTGAAATGGTAAGATTTGCTCAAACATATGCTTCATCAGAGGGTTCACCACATATATCACTTCTGTCTTCTGAAAATATTAACTTGAGATATTTTCAAGACTATGTGTTATTCTAGAGATTGTATTTTGAAGAAATGTGTCATCCTTCACTCTCTGTGAAGGAAGCTGGCTGGCCATATATATTCATAACACGTATACAAAGCTCAAATACCTGCAACTCAGATACTTTAGATTTTTCAGCAATCCCTTAGTGAATCTGATTCCATCGGGTAAAGCTAAGCTAGACAGAGTCCAACTTCCATATGCTGTCTGACAATACTGCTTCAAGAGAAACTCTTCTCACATGTCTTAAATCAACAATGAGAAGCAGCTCCACAGGAATCTATAAGATCAGAAGAATAATTTGGTGTCACCTTGAGTGCTGTCAAGCACAAAGGATGACCAAAATAGATACAGCTCTGTTTCAGTATATTATGGCTACCATATGTGACTTAGGAAGCATATCATAATATCTCATGACAATGTCTACCAAAGCACAAGCAACAGAAACCTTTCCCACCAATATATTATTACAACTCATTAACTGATTTCTCAGCTGCAACTGCAACCTTTCATATTCTCACTCCATGAATAATCAAACTCTTGCCTATGTAAAAATACAGGTATTAATTAAAAGTGAATCTATAGTTCATTTGCTGTTGGTGCTGGATTTAATGCTGTTATCTAATAATAGGATTTAAAATACAGGATAGAGATGATGAGTTAACTACATGTGGCAAGGACTAATGCCAGGTCACAACCAGGGTGAAAGGTTTTGGGGCTACAGGCTGGAGAGAAAAAGGTCAGCCAGCAAAGGGCACACGCAGCTCATTAGCCTCCTAGGAAGCAGCTTGCAGCAGCAGAGAAGAAGGGGAAGGGAATTCCTAGTGAAATTCATAGGGTAAGGCTTGATCTTAAACCATAATGAAGAGTATAAGAACTTAGTGGCAAAAACCACAGAGGAACTATTTTTCCATATGGATAGGAAAATACATTAGATGTTACAGATTTCACATAATTACTCTGAAATTTTAGTCTTCCCAAACTGGATATTTAGAGTTATGATTAAAAAGAGAGGGGAGGTATTGTATAGCAATCATATATTGAAGACTTGTTTGCTGCAGAGGAGATTATGCAGCTCCTCAAAGAAGCAGACTTTATTTCACAAAGACTGAAGGTGTTAGTGGATTGCAACTAAATTTGTCCTGCAGGCTGAGTTCTGGGGTGATTTCTTCAGAGGAGAATGGATTCAAAGATTTCCTAAGAAGAGCAGATGACATGCAGAGATTTTGATTGCCTTGGAGAATCTGATTAATTAGCAGCTACTTGCTTTTAGTTAGTGTGTAGCACAGATCTGTAGCAAGTCACATCATGCTATCATTGCAAGCAGGAGTCAGATGAACGCTGTAACATGATGGCTGTAATACATCCAGCATCTTGGCAGCCTGCTTGAGCTAACTCTGTACACAGCTGGAGGATAGGCATACCATGCTTGTTGTTCAAATATGCCATGCCACCAAGTAAATTACAAGGGAACACTTTAATAAATGCCAGAGTTTGGCATCTTCCAGTAACACAGCATGAAGTATGCTGTAAGAACTGGAAGATAAAAGAAAAGGAGATGTCTTCATAAAATGAAGACATGGGATTAAAACAGGTAGACAGGGGCGCACACTGAAAATTGTTCCCAGCCATGTTGTTACAGACAGAGTTGTAGAAAATATCTGCAACTATACCTGTAAAATAGTTTATCATTTTGTTGGGAACATGATTTTATTGCAATTCTGCCTGAAATTAGTGTGCCAGCTTATAAAAGACAAAACACCTCACATATATAGGTACTTCACAAATACAGGTACTTTTTTCTCACACCTTTGAAATTCAGGATATTTTTCTGGCATTAAATTACCTGTTGCTAAGCAAAGACTTGAACAAAACCTTCAGTGGTTGTCTCAAGTCGTTTGCACATGCTTCTGTAGACACATGAAACAAAATGAGAGCCTATTTACAAAACAAATTGGGACATACATGAAAGATAAAAAGCAAGAACCAAAAGATTTTGTTATCTTGCTCAGAGACAAGAAGAGGCCATGAATTACCTGAGGCCTGATTTAGAGCCCTCAGGCTATAGCAGAGAAAATATAGTTTTCTGTCTTCAAATTGTGAACCTGGACAGAAGAGTAGGACAGAAAGATTCACACAGTTTATGTGAAACAAAAAATAATAGACAAATTTTAGTCAGGTAAGAAAACCTGATCTCAGTGCTTGACTTCAAAGGCATTAAAAGTTTCTTATTTAAAGGTCAGATTGTTCAGGAAACTTAATTGCTCACCCTTTAATGACAAACAGAGAGAGATATATTCAATTTTTACAGGAATCTTTCAAGGAACAATGAGAATTTATGATTTCTCACATAACGATTTTACACCTTGCATTTTGAATGCAGGGATTTCTTCTTGAAACAGAGAAACAGGACTTCTGAATTTCATGGGAAGTGAAATTTTCTTATCTTTTACAGAGGCAGAGAGGATTAATCTCTCTTACAGCTGTTAGTAGTATGGGAATAAGTCACAAGATTTCTGCTTATCAGACTATTTAAGGCTTTATGGGCCAATAAAATTCTGCCAACTAGATATTTATGTTATTAAACCAATATTAAGCTAATTCATGTTATTACAGTGTGGACTTTCTTAACAAATTACCTCTTAACACCTAAACCTTACAATACTACTTGTACTTTAATACTTGTTAAGCTTTTTGTTTAAGTTTGTAACTACTTTTGTTTTGTATATGACTTTCAGGCTTTAAAACTAAACTTTCCTCTAGTCAACACATTTTGCTATAAATTATAAGTCTACATTCTTACTTCTATCATTTTGGATTCCAACAGAACAAGAACAGTTGAAGAAAAGGATAAAGGAATCCTTCTTGGTGGTATGGAACAAGAGCAAAGGTAAGCAGGGGAAGTAGGAAGCAGCATGAAGTAAAGAAAGCAGGATAGAGATGTGGTGACCACAGTGTTTGGAGGAAAAAATCACCTTCCCCTGTGGCACAGGAAAAAAGCAGCAGCCTCTGCAGTGTCTGTCAGCCTTAACTGCCATATTTATGATTATAACACCTGATCAGCAAACCATTTGATTGCAGCTGGATTGGGAAAGCAGCTGCCATTACTGCTGAGATAAGCAGTATGTGGCTGAGTATTGGTGAGGTGTGTTCTGAGGCCAGTGGGTAACTGCTAGCTGTTGATAAGAAACCCACAAAATGAGAAGTACTGCTGCAGATGCCATCATAGCTGGCACACAGTGAGTTTCCTTCTGTGCTGAGCAGCAGTGCAGTGTGAACCCCACCACAGCAGAACATCAAAACATCTTGGGGAGTATTGCTTTAGGTTCTGAGTATTATGCTGCCAAATAGAAAACAAAATGTTAGAGGGAATGATTCAATTCAGAATTGCCTTAGCTTTGGTGGATACCACTTGAGGCTGGTTCCAGCTGCAGTACTGGCTCTGTAGAGGTTTTCCTCTTATGCAATCAAGCCCTTGATGAATGCACTTTTTGTAATTTGTATTCTTGAACTACGTGAAGACCAATTCCTGGGTTTCTAAGGCACATTTCAAACCGTCTGCTTAACTACACTGCATGCAATTAGCATTATCACCTCAACGGCAGTAGGCAAATTTCCAGGTCAGGTAAGGTACTGACTTTAATATATCACTGAACTGAGCATGGAAACAGTTACTAGTTCAGGACAGAGGCACTGACAGTGCAATGGCAAATGGTTTTTACAATCTGTTTTGCAAGTGCCGCTGGGTACACTGCTGTGGAGGATGATAAATCCTCTGTAGGAGGGCCTCTTGCCCTCCCTTGGAGGAGTCAGGCTGATGTCCTGCATCATCCCTAAGATAAAAAATTTACCTCAAGCTTGTGGCAACCCCATTAAACTACACCCAGCATACCTTGCTTCTTTCATGCAAATGATGTGTATTCATTAAAGACATCTCTGTGGAATTGCCAGACAGGCTCCTCTCTCTCTCATTCCTGCATTGGCCTGGGGAATTCCATCATCAAGCTGAAAATCACTATTAAGCTGAGAATCACTATTGAAACCACTTGCTGGAATCCCCTCACAGCCAAGGAAGCGGCAGTACCCCTAGAAGGTGTTCTCCTCTGGAGATGCATCTCTCTGGGAAGGATTCAGCCCCTGGGTAGCCTTCTGTCCCAACTTTCTGGCTGTATCATACTGCCTGCTTGGAAACCCTTACCCTACAGGAGATATCTGCTTGGCTACATGGATCTGTCACTTGGAGGACAGAAGTAACTGATAACCAGTACTAGGTTAACATTTGTCAGCATACAGGATGTCAAGGGGTAATGACGCACATGTTACTAGGGCTTATCACAAGTGTCTGCTGATGATGGAGAAATAGGAATACATAATAGTAATGTAATATCTAATAGTAGTATGAAAGAGTAATAGTAATAGTAATAGTAATAGTAATAGTAATAGTAATAGTAAACCCATTCAGGTTTTTCTTAGGTTTTGTTTGGGGTTTTTTCAGGAGGTGGGGAGAAGGAGAAAAGGGGCCAGACAGAGTAGCTTATGATTTAGATGGAAGTTCATGATTAGAGCATTGTTTTTACTTCCTGAATTGCTTCCTGAGTTGTTTACTGGAATCAACAATAGAGAAGAAATTGGAGAACTTGGGTCATTCTTCAAATGAAGGAACTTTACTGTATTTGCAATTTTGCTGGCAAAATTCCTCCATTTTGTCAGCTTAGCATTACTAATGATCAATGAATTTCATTGCTCAGAGCACTTGCAAAATCCAGTTTTTGGACACACTGAGAAATGAAGATATGTTCCTTTCCCAGAAAAAATTCCAAAGGTTTTCACCAAAAGAAGATGAAAAATCTTCTTTCAAAAGAAGATGAAAAATCCTACTGTTACTACAATGAAAACAAAGCTAAGGAATTTAAATAGCTGATTAATTGTATTTTAAGTAACCTAGAGATTATAACACTATGACTGATTTATGTGATGCATCATTCATGCTGTTTCTGCAATTCTGTATTAAAAATGACACAGCAGACAAGGAATGGTAAAAAGCTGACAGTACTGAGTTACTAGAAGTTTATTAACCTTTTCAACAGAAATAAAAATAAGTGAAATATTTAGAAGGGAGAGAAATATCAGTGCTGGTGCAGAAGTATGATAAGCAAATTGTACTTTGATGCTGGCCTTATTTTATCATTGAAGAGCAAGTTAAAATGTCATAGCATGAAAAAAAACCCAAAGATTTTGGAATTTTCAAGTATAATTTCTTATGGCTACCTTTCAAAAATTTCTTGTAGTCAGGTAAATTACGGTATGATTTTTGCCTCTTTAAATGCCTCTTTAGTATGAGATATTGAGAAAAGCAGGTGAAAAAAACATGAATAGAAAACTGAACTGTGTTGTCTCTGGTGAATACATCCCTGGACTTGGAAAAGTTAAGACCTTCTTTTTTTAGGCAATGAACATCTTTGGCTGATGGTTCTATTGAAAGATCCAAAAGTGTTTCAAAGAACTTTTGAGTATTAAAAAAATTCAAAATACTTCAGCTCAAGCCACTTACAGTTACAGTGCATTGACTAGTGTCTGCACTAGGGTAAATGTGGTACTTACAAAGAAACTAGCTAAGGGTTCTGTACCTGGACTTCACGTTGTTTAAACAGCATTGCCTCTGTCCAGGGACAGAATAATTAATGTGGATTTGCCTTGTGTAAACAAAGAAATTCATAAGTCATACTGCAAGATGGATTCCATTATGACCATGCAGTTTTAAAAGGGTGTTTCTTTTGATTTCAATCAGGAGAAAGAAGACATGCAAATACTGAAGTCAGTTGTACTAAGGGTGGAAGTGTAGTAACCTACTTAGCATAGTCTCTGTGCCTTAGCTACATATGCAAAGTTTGCTGCAACTCCCCGTTTAGACAACTTAGGCCCAGATGCCCAGAGCTGGAAGTACTGCACACTCCTAGAGGTGATGAGAACTTATATAAGGATCTGCAATCTATGTTTTTTGTCAAGATGCATAATCAGATTCATCCACTTAGCCATGTAGGTCCTTCAGATTCAATCCCCAAGTTTTTCATGGTGACTAAATTTAATGTAGCTGTTCTTTAATAATCTATGGATATGCAGGAAGATCAAGATAATTTTGCACATTACTTCAGAGCTGATGAAGCCAGGGACTCAAGCCATTCATTGTTACTCATTTAGGAAAGCTAAAAACAATACAAAGTGGACTAGATGGTGTCTTTTTGAATGCTCTCCAACAGCAATGGGATACGTTCCAATGACTTCAGTGGGTGGGGAGTAGACCCTGAATGCCAATTTTGCAATTCTGATTTCTACAGTTGAATTTATAAGCTTTACCTAGAAATGAGAACTCAGGTTCTCATTGACAACTCTTTTTTTCATGTAATGGAGATTATATATTTTCTATCCACCACTCAGACTAATATACAAAGGGGGGATAAATGTATCAGACTTCGCAGATAATGAGTGTTACCTTGCCTTTTACAAATAGGATTCTAGCTACTGAAAGCAGCTGTAACAACAAAGAGATATTTGCTGTAGAACACCTTAACTGTTCTGGAAACAATTAATTCTGACAGCTGGGGCCATATAGGACAAATCACTGATTCAAAAATCATTGCATTTGGGGTACCAAGATACCAACAAGACCAACAGGCTTAGTATAACCAAGGGAACATCTTGCCTTCTGAATCAATTTGCTCTTCTGTTAGTGATATCAGTAAGAGCTCAGTGATGGAAGACCTTTCAAAAGCCTAGAGAGATTGACTTTCAAAATTTATTTCAGCTAAAGTAGAAATCAATTTATTAAATGAAATGAAAGAACTTTTGGAACTTGCTGTTCACTGATGCAAAGGTTTCTAAGTAGTCTGATCCAGAACAAAGAGAAATATGTTAAATAGGAGATCACATTTGCACATTCTGGGTGCAAATAAGGTCTTAAGGGTACATAAGACAAAAATGATTCCTCATAGTGACATAAAATGTGAAGCTTCCTCACTGACGTACATTGCGTCAAAACCTGCTGATTCAACTAAAGCAAGGCTTTACTTTATTAAGGCTTCATTGTGCTTCTGCAGTTTTCTATTGTAACAACTGGATTTTGTACTAAGCATTTAATATTTACTATTTTCTATTTATTAAAAAAAATCCAAATTATAATGAAGCATTTTGACAACACTAAAATTAACACAGTGATAGAAGAAATCCTCTTTGGTTTAAGACTTCATTCCACAAGTAATTTAATGTGTTTTATCTTACTTCATTCTACAGTCTGATTCCCACCTCTCTTGATGAGCTGTGCTTCTGGCCTCTGGCCATCATTTTTTCACTGGGGATATTTCCAAACTCGCTTGGAGTCAGCACTTAAAAAGCCATCTTCTAGTTGGTTGCTTAGTACATATTGTTTTGTCATCTGTTTCTATAGTGAATAAAACTCCATAATCTTACAAGTTTCCCTTTTGCAGAAAGGAACATGCAAAAGTCCATTTTGGTTTGAAATTGTAAATCTACATTAATTTTATTTTTTAGTGCCAGTAAATCATAGGCATTTTTCAAACAAACTTTTTAAATAAGAGCAGTTTATTTTATAAGTGGTATTTATAGTATCTATTGAAACTATTGAAGTCACATTCTTCTATTTGACAAGCTCAACATTCAATGTGTTCTGAAAACTGAACATATTTTGTAGCAGCCTTCTCCTACAGACTGAAAATGGAAACTCCTGATGATGGGATCAAAGCCAAATGAGAAAAAAATCTAAATAGAGAAGTATCTGCTTAAGAAGCAGTAGTAAATCTGAGGCAGAAATACAACCAGCACTGGACTGAGTTGTACAGTGCTTTGCAGTAGGAGCTGAGATTCAGTGTCCTTCATTGTATCTGAAAAACATCCTCACCTTTGAAGATGGAGTAAGGTGTGTTGAACAATCCAGGTTGGAGCCAATATCAAGTCCTTATAAAGATCCAGCTCTCTATGCACAAATCTTGAGTGAACAGTTATGGGATTTACCTTCTCTTCTATGCCCTGAAACCTGCCTGGCCTACAACACATGCAGTGGGACACAGGCACATTTCATCAGTCTCCCAGATCCAGAGGCTTCATTCTGCCTTTTCTACTGCCCTGCAACAGGATCACAGAGATCTGATGCAACAGAAACTATAACCGTATTTTAAAAATCATATCAAGTTGCATATACTGATCTTAGACATTCCTGATCTACAACAGGCAAAATGCAACCAAAAAAACCACCCAGCCTTGGCACAAATTTGATATCAAAAGAAAGTCTTCTATGAAAGGAAGACAGAGAGAGCCTCTCTCTTTGTCCAAAATTAGTGCATTAAAAACATATTTATCATCCAGAAATTATTGTATCTGCAATTTGGCCTCTTTTTTTTTTTTTATTTCCAAAGCCATAAACTGGCTTATAAGACTGAAGTAGCGTGGAGGTCAGTTGGCCCAAGGGAACAGGGTTCAGAAATATACATGCCAATGTACCCCAGTTCTGCCTCCCCAGTTGGCCTGTTGGCCTCCCCACCCCTCTTTTCCTTATATGTATATTCCCTAGAATGTTCTCCCTTTCCCGCTTTCCCATTGGCCCCATTTTGCCTCAGTGCCCCATCCCCTGTTTCCCCATTTGCTGTTCCTCTCTCCCCAGTCCCCCTATTTAATCCCGGACCCTCTATTAGTTTCTGTCTTAGTTTCTAGACTAGTTTCTGTCTGAAGGAGCCCCTGGACCCCTTCAAATGTTGGATCTAATAAACCACCTTGAAACTCCAAATGGAGACCCTTCCTGCTCCTTTGCTGCCAACCACTTTGCCAGCTGCCCAGCATAGTGCTATGAGTGTGAGTTGTGAGTGCCAGTGCCACCAAGAGCTTCCATAGGGAGATGCTTTCAAGGAGTTGTGGCACCACTTCCTCTTACCCCACTGCTATCCAGGCTCATGGCAGGACCGCAACAAGTGGCGCCCGAACAGGGACCCTTTTCAGGAACCCCTGAAAGCGTCTCTAGCAGTCTCGCACTGTTGGACTTCAAGACGTGTTTGGCGCTGCCAGGTCCCTTGAGGGTACCTCTCAGTTTTATAGAGGGGGAACTGAAGGGCGATCGACAACCTTCTCTGTAGGGGAGGATCAATTGGAAATTGGTAGACCAGCCTGAGGCTTTTTGTTGACCTGTGTTTAGGGGTCAGGCTCTTCCCTTTTCCTTTTTCTCCTTTTTCCTTGGGTCTGGGAAGGTGTGTGGGGATGTTTTAACCTTGCCCACCCACAACGGGAAGTACATATCCAAGTTCAGGGTACCCTTGCTGGGGAGAATTGCCACTTTTCAAAAGGGAATTTAAAGCGTTTTGTTGTTCAATTATTTAAAGCACTTCCTTTAGTTTTGCGTGATTCTGTTCATTCTGATGATTTTTGGACTTGGTGGGGAAAAAGTTGTATCATTTACAAGCTGCAGGGGATTCCACAGTTGGGAAGTTCTATCCTTTGTTTGATATTATTGTAAAATCAGTTCATAATAGCGGGAGTTGTCCAGTTAAAGCCCCCTTCCCAGTGATTCTCCCCCCACGTCCCTAAACTTGCTTCCCCATCTCAGGAGGGACTGGCGGATGGATCCCGCCAGCCTGCTCAGGGCTGCTATTGTCTCCCTGAAGTCTCCTGGTCTCCTCTGTCCCCTTCTCGGGACGGCACTGGCCATGCTGTCCCAGGCTCTTCCCTAACCCCCTTACCGCTACCCCTGTACCCGGTTATGCCATCTCCGTAGCTGGTTATGCCGTCTCCATACCCAGTTACACAGTCTCCATACCAGGTTACACAGTCTCCATACCAGATTACACAGTATCTGTACCCGGTTATGCAGTCTCCATACCCAGTTACGCCATCTCCGTACCCAGTTATGCGATCACAAGTTATAACCTCGCAGAATGGCGTTGGTAACATGGTCCACTCAGCGATTTTGCCTTCTCCCTCTCCAAGTTGTCCCGCCCTTACCCCACAAAATGGCCATTTTCCCACTCCCTCACCTTTTCCCGTGCTTTCCACTGTGCACGGCTGCCCCGGCACAGCGTCAATGGGTGTAACTGCGTCAGGCCCCTCCCTCTCGTCAAGGCCCCACTCCCCACTGGTTACCCCTCCCCCACTCATAAGACTGCCCTGTCTTCCACCCCTCCTGGTCCCTCCCTTGCCCCTTTCAGTTCCTACGGTGCTGGAACCAAAAGCCATGATGATGGCAGCCAGAAGGAAGCCATCTTGGCTTCCCCCGCCTCTCACTCTCTGGCAATATTGGTTCGCCCAAAGCAGCCCTCCGCTGGAAGCAAGCGCCCTTCATCCCCTTTAAGGGATGAAGATGCCAAATCCTCAGACTCAGGCTCCTATGCAGAGTTTGAGGATCAGTGGGCCAGGTTGCAGAGGGAGGCCACCCGGGAAGGGGACTGGGAATTGGTAAATATAATCACAGCCTTCCCAGTTGTTTATTAAATGTGGAAGAAAGTGATCAGCCCTGAATACATGGGAACCAATTCCCTACAGGGAATTGAGGGAGCTAACAAAAGCTGGAAAGGAACATGGCCGGGGCTCTTATTTCTTTAAGAACTTGTTGAAAGCCACCTTTTATGCTTATACATTTGTCCCTCATGATGGTAAAAATCTGGCCAATTGCCTCCTGTTTCCTGCTGAGTACATGCTATGGGAGAGGAGGTGGAAGAAAAACCTTTTTGTTTTAACTGACACCTATGCCAGAGATCCTAACAGACCTAAGTTGGACATTCAATTGCTGACTGGAGAAGGTACCTTCCAAAAGCCCTAAGCCCAGGCCCACATCCCAGAGGTCATTTTAAAGGACATTTCAGCCAAAACAGCTTTACCCCTCACCCCCAACAATGCCACTCCATCACAAAGCTTTGCAACCATAAAGCAAGGGGCACATGAGTCATTTATTAAATTTGAGGACAGATTGAAACTGGCACTGGAGAAACAGATTTAAGGCCAAGAGGCACAGAAAGAAATATTAAGTAAAATGGCCCTCTCCAATGTCAACTCACAGTGCAAAGATATTTTAAAGTCACTGCCCCTTGACTCAGACCCCTCCGTTGATCAGATGGTGAAGGCATGTACCAAGCACGCCTCCACAGAAAATAGGGTTGCACAAGCTGTTGCAAGAACAACTGCAGACGGAGTTACAGAGTTGCAGGAGTATTTGCTGTTATTGCTAACAAAGACCAGCAAAAGTGTTTCAACTGTGGGGAACCTGGACACTTTTTTAAAGATTGCCCAGACAAAAAGCCACAAGGTAATCAGCAGACACTGTATGGATGCGGTTTCTCGAATTGTGTGGGTAATCATGGACACTGTAACACCTGTGCCCAGTCTTCTTGTCACCAGCAGCACTGCCATCAGCTAAAAAACTTCAAGCGGAGCACGGGACAGCCCTGTGCGAAGACACCAAATGGAAAGCCACTTCCAGAAGAACATCTAAGGACACCCAGGCTACTGGCAAGACAGCTTGGGCACACAGTGCCAGCTGGTGAGAGCCTTTTTCATACAATTTGATGACTCCAACCTACACTGCATTCCTACAGGAAAAAATTTGGGCCCTCTGATGGCACAAGAGATGTTTTAATCATAGGTGACTGTATGAATGGTCCAAATTAAATTTATGTCTATGCTGAGGTGCAAACCGTTGGGCCAACTGACAAGATTACCTTCTTGGTGTACTGTGTCAACCCACCACACTTTCTAAAAAATGACAGTGCCATTGCCCAAGCATTTCTCCTCCCTTGGGACACAGACTATGCTCCTGAGCACCCAATGGTATGCTGGGTGCAGATTGTAGGGCCATACAAACCAATTATTACACGCAGTCTGTCCAATAAGGGTCAAAAGCTGGACTTTAAGGGAACGGCAGATACTGGAGCTGATGTGACCCTTACATCACGCTCCAATTGGCCAGCAGACTGGAAGCTCGTCTCCTCCACCTGATTTATATCAGGAATTGGAAGGGCTGCCACCTCTTATGACGAGCAAAAATAATATTGTTATAGAGGGACCAGATGGCCAAGTTGCCTGCATTAGGCCATATGTTGTAAAAGCCCCTATCACCCTATGGGGCAGGGACCTATTGTCTCAGTGGGGAGCTCAGCTCGAAATCCCATCTCTACCATGGGATTTTTAGTCAGGGCCACTGCGGGGCGCACCACCTTACCTCTCACATGGAAAACTGACAATCTGATGTGGGTAGATCGGTGGCCCGTTCCAGCAGAGAAATTAAGTGCTCTGGACCTCCTAGTGGAGGAGCAGCTTTCAAAGGGCAACATCAAACCCACCAACAGCCCTTGGAACTCCCTATCTTCATCATTAAAAAACATGGCAAGGATAGCTGGAGGCTCCTCCACTACCTGAGAAAAATCAACAATGTCATTGAAGACATGGGTCCCTTGCAACCTGGTTTAACATCTCTCTCCATGCCCCATTGTGATTGGGGTCTGGCAGACATAGATATTAAGGACTGTTTCTTTAATATCCCACTCCATCCTTGGGAAGCTCCTCATTTTGTTTTTTCTGTCCCTTCCCTTAACCAGCAAGCACCTTTAAGGCGGTACCACTGGCGGGTCCTCCCTCACGGGATGAAAAACTCACCATCGATTTGCCAGTGGTATGTCACCCAGGTCTCGTCGCCAGTCCTAAAATCTTTGCCCAATGCAATAATTCTGTACGACATGGATGACGTTTTAGTCTGTGCCCAGGAGCAAACATACCTAGACTCAACTCTGGAAAGGATAATTGAGGCTTTCAAGGAAGCCGAATTTGAAATCCAAGAAGACAAAGTCCAACACACCTGCCCTTGGATCAACCTGGGACTCCAGACCATCGTACTCCAGCAGCTCACCATCAAGGACAACCTCAGGACCCTCTGCAACCTCCACCAGCTCTGCAATTCCATCAACTGGTTGTGTCCTCTGCTGGGGATTATGACGGAAGACCTTGCTCTGCTCTTCAACCTCCTTCAGGGGAATGAAGACCTCAACTCTTCAAGGAACATCACTCCAGAGGCCCAGGAGTCCATCAGGAAGGTGCAGGAGGTCTTTTCCTCCAGGCAGGCACATCAGACAGATCCAGCTCTCCTTTTCCAGCTCATCATCCTGCGTAAGTCACCCAGCCTTCATGCTCTAATATTTCAGTGGGAATCTCAACAGAAGGACCCACTTCTTATCATCAAGTGGGTCTTTCTTCACCATCAGCCACTCAGGACCATCACCACACCACAACAGTTAATGGCTCAGTTAGTCATCAAAGCCAGGTCACGCCTCTGCTCACTAGCGGGGTGTGATTTTACATGCATTTCATTGCCATTGACAACTGGAGAGCTGGACCATTTGCTCCAGACCAGCGAGAACCTCCAGTTCACCCTGGATAGCTATTCTGCCAAATTTCAATCCACCGTCCAAGTCAGAAGTTATTCAATTCGGTCTTTAATTTGACTCCAAAGTTACTTCAAAGCAGTAGACCTCTGAAAGCACTGACAGTTTTTACCGATGGCTCAGGGGGATCACACAAGTCCGCAATGACCTGGAAAAACCCCAAGACACAGAATTCGGAGTCTGACATCCAGATTGTAGAGGGTTCCCCCCAAGTTGCTAAACTTGCAGCCCTCATCAGAGCTTTTGAGAGGTTCCAAGAACCCCTTAATTTGGTCATGGATTTGGCTTACATTGCTGGAGTAGCTATGAGGGCAGAACATGCTTTACTAAAGGAGGTGTCAAATCCATATTTATTCAAGTTGCTTTTGAAATTTTGTCTATCTTCTCTCCCAGTGAAAGTGATCACCCACAGATCTGCCAGGGCCAATTGCAGAAGGCAACGGGACAACAGATGCTTTGGCTATGCCAGTCCACCAGGCAAATGTGCCAAGAATCTTCTCCCAGGTGAAACTGAGCCATGGTTTTTTCCACCACAATATTCCCACATTAGTGTGGATGTTCAGGCTACCACACAACTAAGCTCAGGCAATTGTAATCACCTGTCCCAACTGGCAGTACCAGATGCCATCTCCAGGTGTTGCTGTAAACCCTCATGGTTTAAATAGTTGTCAGTTGTGGCAGACAGATGTTACCCATTACCCTGAGTTTGGTCACCTCAAATACATTCATGCATTTATTGACACATTCTCAAAGGCAGTGTTTGCCTCAGCACATGCGAGAAAAGACACAGCACACACCAAAAAACACTTTCTCCTTGTATTTGACACCCTGGGAGTCCCTGAGGAAATCAAAACAGACAATGGATCTCAAAAAAGCTTAAGGCTTTTTTCGACTAGTGGCACTAAAGCATGACACTGGTATTTCCCACAACCCCATAGGTGAAGGGATTGTTGAAAAGGCCCATTCAGTTTTGAAAGAGATCCTTGGCCAGCAGTGGGGAGGGACAGAGACAAGTTCTCCCATTGAGAGACTCTGTAAGGCTCTCTATACTGTGAAATTCTTGAACAGCACATTCGCAGAGCCAGCCCCTCCCATCCTACAGCACTTTTCCAACCCGACTCAAGCAAAGCTAGTTGAAAAACTGCCAGTGTTGATCAAGGACCCAGAATCCCACAAATATCAGGCCTGTTCCCTTTGATAACCTGGGAGAGAGGGTATGCTTGTGTTCTAGCACCATCAGGACAGAAATGGCTCCCAGGGAAATTTGTCATGCCATATGTAGGGCCACCAAATACTGCTTCAGCAGACTCTGACAGTGACAAACAAAAACCAGACACAGACAAAGGATGAGACATCATCAGCCTGGAGATGGAGATGACGCAAACCATTGAAAGAAAATCCATGGAATTGTCCGATCACCAGAGGCATGACGCAATCAAAATGACCGGACATTCGAACTAAAAATACTACCAAGTGATACCCCTCCCATTCTAACACACTACTAACACACCCCCACCTCAATTACTAATATACTACTAACGCTACCTCACCTTCTTTTCCCCATCAGTACTTTTCCCGCTGCCCTAAGTTTCTTTATTTTTACATAGAGAAAGGGAATGTTGAGGAAAAGGGGGAATAGAAGTGTCGGCTCCAAGGTGGCAGCAGCGCCCCCCCCAACCCCACCCCCCAGGAAAATAAAAACTTGTTTTTAAGTTTCACAGAAGCACCACCATGAGCGACACTACCTTTCTTCGTCTTCACTCCACCTTCACACTGCTATGCTGGATGCTCCTGAGACCACCCACTCTCGATGTGTAGTTAGTGACATTCCCCGGGAGAACGGGTTGTGCTGCTTCTACCTATCCGCATGCAGTGAGAGCATCCATGCACGCATCCAGAAGATGGAATACCAGATCCAAAAATAGAAGACTGAGTCATCCACAGAGTGGTTTGGGGACCTTTTTGGACATCGGGGACTAAAAGGATGACCTGCCTGCCTTTTAAGAAACCTCTTACAGGTGTTTCTGGTTGTCTTTATTTTCTTATGTTTGTTCTGTTGCTTTAAATGTCTCATTTTGATGCTTTTTATTAAATAAAGAAAGGGAAGTTGTGGAGGCCAGTTGGCCCAAGGGAACAGGGTTCAGAAATATACATGCCAATGTAC
>CM031878.1:21072026-21365912 GCA_018697195.1 Certhia americana
TTTCCCCATTTGCTGTTCCTCTCTCCCCAGTCCCCCTATTTAATCCCTGGAACCTCTATTAGTTTCTGTCTTTGTCCCTGGACTCCTTCAAGTGTTGGATCTAATAATCCACTTTGAAGCTCCACGTGGAGACCCTTCCTGCTCCTTTGCTGCCAACCACTTTGCCAGCTGCCCAGCATAGTGCCATGAGTGTGAGTTGTGAGTGCCAGTGCCACCAAGCAGCTCCTATAGGGAGATGCTTTCAAGGAGTTGTGGCACCGCTTCCTCTTACCCCACTGCTATGCAGGCTCATGGCAGGACTGTGACAAAGTAGTTGTGGGATAGCAATTAGAAGATGAGGTATATAGCACACCCTAAATAACAGTTCTTGTTCCACGGCTGAAAGATCTACATAGATTTAGTTGTACATGCTTGACTGGGATTGGAGAAGTGATTTTCTTTTAGTTCTCTTTTATGGAAATACTCTTGAAACTAGGAGGGCAGGGAAAGTTACAGAGAAAGTTACTCTATACCTGAAAGCTGTAAAATTCTTCGGAGAAGTTGAAGTATAATGTAGGAATTTTCTTGTCTATGTGGCTCTAGAAGCATCTGCCAATGGGATTCTAAATGGTGTTTGCTAAAATGTAGAGCAATGAAGGCTGTGAACAGAGAAAGTGTTTTACACATGTATAGTGGGTGGATAAACTGTTTAAAGTCAACAAGAGATGATAAGTTAGGGTATATATCTGTGCATGCCTACAGTTAGTGTTCACAAATACCCTTCTAAGTGTTTCAGATGAGAGTACTTTAATTTATTTATAAACCTCATGTACTCTGGAATTTTATTAGTCTGCATTCCACTCCCAGGAACAAGTTCCAAAGAGCTCCAGGAGTACAGAAAAACATGAAGGAGACTGCTGTTTTGGACTGACTATAGAGGCTATGAAGTCATGCCACTGAATGTGTGGTGTTGCCCTCTGAAAGGTGATAAGGTGTCAAGTACAGGAGAGAACTGTTCACTTTTCAGTTAGAGGCACAATGCAGAACAACTTACATGAGAGAAAAGAACAAGTAGTTGTTAAAACTAGGGTCTGAATAAGAGAGATACAAGTCACAAAATCAGGTAGTACAAGTGAGTGCTAAAAACATTAAGTGGACACTTGCATGGAGTGAGCCCAATCCCAGTAAAGAACCTAAACATTCTGGTTGTTGCCACTCCCCTCCATATGTAGAAATCCACCTAACAATTCAAGGACAAAACATGTCATTTTTATCGGACTTTCTAGACCTATTTAAATATATAAACCCCCCCCCCCCCCAAAAAAAAAATCAAAAATAAATTTAAAAAAAAAAAACAAAAAAACCACAAAAACCCACAAAAAACCCCTCCCTTCTGCCACATATTCATGTTCATGTGGCAGAACTGAATTTTTCCCTAAGACAACTGTAAAATTTTCATACCTGCATTTATTTCTCAGTATATGGTCAAGAGTACAATGATATTATTCAACAAAGAAAAAAAACCTCTTTATTCAACAAAGAAAAAAAAAATAACTATTACTCTTTCTGCTTAGTTCAAATTCTCAGGCCAAAGCATTATTTTCTTTGTCATATTTGAAGAGCAGTAATGTTTGAAAGAACAATCTATAGACTCATTCTTCTGAAGCTATTTATCTCAAAATGTTATTCTTCCTCACGTAATTACAAGTGTTTAATTCTGAAACGCTCCTTAAGCCATTAATTACCACCTGTGAGTCAAAGAACTTGAGTTCAAGAAATCTGGGTGGTTAAGTATTGATCAAGGATCCCTGTAATTTCAAGAACTCTGTGTAAGAAACTTGGCACTCAGTATGTGGAAAGGCTATTGAAATGCAACAGACTTCAGTGGCCCAATAACCACTATATGGAGCAACAGCACTGGAAAAAAGAAGAGTAGACTTTGCTTTTTAAGATTATGTCTGCCCACAGAATGCTGTTTGGTTTTTGTTTCATATGTATAAAGCATCCAGAAAATTCAGCAGGATTTATGATAACTTCTCTTGGTATTTGGTGACTTCAAAGTGAATTCACGCTAGTTTGTCGTCCATTCTGAATAGCTGTCAGTTCTTGGATACAGTTCCATCTTTTGTACATACTTGACAGGAAGATGCCTGTAATTCATAAGTAAAAGATAAACTAAATAGAGCTAAATGAGTCACCTGTCTTGGAAATGTTACACACAGCACAAAATTTAGATCTACTGCACAATTTTGCGTTATTAGCAAAAACTGGTCTTGAATTTACTTAGCTGCAAATGTATCAAATATCAATTCATCAGACCCCTATCATCAGCAAGACAGTACAAAATCTGAACTAGGTTTTGCACTGAGGAAAGAAGAAAGTGCATCTCCACATCAACGAATTAACTTGTTGGCAATAGAGCAACATTGATCCAAGAAGAGACAGAGACCATTTTCTTTCCTGCATTTTACATTCTGACTAATAGATTTCTGACAGAAAATTAGATAGTACTTTAGTTTTAATAGTATTCTTGCTTTTTCACCAAAGAAAGCTGTAGGATCACAGGGAAGTTGTCTCCAACAATATAATCAATGAAAAGAAAATAGGAAAGGGTTCTCAGTAGTTTATGTGGTCCAGTATTTTAGTTCAAGATAGGAAAAACATGCTTTTATTGTTCAAAACAGCTGTTTGTCTTTCATGTTCAATAAAATTCATGGTGGGACTCAAAGGAAAACAGCAAAAAGAAATACTCTTCTCTTAGAAGCTGTCTAAGAACTCAATTCAGTGAGAAACTCCACTACAAATTCCTGTCTTTGGAGATAACTATGCAGTAAAACATTAATCTTGTGTCTTAACGCTAATTGTCCTGTCATGCTTCTTTGGTCCTTTTCTTTCCCATTCAAAATTATTCATTACTGAAGATGTGACTCAGTTTCTTAATTTCTTTGTACTTTTCTTAGCAAAATCAATGTCATATTCATCATACAGATGGCCACAGAAATAGACAGATGGAAAAAACTATTTAAGTTCAAAGGGGAAGAAGTCACAGGGTCCTTTTTTCTGAATGCATTTGGGGAGAGAAGAGGAAGGAAATACGAATTTTATGTAGCTATTGGTATACACTCAGCTTGACATCTTGCTTTGTTGTTGGTATGTTACTACAACTAGCAAACCTTCACCCACTGTCCACTATTTTGGGTCTTCTGGTTCTTCTCCCTGGACTCAAAAGATGTAGATTTCCTCCAGTATCTTCTGTACCTTACATTGTTTAAGCACTTTAAGGTCATCATTATGCAAAAAGACCAAAACACCATGACTTCTGAAAGCCTTTCAAAGCCTTCTTAAGTTAGCTACACACATGCAAAGACCTAAAACCAGTTAAAGACTGTGTTGCCTTCAGTCAGAAAGCTAACACTCATCTGAGCTGTGCTCCCAACAGAATCCAAACAAAAGTTGCACTTGATTCTTCTTCTTTATGGGCAATTATATAAGTCCTTGATTTTTTTATACCTCTGAAGGCCCACAAACAGGCTTCTGGCTCACTATCCAAAATGCAGTACTGTAACAGTCAAATAGCTCACCACATACAAAAAGGTTTACCTCTAATAATAAAACCAAGCATGTTGTGATAAGGCCCCCTTGTCATATGACCACACCAACAGAGAACGTGCTAAGCTTCCTGTTTTTTGGAAATACAATACTTTCCATGAACTTTATTTTACCTGTGTTAACACTATTGACATCAAATAGCTGACAAATGAGCTATAAGGCACACTTAACTGAGTTTCTTAAAAAAATATCAAGAATACTGAAACAAAATTAACAATAAATATCTACATTACCTTAAAATTTATGTCTGACCTCCTTTTCTTCAGAAAGAAGGCATGGAAAGAACAGGACTTAAAACACAAAAAAACCCTGTTTTGAGATGTTTTCCTTTGAAATATAAATACTATTTAAATCCTCCAGACAAAAGATAATTTATTGCTTGTTGTACATTTAAAATGGTACTGTCTGCAGAACTGCTTCTGCTCTCAGTAAGACTGTAACTTCACTACTTCTCTAGCATTCAATGAAGCAGTAATAAAACCTTCAATGTGATATACGATGTATGTCCAGCTATCACAATTGTATTAGCACATCTATTTATAGCATACTGTTAGCAGTTTAACACTATTCCAAATTACTCTGAGTCTCAATTAAGGTGTTTATTGTCAGACTATGACTAAATAATCAGTATAGAAGGCAATCAAATCAGCTTAGAATTGATTAGACCCTGGCCCAAAATTTCTTAGTCTTGGCTACTCTGGTAAAAAATCCATTCTTACAGATAAATAAACTGTGGAAAAAAAACCCTTTCTCATGGCTAGCTTTAATCAGAATCATAAATAACGTGCCTTAGCTCGTCAGCCAAAGATGCATCATTAATGATGTGACAGATTAAAGACAAGGATATCAAAAAATAATAAGTTTTTAAATAATCCAGTCTCCTAATATTGACCAAACATATTTTCTTTCTGTCAATTTTTGTGCAGAGGTAAGTGTGCAATTATTGATGTCTCATGCCGATACTAATTTTTAAAACTCTATTCCTTTTTGCAGTGCACAAGCTCACAAAATTGTATCAAACCTTTGGAAAATAGGATTATTAAGAGCATATTCAGAGGATGAAAAAATTCTCCTTACAAAATTGTGTAGGAGTAACTGCTTGCCTCAGCAACTGTATGTTGCTGGGGCTAGACAAACCAAGGGACTGCCTTTCTAAAGGGATTTTAACTTGCATTTCTTTGAATAAATGTGGTTCACACTGTATCTGTCCATCTGTAAGATAATGCCCAAAGATGATTTGTGCTTGATGTGCAAATGCTAGGTCTATCATTTGCATGCACAAGTGATATGCAGGGACCCATTTGCACTTACATATGTAGAAGATGACATTTGAAAAACTGGCTTCTAGAATCATTCCTTCTGTGAATGTTATGCAGCCATCTGTACAAAAGTAGCAACCAAATACTTTGTCACCAGCAGAGTATTGGCCTTTCAGATATGACTGGTTGAGAGGGGGTTATTTTGTGCAAACTTCCTTTCAACAGAAATTTGGGTTTTCAACTAATTTTTAAACACAATGTTGGTTTTCAGTTGAATCCTTTCTACTGTACATATTGCCAAATTTGATTGATCTGATATATGCTAATATTCATGTCTTGTGACTTCAGTTTTCTCCATAGTATTATGACCAGTGATTCTTGTAATATATCCTAGCAGCCCAGTGAGGGAAGTAAGGGTCTTTAGCTCATGATAGGACCCACTACCTCCATAGCATTTGGGGGGAAAAGCCTCATCAGTTTTCAGTTTTCTTTTTCTTACTCCACTTCAGAAAGCATAAAAAATTCAACAAGGGAAAAATTTGTCTCTAGTCCATCCAGTGAATCTGAAAATAATGGTACCTCACTCTCTGTGTTTAAATCAACGTTAAACCAGCTGCTCAAACGAGGTGCAAACTGGTCAGCACTGTTTTCAATGAAGCCCTTTGCCGCTTGATCAATGGAGTAGATGGACAAAGTACACAATGAGGGAGGCATGAAGGGCAAGACCTCAGATAATGAGAAGCACATATGGAATCCAAGGGTCATGCACTGCACAAAATGCTCAGTATGTTAAATCTATCAGGGCCTACACTGTTGAGACACTACAGCATGCCCAGCTACAGACATTAAAGTACACATACTGCATGTTAGATTACAACTGACTCAGATAACCTAAAACCAGGTGATAGCCAATGGGAGAATCCATAAAAGAGTCATCAAAACAAACATGTGGCAATATTCCAAAATCTGCTGAAATAGCATACATGCCAGGACATGAGTTCGGTCTTCACACATGGTGCCAGAGAACTTAATTTAAAAAGTGGAAGTGACTTGCATTCATTATATTACTCTGTGTAAATACTCATTCCATGTTACCCGTCCTCACTGTTTTGTATGAGACAAAGATCATGTGTGCACATGCATATACAGATCAGAGACATGGATACGATATTTTCAACGAAGTCTTTCAATCTGTTACTGGGAAAAAGAAAAGGCCTTTAAGTTTTCCCTATATATTTAGAAGCAATTTTGCTCCCCGCAGTAAATACTTCTATCTACTGAACCAACCAGAATTTTACCCATGAATCAAAAAAAAAAAAAAAAAAAAAATCAACACAACACCAACTTATTCAGCCCAAGGAAATGTTCCTGCAGAGTGATAACTTTCAGAGAGAAACATTTCATTAGAACTTACTTGAAAAACCTCTATGGAGAGCCAATGATCTCTTGGGGGAACAGGTCTATGCTCCCTTTAAGAGCAGATATTTGAAATCTGCCTGCTTTTCTCCTTTCTTTCCTTCTCATCTTGCCTGGTTCTTTACAAAGAACAATGAAGCAGTTCTACGTTTTGCTAATGATTTATTCACCCACCCTACTTTCATAGCATTTGATACGCTGTTTCTGATCTGGTGAATTATTGCATTTGATGCAAGACAATAATAAATCAGGATCAAGAAGCCAGTGGACCTGGGATTTTCTTCTGTGTATACTTGGAAAATGTATTTTGGTATATTTGGTCCTCAACTAGCAGTACTAGAAACTATTTACTAGCGCTTTTGTTTTGCTACCAGAAACTTTTCTATGTCATATTTTATGATAAAGGACATGCAATAGGTGACAGCTTCTAGCTTCTATGAAGTGTATGTTTAAAATAATTTCCTGCTCTTCGGGCTGGCATCCATTTCTGTAGAAACAGAGGTGGACGTGGACCATTAGCATCAATGAGTCAAATTAAACTACTAGCGGTCAGATTTCTTTCACTGAAAAGAAAAGAAAAAAAAAAAAAGGTTGAATTAGCAAAAAAGATAATTTTAAAATTACTTCATAAAAAAGTCTTTCAATGTATTCTTCTGCTCTTGTCACACTGGGTCTTTGAGGAATGCAGTCACAAATCATTCACAGACAGCAGGGAAGTAGAGGAGGAGGAGAACTCCAGATCGCATCAACAGCTGGAAGTGAAAAACAAAACAAAACACAAATGAAACTTTGGAGTTCTAATGCCTCCAGAATTAAAGTACTAATTTAAATTGGCTTTTTTAAACAATGGCTTTTTACTATATATATATATATATATATATATAAACATATATATATATATATATTTATTTTTTTTTTTTAAACAAACAAAACATGTTCTCGAGTCGTCTTAGTAACTGCAAAGAGATTGTCCAGGAATTAACTTTACTTGGAGAGAACCATCTAACTAGGTTACAGGGATATTTAGTTAATCATATATTCTGTGATACCTTGTTTTACCAGTGCAGACTACCCCCAAAGACTTGAAATGTGGAAGCGCAAAGTATCTTTTGCTATGTAATTGCAAAGTGCTGAGCTGTAAGAACGCTAGCAGCATGATACAGATACTGAACCTCGCATTTCTTTTATTGTGGTGAAGCTCCTTTTGCATTAATGACATTGGTCCAGCTTTCTAAGCATGAGAAGTTCCCTTTGTGGGAAATCAGGGCAATCAAAACCAGTTTTTCAGTGGCTGCTTTCAAGCCCAAGTGTGCATGTGCTGAGCTTTATTCACACATTACATGAACCACAATATTTGACTGTAATTTTTTGCTCTTTTGTGTTTATATGCAGTTGAAAATCTATCTACGTGTTCTTTCTAGAGTTTATACCCACAGCACTAGGCTTTGAAGGTGTCATCTTGGAGTCTGTGCTGCAAAATTATCCTTCTATTTGATGATAGGGCAGTAGTGTTTCTTCACGGCAGTGTGGATGCCTTCTCCTCTCTTTGGATGAGTTTCATTCCCCTTGCAGATGGTTAAAGGATGAAAATTACATGTTTAGTATTTTGGGTTTTTTTCAGGAATTCTGCCTGATTTCTACAGTGCATTGATATAAAGGTCAAATTCCATCAGCTTCTGCCAGAGAATTCTCTGAATTTTGTTCATTTCTTTCCAGAACACCCAATTAAGCCATACCCTTGCCTTAAAAATATTTCATCTTTTGTTAATTTATTTTCTCCCAAAAGAAATGTTACCTTTGCAAGCCTTTTATTGATTTTTTATTTAGTTCCATTATTTCAGCATTTAGACTTCAGCAATGGGTTGAGTCCTTTCTTTCATTCTCCAAAGCTCTCAGGAGTGAAAAAGAACATCATGTTCCTGTGGACTGCCCAGGACACATGCTGCACAGCTGTGCCAAATTTGCAGCTGACCAATTGGCCTATGCTGCAAGAAGAGTCATTTTCAAAATTTACAATCGCTTATTTTAATGCGTGCCAGATAGGCCGATTCACTGTGAGAATTCTTTGATTTTATTGACGCTTAGAGACTCATCCAGTTCCCAGTGAAGTCAATGGATGTCCTTCCAGTCCTTATAACAGGACTTGGATGAATGTCTAAGCAGGCAGAACTGTTTCCTGTCACCTATTTTGCTCACTGAAACATACAAAAGCTCACCAACCCCCATTCATTTATCTTAGAATCTGAAGAAATTGCATGATATTTAAAGGTAGCTAGCAAAATAAAGGGGGCATCTGATTTAAACTAATGAATTCCCCAATGACAAGCCTGTCTTGGATAGAATAAAAATGGTATTATTTTATCTGATTTTTTTTCCAAAAATAATGTCCCTTTTGGAGTCCTAAGCCCTGCTCAGCTGAATATGGTGGCTTGTCTGAATAAAGGAAGAGTACAAACAAGGAAATTTTAAGCCTCTAATCTAAAATACAATTACGTGATTTCACTAGCAGAATTTTTTAAAGAGTGGAAGCAGGCATAACTCAACCATAAAATGTTTTGATTAGCATTTTTTGTTTGAAACTATTTCAGACTGAATATTTCAGTTTACAGTGCATATAAACAGACTTATGAAAACTAGAATTTACAGAGATGAAGTCATAATCTGGAAGACTCTAAACCCAGATGACATTTCAGTCTGAAGCCAATAATAGCATTTCTTCTGCAGTATAAAATAAATGGGGCAGCAGCTATGTTCATATACTTACTTGTATGTTAGTTTACAAGCATAAAAAGCATGTATACTCTACGTGCTCTGACGCCATTTTTTAGTGCATGCAAAAAGAAAGAACAACTGAACTCTCCAGGTATTTTGCACCCATCTAGAAAGTTATTGGAATAAGGCTCCTTAAAATAAAAATAAAGTTCACTATTGTAAGCATAAAGGCAGGTAACTTGTCAGAAGTGCATCTAAATTAATGTGACATTTCAAGAAAAGTGTTTAGTGGATAAGTCTACAGGAATGTAAATGCTACCCTTCATAGAAGAGTGGAAAAGCACTTACTTACATAGAAGAGTGGAAAAGCACCTTATTACTCTAGGTGCTTGAGAATATCTATATTCAACAATTTTGGTATGAAGAACATCAACTAGTAATATAATGGGGCATTTCCATTCCCACCTTCTCTACAATTTAACATAATTGAAAATGCATTGTTTAAAAAAGTTCAAAACATTTTTCTACATTTCTGTAAAAGAAGTGAAATTCTATGAAATTAGAAATCATGAAAGGGAAACACTAAATTTAAAGCTAAACAAATATAGGAGTAGTCTTGTTAGACTGCAAGAAGAAAGGAAGAACAGACTTTAGTCCCCCCCCCCCAAAAAAAAAAAAAAGGAAGAATAAAAATCTATGCCACTGCAAATGTTAAGATTTGATAGTTCTCTTACTAAAATGGTTTTAATTTCCAGTTGTATTGTTTTCCAAGATAAAAACATAGTCAGTCAGAGAACTGACAAGATCATGTGACAGATTGGCCCTGGCTGGATTTCAGGTGCCACTCTATCACTCCTCTCCATAATAGGAAGGGGGAGAGAAAACATGACAAAAGGTTCATGAGATAACAATGAGAGAGATCACAAACAGATTACTATCACAGTCAAAACAGGCTTGACTTCCACATATTAACTGAGATTTTAACAATCAAAATCACAGCAGAATAATGAGAAATAAAATAAATCTTAAAAACACTTCTACCCCTTCCTGCTTCCTAGGATCTATCTCCTCCCTGGGATCTACCTCCTCTCCTCCAGTGGTGCAGAGAGATGGAAAATGGGGATTATGATCAATTCATCACAGATATTTTCTGATGCTTCTCAGAGGGAGGAGTCCTTTCCCTGCCCCTGCTTGGGGTTCCTCCACAGGAGACTGCTCTCCACAGACTTCTCCAGTGTGAGTCATTCCTATGGGCTGCAGGTCTTCATGAGGATGCAGTCCTTTAAGAACTGCCTGCTCCAGTGCTTGTGGCCCATAGGCCACAAACCTGCTGCTGCATGGGCTCCTCTATCCACAGGTCCTGCCAGGAGCCTGTTCCAGCACAGGCTTCCCACAGGGTCACAGTGCTTCTTTTGGGCATTCATCTGCTCCAGTGTGTGTCTCCAGGGAATGCAGGTGGATCTCTGCATCCTTAGGGCCCTCCAGGGCAGCAGGGGCACAGCTGCCTCACCATGGGCTGCACCACGGGCTGCAGGGGAACCTCAGCTCTGGTGCCTGGAGCACCTCCTGCCCCTCCATCAACAACCTTGAAGTCTGCAGGGGTATTCCTCTTACATATTCTAGCTCTGTTCTTCTCTTCTACAATTACATAGTAATCTCCCTTTTGCTTCATGATATCACAAAGGTATTACAACCTCCTCTGACTGGCTTGGCCTTGGCCAGAAGTGGGTCCATCACACTCCTCTCTATTCCTGCTCTTGCTGCGCCTCAAACAAAAGAAGCTGTAATGAGAAGGACCAAGAAATTACTTTTCACAAGTCACTGTATCCGGGGATCTACAAAGTCTGGATTTTGTTACTACATGAGGGATGCAAAGATATGAAAAGAATGGCAATCTGCCTTAGTTACTGGAGTTAGCACAGTGGCTAGTGAAGGTAGCACTCATCACTTATTCAGACTACGACATTAAGAAGCTTTGAGTGGACAGAAGTTGCACAGTCCTAGGTGCTTTGTAAGTGCAAAGAAATGTATCCTCTTCTTGGGGCAGGAATTGTAAGATAAAATAAGTTCTTTTAGAATGTGGCAATGAGTGAGGTGAAAGAGAACAGCTAGAGCACACACCAAAGAAAGATGCTGAGAAACAGGTCTTATATCGCTGTTTCTGCCAATAATGGCCACTTTTCTTAGGCTGTCTATGGGCTTAGCAGCACACTTAGTCATTTCAGTTCTTGTCTGAACTAAAGAGGGGCTTGTACAGGAGAAGATCATAAAAATGGCAGTGTGAAATTGGTTTAGGTAGTATGGGTGAGTGTACATGTATATAAGGGGCAAGTCACATCATCATTCTTGGGTTTTGCTAGGAAGATTTCTTTACTATTCCTTGTATTTCTTTACTAACCACTTTATCATCAACAGTAGTACCAAAAGACTTTGACAGCAGTGTTTTAAACTCATTATCCTCTATATGCTGTAGTATATCTAGTATCAATGGCTTTAAATTATTTCTTGGAAATACACATGTGGAAGAGTGTTTCTGAACTACACATCTGACAAACAGAGCTGAAACTGCTGCAGCTCACCAGGGCTTTATTCATTATTCTGCCTACCAGCTGCACTGATTAAAAAGGAGACTGCATTAAAATATACTTAGAGCATTACACCAGACAGTGCTGATAATGAGGGCAGAACACTGATTTGCCCCTGCAATCACCAGGTTTGATTTTCAGTCACACTGGTGAACTTTAAATGGACACATGAACCTGAGGTAGGACATAGGGAAATGGCCCCAGAATACAAAAAGACAACCATCTCTTCTGAAATCTTAAAAAAAGTAGCAATGATGCTTATATTGGTCATTAAGCCACCTTTTTGAGAATGTTTATTTAAAATGAGCCAAATTGCTCTTTTAGCTTATTTGTAACAATGGACTTCTGTGTCCCATAAGAGAAGCAATTAATGCTCAATTAATAAGTGATTGGTTTAGGTCTAAAATAATATTCTGTTTCATATGGGCTTAAGGAGTTCTTGATAAGGATCTTAGATACAGAAGAGGAAATTGTTACTAGATCCTTCTTCAATTATTTTTACTTTCAACACTGCCTCAATAATATTCACAGACTGCCAACTGAAGAATTCCAACTCTCTTTCTCAGAGATAAGCATAACAACAGCCAAAATGTTCTCATAAAAGATTAAAATTTCTTCCCATATCAACAATAAATTAGTCATTCATTTTCAAATTCTTGCACACTGGAATCAGAAAAATATGAATTATTAACTGTTGTTACACTCCATTTACAAGAGCAACTATTTTAGTTAATTTCTTATTTGAGGATGGCTTACAAACAAATGAGAAAACAGACTGTAAATTTAACACTCAAGTATATAAAGTGGATTCTACCAGGAACAATGCTAACACATAATGGGGAGATTTGGGAAATAATTTTTCAAAGAAGTAACTCTTAATACAAAAAATATTTGCTAAAGACTTCATTTTCCTACATAGTAGTATAAAAATGGATCAAAGCGTTTAGGATCCTATTTCTGTGGTATGTAGTTCTTATAACTTAGTCCGTATTTTCTTACTTCCTATAGTGAAGAGTACTTTTATTTGTAGATACAGGAATATGTTTACCTGAATTTGTGATTATTTAATAGGTCTGTGTGGTAATTCAACAATAAAATCCAATTAAATCTTCCTATCGATCAAATCAATAATTATACGAAGAATACTTAGCACTTTAATTCATAACATTCCCAGAAAGGGAACTTTTCAAACAGACTTCTCTGCATTGTTTTACTATCAATAAACTCAGATACATAAATAAACTATTGGTTTAAATAAATATGTGCTGGTTCACCTCAGGTGAGGATCTACAAGTAGGCTTCAATGGGACTCAACAAAAGGACATGGGGCTATGTGGTTTGATTCCTTTGTGGGACAAGATATGACAATAGTTTTCTAAGGAGTAAAATAACTTCTCACACAAATAAAGTAGGTCCTGAAATAATAAGGAACATTCAGTGGAGTATACTCCATCCAGATTTATCATGCAAGGTAATGGAAATATGTAAATAAAAAATCAGCCAGCAATTTTCTGGCATAATAAAGGGCTGCACCTGCCCCTTAGGGGTTTAGATTCATGAACTAAAAATTGCGTGGAAACATTAAAGTTCAGAGAATGTTCTTTTTTTTCTTTCTTATACCTGAAATAAGGTCATAATGGACTGAATTAGTGATCCATCGCCGTACCCCACCAGGATCTTGTTCACCCTTTCTTCAGATGAGAAGACTCTAGCACATAAGCTGAAGCCATGTGAGTTGGACACGATGGACTTTAAGCACAGAAGCACAGAACTTTAAGCTTTCTGCTCAGATTATAGAAAAATAAAGGCTGGTGAGACATTGGGACTGTTGAATTGGTAAAGCTGTAGCCCTGCTAACTGAGGCCTAAGTTCTGTGAGCACATATGGGAAGATGGAATTTGCAGACTTACTCTACTGTGATAGGATAAAGTTAATTTGCAAAGTGTGGACTCACTGGCCAAAGACCAGGCTCTGCAGAACCCTAGAAGGTTTCTCAGCAGAGCACTACTGTGCTCCATTGGATCTGTGTATTTCTTGATGCATTATGGAACAGAAGTAACTGCCACTAGCTGGAACCCGACTGCAGGGAAAGCACTGAGACTCAGGCTTTTCGTTATGGATGTCCCCAGCTTGATTCTATGCCTGGTCATTCAGTCCTAGCAGCAACCCTGAGGGATACCATGCTTCCCTGCCCTGCCAACAGCAATGCTGAACCAAGGACAAGGTGCACAAGCCAGCAGAGATTTTCATGCAGGATGAAGCCACAAAGAGAAGCAGTACTGCAGCAGTACTGGGCACAGGGGGAGGCACTTGTTGACCTAAGCCCTTTACCCACCTTTCATCATACAGCTCTCCAGAGCGGGCCTCTTTTGCAATGCCTGTTCAAAGATAAGCATTGCAGGGGCTTAGATCTCACTCATACATCTAACTACAGGATATAAACCAATAACAATTAAGAGCTATGGATCATATATATTTCTGTGAAGACACACCTGCAGCAAATCTGCTAGAGAGGTATGTTTCATCTCATTTGGAATTTGTCAAGGAAAAGTGGGGTATTTTTCTACAAGCACACTGGCCTCATCACCAGCATAAGCTGACTTAACAAGATATCTTTTGATAGAGGCAGCCAGGGCATCAAACTGAATATCCTGCTGTCTTTATGGAAGAAGGGTGAACACTTCAAGAAATACTGAGGCTTCAGAATTAATACTGCCCTTGAAAGGGAAGTCTATCTCAGTCTACTTCCACAAATTTCCTCTTTTTCTGCCAGGGCTCTCTGACATTCCATGGAGTGGCCATAAAGATGAAATTAGCACTGTGCGGAAAACAAGGTCACCAGGCTGAGTGGAATTACTTCATTCCCATTTTAGCTTTTACATTAATGTATGGGACTCTGATACATAGACGAAGTATCCATTCAGCCTGTCCCTGTTTCTACTACAAGTAGTGGAAGCAAATTAGAGTTCCATTGTATGAAATCAGAGAATTGAAGTGTTCTTTTAAAAATTCAGTACACATGATTCTCTCCAGCTTGAAATAAAGGAGGACTCCCAGCTCACAGAAAAGACTATCTACCAACTATAAACTCCTTGACTTTTCTTTTGAATAATATTTTTCCAGCTCCCTACACCATCATTACACTGAAATGTATTCTAGCATTCTTTGCAACGTTTTGTAAACCATTAGCAACAACACATGCACACACACAGAGAACGAAAATATGTAGGGGAAGCTTTCAGTGATTTAAAACTGAGATTTTTCATGGTGAACTCAACAGGCCCCATATTTCCCCAGCTCTCCTGAGTTTAACACTGTAGAGCAGTACATGAAACACTATGCACAGTGTTCACTCAGACCTCCCTCTATCTCTCTCTACTCAATGAAGAAATGTTCTCCAAAGACAACTGCTTACAACTTTTTTTCAGAGATCAATGTACTACACTTGTCCCTGTACCCCAATTTTCCTGTGGACCTGTCTGAGCCACACTTTTGCTCTCCATCTTCTTCCATTTTCTTTCCATTTTGAGAGACAGTTGTGGCTACACTAAGGCACACCACAGGCTCACTCAGCTTGGTGTTTCTCTGTGTGGCATTTTAGTTGTGAATGTATTAAGGGTGTGTATTAATCTGTGCTGAGTGAGCACAGTGAGAAGACAAGCTTGCAGAGATACTGGCCCTCCTTGGGCCACCATTTTCTACTTCTTGGCCTTCCAGAAAAAATGTAGACTGTAGTCATCAAGTGCTGTGGCTCAATCTGAGATAGGAGATTTTCTTCCCACAGTCCAGACCCTTGTCAGTAATTCAATTCAGTCTCATACAAGAATAGCCACAGTTTCAGAACATGTCACACTGTTTTAATAGTACTTCCTCTCATCAGCTTCCAAGAAAATGTTTTGCTGTAGCAGCAATTCTTCTGTCCTGCATTTAACCATGATGTTTCCTGCAGTGCACCTCACCATATCGCTCTGTTCCCACAGCCTCTACCTTTTGCATCATTTTTCCTGAACTCAAGATATCAGCATTTTCTGTTTCTTTTAAGACTTTTTCTCTAGAAAGACTCACAAATGTCAAGTTTCTTCTGTGTCACGTTTTATGTTGGATACTGTCTCAATCTACTTCCATACTGAGTTCAGCTAATTCTTACATTTCTAAGGATATCACAAGATCCCTCTGAGCTTTGATTTACGATATGACACAGCTGATGAACTACAAGTTCCCAAAATTGCTTTGCTTTAGAAATCTATGTTTAAGAAAACAGGCCAGAGATCAAGTCCAGTCTCTCTAGAGGCTGGTGACCCTACCATAAGCTCCAGTTACATCACATCGAGGGAGTACTTAGCAGAAAGTTGTGTGAATAAATTGCCCTTTGTAACATAGTTTCTGCTTCAGGTATCTGGCACACTCAAAAAAGGATGGTGAGAGCAACAACATAACTCACTTTCAACATGATTTGCAGGGGATTATGGTATCTTTATACCAGACGTTGATTTTTATTTGCCGTCTAAACCTATCCTTGTTCAAAACCAACAAATCAAACAAACCCAGCCCATACACCAGTAACAAACACTGCTAGAGACTCATGGCTCAGTTCAAGGTTCATTTTCCTGTCTTGTGAAGGTTATTGAGAGGTGCTTCTTTTCCAAAATGAGTTCTGTTTCCAAAGTCATAGAAAACTGAAATACTTTTTCTCATATGAAGCATGCAACAACAATGTACAAATTGGTGGGTAGTGGGTGGACACTACCATCCTTGCCATTCTTTTTATTAGACCCAAAAGCTTGCTTTAAAACTGTGGTTTGCTCTCCCTCCCCCAAGGCTCCCCCCGCTTTTCTTTGTGGCTTAACAGATAAAGTCAGAGCAGGAGGAGGTTTCACCACTTTCACTGCATGTAAAAACATTAAATAATTCTGTTATTCTGAAGCTTGCTGATAGTAGGAAAATGACAACTGAACACTAAGGATAGCATTTTCTTTTTCTGCTAGTAACTGAGGGCTTTTCTAGTTGGGTTTTTCAGTTTAGTAAATTCCTGATGCAGTTGTCTTGATATGAGCCTTTTAAAAAATTTATTTTTTTCCATATTTTTTTCAAAGAAAGTACAGTTTAAACATTTGTTCAGTTTATATTGAAATATATTAGCTCACATGCATTTGTCAAATCCTGGTTTTATCTCATTAAAAAGGTTTCCTAGTAATACATACCAAATAAATACTCTTCTAGAAATGTTACATATAATATATTCACTCTACTACATTGCAAGTCAAAATGAAAGAAATTAAAATTTCATAGAATCACTGACTCATGGAATAATTTAGGTTGGAAAGGACCACTGGGGGCTATTCAGTCCATTCTTTGTAATTTGTTCCAACGTGGCTAGCTTCAAATTTAGATCATGTAAACAGAAAAAGGTTGCAAACGCTAATTGTTCTTATAATTGCTTATTTACCAGTGACATTCATTTAATAGCTTTATGACATTTTTATGGTAAGACATATCTTTTTTTAGTACAGCAGCTATGCTGTTGCCATAAAATGACACAAACGCCCTACTCAGATGGCAGGCACAAGTAATGATCAGTTATATGTGCATATGTGTTGGTTGGTATGCATGTGCAGTGAAGAGACCCGTGATGAATCATCCTGTCCTATAGCTGAAAAGTGGGACTAAAAGTCTTCTGTTTGCTGTTGCTTTGGAAGAGGAGTAGGTAGGAATAATAAAGGCAATTTGCTGCCATGCATTTTCTCACAAAAAAGCAAAAGGCAAATGTTCACAGCCTTCTTAACTAACTGAGATTTAAGGAAGCCTGACTTTCTAAGGTGCAGCTCACAGCTCCTGTATTATCATTTTGAGCTTGCTCAAATGACAGCTGTTATGTTGTGTGATAATTTGCAGTAAATTAATTTGCAGTAAAAAGCTTGAAATTTGGGCCTGCACCCTTAGTTATCAGTAGAATGCATTGATACATCTAATTAATCACATTGTAAATTTCTCTCAAAATTTAAAAATATGATAGCTCTGACCCATCAGTTTAAACACCAAGAAAGCATTTATTTGTTACCTCAACAAAGCAAAAAAAACAACCAAACCAAACCCAAAACACACAAACACACACACACACCCATAAAAACAAACAAAACCCTCACCTACTTTCCTAGTCCAGGAAGCAAGAGGACACTAAATACACTTTTCTTTAGGCCCTGAATTCCTACTAGTTTCACGGGATGAGCCCTAATTTTCTATTTGCTTCCTAGTACTGTAATTGCAGGATATGTCACTTTAGATGCATTTTACGTAGGAGCAACAGCACATGTTCCTGCCTGGCAGAATCTGGATTATTCATGCACATATTGCAGTGGGTTTCACAGGCTCTACAAAAACACATCTAAATTGGCAAGCTTTCTGACGCTTGGTCTTGCATCTTATCCACTTTGAAAGAGAAGGGAGTGTACCACCTATCAAATATCCATACTGAGATGTACTGTGATGAGTGACTCCTCTGAATAATTGATTTAAGGGTCCAGGACATCTCAGAAAATTGTAACTATGTGTGACACCTTCTACCTTGATGTTATTGGGAGAAACTACACAAGTCTTACTCTGTAAGAACCGATACAAAATGATTAAATGGTCTCAACCTAAGTTAAGCATCATCCTTTTCTGAGTTTATTTCTGCAGAATTAAAATTTCCCTGTGATTAGGGTCAATACTGAAAACTACAAATGGAATCTTTAGGAAAACAGTCCTAATAGAAAATACAGCTACAAATGGCCCTGGATATGTAGATACATTATTTAATGTAGAGGTATTATTATTATTCCTAGCAGTCCTACTCAGACAGAGCTGAAATGTCTGTATAGATGTTGGTGCAAAAATGATACAATGCCTGAGAAAAGTCCCAAAATTTCTGTTCACTCTGTATCACTTGTCTACACAGAAGACATGAATTTTACATGGCTGTTGAACCTGAATTTTCTATCATTTAGCATACAAGGACTGAAAGAGCAGAGGAGGAATTACTCATATATTTCATAAAAAGCAGAATCCTTGTTTATGTAATTTTATATGGTTGAAAAATAAACACAGATGTTGCATTTGCAGATATTATATTTATAACCTTATTTTATCAATTATGCTTGCTTCAGACATGGAAAAACACTGTATATTTATATTTCTTAATTCTTACTTTTTTAAGACTTTTAAAAGTTTCTTGACAAAATGTGTATTTTCATATATTTTCATACAGACAGTAAAAATTATGAGACTGGAAAAAAAAATTAATTAAAGTCACCTTTCAGATAACCAGAAGTGGTTTGGGGTTTTTTTAGGCAAAATATTTTGATGACTTTTCACAAACACAAAGTATTTCCTAGATGAGATTAGCACACTAAAATCTTATTTTTCACTACTTTTGTGTTTTAAAATGTGATCTAAAGCAGACTGGAGAAACTCCTTGCTGAAAGTTCATATTGCAGAAGCAAGGCCCTATTCTTTTTACAGATGCAGTCATCTGGCTTTCAGAAATCAGGTGGGAGCAGGGAGCAAATACTGGGCTGCTTTGATTCTCTGGGAAAATTTATTTAAGAGAAAGTATAACTTGTCAGGGAAAAAATAATTCGTATATATGTCCACTTACAGAATCACAGAAGCCCTCCAGTGGCCACCTATTCCATCTCTTTGGCTGCATCAGGACAACCAGTGTCTCTGCCAGGCAGATGTTTGACTACCTTCCTAAAAAAACATTTAATATTGGAGATTCCATTGCTTCCTCAGGTGCCTTGTATCTTGAAGAATGGAAAAGAGCCTTAGATGTCAACCATGACATGAATATAAATTGGAAATATCTGTCAAGGCAGATTTGTCTGATTAGCTGAGATATCAGCATTTATTTCTGATGTCAGAGTTTTGGCCAGATAGAAACCATTCTATCCTTCCCACAGAACTGAAATAAATTCACACCAAATCATGTTGTGATGCCCAGAATTATTGTCATGCTGCTGATCAGCTTCCTTCCAGTTTTAAAATGAAAGTTGTCAGGCTTAATTCTGTGATTCGTAATGAGATAGCAAGTTTTGCTTCTTTATTTCCTGAATTTCTCTGTCTTATTTTTAGATTATTCTTTTCCTTTACATGCTAGAAAGCTTTTCAGCAGTGAAAGAACTTGCTTTTCACAGTACTGTTTTGACTTCTGAAACACACTTAAAGCTACATTTCTGAACAGTAATGCTTCCTTATCCTGGCTATAACAGGAAAACATCACCATTCACAGTCTTTGATGCTTGTCCTTCTTGTGATCCATTGTATTTATTTCGCATTTAATTCATGTCTACAATAACTATGCATAGTTTTTCCTGTTGTTCTCCTGGCTCCCATTCCTTTGGGAATTTTACATGAGTCATTTAGCAATGTGTGGTAGTAGAACAGTATAACTGCACTGTATGAAATTATTTTCATCTTTGGGAGTAAAATGGATGTATGCATTGATTCTCCTTCAATTTCTTTTCCTCAAATCAGCTGGCTGAAAACCCCACTGCTGCAGGATGGTATGATAATGTATAACATATTATGCATAACAGGACCCTCTTCTGAGCTTAGTAAATGGCATATGCTATTAGCATTCATCACACCTAAGGTATAGTGCAATAAAACTCCTCTGCACAGTTTCTTCCACCTTTGTCCATCCATCCCAAGAGACCAGATTCAGTACTGATAAAATCATAGAATTATTTAGATTGGAAAATATCTTGAAGATCATTGAGTCCAACTGTGAACTTAACACTGTCCATTAATCTAGGCACTTCACAAATGGATTTGCCTTGACATTGTATAAGAAACAGAAGGAAACCATCCTGACTAAAATGTGCCAGTAAAGGAAAAATAAGGAGTTTGTTAGTTGAAGAGATCTTATACTCTGGAAACTCTGCTTTCCCCACAAAATCTTCTGATGAGCACATTTTTCCTCTCAGTTTCCATACTTCAAAACTTCCTTTCTAAGATCTAGTTGAGCTTTATTCCTAGAGGAAAGGGAGCTTTCAGTGTAGATCCTCTCCAGTGCTTCATGACCTTTACCACATAAAGCTTACACAGACAAAATATGTAAAGGCTCATATCATCCAACTGCTACTAGTACTGAAAAAAAAAAAAAATGCTCACTTTTTTATTGCATTCTCCTAAGCAGCTTCTAACAAAAATGCTCAAAAGGTCTCCTGACAGATGGAGATTACAGTTGTCATAGCAAAAACACGTGTGTATGGATTGCACCTTGATGATCCCACCCTCTTACCCATATTTTACTCTTCTGTCTTCTGCTTTTCACTGACTGTTGCCTTGAAAATCCCTCTGGTTTACATGCTGCCTCAATAACTTAACCTTTCAATTTATCAAAAATATCCTTCTCAACAAACCTAGAACTAATCAAATACACCTACTTGCATTAAGACCCACTGTAAACTTAATGTGCAAAAGTCCTTAAGACCCTCTGAAAAGTACCTGATAGAAGAAGGAACATGGTCTTCAACATGTGTATTCTCCTTTTTGTCTGTTGTGGTACTGCTTTGCAACATTCCTAAGGCAAACCTTGTTGTGTAACTTCCACCTACCATGATTCAACATAGGAAATTATTCCTGGAGACATTGGGATACTGCTGGGATCTGTGGGGAAAGAGGTGCAAAAGACATGCAGTCACCTTGAGACCGAAGTCACAACAGGCATGACAGCAAAGGCAGCATCAAAGTTATGTACTGCTATTGCGTACTTTTTCTCTTTTGAGTCCCTTTTTTTCTTTGATTGACAGAGAAAGCAGCAAGTGAGATACTCATAGTGAAATCAGAAGTCAAATTCAGGGAAGAAAACTTGTAAAGAAAGCAGAGACCCAGATGCCCTGGAGGGGCAGAGGGGAAGCAAGAAAGAGGTCCTGGAATCTCCCCTGGAGACTTTTCCCTCCACTGACAGATTCCACTGTCTTCCACTATCCTCCTCTGTTCCACTGGCAGAGGGAGGGAGCAGACATCAATTCTAGCCCTGTATTTCACCTGTGGGACAACTCCAGTATCACCAGCTGGGAAACACTTCTTGAGAGATTTTTAGTTCCCCTAAATACTCAGTGTTAGACCAGTGCCCAGGACTGGCATTCCAACCAGCCAGTCTGCCTAATCCTCTCCAAAGTCCATGCTGTTTTTTGCCTTCAGCAATAGCAAATGCATAAGACAGCAGTCTGGACAGAAGAAATGGAACATTGTTTCTTAATTCAGCTTCTGCATACGTTTTCAGTCCCACAAAAGAAAAATTAAAATTAAAAAAAAATTAAAAATAAAACCCCAAACCTGTATGAGCTGACATTTTCCTCAAAAATTCTACTGAGCACTATTTAAATTATAGCAATGGTTTTTGCTTGTATCTACTCCAGTATCTACTCCAATAGAAGTATCAATTTTAAAAGTCATTCTGTGTTATTAGGTTACCAGATAGACTACTGAAGTAATTTTTACCATCTCCCAGGGTCTGGGTCCTGGACCTTCAAGGACACAGCCTTGCAGTGTCCTTTCACACCCCTGTGGGGTCAGATCCTCACTGTCACCCTACAAGCCTTGGGATCTGTCATCTTCTCTCACCTGCCATCCTGAAGCAAACTGTATCTTAATGAATCAATGTGAAAATCATTAATGGGTGCCAGAAAACATCCTTCCAGTGACTCTTGGAAGCTTGAAATATTAGGAACACAATGGGAAACAAGCAGAATCCTCTACAAAGAATAACAGGCCAGTGAGGAAATTAGTAACTAATAATTGATTCCCACATTTACCCCATACTCAGTACAATAAAAAGTTTTGGCTTAGAACATTTTTCCAGATAAATATCTCCAAAAGTCTAAGGAGTCCAATATCAGATCTATTGTACCTGACACAATCTTGTAGTAAAACTGGCCCACTTTTTCTTTCTGTTGCTCATGATCTGACCGTAAGCTAATCTACTGTTTCAGAACAAGAAAACAAAACAGACTTCCCTCCTGCCCAGACAATACATACTCTTCTTCAGATTATTTAAGTTCAGACTGTCTTACTTTACCAGACGTACAGTTTCTTACAAGGTATTTCAAGGCCTGATCCTTGCACCCTGTCCGCAGCAAACATTTTGGAAGTTTTGTGTTCTCTCTCCTTTGGCTGCTCTTAGGCAGAATCCTGTTCCTGTGTCCACACCATAGGACTCCATGAACCTTTACCTTGCTTTTTACACGCCTGCCCTTGCATTCCTTCCCTCCCACCCTGGATGTGTTCTATCTTTGCTTAGACCACTTGGTCTTCTTCGGAAGTGACAGTCGCAGTAGCGCTTGTACACGTAGTATCTAAACAGAGATCTGTCCCAATGCAGTAGATACATCTGCAGACTGCCTTGCTGCAAGCTCGTGGTGTTGTGCCACACCCTCGTGTTGTCAGATCCACTGCAAGTGGTGTGCTCCTTGTAGCAGGGAATAAGCGACGTTATTCCGCACTGCACGGGGCCTTTCAAATTCGGACACTGGTGGTCAGCGTTATCAGCTGACGGTCTCTGTTGCTGCAGACAGCTGCCACCTCCACCCAGGCTGAAGGGCTTGTGGCCCGCGGCTCCCGGTGGGCGGCACTGGGCTGGCAGGGCCATGCGGTCAGTAGGCGATCAGTACAGCCACTGTCCGCCGCTGCCGGGCCATCCCGGGCGAGCAGTCCGGCGGCGGGAGCCCCGAGGCAGCCCATGGAGGGATTAGAGCTGGCTGTACCGCACGGCCCTGCTCCGCACACAGCCGGGCACCCACGGACCACGGTGGCTAGTTTTGTTCTGCACTTCACCGACTTCTGACTTCACCAACGTGACACACCACATTACTACCGGGGGGGGGAAGGAAAAGAGAGGAGGAAAATCCCCAACGAGGAACTAGGCAGAAGCACGTGCTCCTCTCGCAGCCGCCTCCCGGCCTGGACTGGCCTCCCCGGGCTGAGGCGGCGCCCGAGGGTCGCAGGCATCGCGCCCCAGGACGGCGACCTCCAGAGCTGCGTGGAGCCCCGAGACCCCCGGGCCCCGGGCCGGGCTGCGGCGAGCCCGCAGCGGAGCGTGGGGCGGGCGGTGCCGCCGTCAGTCAGCGGGCGCGGCGGGGCGGTGCCAGAGCGGGTTGGCGGAGGCGCCGGAGGCGGGGCGGGGGCAGAGCCGGCGGCGGGCACGGCACCGCCGAAGCTCTGAGGCGGCGAGCGTGGTCGGGGCAGCGGGTCCGGGAGCGCGGCGGGACGGGCGCACGACGGCGAGTGGGGCGTCGCGGCGGCAGCTGCTGCCCGGCGGTGGGAGGGAGGCTGTGACGGCCCCGTCGCTCCTGCTGCAGCTATCGCCGCTGCCACCGCTGCTGCCGCTGAGGTAAAGCGAGTCCCGCTGTATCCGCTGCAGCTGGAGCTGCCCCTCGGGCAGCTGCCGGGGCAGGGGAGCGGGGCGGGAGGGGGCGGTGCGGGGCCGTGCGGCCGTCCCGAACCCGGGCACCGGCCTCCCCTGCGGGGTGACAGTCCGAGCGGCAGCGCCGCCCCGCGCAACTTTTTCCTCCGTGCGGAGCGGGCTGTGGCGCCGCCGAGCCCTCCGGCACGGCAGGCCGGGGCGGGCCGTCCTCCGCGGCCGAGCCCGAGCCCCGCGGTCCGTGCAGCCTGTCCCCCCGCGGCCGGGGACGGCTCGGCCCGGCGCTTCCTGGACGGGCAGGGCGAGCGGCCACCGCAGGGCTGCCCGGGAGCCCCGGCCCCGGGTGGCGTGGGGAGCCGGGCTGGTGCCGGGATACAGCCCCTAGGACGGCGGAAGGGGTGTCCGTAGGGAGCGCTGGGGCGGGAGCGGTCTGCGCGGCGTTCTCCGTGCCCGGGGCTCTGCCATCGTTCCTGCGCCGGCTGGGTGCCGCTCTGCCCCGGCGGTACAGGGGCTGCAAGCCCCGAGCACCGGCCCCGGAGAGCGGCGGGGACTGCATGTCGGGGCAGGGCTCCGGAGTGGTTAGCCTGCCGGCCTCTTCAACGGGACTGAAGTTGGCTGTACTGCTTTCCTAAGTTTTTAAATTATCATTATTAATTTAATTATCCTACTGAAGGGCTCTTGATGCTTGCCTGCCTTCGTCGATAGTTTGCAGCCTTTATAAGGTCTTTGAAATGTTTCAGAATGAGATGTGCAGTGGTCAGAGTACATATTCAGTGTGTATGTATTTGGACTCGTTCAAAGTCTTGTGATAGAATCTCCACAGAGTCAAAATAATTATTTCAGACTGGAAGCAGTATAAAGGTATTACTTCGTGATACATCACGGATGCCAGTTTCTCGCAGAAAATAGTCTTCCAATGTGATACTTGGTTGTCTCCACTTGGAGAGCGTACTTCAGAAAAAGCTGCAGTTCCAGTCACAGGTGTGTAGACACCTAGTGGGGAGAAGAGTCGGTCTCCAAATTTCCCCGCTTACCCCTCAGTTCTCATTATTTCAGTGTCTCCCTGAGTATTTTAGTCAGCTCTTCTATCTACCAAGCTTATCCTGCAGTGGAAGGGAAGCTTAGGTTAAGTGCTGTTTCTCAAAGGATTTTTAGAATTAGTATTAGAGAAAATGCAGTGCAAGGAGATTTGGTTATTAAATTTTTTGATATGAAGGTGAAGAAAATCTTTGCATCTTGCAATTAGGGATGCTGTACCAGTAACCAGCCCACTCCTCTGATATCACTGTGCCTGCATATGCAGTGTGGAAGTTTTTATTCTCTGGCACCAAAGGCATGATAGCTTGTATGGGACAAAACAATTGGGTGCCAGTGAAGTGGGAGCCAGATGTCATTTTTATCAGGGGAAGAAGGGGAAGATTTCATGTCCTCTTCCTTTTTCACCTAAAATTGTAGGGATGTCGTGTTTTTCTGTTGAATTTTAGATTTTATCACTACTGAAATGCCCAACATAAACCATTCTGCTGAGACTGGAATTCTGCCTGAACTCAGGAATCTTTTAGTGGCATCAAGCTCTTAGACAGTAAATAAAAACCAAATGAACATTGATTCTCTTACAATTCTTCTTCCTCCTTTTCCATTTGACCAGCCAAATGGAAATCCAGTAATACATCGTCTCAAATATAAGAGAGTTTCTTCCCTGAAGTGTTTGTTTTTTCTGTTTTAATCTATTTTAGATGGTGTCCAAGCTGTGTATTTTAGGACCAGTCATCCAGCTTAAGTCAGTTTGAGTCACAATGCCTGAGTGCAGAGGCTGTGTAACTTCAATTGGAGTAAAGGGAACTTTTTTTATACAGCATCTTAGCAAAGCACTATAAGAGGGCATTTTGGATATGCTGTGGTGTTACTGAGCAGGTGTGGAAAACTGGTGTTTGTTCCTGTTAGGTCTGTCTGCAAGGTCTTTGAACTCTTGAGTCTTGGTTCATGGCTGAACCTGACACAAAGTAATAATAGAAAAAGGCATAAATCCAAGAAGTTCAGAATGGCTGACTTACAGGAGTATCTCCAGGTACATGAACCATAGATCAGGAGGTCAGATGCTGGGGACTCCATACTGAGGGTGGTGCTGAAAAGTGAGTATTAACAGGTAATGCATCTCTGAGCCCCAGGGAAACTGGATCCAAGGAAACTTTGCTACCATAACTTCATTGAGTTTTTCTAATATTTTGAGTTTTTAAAATATGCTTAAAAATTCTCATAAGAAATTCTTTTGTTACTACAACATTTCTAGTTCCGTATTTTCAAAAGATGGATGAAAGACAGAAGTACTCATTTTAAATATATGGCCATAAAGATTCTATGATGCATTTGATAATAAAAGATCAGAAGAGTAAGTCAAGTCAGTTGAATTATGCAGTGTTTAGAAGACTTTGTTAGTTGCCAAAATGCCCTTGGGCAGTAAGAGTTAAATAAGTAGTTGTAGCAGAGCACTTGTTGAACCTTCCTTAAAAAGAAAATAAGTATTTCAGAGTATTTAAAGTAGTCAAAGTGGCAATTTTCTAGCAGGCTTTTCTGTGTGCATAATTGGTTTTGATTGTAAATGGTTGTATTAATCATAACACTTGGGTCAAAACTGTGTAAGTGCATTTTTTTTCTCTTGCTTCATGAAACAGAAGAAATCCATGCTTTTCTAAAGGCTTCTCTGGTATTTAGTTGATACATTGATACTTGTACTTTTTCCCCAGCTTTTGTCCTTAGCCTTTTCTATGGTAGAAGAGGCAAAATTAAATATCAGTGAAACGATTCATGTTAACTACAAAGTCTGTGATATTTGGTAGCATCAGGTAAGCAGCATAGTTTGCTTCTACAGAAGTGTCTGCAGAAATTTCTAATTAAAACTTTGGTGAGAGTGGGTGCCTAATACAGGCGGATAGATTTGCAAATTGCTAAAATGAACACTTACGTGCAAGCTTTTTCAAATAGGAAGTCTAATTCAGGCTCAGATAATTCTTTCCTATGACAAAAACTTGTTGCAGTGGATGATAAGGAAGTTCTTCAAGAATTTAACAAGATTTTCTTCTGTGTTCTGTCACGAGAGATGTTGTGCAACATGCTGCAGGGACCTGATGGGCTGAAGAGGAGCCACATACAAATTAGGGATCAGATTCATTCACTGGCACCAAAAGCCCATATGCATTCTTATAAATACTTCTTAGCTTGTCAGTTAGTCATATTTCAAAGGACTTGATGACTGAGACATTAGAAAAAATGGTGTGGAAAAGAGCTGTCAGATGTTCCCTGTTCCAGCCTGGTCTACTGGTGTCTTTTTACAGTTTAAAAAGGGAGTGTTTCAAAAAAAAAAAAAAAAAAAAAAAAAAAAGCGCTTTCAATACATTGACTACATAGTACACAGTCAATATTTGACCTGCTGGTACTACACAGCTCTCTCACATCTTTTATTCAGATGTATTGGACTTTCAGTGAATCTTTGCGTAGTTAGTACTTTAAGGTTTCCTGTTTAGCATTTAAAATTGGCCTGTCTTTTTAAGTAGATGAAAACGAGTAGCAGTTGAAATAATGTTTAGAAAGCTTTCACTTTATATGTCTTCAAGCAACCGTTCCCTAAATAGATTTGGGTTTTAGTCATATTTTTTCTTTTACTTTATGGTTGGGCAACCTTGAGCCAAAAGTTCAGGCCTGTGTTCTCTTGCCTTTAATGTAATTTAAGCATACACCCTGATACTTTACTCCTGCTGGGGCTGCTTAGGTGGTCTGGGTGTGCCTTTTTCAGTTGCTGATTGTTTTTCTAGTATTATACCATAAACACATTAAAAAACATCTGGAAGACGGGGGAGTGGTAAAGCCCCTCTTTAAAAAAGAAAAGGGGAAATATGATAGTCATCAAGTAAAGGCTCTTTTGAGTCCTTGGTTCTTCTACAGATTATGAGAAGACACGTTCCTCTGAAAGGTTTATGAAACACAGGCTTTAGGATGGGGATTGTTGCACATCCTCACCCTTGTCATAAACAGGAGGAGACTCAGTACCCCAGTGGTCAATGCTAATTACAGTAAACTCCTCCTCTGTCTTGACAGACCATTTGTGGAGAAGGGGTGTGGCTGTCTGGCTTCAGGGAGATAGTATATAAAATCTTGCTGCCTGGTTAGATACTGCACTAGAGGGATAGCTCCAGGGCTTAGCCGTCTCACCCTGAGACTTTTCAGTAGCTGTAAGTCACAGAGAAGGAAGCATGCCTCATACAGCAGGGGTACAAATTTGGTTCAAGTAATTTGACATATATCCTTTATAAAAATGCGAACATTAGCTGGAAATATTTTTCTGTGCTCTTGCTTGATTTTATTGTTACATAGGGTTCTTATGTGGGACACAGTCTTTGCCAGGGTTGCAGAAAGATTAAGTCATAGGTAGAATACCAAGTTCACAATCATCAAGAGAATGTTAAATGATTTAATCAGATTTCTTTTCTCTTTCCAGGAAAAGCATGTGTGCAGAGTTTGGTGGCAGAATATTTAAGGTACGTGGGCAGTCTGTGTCAAGTACATCTGAAGAAAGCATGACTGGCTAAAGAGTCGGCTGAGCTTGTGCATGGAGACACAGAAGTGCCAGAAAGTCCAGGAAAAGAACTAATTGGAAGAATACTGCTAGACACGGAAGAATTGAAACACTTAACTTCTGCAACAGACAGTGACTAAGAATAAATACATTGGTAAAAAACTCAGCAGTGAAAAGGCAGACTGGTGTTTTTTCATTCTCTGTTGGATTTTATTACTTAAGAGACATTTTCATCATCCCATTTAATTCATCTTGATTTTCTCTGTACATAATACTTTAACTGGACAATTGCATTTTAATACTGTTTAATAACACTTTTGAATGTTAAATCATTTGCCAAGATGAGTGCTGAGGGATATCAATACAGAGCTTTATATGACTACAAAAAAGAGCGAGAAGAAGACATTGACTTGCACTTAGGAGATATATTAACTGTGAATAAAGGTACCTTACTAGCACTTGGATTCAGTGAAGGGGAAGAAGCAAAGCCTGAGGAAATTGGTTGGTTGAATGGCTTTAATGAAACCACAGGGGAGAGGGGGGATTTCCCAGGAACATACGTAGAGTACATTGGAAGAAAAAAAATATCTCCCCCCACTCCAAAGCCTCGTCCTCCTCGGCCTCTTCCAGTAGCACCAAGTCCTGCAAAAGCTGAATCAGAGAGTGAGCAACAAGGTCAGTATTCAGAAGGTGCATGGTTTCAGGTATTTTTGTTTCACAGTCTTGTCTGAGTGTACATTTGTGTATATAACACCTGCTGGTTAGCTTTTTTAGTGCATTTTAGTCAATTAAAAATTGTTTCTACATTGTAATATTTAGCTCAACACTTTGTAGTATCATGTGGTTTGTCTCAGACACAGGGACCAGTGACTTATTGTGAGGAACATCTCACAGATTGGAAAGAATGTTTTTGATTCTCCACTGTAAAAACTTAAGTGGAAAATGAGCTGGTTAACATTTATTTCAGGTTTCTAAGAAACTGATGGAAGTGTTTCCTTTTGTGGTTCATCAAACTCACTATTGAGAAAGTTCTCAGAGAGTCCAATACGTTCTAAATAAAAGTATGTTCTTACCACAAATCTCTTGCTAGCAGCAAAAGATATATTCTGGTCATGGGGGATAGCCTTAAAGCATTAAGGCATTAAAGGTAAAAATGAGTATTTTTAAATGAACAATGAAATCATATTAAAGAGAAAATCAGATTTATCATTTTTGGGGGTATGGCATGCAATAGAAAAAGATAGCCTTATATGAAAAAAAGGTTAAATAAAGGAAATATCTTCCTAAGTTGCTTTTTAACCTGTATTTGCAAGGTATGTTAGGTAGAATTCAGAATTTTATCAGAACCCTTCTGTCAGAAGAAACAAATCTTTTCTTTTATTATTGAAAAAGCTTTGTGGTAAAAAGCCAGAAGAAACAAAAAAATCCTTCTTCCAAGTGATTTTGTGTCCTTTACCTACATTCATACGGTTGGGTTTTGCAGATCAATAAGCCAAGTGCATTTTAGAATAGACTTTACAGCCTGTTGGAGAAGTCTAGAGTGGCTTATATTCCTTCAAATTCTAATACGTCATAAATTCTCTGGGTTTCTAACTGTAGGTAGTAAGAGTTGTAGTATGTAATCATGATTTTCACAGTGACACCATAGTAATGAATAGTGTCATCTCACTGCCTACACAGAAATGTTTGCAGCATCACTTGCAAATTTGTGATATCAGTTTATCAACTTTCATCCCTCTGTGCATATTGTAAGTTTATATTCAGCTGTGCTGATAACCAGCAAAGATAAGGGCAGAAATATACAAAAATGTATGTGGCAACCAAGTCAACCTGGCAGAAGCATTTCTGTGTTGGTGGGGACTTAATAAAGAGTGAATCTGCACTGGTTTATAGAGCAATGTTCTGAAGCACTGAAGCAAGTGTTGCTTGCAACTCAGCAGTGCCTAAATGTAAATCATTGTTAGGACGAAGTTGAGGGCAGATGAGGCTGTAGTGGCATTTTAAGTTATACTGTCTCTAGCTCTGAAGTCCGTGAACTCTTAATTGCTCATCATTAAAGCCTCATGTTTTCTCTTTCATTAGCATAGTTCTGCAAATTGAGTATTTCCTTTGAAAAGAAAAATTATTACATCTTTGATCATTCTTGTATTGGATATTATTGTGTGCTGCTCAGGTGACACTGACTCTTAACCCACCTGTGGAGATAGTTGTCACCATCCTATATAACTGCAGAAAAAACATGGCGTTTTGGATAGACAGCTCAATGCTGATAGGTCATTTTGAGCAGCAGAGAATGGAAAGAAATCCCATTCCTTACATGCACATGCTTGGTGAAGCAACCAGCATCCCAGCTTTGTTGTTTATTGGTTTGAAAAGTAGTGCTTTGTAACTTCTTTGGTTTCTGTGCTTGTGCCTGCTTTATGCTTCTATTCACAGCTCCATGCTGTGAGCTGGCCACAGCACTGCGCTGGGAAGTCCTGGTGTTAATCTTGCTGTTTCCAAGCCTGCCCCAGGACTGTGTTTATAATAGACATTTATGGGAGTTTCAGCTGCTGGGAGTTACTTTGAGAAATTCTGCTGCAGATTTGGGGGGCTCTGCTTCTGTGTAATCTTCTGAGGTTTATTGCCTTTAGACAAAGTCCTATTTACGTGCAATGTGTTTATTTTTAATACCATGGGACTTGTGGGAATTGGAAACAAGACAATGTTCTGATTTAACTGAGAATCTTCATCTCAAAGTCTGCACACATGATCTTGCTGTGCTTTAAAATGTTTAAGAATCAGCTTGCAGTCCAACCTTGTTTTCTTCTGATCAAAAAAACAAAAAAAAAAAACCCCGAAAAAAGGGACTTCCCATAGCTGGTTTTGAATTAATGATTTTAAGCTCCATATAAGAGGCTAGATACCTCCATATTGCTGTAAGACCAGGATTAGACCCTTCTGAATAGAAATTTGAACTTCAGGCTTAATTGCTATTAAAATAAAGTATGCTTTCCTCAAAAAAATTAGGAAAAGTAATTATAAGTATTCTCTTTACAGATTTTTTCTGAAGAGATCTAAGGCAGAGAGTGTTTTGAATATTAGAAATAAATTTGAACATGTTGTACTGAAAGAGTGTTATGAAAATCAAAATGAAGGTGAAATTTGTAAGTTTGCAGAATGCTACAAAAATTAGGATAAAACCAGAGGTGAGGGCAGAAATCCAGTTTAGATAAATAACAATGTAGCAATATATGTTCGACTTCCAGGTGGCTTCACTATTTTTGTGTATGTTATTTGCAGCAGGGAACAGCACAGTTAACATTGTCCAGCAGCCAATGTAATGGGCAGTAGGCCAAAAATTCTTCCCCAGATGATACATCTCTCTACACTCTGGAGTGTATTTCAAATAAATTAATGTGTAGTGTGAAACTTGCCTGACCAAATGCAGTCTAGTTTACATTTTCACTACTTGAAGAATTGAAAGTACTGTGGATTAAAATGGCAAATCAAGGGGGAACTGTAACTGAAGACTTCTTAAACGTACCTCGTTTATTTGTAATCTGTCTACTTTTTTAATTCTGTAAATAGTCAATTCTGTATGGACCCCTGTTGCAAATATGTTCATAAGAGTATAAGAAACTTGAGACTTCAAGGACTATATATGCATAATCAAGTAAGTTTTTTTAATTTTGCCATATACCTAGGTTTATATTTTGAAGAAAACACTTTTTAATATTTTCAATACTTTTTAATACTTAATTACTCACTCTGATTTTTTTTCCCTTGGCTTTATTAAGCCTGATCACTTGCTCATCAAAGATTGTTCTGTATTAGATCTAACTTGCAGTGTTTAAGTACAATGCTGCCAGTACTCTCAATGGTATATTACTCATTCCAAATAAACATAGACATCTGAACACATTTTGCAGTCAATGAGGCTGGTGATATGGGCAGAGCTGCTCATCAGGCCCATGTCTTATGCAGTCAGTCTTACTTAGAAACAGGGAGCTTCTCAAATGTTAAAAGCAAATCTGAAAACAAAACTCCCCTTGCTGTTGGTCTTAAATTCCATTAAAACACTTAAATCTTTCCTCATGTTTTTATTTTATTCATGACTTATTTAAGTTTCTAGAACCATTGGTTAAGCCAAGAATTGGCATTCCTTGCCTGAAGTTTTAATGTTACATTTTGCATGTCTTCCCCTTATCTTTGTCAATAAAGAACTAGATTTAGTCTGATTTTTGTGGGGATTTTTTTTTAATTGCATCTGAAAGGGTGTGAAAATTAAAGTGAAACAGAAGCCCCAAGAAGTCTCTAGCACCTTCCAGTCTCAGGCCTGATGCACATCAGAGCTATGGCAGATGTAATTCCTTTGCAGTTGAGAGGTTCCAAGTGGCCCAACCTGCCACATTTTTTTTCACCAGGGTGCCTGGCTGCTGCTTGAAGGATTGAGGTACTTGCAAAAGTGGAGACACAGCACAGGGTAATCTTTATTCCCCCCATTAGATATCTGAAGCTTATGTGAACCAGTAAAGATTTTACATGACTAGGGTTTTTTTTCTCTTGGAATTATTTTTTTTTCTTTTTAAAATTTAAATTACTTTAGGCTAGTTCCTCTTGCTTTCCCAGTTTTCCTCAACTCTTTGAAAATGAAAGGTGCATAAGCTGTACAAAGTCCAGATACATTTTGCAAATGTTGATTCAGTTCATCTGATACAGCCACATTCATTTAGAGTTGATTCATACAGTACCATTTCCCTACCTGGTTTGTGAAGGCTGATCTTAAGCAGACTTTGGAGCATAGAACTTTGATTGATGGACTGAAATACTTTCAGACTTAACTTGGAATGCTAAATTCTCACTCTGAAACGAAGATCAGATTGCAGAAGGGCAGACCAGATCTTTATATGAATAATTTGTCTATTTTGATGTTTTGGCACTTCCTGCAACTTCCTGTGTAACTTAAAAGGGTTGTTTATGTTGACACTTTGTACTATTTCAGCTGATCTTGAGCCTAAAAATAATCTAAAGCTCTTCCTTCTTATGGTGAAGCTATAAAACAGACTTTTTTTCAAGAAAAGGCCCAAACTTTTTTCATTCTTTTCATAGAACAGATACAGATCAGCAAGTTGTACAAAGATAATGACATGGAATGTTTGGAAACCCTTTCCTTTCACCAACCAGGTTATGCAATATCTGACCGAGAACCAAACTGACAGAGGGCATAAAGCCTTTGTGCATAGTTTAACTGAATGTGTTGTAGGATCTGTTTCTTTTATTTTGCTATAAAGCCAGTGTAGCAATCCATTTGTGAAATTTTTTTACATTTGTGTATTGAGGGACATAAGAGTGAGTGAAATGCAGTGTACCTGGAGCCTCCATTGGGAAGAAAATTATCATCTTGTCTGATTGAGGCAAATGGAAAAAGGAAATTATGGGATGAAGTGATGAGTCACTATCTCATGACAAATACAAATGGTAAATATATTTACCATTCAAGCCAGATCCCTTGAATTACTTCTTTTTAGAACCAGTTTGATTAAAAGCCTTTGCCCTGCTGCAGTTGTCAGAACTGTGTTGCAGTCACGAATTTTCATTTAGTTGAGTTTGACTTGCAGTGAGAAATGGGGTGAGCTCCTGCCATAAAGCCTTGCCAACTACTTGGGATCACATTTCTAGGCAAATTTCTAGCTGCCAGATAAGTGCATGCATCTGAAAACAGAGTCCTTGCCACCTGCTTTATCACTGACAATTGCAAAGATTTTTGCAAGCTGCACTGAAGTGAGATAGAACTTTTTTTTTCGCAGTGATAATATCAGGGTTGATGATAACTAAAAAAGCCTTTGTGAGCACCACAGGAAGCTCGGGGACAGGCTTTGCAAGTACAATTACAAACTGCACGTGGATAGAGGGCCTGGGCAAGTTCATGGTTGATGTGTGGCCCCACCTGCTGGTACAGGAGGGAGGAAGGACCTTTAAAACCCAGCGTCTTCCATGTTGTGTTTTAATCCTCACAGGATAAAAAATAAAGAGAGAGAGAGCTTTCCAAAATAATACCTTAACTGAACAATAGATATTCCTGTGAAAAATACATCACTTGGGGCATACTGAACCCCTTTTTAAATCCTCAAAGGTGACCTTGGACTGAAAAGGCTTGTGTGACTGAAACAAATAGTGTCAATCTAATTGATCTAATAAAAATAATGCCTTCTTTTACACATTTTGCATTAAGAAGCTGAAAAAATAAGACACTCCGGTTTTTATGCTGTAACAAATATTCATCTGTTTTGTATCATACTGATTTTAATATGCCGTTCTATGATTACAGCAGTGGCACTATGTTGACTTTACTTACCTTTCCTTAGCCTTCTGTTACACTGATTTAGTTTGCTAATACCTTGTGCTGACAGGAAAGCTGGGCCAGAGGTAAAGCATGGCAAAGGTGAATTAGCCTACACCTCTCACTGGAATCGTCTTGGTCTAGTCCTACAGCTGTGATCCAGGAACATCTGAAAAAAAACTTCACTGGTTAGCAAATAGTTCTTACTTAGGCATGCATATGATAACATCAGTTTGTGAGTTTCAGCAATACATGGTACTAAGTGTTCGCCAAGAATGGATCATTCAGCACCCTGAGCAAATAACTGTGCCCACTTAAATAGTGTGATGCCATATATGCATCCAGATTTTCATGTGTGAAAGAACACAGGTCTGTAACTGCAGCTGGCTGTGCACTGTTTCACATCTGTGTCTTACTCCAAAGCTGCTCTCCATGATGAACATCCATGAAATCAATCTGAAGGCTGGAATACAAAGAACTTCTTTATTTTCATGGCTAAGAATGACAAAGGGAATTACACGATATTAAAGACATGCTTATTTTAACTGGAGAAGGGTATTAAGTCCTGAGAATACTTTGGTGAGAATCTAAGTACTTGGGAGAACTTAGAGAAAATTTCCGACTTAAAAAAAAAAAAAAGTAAATCTGGTTAATAGTTGCTAATTTTATTCATGCTTTCAGCAAAATACATGTCTAAAATGCAATTCTATTTTGTGATGGTTTCATTAAGAGAAGGCACTTGCATAGATTTTTTGTTGGGGTTTTGGTTTTTGTTTGTTTTCTTTTTTCCACTATGTTGTAGAAGTGCCTGCATCCTTGGACATTGCCTGAAATCTTTTCATAGAGTGTTAGCAGGTGTAACCTTTTGTACTAGCATGACTGCTTTTTATTCAGTCTTTTAGATATGCTGTATGCTGCAGTACACAAGAATAACATCCAAATCTTGTTCTTTGTTTTCACATGTTGACCCACTGTTTATACCCATGTATAAAAATAGTTTGCATGTAAGACAGCATTTAAAAATTATATTTAAGCTGATGGCTTTTCAGGTAACAAGATCCTCAAGGCAGATTTTCAAAAACACACTACTGCCCTGATCCAGGGAAATATGTGATTGCATATGATTGCTACAGTTTAAAAATATCTTTTGAGACTATTTTATACTTCAACACTACTATCTAAACTATGACATGAATGATGAAAAATGTCTTTAACAGTTCAGTTAGCTGTCTGACAATTTTCTCATACAATCTCATACAATCTGTATATGCTCCTCATCATTTTCTATGTTAGAACATTTCCCAGAGGTCAGTATATGAGATAATTTCTTCACTGGAGATTGTGGATTGTGAGGGCAAGAAGTGAGATCTGCCTTTGGTAGCTCTAAACATGCCAGTTTCCATTTGTGCTGGCAAATCACTTGGTGGCATCTGGGACAGGAAGATGCTCCTGCAGAAGGGAGACTTCTTGCAGGAATGGCAATTACTCTGTGTCCATTCAGGTTCCTGAACATCTCAAGCAGCTATTGTTACTTTTCAGTAAAATAGATGACAGTTGATTTTTCTCTGTGGGTTTTTTGCCATTTTTTTTTTCTTTTTTGTGTCTACGTTATAGAAAAATAAAGCTAACTGTGCTTTCCTTGCACATTTTGATACTTCCATGTAAAACACATGCACACTTAAAGTTGTAAAGGTAGCAGCAAAAATCCAAACTATTCCACTTAAGCACGTTAGATTGGTATAATCTTCTGTGGGGTTGCATTTGTTGGATGCAGCAAGTTTGAACACTCCAGTTCCATCCTGCTCACCACCTGGGATGTAAGGAAGAGTAGCACAACCTGAGATCCGTACTCTGAGAAGGAATGTACCTCTGAACTGGTTTTTGCTGGGATAGAATTACCACAGCAACCTAGCAGGGACCATGAGGGCCCCAGGTTTGTATGTCTTGTATACAACAGTGGAATTTATTTGTTAGGGTTAGGAGAGAAACCTTAAGTGCTATAAACTATTTCTTCCAAGATCTCTTCATCCTGCTTGGATAACATTGGTAAATAGCAGATAAGGATGGAGGGCTATTCTTGAAAAAAAACCTTTTTAATGCAAATCAATGTTTCAAAGCATGTTACAGCTTCTCCAGCAGTCTCTCTACAAGAGAACAAGAGAAGCCTCTTAGTTTCTGAGGTTATTTTTTATTTCCAAGTTCTCTACCTCAGCTGTTTGTTTGTTTGTTTTGTTTTGTTTTGTTTTGTTTTGTTTTTTGCTGGAGGTAGATGAAGGCACTTAAATTAGGGAATTAATGAAAGAAAATGCTAACTATGCATCATGATAGATAAGGCTGTGCAGCTATGTCTGGTTTCATTATCTCTCTATCCAGGAACACTCTAGAAATAAATAGTTAAGGGGGAAAAAAATTCAGTGTTTTTCCTATTTGTAAAAGGTGTTCAACACTGTGAGCACACATTCCAGTCCTCAAGTGCTATTTTTTCATGCAAATTTCACTGTAATTTTTCAAGTGCTGCACTTGGATGGAGAAAGGAGAATGTCTGTTGTATTTTTGACCTTACCCTTGAATTGTCTCCTTGCCACAACACAGCTGCTTGGCACAGGTGAGGAGCAACAGAGACCATGGCAAAACCCTCCATCATTTCCTGCTTTGCTCCTAGTTGACTGGCACATGCATGAGAGACATCTGCCCTGATGTGGTCTGCTGTGAGGTGCCAGGACACCGTGGGGTGCAGCAAGATCTGATCTGTTCCTTGGCCTTTCAGTCTCTGCTGGTACATGGGTCTCCCTTAAGTGAAGGCTTATTTTGGGTACTTCAGAGTAAAATCTGTACAGATGTTTAAGTACAATTTAGAAAATATTCTGGCCACTCCAAATCTACTCAATTGTTCTGAAGCCAGAATAGAGTAGCTAGTCAGTAATCTAAATAAGCAATTTTCTTAATAAGTAAAAGATTTAGAGAGACCTTTTGCTCTAGTGCAAGCCAGTTTTAGGCATAAAAATTTTTCTAGTCATGCTTGAAATCTGGCCTGGCCAATTGATAAATTTTTAAGGAACACATTCTAAACAGCAAGTAGCAAAAATTTCTTCAGAAATAACAGAAAATTTGACCTCTGTTCATTGAGTGAGGGCTCCTTAAGGGCACAGAGTGATGAATGTTTGAATTCTCTTTTGCTGTATTTGTAATTCCTTACTGTTGGTTGAAAGATTAGAGGGCATTCCCTGCAACTTTCATGTTTTTCTGACTTCCTCTTGGATCAAACTTAGTGCTTACAACTGTAAAAACTTTCTTGTAGCCTGTGTAAATTGCAGCCTCCTACATGAAATGAGAGATTTTCACAATCCTATTATTGTCAGGACAGTTTTTGGGGATAATATTAATCCACTGGTTGAACAATCTTTATTACAGAGCAACTAGCATAAAATCTTGCTTCTTAGCAAGTTCAAAGTCTTGTCTATTTTAGATATTAAAACCTTCACTGAAAATGTTAGTGGGCTGCTGGTGCCTTCCAGAGTGATTTAGGATGCAGGACTTTGAGCTGCATGAACAGTTTAGCAAAAAAGGGGAAGACAGTTACCAACTGTTATGTTTTTTCTCCAGATGTTTCCTCTAAGACAAATATGTAGGGTTTTATTATGACACAGTAAGAACATGCCAATTAGACGAGAATGGTTGTTTTGTTGGGGATTTTTTGTGGTTTGTTTTTTTTCTTTTACTTCTCAGTGTCTGTTTGAACAAAATAGTCAGTCAATCAAATACGGTAGTAAATTGTCTAGTAGTTTGGATGGAACATGCCCATGCTTGTTAATGTGAGCTGCTCTCTTCTAAATAGCGTATTAAAATCCTTTAGTCAAAATCTTTTTGGATGCAAACTAAAACTAATTTTATTTTAAAGCACTGGTGTGCTTGAAAATGTTATACATGGCTGAGGGTTTCTTTTCCTTACTTAAAGAACTTGTTCATACAAGAAGCCATAGGTTACTATTCTGCTTTCCCTTAAATTCATTGCAAAACCCATTTCGACTTCAGAAGAAACAGGATTGACCTGTAGTCAAAATTTAGCAGTATTTGGAAAAATCCCATAGTTCTTACTCTTAGCTCTGTTAGGCAAAATTCCCAGTGTCTTTAGGGTTAGGAGTGCAAATATTAGCTCTTTTTGGAAGAGATTCCAGTATACCAGAATCATAGAATATGAATGTACATGAAATACTACGCCATAAACGTTGATGTAAAGAATAGAGTCCGACTGTCCTTTCATAGATTTTGAATACAAGAAAGGGAAGCTCTGTTGTCAGCATCTCTTCTGAGATCCTGGGCTAGTGCAGGGCATGTTATTTTACCCTGTTAGTCCTGTTTTGAGCTCATAACTTCTCTATGAATTTAAAGCCTGTTGCTAATTAGTCCAAACTGCTTCCTTTACTGCATATTTAGTGTAGATTACTTAGCTTTTTATCCCTTTAATGTCCATTACATGATAAGAATTGTGAATTTAGTAATAAAATGTTTTCATTTGGGAAACTACATATATTTAATCGTATTTAGTGATGACAGTATAGAAATTACTTTCATCAGGTTATTTTCTTTTGATATATTCAGAACTCTTCACTGATAGATGTTAAAAATTTGCTCTAGGCTGACTTTGGCAGGGCTGATGTTTTCCTTAGGGTTGCCTGTTTGATGTGACCGTAAAAGGGGTTTCTTATAATTGCAGAAGTGATATGGTGACAGTTTTATTTATATATTCTGTTACTAGTAAGTTACAAATTATTTAGAATAAATGCAGAATTTTGTCACCTTGATTTGTGTGTGTATAGACAATGACCTGCACACTACAGTAGGAGAACATTAAGGTTTCAAAACTGCATCTAAAATTTCTTTCAGTGTATGCCATCTGATAAAATTTTTTAGTGATATAGTTGTCCCACCCTTTTTCCGACTTATTCTTGCTTTGTTTTTTTCAAGGTCTTCACTGAATTAAAATTGCTTTATTCAGGTTGCTCAATCTGTGATCTTAAGCCACCTGTTTTTCACAGCCTTCAGCCTTCTTTCTGGACGCAGGTTTTTCGTTGATACTTCTGCTCTTTCCAATTGTGTGACTACTTAGTGTTTCATAGAACTTCAAAATGATAAATGATGACTAAGTCATCCTTAGGATACTGTTGTGAGCAAAGGTGCTATCATGGTTCCTATAAGGAATGAGGTAAACTAAACAGACAATTTAAAAAAACACAAACAAAGAAACCTACTGCTTTAAGATAGTTTAATGTTAATCTTTGCATCATAGGAGGTCCTTCAAAAAGGTGAATCTGGGAAGTAACTCTTAAAAACACTCCTAACATGAAAGAACCTTGCCGGTTATATTTCATTGAGATAAGTAAAACCAGGAACCAGAAATGCACTAGGTTTGACTCTGTAAATCATTATTTGTCCCAAGGAGTGAGTACCATCTTCTCACTCCATGGCTGGCTTCAGTTACTGTGTACTGAATGTCTAAAACAATTCCTTGAAGAACAAACCTTCCTGGTACACCTCTTCGTGCACAAGTTGGAATCCAAATATTAGCATCAAAATCAAACAAATTACTAGAATGCAAATGCAAAGATTCAACAAGTATGATAACACAAGCTAGTGTTATCTTGTTTCATGATTTTTCAAATCCAGAGTTTTAAATTCTCAGTACTTTGTGCACATAAAGGATATCTCTCCTGAACTGAACATTTCAGTGACATAAGTGTTTTAAGCACCTCTTACCTTAGGTTTTTATGGTGCATCTTTATTAGTTTTGAGGGGGTTTTTGTTGATATCATGTTGTATCATCACTCACAATACAGGAATTTTTGCAAATGGTGACATTACATAGTAAAATACCATTTTTGAAACTTGATTTTTGTTTTTCAAATACTACTCAATAACTTGCTTCCTTGAAAGACACTTTTGCTGCCATCTTTATGTTGCCACATAGTAAACTGCACCTCTTGCTTAATCAAGAGGTGTGGCAGTGAAATTTCATCCTAGTATGACAAAGTTCAAAGTTTTTCCTGGGTTACTTTGTTGCTAGCATCATACATTAGACTCCTCTTTCAGGAAACACTAGTTTAGAAAGTGGAAGTCAAGACATCAAATGTGGATTATAGATGAGTAATGGGGGAGATAGGAAAAATACTCTTGACACCTGGAATGATTATTTATTAACTTTCCAGACACACTGGAAACGTGGAAAGAGTGTTCTGCCGTGGAGGAATCTGTCCTGTCTTACAGGAGACCTCTGCCAAATTGGAGAATATGAAGGATATACTCCATATGAAGTTTTCTGCACAACCTTTGTATTTTTAAGTTTTTCATTTCTCATATCTTTAGATATTAATGTGGAAATTGCAGGATCATTGGGCTTGGGTGTACAAACAAGACGCAGAACTCTGGAGAACCATTGCATTTGATCTTTGAAAACTATGTATGAATGCATGGTCCTATGAAAATCCCAGATTGCAAAAATCATTTGTAGTGGGCTAGAGAGGTATTCGACATATTATGTGCAAGTACATACATGTGTGTTTCATTATTTGATTGCCTCAGGAGACTGATGTTTAAGTTGGCAGATCTACTTACTAAAAGCAAAGCTCTTTGGCTGGCAGGATTACAGAATGCCTGAAGGAGAGAGTCCAAATGATGAGAGCAAAAGAGAGGGAATGTGTAATGTGCAGAAAGCATGGGGAAGCCATAAAGCCAGCAGGAAAAAATAGATTTGAATATGGTTCCAATTTGTTCTGTTGGGCTCAAGTTGATAGCCATGCAGAAGTAAAAGCATGCAATTCTCTTATTTCAGTATCAAGTTAATGTTCTGGAAAATACTGTGTTTTCTATAATGCTAAATATTATTTGGTTACCTATTTGCAGCTTGTCAGAAGTCTTTAATCCATGCTTACTTTCTGACTCATTTTTTTTAAAAAAGTGCAGCTTGTTTGGGATGTTTACAGAGCACCTTCAGACTATGACATAAGTGGCCACTATAATAGGCTCTAAAACATTGTTCTTGTATTTATTAGGGTGTCTTGAAACTATACTGTTGCCTCGCAGTATATGTTAAATTTCTGCATTTAATGTTGTGATATGTAATTTGTAGCTATTCTAGGAAAAAAAATAACCCCCCAATCCAGTGTTTCTACATACAATTATAGAACAAAACTATCCTGCAACATTTTGGAATCAGCAGACAAACAAGTTACTCAACTTGTTACTCAATGTGTATCTGGAGAACTCAACACCTGTGGCCTTGCACTTTCTTGACATCTTCCTTCTCAACCTCAAGCAACACAGGTTAGCATTTTCACTTGGTCCTTTGTGTTGTTCAGTCCTAGCTGAATGCCATTATAGAATCACCAGCCACCTTGCTCTGTCTCCTAAGACTTCTCAGTTTGAGTGCAAGGTTTGAAATGTGGGAAACTGACAGGTGAAAAGCAGACTGATGTACTGAAACAAGAAAAAGAGAAGCAGAAGGGCTAGCTCCCCTGAGAGATCAAGAAATATGCTATTTGAAAAAAAACCCAAACCACCAAAAAACAAAAATAAAAGGGAATTTCCCTTTGAATAAGGCCACAGTTTAGATGATTGCTCATACTGATAAGTCAAAATTATTTTTGAGGCTATTAGTGGCACATTTACCATGAAAGACTAGAATCCTTTGAGAAATAGCAGGTCCTGCCATGAATAGGTACTTGGTAGTAGCATAGCAGAACTTAGGTGAGTTAGACCAGCTGTCTGCTGCATCTGCCATTTTTGAGGAGCTTTATCTTGTAAAATCCTCAGTAAAGTTCTCTGAAGTTGCCACATCTGAGCTATTTAGGAGACAAGTTTTTCCAGCTTCATGCAGGGAGTTTCATGTGAACTATGCTTAAAAGCAAGGAGTCATATGTGTTTTAGAAAAAAATAGGTCAGTTTAAAATGAATGCATTCCTCTTTCTCCTGTTCTCAGCAGGGAACTGGATCTTTTGGAATGATTTTCCATCTGAAAGTCACATGCTATCCCCTTTTTGCTTCTGGCGTGGCCAACATTTAAATAAGCAGATAAATAAATAAATGAATAAATAAATTTGAAAAGGTAAATGAAATAAGGAAAAGGTGTTCCCTTCTGCTAGGGCCAAATAAAAGTAACTGGTTCTTTCTTCTGGCAAGATGACCAAGGGATTCCTCTGGAGCACAATAATGGAAAGACCATAAATGTAAGACTTTCTTTCCTCTCTCCCTCTCTCTCTCTCTCTCTCTTTCTTTCTCTCTTCCCCCAACCCCCGCAACACCCCATACACAGTAGGACAGCAGGAAAACAACCAGGATATAACTGGCATTTTGACAGAATAGTCAATTTTCAGTCCTTGCTGGCCAGTGGGGAAGAAGGCTTACTCCAGTTAGCCAGCAGTGTTTCAGCCTCTCAATCTCTCACCCATTTCTTAGTGAGTCATGACTAGAAGGCCTCTTCACATTTGATCATATCTTGTGCAAGTCAGAAATATATTTTTACTCCTTTATTGAATCCTATAAGCAACATTCCAAGTCAAATGAGGGATTGTTGCTTTAAGCTTTGTACCTATGTGGAAATTGAGATAATTGTATACATAGATTGTGCCACTATATTTTCAGGTATGGATGGTTAGAAGACCAGCTAACTTTCTTGGCAGCAGCAGGATGATGGAAAAACTAATTTAGATATTTTATGTATGTGACCTCTAGAAGACCTGGACACTAGCAGCACTTAAATATTCAAGACATTAGTTTTTCTAGTCATTCTCATGTATAAACTTGGTTGTCCTCTAAGTTCAGAAATAGCTTTGATTCTGTTATTCATGAATTTCCTACAAGAAAGTTGGAGAATGTCTGCAGCACATTTCACTGTGCTAGAGTAGGTTAGTGTAAGGCAGCTGCTGAGTAGCAGAAGTAAGGAATGGAAGCAAAGTATCAGAATGCTTCTTGCTCATCTCTTGCATCTTTGTAAAGGACCTAAAAAGAGCTTCTGTCTCCCTCATTTATTCCATGAAGGAGCTGCTTTTATTTGATTTACATGAGGTAAAGAACATAGGAAAATTGTTGTCGGTTCCTTAGCAGATTTATGTTTTTCTAGTTTTGCCTTTCTGTAGCTTACACCTTCCAAGATCACTTGCAAAATATTTCTTTCATTTCTTTCATCCTTTTCTACTCAGTCTCACTCCTTTACAGTACACCGCTGGTTTTCAAGAGAGACTTTTTCCTTGTTTTAGACTGCAAGATGCTCTAACACTGTAAGGTTGCAAAAGGATTTCTTGGATTTGAAGTATTTGGGTTTTTTTAGAGAGGCTTTGTCTCTTGCTTTTGGTCTCTTCGCAAATGAATGCTCCCACTGCAGACTGAAATCCTATTTCATACCTTCTTACCCTGACTTCAGTTAATCTTTGGCTTGCAAATGGTGATGTAAAAACATAGCCAATTTTTCATGAGCACCGTCTTTGTTGTCATTTTCAATTTTCTTGCACACTTCCTATAAACAGGTTTTACACTAAAGACTGCCATAATACAGTGTGCTGGTCAGTACTCAAAATAAGGTCTTTTTCCAGTTAGAGTTAGATTTGGACCCTGATGGATTTGTAAAGGTTTATGAAATTCATTCATCACCTCAAGTGCAAAGGTCTGAATCAAATTTACTTCGGCAGTGGAGTCTAAACAAACAATGATTTTTGAAAGAGATATCTTTAGGTTCATGCATTAAGTACATGTACTTGATCTTGCATGATGTCCTTCTTGTTTAGGATTTTGGTGGTGTGAAATATATTGGAATGAGAAAATAACACTGGTATTACTATGCACAGAAATCTTGACAAGAGTATGCTATGGGTCAAAAAATCTTATTACATATGGACTTAGAGTTTTCTTCTTAATCTGAAGACAAAGAGGGTGGTAGAATTACCTCTCTGTATATTCAGTCCAGGATTTTCCTAATAAGGGTGTTTCTGTATCTATGTCAGGTCATTCCATGGTTTAATGGCTGTAAGGATTAACCCAGTTTTACTTTCTTATAAGACTGCCTTTCAGCTTTGCTATATTCTGTTATTCTGTTGCTACAGCTACAGCTCTAAGCTTTCACTTTTTTTTTTTTTTTTTTAAAGAGGAGAAAGCATGTTTGATTTGATTTGGAACACATTAGTTTTCTGAATAAAAGTCATGATGCTGGAGAGCTGTTGCCATTGTTTGCATTTTTTTTCTGGGTGACTGCTATGCACTCATTATTTTTAACTTTCTGTGCACTTACAAATGTTTCCCATAATTCCCAAAAGATGAAGGAACAGTGTTGACTTTTATCTGTCAGTAGCTTCTGCCAGTTCTTTTATGTAAATCTTCCAGATCTAAACAACTTGACTTCTCAAGCATAGTAATATGTATTATCTTTTTCTTGCAGTTGTGAATAGCCTATTCTTTTCTTCTAGATTTCTTGTCTGTGGGTTGTTTGACAGGGATTTGTTGGCATTCTTCTCCTATTAGTTTCTCTACAGCAAGAAGGTAACAAAACAAAGCATTCTTTCAGAGCAAAACAACATACTGCCCTGAATTTTTATGTATTATGATTATTGAATAAAAAGAGAATGCTTTAAATGTGCTTCTCAAGCAAAGATACAGTCACAAACCAGTGATGGCCTTGCATAAGAAACTTTATGTTACCAGAAAAAAAGGAAACAGCAATAAGGAACAAAGATCATTTAGAGATGGGACAGATCATTCTCAAAAGAATGGTACCAGAGACCATGGTATCTCACAGTGAAAGTTCATACACAGTCCTGTCTTTATTACCATGAGCAGATGCTGCTGGAGCACCATTTCTAACTGTCACCATTTATATGTGGAAAAGGAATTGAGATCAGTAATCTTTGTAAGATAGCACCAGAAGAAAATACAGACTACTCAGAAGAAAACACATGTTACTACTTTTTAAATGAAAATTAATTTGTTCTATCTGTGAAGTTTTATCTGATAGAGGTGATTTAAATCATCTCAAAATGTCTTTCCACTGGTTGACCCAAACCAAAATTTTCAAGTGCCTCTTGAGATGGACCTCAGCATTCCTTCCCTTAAAAGATAAGCATCTGCCTCTCTCCTATGTGTCAAATGTTTCCATGAAAAAAACAAATAGGTATTTCCTCTCCCACTAGCTAGGAAGAACTCAAGAACAAATTGTGAACCGAAGTACTTTTACGTGGGAAGCCATTCTGAGATGAGATAATAGAAAATTCAGGTTTCAAGAGGAAAATAAACAGGAGGATATAAGCCTACTTTGTCCTTGTGCAGTCTAGATAATATCCCAGGCACTAAATTACTCAGTTCTTCAACTGAGTTTTATCCCTCGAGAGCTCTGGTCTTTGTGCACTGAAATGGGCAGTGTAATTTCATGAATTGTATGTCATTATATGAAAAGAGATGAAAGCATGAGCTGAAATTGCACATGCAGCCTTAGTTCTTTGTGGTCTTAAGTTTTGAGTGCTTGACCTTGGTGGTGGTCTTGATGCTCTTACTAAATAGTTTTGTTAACGTGTAGTATAGCAGGCATCAGAGGGAGCTTTGCTGTTCATTCCTTAGAGTGACTAATGTCACAAATGTACCATGTAAATATATTAACTTACATCTAGTCACTTTACAATAAATTATATTATTAGTGAATTTTCACTCGTGCTTTATTAAAATAAAGGTCCAGAGTGCAGAAGTTAATAGAAATCATTGCATAAATATCCTTGGGAATGATGAGGTAGCTTGTGGGAAGGCAGCTGGCAACAGTTCTAAGGGAATGCTTAGTTAATCATAATACCAGTAAGGGAGGTTTTGTTTAGAGAACTATCAAAATTTTGTCTAATAAGGACTTCTATGTACCACTACTAAAATCTGAATGTTTAAGGGCAATAATAACACTGAAGCACCGGGAACTTGATAAGTAAGTTACAAGATGCAGCTGTCAGAGGAATGAGCTGTTTGTCCTCAGGCCAGCACTATCCACATTACACTTGAACATTCAGTGTTATGTATTTCTCTTCTTGATAGCCCTGTATGGTTTCATTCAAATCACTGCCAGAAGCTGAAATTGTCATTTAGTGTCTCTGAGGAGAATTGAGCAGGCCGAGTTACTCAAATTCTTGCAGATCTCATCTCTTTTCTAGTCCTGGGACAGCAATCCTGAAGGAAGAGGAGGAAATATAACAAGCCTCACTTCATGAAAAAGGCATTTTTGCACTTTATTGGTTCAGCTACTTGGTTAACCCTGTCCTTTTCCTTCCTTTCTGTCATCTCTGTCATCCTCTCCTTGCTTGTGGTGATGCAGTAAGTTGGTACCCACTTCACAGCTTACCTCTCACCTGCTAATATCTCTCTGACTGAAAACTGCTGGCAGGAAACCTGCAGATGTCAACAGGACATGAAAAACAGGTGTTGGCTTATTAAAATATTTTTTTCTCTGTCATTGGAGCCACGCACTGAAATCCATGCTGGCTTGTTCTATTTAGAGACATTAACCTGTCCTTCCCTTTAAAGTGATGCTCGTAGGGAATGTGAGAACACTACTATTGCTGTGCCTCTGCATGTCCCACACGGCTTGGGGTGATTCCTGAGAGTGAAGGGAATGAAAGATTTACTTGCCAGTCTGCCACGCCTGAGAAAAGCATGGGAAGCCTCAAGCTGTGCCAATGCTCCAGGCCACGTGAGGGAGGTGAGATGTGCCTCTCCTGGAAGCCAGCAGTGTCAAAGTTCCAGTGCTAGCCTGCTTGGGTTTCAGCTCAAACTACATCTATTCTGACCTACACTTTATTCTCCTCAGCTTTTTGAGTGGCCTCCCTACTCAGAAGCAGAAAGACATCTTGTAGTACATTCTTGCTTCTTTCTTGTTTTATTCCTTCTATTAATCTCACAGATCCTTGAAAGAAGAGTTGAATAAGCAGGTGGTCCCATCTCTCCCTTGCTTTTTGGGGGAGGGAGTTTCTTTTGCAAACTATGAATGCATTCTGTATGGTATTATAATGCAGTGCCAGAACATTTTACTTAATTAATGGGGTTTTTTCCCTCAGAATAGTACTGTTCATGTTTTCTAATCGTGCTAATAATAGTTATAAGTAGTTGCAGCCATTACATTCAATTCTGTTTGGAAAAAGAGTATTGCAAAAGCTCACCCATAGAGGGAAGCAGAATACTGTCTTTAACTAGAGGCTGCTTTTAAAAAATTATCCATGCTTCAGATGAAGCCAACAAAGAGCATCTGTTGTCTTAATTATAGCTTCTATTTCTAAGAAGTATGTTCTGTAGCAGATGAGAAAAGTGTCTGACAGCTCATAATTCATAAAGTTATTGAGGTTTAATCTGATAGAATATTATGTACAGAGTTCCTTCCCAGTACAGACATTATCACTTCCCTTTCAACTGATGATAGAAACAGGGTTTATGAAATATTAAATTAATAAGTGTGAAACATGATTATCAGCCACTATTGAAAGTATTAAATGTTATAAAGGAGTATAGTTCTCTATACTATGTTGCTTTGTGGTTTTGTTTTTCTGCTTATCTCTGCAACTAAAGTATTTTTTAGCCAGATACAATCTCTTTGTTCTTGCTCTTCCTGCTTTCATTTTGTTTTGTCTTAGGGGAATTCTTAGTTGATTAAAGCAGCAGATCTAGGACAAGTATTCATTTCTGTGACAGAGAAGGGTAAAAGGATCCCATATTTATTTCTTTCAGAGAATTGGTATCTTATTAAGTAAGACTTGCAATATCAAATCTGAGCTTTTTTCTGCCCAGTCCTGCCATCTATTCTTTACAGATTATTTTCTTTTACTAATCTGTATTTACCAGCACTTGTTTCACCCATTTTCACATAGTTGCCCCTTGTTCTTTTTAGCCCTGAGAGTGCAGCAGGCACAAATTCAGGGATGAAGAGAGGAATTAGTTCTCCTGGCCCCCCAAAATTCCCTGCATAGTCACCATACACATGATACTTTATCAACCAGAGCATTGCGTGCATGTGTGCTGATAACTCTGGGAAGTATCTAGGCAAAGTATTTTATTGGTCTCAGTTATAGCACTGATTTATGCAGGTAACTATGTCTTTTTGACATACTACATGTAACTAGGATAAAAAGAAGTAACATTCAGTTTGTATTCTGACCCTCTTAAATTTAGTGGATTGAATTATAAATGGCCCAATCTTAATATACATGTGTTTGTCCTTCTGAAAAAATTACTGTTAAGTGCCACAATATTATGACAAGTTTTGTACGTTCTGTAAAAGTTGGCTTGAGATCCCTTTTTCAAGTGTGTAGGCTATATTGTTAGTATCTACCTTACACAGAAGAATCTGGAGATGTTGGCTATGTTTTGGGCAGTAAACAGGGACTGACGAGTCAGTAGATCATGCTCATGAGAACTGCTGTTGTCATCCTTTTGGAATGAGCCCCTTGGATAAGTTGCTGTCACTCAGTGTTACTGATGTAGGATCACAGCACAACTATGAATGCTTTACAAAAATATTTGAAGTCTAAAGGTGTATTGCCGGAATACTGTTTTGTCATTGCCATTGAGATGCCCTTGAAAGGCTTTATTCCATTCTGCTTTATTCAGGTGTTCCTCCATTGAAGACAGAGTAAAAAGAAGAATGACATTACATTACATTACAGAATGTAATGAACTATTTTCTCAGTACAGATCTGTATTTCCTGGCTACAATTTTCAGTGTTCTGTTAACCGGGAACATGTAAATGTTACCACTTTGTTCTCCAATTCATACCCAACAACTGTTGGCCAGCAGAAGAATACTACCCAACAGTGTTGGCCAGTCCTGGGAATATAATATTCAAGGATTATAAAATGGTGGCATTTTCATTCAGCTTTCCAGTTGTACCCCAGTAATTTAAAGTTACCAGCAGAAATATTTCCTTATTTCTTTTCATAGCTCAGACATTTTTCTGCCTGCATATAAATGGACTTCTTCTGAGCCCAAAGGCTCATTGTGTTGGTGGGCATGACCAATTTTTTTCTAGTACTGCAATACTCTTCACCTGTCTTCAGTTCTCCTGACTTTCATAGTCTTCTCTACTGCCAAGGTTTCTGTGATATTCTGAGTCTGCAACCTGCCTGACTGATGACATCTCACAAAAATAAGAGACAAGTATTAGTTAGAGACTTATCAAGCCACTTTTAATGATGTGTCAAATTCATGGAAGCTTAAATCTCTTCCATATTTTTCCGTGAATGCTGTTGGGTTTTAAAATCTTTCTAATACAACCAGTACTGGAGAAAGTGGTTGAGCCCTGAATAGCTCTTCCTCCTGACATTTTAAATGGTGTTTTCAGCCTCTAGTAACATTTAACTACAGTCAAACTAAAATCTTTTCAGTGGGGGCTAAGAAGAGATGTTCTCTACCAACAGTTGCAGCTGAATTTACTATCTTTTGCAGTCTTTATCTGAGACACACAGTAACATTGACTTTCTCTTCTACTCTCACCTTTTGTCTTCGTTTCCAGTGAACACCTTTTGCTAGTGGCAGTGGGCAGTTCTGAACATTGTTCTTTTGGTAAATACCACAGGTTTTCTGAAAATGCAAATGTCAAGGCAAGGTTGAGCTCTTCAAATCTCAGAGTGGGTTGCTCTTTGGTATTTAATTGTAATACCAGACTTATCTTTTGTATTGGTCTGACACTGAACCCAAAGCACAGATCTCTGTGGAAAATTTCTCCAGAGTTAGTTCAGAGTTTTATTTTTTTAATCTTTCATACTTTTGTACTGCAACTTTTTGCAGAAACTCACTACATTTTAAGACTGTTAAGAAACAGAGTGGATCACAGAATTCCCTCTCACTAAGAGTTAAGAGTTTTTTGTCAGTAAGGCTGCTTTCACTCTGATGTATTGTGAGGCTCATGTGGCCTTTTCTTCTCCAGGTGATTACAGCAGGTGCTGAGAGGGTTGTGATGGCTGAGGCTCAGCATATGTACCAGCTGCCATCACCACAGGGCCATGAGAAGCTTCAGGTTATGCCATCATCTGTGTGATGATGTATCTCCTAGTGCTTTCCGCTTTTCCAGGGTCTGAACTTGTGTTTTCACAGGCATAGCTTTTGGTGTGTTCCCAGCGCAATCTCCTCAAGCTCTGCTGTCTCTGATATGGGAGTCAGTATAGGCTATCACCCTGGAGGAGTACATGGGATGGCTCAATACATACCACTGCCTGAAAGGCCTTGCAGAACTGCCAAACCGCCCTCATTTCCAGTGCATCTTCGCTGGAATTCAACATTATGTACTGATAAGCTGTTGAATTCAGACATTATGGATCCTTATTGAAATTCAGATTCTGTTTCAAGGAAGATGGATGATAATAGTAGAATGTTGTTTGAATTCTGTTTCACATACATAGAAGAGTGCATTACTGCTGAAATAAGTATTTCAACCAAGAAAGGAAGCTCCTGTGATTCCCAGAATTTTCAACAGCAAGCATGGGTGTTGAACTATGTATGAAACCACCCCATTGTCCACAGCTGCTAATGCATTATACTGATGGTGCCACTGGAGGAAGTATTCTAGGTGCTTGAGCAGCCATAATTTCTTCACAGTTTGCTGGCTTATCTTGTTGGAGCATTATTGACACTTGCTTGACCAGGATCCTTACCTTTGCCTTTCTTCTTCTGCATTAATTAATATGCTTATGTTTAATATAGCTGATTTAAGTACTGGTAAAACCTCTTGTGTCTGGAGTTTATTGTATGACTTTCAAACAAGGACGTGTGTAAAGCTGTAGAAAATCATTATGTTAATGGATACAATTACATGCATAAAGAATATGTCTGCATGTACCATAAGTATTAGGGTCATCTTAAGACCTGAGGTCCTAAATAGTAGACTTTTATATAGAGCTGTGTTGTCATCAAAAACTTTAATGCCATTTCTGGAAAAATAAGAAGATTCATGGAGTAACCTTAACTCAAAGTTAAATTCAAGTAGAGTTAGTATATAGTTTCTGTAAATATTTAGAAATTAAACTCCCTTTCATGGTATGTACTGTACATTTTAAGGGGTTTTATTGTACGTTTTTTCAATTTCATTCTTATTCTAGCAGTAATGAAAGGTATGTCTCAGAAGCATCTGAAGCCAAATTGCAGCTTTAAATTTCCACTTGTCATTGCCAGGTACTAACTCTATATCTTTTTATTGAGAACCCTTCCAAAAGGTGCAGCTGTGTGCTGGTTTCATCTTGCACTTTGTAGCTGTGCTGGCAACCCTTGAATGTAAGATATGCTCTCATCTCCCACACGTTGCCATTGCCTTAGAGCTGTTCAGTCCTGTCTGTAACAGAGAAGAAAGAGTTTGCAGATTGGAGAGAACCCTTGATTTGTGGTTCATCTCATTGATTCTCACTGTGGCAAGGTGAAAATAGAGCTAATGGAAAATCCAGCTTTTATCAAGTCTCATCAGAAGCTACGTTACTATCTGGAGACTCACTACTAGACCTAGAAAGAAGACAGTTTTAAGAACCATTATATTTTGGAGACCCTGAGATTGTGAAAAAAGAAAAAAAAAAAAAAAAAAAGAACAGGCATACTTGCTTGACTCCTTTAGAGTGGATTTGGTTCTTCAAACAATCACAAACCATCACAATGCCCTATAGCATTCTTCAAAGAAAAAGACTACTTTGAAATCAGGTACTAAATGCAGGTTGCATGTGAGGTTTTTTTCCAGTTTTCTTTTACTAAAACTGACCTATCTAAAAATTTTCCTTTCCCACTGCAAATCTTAACATGCATGCTCGATTTTCTCCTGGTATGCCTAATCTAGAATCAGGAATTCTTTAACCATAACTTGTATTGTGGCTCTTGGAGAAAAAAATATTTCTTTCCAGAAATTAGGTGTAGTTTTCTTCAGTTTATCTTCTGAGATTTCCTCTCAGCATTTTGAAACTGAAGTTCACTGTTCCCAAATTGGGCTGCTTTCTGTAATAAAGTGGCTTCTGTTCTTTGAGTAGTTAAGTTTTTTGGGTTCTTTTTCTGACTACATGTGTCTTGTAACGCCTTTTGCCTTTAAATTAATGTAATTTTCTATTTTATGCAAAAGTTGGGAAATTTGAAGCAGAAGTCAGTATGATGTTATGCATAAATTATTTTGAAGGTGACACAGTGAGTAGGAAATCCTGAAACAGGTGGGAGGTTTAAAAGATTTTTATTTGTACATGCTAATGAAGTGAATGTTTTTCTTCTACATTGCTGAATGTTGTAACTTCTTAGATGTTTCCTTCTGTAATGTCTGTGTTGCTGATAACTCCAGGTTTTGGACCTGCCATTGTGTGTCTCTCTGTTGTTTGTGTCTTTTTGCTGTAAAGATAAAAGAGAGATGAGTATCCTGAGTTTTCAATCAAATACACAAGTATTTTACAGACTGTGTATTTGTGGAATGGATTGTCATTCACATGAAGTCTCATCTCATATCTAAAGTTTCAGGAATGTCTTTGGCTATATAAGTTTCCAGTTTTGGAAATGAATAGGATAAATAGAGGAAAAGACGTCAGAAATCCCCTGAACTCCTAAAATGCATATTTTAGGCTAGCAGAGAAGTTTTGGAAACTTTTCATTTTAAGTAATGTGGCATTTCTTTGCGTAAATGGTTTGTAGATATATTACAGACTCTGTAAATATAAAGGAAAATTCATGGCTTCCAAAAGGCTTTCACTTGAAGTAAGAATGTTATTGATTGATGAATACTCTACAACAAAGATATTTCTAACAGATTATAATACAAACCTGGTTTTATACTAAAGTTCTGCTTAAAGGTGGGATGAAAAACATGGAACATCAAAAAGGCTGCAGGAAGAGGGCCCTTCTTCTCTGCTTAGGAAATTTAGGTGAAGTCTATGCCATCCTAATGACCCATGGAGACAAACTTTTCTGTATTGTCTTGTCTTCACTGTGTAAGGGGAATCTTTCCTTAATGACGTCTTTCCCTGATGTTGGGTTCTTCTCTTTGCTTTTCTTGGACTCCATCCTTCATGTAGAAAGTCTACATGGGTGGAAATTTGAATTATTTTTCTAAATGCACCTTGTTGATGTCTTGCCATCATTTCAAGGCACAGTTTGGTTAAGAAAGCACTGTGCTGCTCAGTAGCTTGGGCGGGCCATCCCTGAACTTCCAAACCTTCACTTGATAAGGTTCAACTTCATTTCAGTTTACACTGCTGACTGTGGCTGCATGCTGCCTCCATCAGGAATTAGGAGATGAGCTTCTTTGTTTAGTAGATGATGCAATTCTGTTGATGTTATGAAAGAAGGAGAAACTCAATGTAACTAGCTTCCTAAGGGACTAGAAAGTCACTTTCATAGGTAAAAACATGTAAACACTGTTCTTAAAACCTGTTCTTCCTCTGCTACCATGTAAGGTAGCATGAAAAGGTACATGTCTGTACCTTTTAAGCCCTTAGCATTCTCTTGAGTCTATTAGCATCTCACAATCTGAGTATTTTCATACCATACCTTTTGATATTACTCTAATCTTTCATTTATTACTTCAATAGATTTGTCCATAACATAAGATAGACGCATAGTTTGGGGTTGAAAAGAACTATTTGAATATTACAGATCTATTGTTCTGTATTTCTGTATGCCTCAGGAGAGGCTGCTTAGAGTGAAGCATTTTCCATTTGAGCCCATCTTGTATTGATGAAGCAGATATAAAAGAGATTTTCCAAATGGAATCTGTAACTGATTTGAAGATGGAAAGAGCTGGAACGTCCATTTGCTCACGGAGTAGGTTGTTCTGCATTAATACACCTATATAACATGCTTTCATTGAATTTAGCGTTTAATTAGAGTGTTATACTAAGTCAACTATCTGACAGAATTTTGGGGTTTGTTATGTCTACTCATTGGCCTCTTCTTCAGCTCACAAAGGTGCCACTAAGGAAAGAACCTATCGTCTAAAAAGCTGCACAGATGATTCTTAGTTACTGTGCTGTCTGCTGTCTCTTGTTGCATTATATAAGCCTAGTTTTAGGGTTTTTTCTGTATTTTGCCCAGACAGTGGCAGTGACACTTGCATGTAGGCATGTTACTTGTCCTTTCAGACTGCGGATCAGGTATTAGAATTCTTTGGATCTGTGGGAGTTGCTCTTATTTTCCTCAAGTCATTAAAAAGTATCAGCAGGCTAGAGATCTGCATAGTCCTGAATGGTTATCTTCTGGGCCTCCTAAGTTAAACTGTTACAAACAACAGTTATTTTTCTAATAACCTCAGTTATTAATATAATAATATTTTTCTAATATCCTCAGGTATGAATGGGTTAGAAAGTATTTTCATCATTATGGTACCATGATTTTCCTTCTTTTTGCCAGTATGCTTCACTTCCATTACTACTATTATCTTTAATTTCACTCTGCATCTCTCTACACTTTCAAACTTCTGTCCCTTCCTTGCTCTCTTATACTGTTTTTTAAAATTTGTCCTGGTGTTGACTGGGGTAGAAATAATTTTCTTCATAATAGCTATCATGGGGCTGCATTTCAGATTCATGCTAGAAACAGTGCAGGGACGTTTTAATTATTGCTGAGCAAGGTTTATGCAGTGTAAAGGCCTTTTCTGCTTCAGACCCCACCTCACAAGTGGGGAAGACAGGGGTTGCACAAGAAGCTGAGCAGGGACACAGCCAGGACAGCTGACCACAACTGACACAAAGACATTCCATACCACCGAGTGTTGTGCTCAGGCTGGGCGAAGAATAAGAAAGTGGGAGATGTACAAAGTGATGGTGTTTGCCCTCCCAGGTAACCATTATTCAGTGATGAAACCCTGCTCTCCTGGAGATGGCTGAACACCTGCATGCCCATGGGAAGCACTGAATTAATACCTTGATTTGCTTTGCTTTTGTGTGTGGCTTTTTCTTTCCCTATTAGACTATCTAAACCTCAATCAGCTAATTTTCTCACTTTTACCCTTCTTACTCTCACCCCAATCCCACCAGAGGAGAGTGCCTGAGCAGTTGTGTGGGACTTAGTTGCTGGCTGGGATTAAACCAGAGCAAAATTGTTTGCATTTTTATGCATTTATGTAATCCAAAATAGGATGAATTACCCACCAAAATTATCTGCTCTCTCCTTCTCAGTTGATCTTTTCTTTTTTTAATTTTTGTTTTCTATCTTAAAGTTTTTCCCTTAAAATCTCTCTGTTCATAATTTTCTGGGGATTTTTTCTCCTTCTACTTAATTATCATCATCATTTTGTTTCAGTCTTCTGAAAATAGGGGCAGAGGGTGTGCATATATGTATTTATACATACCCATATAGGCACCTTTGTGTATGCGTGTTCAACAATTGCTCTCTGTTTCTCCATAACTTTAATTGAGCAGAGATCACCATTGCTTAGGCAACTAGCAATTTTTACTCAGTGATTAATCTTTGTTTATCAGTCATAATCCATCAAACTATGCCAGATGTTTCTGGCAGTAGTTTAATATCTTTATGTAAACATTATTTCCAAGTGTTAAACAGGACCACTCTAAAACTTTTGAATTTACTCTTTTGGCAAAGATTGTGTATTTAGAGATAGATCTTTCTTTCCAGAACATACCTTTATAGAGCCAGAACATACCTTTATAGAGTATGTTCTCTCCATGATGAAACTAGATTGCATGAAAATTGACTTTGTATGAAACCTGTGTGCAGTTTTGTTTGAATCTGCAAAGTATCCCTTTCCAGTTATAGTGCTATTTATTCCTAACCAGTCTATGTAGAAAAGAAAATTTCTGCTTCAAGTAAGTAATACTGTTAATAGTATAATGCTTGAAAATTGAAATGCACAGAAGTTACTGTGCTTCTGTATGAGTGTGAAATACTTGTTTCTGCTGCTGTTTGAGGCCTTTGTAAGTCTGTTTTACCACGGGGATGAGGCACTCCCAGTGTTTAGCTCCTTAACTTGGTGCACAGTGTATGTAAATATCTCAGACCAAAAGATTTTTTCTTTCCTTACTTGCATTGTATTTCTGCACATCCATAGACTGCAAACTTCTATTATGTTTTCTTTTCCTAGGCAATATGGAGAGTGAATCTAGGACTGAGGTCCCTGAAAGAAAATGCTATAAAACATACAATTTTCATAATCTTTATTCTATTTTTTATTAAGTATGGATTTTTCTCATATAGCCTTGACAAGTGGCATGTTTGTTCTGTGATTAAAAATTAATCGGTTGCATTACATGCCATGATTTTCATAAAAGTAATTGCATTCATCTGCAGCTTGGCTAATTTTTCTTCTCTTTTTTTTTTACAGCTTTTTCACTTCCAGACCTTACAGAGCAGTTTGCACCTCCTGATATTGCTCCACCGATTCTTGTCAGGATAGTAGAGGCAATTGAAAAGAAAGGTAGGCTGAAGAATGATCTACCAAAGTTTTTTGCTGCTTATGTGAACCAAGACTGCAGAATTGGTTCCAGAGCTGGCATGTCCTCTTTCTAGAGCTGATAATGCATCATATAACTTAACACCCCAAATAATTTCCTTTAAAAATTGTTACACTGGTTTCTGATCATTAGAGGCTGTTTGGGCTGTAGGAGCAAAACCAAAGCTTACCTCAAATGACATTTAAAATTTAATAGAAGTGTTATTGGAAGGTAAGGGTGAAAGGTTTGGTATTGTATTGTTTTTTCTAACCATTAAGCACCTTTAGCTGGTTATGTAAATGCCAGCATAACATTGAGTCGGATACACAGATACACAAGGAAAAAAGTAGTATTTTTCCCCAAAGCAGGGGAAAAAGGAAAAGAATAAAATATGAAAAGGTTTCAAAAGCTGTTTGTTTTCTTCAGTAGCCAATTCTTTATTGTGCTCTATAGTGAGCCAATCAATGTTGCTTTTACAGTGTTTTTCCCTCACCTGCTTTCCTATGCTAATGTCTCTCCATCCTTTTGAGGCTTTCCTCTTTCTTTAACAATGTTGTACTTCTTTTGCTCTATTCTATCTTCCTGGCACCTCCTCTGATGTCGATTTCATAGTTCTGATGATGTAAGGAACATCTCAGTGAGTCCTGCTCATTTAGGGGCCTTAAGCTGGGGAACAAGAGCAAAAGTGGTATTCTGATGAGAATCAGGTTGCTGTCCCTGGGGACATAGATTCTAACACACTCCTCTGGTACTCTAAAAGAGGGTAAGCCTTTCCTGAAAGAGTAGGAACTTGCCGATATCAACATGAAGGACCAGTATTTAGCACCAGTTTGCATAAGGAACTGCTGCTTTCAGGAGACACCACTGATAGTGTTAAATGCTCAGTGCTCTGCATCCCTGCATATGGTCTCTTTCCTTGTGTCTTCTCTGTTTTCACTGATGTGGGAAAGTTGTAAACAGTATCTTTCATGTGAAAACACTTTATTTATATCTTTTCTAATAATGTAGGTAAATTATTAGACACATTATGTGAAATATACAGATATTTTCTCCAACATCAGTGTGAATGTGTTTCCTATTCCTGGCCTTCTTTAGTTGGCCAGCGGACAGTTGTACAGAATACGTGGGACTACTGGCTTCTCTGATCTTCCTTGGCCATCTTTTTCTGCAGACACAGCCGCTTGAGTCACAAAGATGTGTCTTACAGTCTTAAAAACAATCACATTCTGTAGTGTGGTAGGTGAAAGAATGTTGCTAATTTATACTGTAATAAGTACTTACTTATTGAAGGAAACAGAAATATATTGCATCAGGGCAACAGTGACCGAAATATTAATGTTATCCTGAATGTGTGCTATCAATTTTCTTTTGAAGGTCTGGAGTACTCAACTTTGTATGGAGCACAAGGCTCAAGCAGCATAGTGGAAATAAGACAGATTTTTGAATGTGGTAAGTACAGCTCTCTTCCTTAAAGCATTATAAAGATTTTGTGGTCAGACCAATCTCACTTACATGCGCTGGTTCTCAATAATATACTATTAAATAGGCATATATAAGTAAAAAAGTTTTCTAACTTTTACACTTGGTATTAAAAGTATTTTTCACTTTTACAAGTTGTCTTTTTTTCATGTCTCCACTGCACTTTTTTTTTTTATCTAAGAGTATTTATTTTAATCTCTTGTCATCTGGCTTGTTCAAAGACTTACAATCTGGCTGCACAGAGAAAAACAAGATGTTTGTTCAGAATCAAGGTAAAGATACATTGTTCCTGAAAGGCTGTAGGTTATTATTTTGTAAACAAATGGCCAATTGTTTACTTACAGTTGTGTGGTGCATTTTTTTGGTCCAGTAGGTGAGGTGTCAGTAGCAGCCCATTATCTACCTGCTACAGAGTAATACTGAAGTGAAAGAGATATCTGAGTTAATATTGTAGGCTGAGTTCTCAGACAGTAAAATGCAACTACACCACTAACACCACATACCTTTTCATACCATTTCCTGAAATATATTTCCTCTTCTTTTTTGATGTACTTGATTTCTTCAGGCCAGAATGTACTGGCATGGCAACACTGTTTCAATATGAGAGTAGGAGGAGAGTTTGACCACAACTTGGCAAGCTGGTGCAATGTCTGGTGGGAGCTTTCATCTGCCTAAGAGTGCAAAAATATAAAGGGTAGAAAATGAAAATGGTTACATGCCTTGTTGCCAAAGGGACAAAGGAAGAAAACTCACACAGTGATTTAGTCTTCTCATTTTTAATAATTACAACCATTAACCAAGTGAATAAGAGATGATACTCTGAGTTGTCTGTTTTCTCCAGAACAAAAGAGCATCCTGTCCTATGCTGATTGTGGTAGAAGTGAAGAAAGGTATGTGTACAAACAGGGAGAGAAGATAGGCATATGGTGCTAGCAGCCTCATGATAGCAGTCACATTTTTAGCATTGTATTTATGTTTTTCAGTCCTGATAAATCCATATTTTCTGTTGCACCAATATGATTGTATCTCTTAATTTGTCTGAATCCTTTCTTAAGTCTCTAAACTGAGCTTTTATGAAAAGTTTCTTTTCTGAAAGTTTTATCTGTCTCTTGAGATGAAAAATTAATGGTTTACATGTAGTCTTACCTAAAATGTAGTTATGTTTGAGTAACAGAAGCAGAACTCTTCCCTTTAGTAACAGTATCTCTTTCTGACTTCTCTTTAAGGTAGGATTAGGATCTTCCAGTACAGAGCTGGTGCAGTGAGTATCCAGGTGCAGGGATAGAGACAGATCTTATTTCCTCTGTCTGCTCTCTTTGAATTAACAGAATGCTAATTCGGAAGGCAAAGTCGGCTTTGGTCTCAAAGTTGTGCACTTGCATTAGTGTGCTGTTCTGCTAGTGGTTAAAATGCTCTCCATTTTTTAATTGGATAATTGTCGTTAGCACCAACACAATACTAGCTAGCTCCAAAATCAAAGCTGATTTACATCTTGTCAGCTCAGCAGATGGAAGAGTTAGGTCTGTTTATGATATTACACCCAGAGAGTTGCAGAGTAAGTATATTCCTACTCATGTATTCATTATAGTAATTTGGGACACACTTCAGAGAAATGGTCAACACTGAAGAAACATGATTTAACTTGGCTTATGAAATAATAAACAGTCAGTGAGCAGCAAAACTAATGAAAGCTATTTCTTTAAGAATTTGTGGATTCTCTGACATATAATTGATCTTCCAGAAATCATTCCCACGCTGCAAGTTTTATATCATCTGAGACATTCATTATGCCATTTCTCTTATGCAAATTCTTTGGTGTCTGATAAGACTTCAGCTCATACTGCAAGCTTTTTACTGGGGAAAACAAAGGAGATGGAGGAGCACTAAGTTTCTCCCTACCCCCTCTGGTCTGCCTTATTTCACAGTATTGATAGACACACCATTTATCTGAGTCATCTACCTCCCTGTTGCTTTTGTTTAAACTGGACAAATGGATTCAATAGTTATTTTACCAGGGACCTTGCTAGACAGAAAGTTGATCAGCGTTAATACTCTAAATTCTTGTACAAAATATAGATCTTTTTTGTATACACTTAGTACTTTACTGTGCCAGAGCTTCATCTTATAGGATGAATCCTAACCTTGTTTTCACTAATTAAGGATTTCTGTATTTTCCCATTTTTATTTTTGCTGCTGATATTCTTTGCTCCGACACTTACAAGTAGTCCTTTATGTGACACTCCCAAACGTTATCCCAAGTCATAACTATCCTGCAAGGGTATCAAGTTTTACAAGATAAATCCCAACAGCTGCATAAAACACCAAGCACACAGTTCTGCACATGTATATTTGTTTCAACTTACTTGCATAAATATTTGCAGACTTGGATCAAGATGTTAATCAAACTTTCAAGCATAATAGAAGTAGCTCCCTGTAGAGAAGCTGCATTTGACCAAACCTTTGATTAGTACTTACTTCTTACACAAAATATTTACACCTAAAACACAGACCTGTTAAAAATATTCTGATGTTCCATAACATTGCCAAGATGCAGCAAGTCACTACTGTTACTCTGAGCCAGCCCTGAGTTGTATGTGACAGAAGGCCACATGCAGTTATGGAAACCATTTGGTTCATCAGATGCCAAGGGACTGGATATGGTGTTGAACTCTGTGTGTTCTTTATCTCAAAAGTGTTTCTTGGTGTCCTACATTCTTATTAATTGTTCCCCATGAACCAGATGTACATTAGCAATTTTGGCTTATTATGAGCTTGTGTATTTTCCACTTCCTGAAGTCTAAAAGTCATGTTGCTTTTTCCCTTTAGATGCCTCTTCATTAGATTTAGAGACATTTGATGTTCACACTTTATCAGATGCTCTCAAGAGGTATATCCTGGACCTGCCAAATCCCATCATTCCAGCAGCTGTTTACAGTGACATGATTTCTGTAGCTCAAGGTATGATTATCGCATTATTTCAAATGTCAAACAAAAAGGATTTTATTAGAATTCTGAATATCTAGTGGTTCAGCTGTCACCCACAGAGCAGCAAAAATTCTACACAACCTGGCAGCATCTGAGGAGCCATAAATATACCTTTACCCCTTTCAATGAAAGATGTTTCAATTCAGATCTAGTTTACTTATCAGTTTACTTATTAGTTTACTTATCAGATCAGTTACTTATTGAGGTAAACATAATGTAAAATAACGTTAACACAGGGATAACGTTAAAATAAGGGATAACACAGTTCTCTTCATTTTAGTAACTAGAAATACTATAGAAGAACTGAGGGAAAAAATCAAGGACTTACCTGTATACAGAAAGCTAATTTTTAACTTTTTATCAGTGCTGACAAAGTAAATGCATTAGAGGTCATGTAGTGCTGTGTTACATTGGGGTTGCAGATTATGAAGTGAGAAATACATGCATGTGAGATTCGTCATCTACAGTGGTCATTTCAAACAAGTACAGCTTATAGGCTTTCAGCACATGGGCCAAGTATTCTGTTATGTATCTCAGGACAGGATATTGTTACTGGTAACCTTCAAAGTTAGAACAGCACCTGTGAGACTTATCTAGTGCATCTCAGAATTACCCAATCATGTGTGACGCTAAACACAAGACAGACTTCTACCAGTACACTCTGAACACATTGTGGTTTTTACCAAAATGCGTATCTGTTTCCATTTGACTTTTAAATACTTTTACTTTACTCTTCTCTGAATATTTCATTCTTTTAAAAGAAGAAAGAAATCTTTTGGCTCTAATGAGGGACAGAATTATTTTTTTCTGTAGAATTGGTGTTTCTAAAGCAGTCACATATAGTTTCATTTTACTCGAATGTTCCTTTGCGTGTTTCAAGAACCGTTTATCTGTTTGCTTGCAGAAGTGCAGAGCTCAGAGGAATATGCACAGTTGCTGAAGAAACTGATCAGATCTCCAAATATACCTCCCCAGTATTGGCTCACACTCCAGTATTTGCTCAAACATTTCCTCAGAGTTTGTCAAGCCTCCAGCAAAAATCTCTTGAATGCAAGGTCTCTGGCTGAAATTTTCAGCCCTCTGCTTTTCAAATTCCAGATAGCAAGGTATGTGGGTCATCTTTATCTTATTTTGTACTGTAAATACGAATTATTAATATACGAAATAAAATTAATTCAATGATTTTCTGACCTTATTTCTGATATAAGGGCATTGTAGTAAATTCTTTCAAATTTTGTAATAATTTGAAGTAAACTTTTGTATCTCTCCTAGTTCTTACTACCTAATTCTTATCTTGCAGCTCTGATAATACAGAACACCACATAAAAATCCTAGAGGTTTTAATCACAAGTGAATGGAATGAGAAACAGCCCGTACCAGGTAAAAAATATTTTTTATTTAAAAAGTTTTATGTTCTCTTAAATACCAAAATTCAACTTAAGGACAGTAGATGCTTGCATTTTTTCTGTTTAACTCAAACTTAATGCAAAACAAAAATGCACAATTACAGAGCTAAACAGAAGTTGTTTGTATGTTTTATAGTGGTGTGCAATGTTTGTTTTATAAGAAATAGTCTTTTTCATTAAAATCATTTTAGTGCCAGTAGTTTGTAGAGCCTTAGGACTTTTGTTCTTGTTCAGTAAACACCAAATAGGATTTTGGTTTATAAGTTTTTTTAAGACCTGTAAACCAATAGAATGCATATCATACAGTGGTGGAGGGCTAATTCAAGGTTTTATTGAACACTCATTTTACTCCCAGGCAAATTTTCTTAGATTTGCTATACTCTATGGAGACATTATTTACTTACATGTATTTTTTAATCCACATATGCAAAATATTTATTTATCAATATCACTAAATAATGTGAAAAATATTAAAAGCCCATCCAGGAATGTTAGATTCTACTTGTATTGCTTTTGTAAGTTAAGATCTAATTAAGACAACAAATAGTAAAGCACACCTCTAATTTATGCAAAATCCCTGGGTTTGAATCAAGTATTTGGTAGAAGCAAAACAGAGTTGCTGACTATGTGCAAAGGAAATTATTAATGCAGGGAACTTTAAGAATTGTTTAAAAGCAATTCATTTCACAGCTTATTAACAGAGAATATCCTAAAAAGGAAAGGATGAACAGAACATTGGACATCCTATACTTTTCCCACCTCTGTAGTCAAAGCACAAAATAAAGTTCTTGACAGTAGAATTTGTAGGGTTACTTAAGATCTGAAGAGCCAGAACACATCAGAAAAGTGCTTTATTTCCTGTATTTCAGATATGCACAATGTATAATCCTCTTCATCAGCTAGCGAAGATTAATTTAAAATGGCTAAAAAATTTATTCCTGATGCTCTGTTTGAAAGTTTTTTTCTAATCTTGCCAGCTCTGTTAGGAAACTTTCCCCAATATTTTGTGTACGTCTGTTATCAGCTTTCTATTTAGTTTTGTTCAATTTTGGTGAAGTAGTTATGCAGGGATTTCCAGAACCACTGTATATTTTAATTCCTAATACTTTGTAACAGCTAGGAGAGTCCAAATTTACAGTATTTGTCCTTTTTTACTAACAATCAGCAAATAGCTGCAGTTATTTATTTTCTGTTACATGTTACAAGCCTTAAAAGACAGAACAAATTCTTATAGTCTAATGCTAGTATCATTTTTTATAGTTACACATTTGCAAATGCTTTGGAGTATGTAAATATATATGTCTAAAAGCACTGATTGGGATCTTAGAAAGGTAGGGCCAACAGTTTCTTCAGTTTCAAAGCAAGAATTTTGTAAGTTGCATTTAAGAGATCACTTGGTTGTATATCTGCCCAGGTTGCTCCATGTGAGGAAAGTATAAAAGTGAAAGGTGTTGATGTTAGAACTACTAATGAGGACAAGGAATCTAGTAATTTTGAGAGTGTTATTAGGGTGCTTGAAGAAATGCCATTGTATCCATCAGATTTTTATGATTTGCCAGTACATTACAAATTATAATTGAAAATGTGATTGGTTTTAATATTACTTCAGCATTAATTAATATAGCATGATGCAATAGTTTACTTTGACAGTCCTACTAGGATTTTTCATGTGATCTGTTACAAAAATAGAACTCCTTCCTTGCGCATTTCAAAGTCCATCATGCCTAGCAGACATGTACTAATATGCTGGGAAAAAAAACCTCAGGTACAAATATTCTCAGTCTTTGTACTGTCTGGTTAGCTAGTCTCTACCTTCAGGCCTGTGAAGAGTTTGAATCAAAAGTTGAATCTTATTAGAATGTTCTGTAAGTTTGCAGGATTAGGCCATGAGTCCACTTTCACACCAATATCATTCAGTGACCTGAACATCTGAACTGGTCTGTTCTTATTTTTCTCATAGAACTGTAAAAAACACTCTTAAGATGTGTTTTTCAGAATTGTCATCTTTAAAATTACTGCTTTTAGTGGCTTGATTTTCCATACAGACTGTTTAGATAGACTGTAATAAATAGAAGATCCCAATAAAATACTCCTTGTCATGTAAGTATTTTGAGAATTACAATTTTAAATAGAATTATACAAGTGAAGAATTTGAGAAGTCTTAAGCAGAAAGAATTTTACTTACTGAAAATAATGTCATGACAAATATGTGTTACCAGGGAAGCCAGTGCTGCCAGGTTTCTTCTCTTTTTCACATGTTGGAGTGATAGCTTCCTTCCTTCTTAGTTCTTTTTGTTAAGATGAGAACATTCTGTCTAAAACAAGCTGTGCATGAAGTTCTAGTGGTATCTTACACAGTATATAAATACATTAAATGAAGTGTTAAGAGATAACTGATCTGAATAGCAAGTAGATCTTTGCACAGCTGTGGTTTTTTTCCCTTACCACATCACTTACTAATTATACTTCTTACCTGAAAACACTGGAAAGTAAGCAGCTGGACCTTACATCTTACTGTATTTTAAAATTGGTATCTTAAATTAGGCATTTTCAGTTGGATATCTTTTAGCATGAGTGATGCTTCTTGGATGTTATACCACAGAAAGAAGAGTTACTTCTAGACAATTACTTGACTTACCGCAGAACAGTTGGATTGTCTGTCATGGTGTTCATCAGCAACTATAAATTCTAGTTTGTAGATTAAAATACTGCTTAGTTCTACAGAAAAATCCTAAAGTAACAATACCTATTATTAGAATTGTAGGTTTTTATGTAGTAGATGAAGAAAAATTAATGTTGCAGGAGAGATAAGGCTGGAAAAAATTAAATCAGTTTTCTGGTTCTTGTCTCATTCTTCAAGTTTATCAGTAGGAGAGGCAAAAGATGGTGTTGGTGGGCAAGGTAGGTGATTTTTGCATCCCATCTGAACATCCCAGCTTGATGTACAGCTGCAGACTTTAAAGTAAAGAGTACAGTGAGAAACAAAGAACAAGTCTCTAAATGTGCTATCTGAAACAGTCCTATTAGAAGAAAATATCTTAATTGTAACAGATTTTAGCAAATAGTGCTGCTCAGGTATCACAGAATCTCACACATAATAAGACTTGTGAAGGTAAATAGTGAAAAATAGGCTATATTAGGTTATATTTATAGGTATAGAAGACTGGGGTAATTTTTCAGTTAATTGTAAAGGATCTTAAAGGCTCCTGTTTTTTCTGTCTGGAGGTGGCCTGCCCTGGATGCAGATCCCAAAGCTGCCCATAGCAGGTGCAGTAAGTGCTCAGAGCAACAGGGTCAGTTTAGCATTTGTAGCTGCAAAGGCAGGCCACACAGAGAAAGCTGTGAGGTAATTTTGGGTGGGGAGTTTAGGGAGATAGGGGTCCTTTCTGGAGTTGGGGTGTGTGAGAATAATGTCTGCCTTAGGAAGGCAAAGAGGAAGTGGGATGTGGCAAAAGAGCAAGGGGATGTGGGGAGCTCATGGCATTGCTGGTGAAGAGCAGAAGAGCTACAGCAGAAGAGCTACAGCTAAAGAAAGAGCTGCCTTGTATCAATGAATTAAATCCTCCAATAGCCTGTGCACTGACTAGACCTGAGCTCCTTTGTCTAGGCTGTCTAAACTGTCAATTTATCCATGTTTGCCAGGCTTGTATGTAACAATGTAAATAACAGCTCAGACTAAAATATTGCACCCTGAAAAAGTAGTTTTTGTTACTCAGAGCATCATAGGTAAGAATGACTGAGATTAGAAGGCTGCCTTATATATAACTACTCGCTTTTTGGGAATGAGGTGAAAGTCCTGGCAGCATCACCAAGGTGCAGACACTTTGCTTTTAGCTACAAAAGGTATTCACCAGAGTGGTGACATAACAGCTGCAGCAGGGCAATGTAAGGGCTGATCCAGTTCCTCCTGGAATTTGACTCAAAGGTACCCTGTATTGCTACAGGCATCAGCTTGAGACCACAGCCCTGTCGGTAGTGTCCTGGGGACATAAACAAATATGTAGGAATGCTACCCGTTGTCAGAACTTACCTGCATCATGTCAGAGTCTTGGCTGGCCTGCCAGCAGCGCCAAGCGTGGTTTGGAGCATGCAGAAGGCTACGAGTGCCAGGGACAGCGGATGCCCTGCCCTGTGCATCCGTGTCCTACCCAGCAGAGGGCTCCCCTTCTAAGCTAATAAAAGTCAGGCTTTTATCCCTGACCTAACGCAAACCACAGTGCCTGGCTAACCGCCGTACTTTGGGATGCTGTATCCTTGGTTTAAGTTTTGACACAAGCCAGTGCTTTATGTTTCTCAATACCTGATTGCAAGAATTTGATAAAAGTGAAACAATATGTATGGCATTATCAGCATTTTTTAGAGATTGTTACGTCCTTGTGCATATTTTTCACGTACATACATTTGCATGTATGTGCAAAATACATGGATGCGTGTCAAACCTGATCTGTTATTTTCCTGATTCAGACATAATTTTTTAGAAAAAAATGTGTTGTGTTAGTAGAAGAACTGTGTGAGCATGACTGCAGGGAATAGTAGGTTGCAAATTAAATGGGCACCACTCAAGGTTTTGAAATTTAGATAAAAAGACAAGGCAGGGCAATATTTGAAAATACATGCCAGTATCTTTTTTTAACAAGACAGTTGATACTCTCCTGCAGGATAACGAGGATAACACATTATCTCTGTGTCAGTATCTGTGATTTTTTAATTGATAAAAAAATTCAGTGACCCAAGATTGGAATTTCTTTTCTCCTTTGATTATATATCTCTGTATTGTGGCCCTACAAACCAAGAAATGTTCTCAACCTCTTCCATAATTTTAACAGTAAAGAAGTACATCAACTACAATCTGAAGCTGAATTAGTTCAGAAACACAGGTTTACATGTCCAAAGGTAGATAAAGGCCGTACCTTTATGGCTCTGCTACTTTAAATTATATTTAGAACTGACAATTGTTCAAGTAGACAAAGGCTAAAACTAGGGGAAGCAAGTTATAGGTTTTTATAGGTGAAGCTAATCAATCAAAGAGCAAAACATTATTAGTGGTGTTTCACAGCATAGAAAGATTTTGATATGTGGAGTATTAAGGAGGCAAAAACTTTTCAATACTATTTGACTGCCTTAAGGAGCAACAAGCACATCTCAAATAAATTCTCAGTGTTTTTATTAGAAATTCTCCCCAGCGTGAGGAAAATGCTAATCCCCTTTTCTTCTTCTCTTAATGTTTCTGCTTCTCCTTTTACTTTGAATTTATTTCCTTGTAGAAGTTTAGCTGGCAAAGAAGATAACCTCTGTAGGCAGGGGGAAGTAGGCTCTTCAGTTTGCTGCTCTGTTCCTTTAGCAAGTTCAATCTCCACCAAACACTAAGGCAAAGAAACTAGATTTAACCTAGGTTTCTCCCTCTCTGTACAGTTCCTTTTCCCACTTGCCTTCCCAAGAAATGAACAATACTGATATATTGGAAACCACCATGGATACAGACAGGTGTTTTTTCTAATATTTTTACTATACCAGAAATGGATAAAAAGTCTCACAGCTCAGACTAAGGGTCTTCAAGCAGCACCTGTACTTGTGATCCATCACGAGCATATAGAAGGTGATGCTGTGCTTGCAAGCAGGATATTTTGCTTGCACAGGGCTGCTTCTAGAGATGCAGGTCTTTTCAAGGAAAATTTTTATTCTAGGGTTTTTTTTACTGCAGTTAGCTTCTTCCTGTATTTGGCTGTTCATGGTGCTCATCTTCAATACAGCATGCAGCAGCCAGGGATAGGGACTATTTTAAGGCCTCTTACAATGGTCTTCTCATTTACTTAGTTAAAATGAGAAAGTTAGCCCCTCATTGGCCACTTGTTAGCTGATGACAACTTTTACTTGAATCTGGCTCCCATCCCCCAGCTGAAATCCCTGGCTCAGCAAATATTTGAACCTACCCAAGTTAATCATGAAACTGAGATCTTTATCTGGAGAGACGTGCAAGCTACTGGGGGTGGTGGTTTCTTTTTTTTTTTTTTTTTTCCACAGTACTGAAGTCAGGTTCACTTTTTAATGATGAACCAGACTAAGTGGATACCTTCTGCACAGCACAGAGGTTTAAGCAGTTGAGAGAGAAGGCTTGGATTTTCTCACTGCAAGTTACAACTCTTCTAAGGGGTTTTGTGGACTATTGGTTGGAAAGAAGAGCAATCTCTTTTTCTTCATTGCTTCAGAGAAGCTTCCTAGTAAATGGAGGTTTTAGGGTTTATTTTTAAGCAAGATTTTTATAAAAGGAAACCAGTATTGGATTGTATTTTCGACTGTTTTACAAGGGCGATCATTTGCAATGCATAATTTACAAAGTAAGTGATTTTGAATTTCTGTGTTTTTTCTCATCATCTTGTGGAAGTATTTATTGTACTGTAACTGATTACCAGGCATAGCTTCAAAAGTCTTAAGATGCATGAATTTAAGTCAAGTACTTCAGTACCTCTCCAGGTTATATATGAAATGGGTTATAGCCTATTTGCCTCCTCTGTCTTTTCTTGCCTGCAGGCTAGGCTAGTCTGAGCTGAGCACTAACCTGATTATACAAGTTTGTTCAGTCCTAAATTTGGCCACCAGTGAAACTCCAGGGAAGTAATTTTTCCTGAAAATCTTTATTCAATGGAATAAAAAAGTTACTGATCCCACATGAGACCTAAAACCAGCAATGCAGTTTTTGAAGGAAATCTTTGTAACTTAATTTAAATGATTACCTAAAGTTAATTGTTTGGGTAGCAGGTGGGCTAAATCCCCAAGTTCAGTGTTTAGACTTGTGTCTGGGGTGATTTTAAGTATCCTATTTCATTTTGGACATGGAAAGAATCTTTAGAGCATATCTACTTCAACAAGAAGGGGAAAGTCCACTTCAAAATGAAGCTTCTTAATGTTCAAAGCAAACTAGCATGCATCTTTTTTGTACATGTTAGTACTGCAGACATGCCCTTGTATGTTGATGCTTGTTTGAAAGGGGTAACCTACTCAGAGGCACAGACAGTGGAGGGGTGAGGGGGGAGGGCAGGGGCAAAATATTTGGAAATCATATAAATTGTGTTAATTTTTTTAATGAGTATTTGTGAGCTAGAGCATATTTCAGCTGTTCCAGAATTTCTATGGTGTAAGGCACAGATAGTTGCTACAGCTAGTCTTTGTTGTAATTGTTTTTGGTCTCTGGCTTTCTTCCCCCTATAGATTATGGCGAGTATAAAGCATTCATATTGCTTTACATAACATTCTGCTCTGAAGTTAATAGCCTATTCTGTCCATGTTTCTTCTAAGAGGTCAGAGAGAGTTACAGTCAGTGATGGGGGCAGTTAAGACAGAATATTTCTAAGTGGTTGGAGGATGCTGCTGACATAAAGTCAAGGAGTGAAGGAGACGCTGACAGGAGACTCTTGCTTTTAAAAACTATTAACTTGATAAATATATCAATGAGAATAGGGTAGAGAAACTGTGTGAAAAGGCAGACTAAATCTTATTGTATCCCCACAGCCTTTTTTATGTTCAGCAAAACCATTTTTGAAGATCTTGCTCAGTTATGACTTTCTTCCATTGTTCGAGTGAATCAGCTGAATATAAGATTACAATATTTGGGGGTTAGATTTCAAAATTAATTAATCTAGATTGATTTGAATTGTATTTTATTACATAATGGTATTACCTCTCTGCAGTAAGAACATTTTCTATAGTAATATAAACTCTATCAGACCTATGGGCCCATAAAAATAGTAGAAATACACAGAGTTTAAAAACATAATCTGTATTTCGTTATATTGATATATACATCTCTGTGTGTGCTTGGGTAAAATGAGTGAGAAATGGATATACAAACACAGTCATGCTCTTCTCTAATACACCTCTAATATGTGCAGTAGTTCTAGAATCCTTTTAAATCCTTTTGAATGGCAAACTTCAGGCATTCGAGCAGGAGAATGCACCTGAGATGTGACCAACCTGCTTCTGAAGGGAGCTGCCCTCTGTGTGAGTGTGTGTTGTGTGCGCCTGTGTGTAAGAGCTACGTGCTGCAGCATATCAGCCTTTTGTCATCCTGCCAGGATTGGACTGTACCACGCTGCAAAGTCAGGAAAATGAGCCAGGAACACAGGCAAGGAGAGCCTACTTGCTCCTTTTGTGTGTAATACCAGCTTTATATTGCAATTCTGCTAAATGTAGATTCTTCCCAAAAGTGAAATTGTTTTAAGATTAATGTAGAACAAAATGAGGAAGCAGGAGTGGTTTGGTGACATTATTTTGACATGATTGGCTGAGGATTATGATGTAATAGGTTACAGTGCAGCCCCTTATAGGTTTTAAAATGAATTCCAAGACACCATTACAAAGACAGCCTGACTCTTTTCTTGTATCTGAGCTTACTCAGTGAAACTCATACAAATGTACAATACTGTTTGGAATATGGAAGAACTGGATATAGAATATCCTAAGACAGATATAAATTGTGGCACAGACTTGATGTTTTACATAGAAATGGATCCACCAGGTAAAATTGCAGTCTTATTATAGAAGACTTAATTAATTTTAGTCTTTACAATAACTGCTGAAAAATTCTTACTGGATATGTAGGATTTCTTTACTTTGTTATTGATACAAATAGTTTTCATTTTTTCATAAATTAGAATAAAATTGTGGATTAGTGCATGGTTGTAGTAATTAGAATCTTAACATATTAAAATACCTGACTGCTTACTTAATTGATTTTTTACTGAATTGACCTGTTTCTGTTTTGATTTTATTATATCAGATGTAGTTTTAGTCCTGCTATTTTATCATGTAAAAATTGTATTTCTTTTATTACTATTTTTGCTCTCTCTGTTCCACACTGTGCTTAAAAGGAGATGCTGTAGTAACACTCATATTTCCTGAAACAGTATCATTTGGCTTGGATTGTTTAAGGAAAAAACATTTTTACAATCTAGCAATACTAACTGAATGCCTGTTGTAGCATCATTTTTTCATATCATATGAAAGTATTACTCTATCCTGATATTCCTTGCAACTTTAAAAACATTGTCTTTTGAGCCTGGTCATATTATATAGGACAGGAATGATGTACTTACTGAGGAACTGAAAGAGTTGAGTTGATTTTTAATCCTGATACCAGTGTAGTCCTTCATTACTAAGTCAGAGCTGCAGTATCTTCTCTGGCACCCACTGGTATACATATGCAGCTTTGACATTGAAAAAAGGGGGGGGTGGGGGGTGATGGTGGTGTTGGTGTTGCTTTTTAATCAGTCCTGGCATTTGGAACACAATTTATTCTGTAGAATACTAAGATTAACACAAGGGATATTTGGGTCACAGACGGGTTTCTTAAACTATTGGGTTTGGTTTTTTGATTTTTTTGCAAATCATTGCACAGAATGCTGAGGATCACTAAACCTCGATTCTTGTTCAAATATACTGTTTTGCTATGGGTTTGCATCTTTTATTACTCAGCTTCTAGGTAAGAAACAACAAAATTCCTCTAAGATCATTACATAGGAGGATAGAAAAAAAAAAGTGGCATGTTTTATTACTTGTTTTCACCCAAAGATGGTGAAATAAGGTAAAAGCAAACTTCAGATTTTTTTTTTTCTCAAATGCATTCTTCAGAGGGGCAGGAGTTGAGTATGGTGTTGTATTTTCTTTAAAAATATAATATTGCAAGATGACATCATTTTTTGAAACAGTACAACTTTACTTTGAATTATTTTGTTTTCAAATTTCTTGATTCCTGTGGCATCTTTAAAAACTTAATTATGGACAACTCTATATGGTAACCAGTTCTTTTTTTTAATGCACTCATAGAATCATTAAATTTACTTAATAATGTATAATTTCAAGGAATATATGGTCATGTTTTCAGTGTGTTACAACTTTTCTTGCCCCTTTTCATTTGCAGCACTGCCTCCTAAGCCACCGAAACCTAATAGCGTAACTAACAATAGCATGAATAACAACATGTCATTACAAGACGCTGAATGGTACTGGGGGGATATCTCAAGGTAAATCACCTCAAGACATGTATTTCTTATGTTTGGCTTTGTGCTATTCTTGCTGTGCTGTTCTGTGTACATGTATAATGCTCCGAGTGTAGAAAATTCACAGTTGTAAGAGCAATTTTATGATAGTTTCCATCACAAACATATTACAGTTGGTTTTACTCCAAATATGAATAAAAAGTTACTGGCAGTCACTTAGAATGTAGTATGCAAAATGATTGTTCTATTACTTTAAGACTTACATGAAATGCTAGCATGAAAAGACAGCACTAAGAAAGAATTTTGTTCTTGTCTTTCATTCAGAACCTCAGCTGTAGGCACCACAACCAGCGAGTCAGACTAACAAGTGCTATATATTAGCAACATTTTTATCTGTACTATATATAGGTATATTAGCCCCACACTGGCTGCTCCAATTGCATAGGCTTGTATGAACAAGCAGAAAGAGCTTTGCATGAATAATAATTTTGTCCAGTGGTGAGAGCACTGAGTATGCCATTTTTTTATCCCACTTGTTCTCCAATTTTAAATAAGGTACTATATAGCTGTATTAATATGGAGACATAACTTCTAAAGCACACTTACTTCAAAACGTTTGAATTTGAATTTGCATTTCATTGTGGAGCATTGTGGAAGAATAAATGTGTGAGAACTAGTTGAAATGATTGGTTACTTTTGCTTTCATTTTAGAGAAGAAGTAAATGAGAAGCTTCGAGACACAGCTGATGGTACCTTTTTGGTACGAGATGCTTCAACCAAAATGCATGGGGACTACACACTGACACTGAGGTAAGCCTAGTTACACTGGATCTGTAATACTTGATACTAAAGTGCAATAACTGCACTTAATGCAGAGTATTCTTCAGGAAATAGTACTTGAACCATGCCTAACTTTTCAATATACTTTATTTGCAGGAAAGGAGGAAATAACAAATTAATCAAAATTTTTCACCGAGATGGAAAATATGGCTTTTCTGACCCACTAACGTTCAACTCCGTAGTTGAGCTAATAAACCACTACCGGAATGAATCTCTAGCCCAGTACAATCCTAAACTGGATGTAAAATTACTCTATCCAGTATCTAAGTACCAGCAGGTAATTTAGCTAATTTTCTTTGTGTTTCACTTAAGTATAGAGAAATTATTGCAGAACTTGCAGAACATGAAGAACTTCACCTCTGTAAACGTTTGAAAAAATCAAATGGGTTTGTACACACTTGTTATTTTGTGTTTAAAACCAACTCAATGCTTTGCAGGTAAATATTTAAAACTTTAAATACTACAAATACACTGTTAGGGAATAAACTTCTTAATTATTATCCCACTCAATGTGAAATATGTTATTTTCAGTATAAAGCTAAATACTTCCAATGCAAAATATCTTTTTGTCATTAATTTCTCATTTTTATATTATGCATTTATGTATTATGTATCTCCATATTGGTGAAAGAGGAATAACATTTCAGTGTAATTATCTAAGCATTTTTAAGCAGTTTTATCCAGAAAACCAGTGTGATATAATTGTCTTCTTACCGAGTATATTTATTTCTGCTTATCATTTCAGGATCAAGTTGTAAAAGAGGATAGCATTGAAGCAGTAGGAAAGAAATTACATGAATATAATACCCAGTTCCAAGAAAAAAGCAGAGAATATGACAGGCTCTATGAAGACTACACAAGAACATCTCAGGTGAGCTAGATTTGAACCAAAGGAGGAATAGAAGACTTTGTAGATTTTGAAGAATATTTTTGTGAATTTATACTGTCATCTTCCTGCTCCTCTCTTCCGCCACCACTGCATTGCCCTGATGTGCTTGCTCAGAATAGTGCAATTGCTTACTCATGTTTGAGCAGCCACCACCTGTAAACTAAATCACCCTCTGCCAAGTCTGTCAGCTCCATCCAAAGCAAGTGCATAACTGTCTTGGTTTACCACAACTTCTGCATACTGACCTCATCAAGCTGAGCTACGGTTTTCAAGGCACATTTGCAGAGAAGCATTGCGTTTTATTATGGGTTTTTGAAGGGTCTGGTTTATCTATGCAGGATAAAGAGATGATGACTCTAGACAAAATGCAGGAATGAAAAGCTGCCTCTTTCAGTTTAATCAATTATTAGCCATACCTAGTTATTAGTCATGATAACTGAATTAGCCACTGAATTAGTCCAGTTTTACAGACTCAGAATCAAGGCTGCTTCTTAAAGTGTGCAGGAAGTACACCTAAAAACAATTGAAGAAAATTGGAGAATTGCTACCAACTTGAACTAATGACTTAAGACTTGGCTACCAACTAGGTATGTAGGGGTAGGAGGGCAAACTCCCGAGACCTGACAAGGCCACCTTTATTTCAGAAAGCCAGATGTACCTCTAAGGACTTAAGTTCAAACAAAGCTCAAAATGCACTGACATAAGATTCTAAGCATCAATTTATTTATACAAAGCAAAGATTGTAACTGATTATTTTTAGCATTCTTTTCTATTTCTTGATAAACTCATCATGGAAATCTTATCATGATAGCCTTTTGCACAGGCCTGTTGTCTTTATACCATATGGCTCAGCAGACAAGAATATATTTTGATAAAGGGATATTGAAAGGATATTTTTCCACAATGTACTGAAGTGTTTCTGTGATACAAGCCAATAAATCTTCCCCTTTATCTGATAACAACTGTAATAACAATTATTTTATTTTCAGGAAATTCAAATGAAAAGAACAGCCATTGAGGCATTTAATGAAACAATAAAAATATTTGAAGAGCAGTGCCAAACCCAAGAAAGATACAGTAAGGAATATATTGAAAAATTTAAACGGGAAGGAAATGAAAAAGAAATACAAAGGTCAGTATTTGATTTTGCATATCAAATTGTATGATTTTGGGGAAAAAAAAACAATGCCAAGCATGGGTCTACCTAAAACTGAAGCAGGGAGACAAGTTTGAAATTGTTCAGTTGTAAGCAAAGAAGCCTCAAATAGGGTAGATGTGAACTGGCAAAATGTACATCTAGAGAAATAATCTGTTCTTTTAGCTGTCTAAATAGCAGACTATAAAGTTGTGAATAAGGAAGCAAAGTGTAACCTACCATATTATTCTATCTAGAATCATGCACAACTATGAAAAACTGAAGTCACGGATAAGTGAAATTGTGGACAGCAGGCGTAGATTAGAAGAAGACTTAAAAAAGCAAGCAGCTGAATATAGAGAGATAGACAAGCGTATGAACAGCATTAAGCCAGACCTCATACAGCTGAGGAAGACAAGAGATCAGTACTTGATGTGAGTATCATGAATTAACAAATTTTAAGTTGTTTGTTTTTTTAACGCTATCCAACTTTTGTGACTAAAAATTAATTTCATTTCCAATTATTGTCCAGGTGGCTGACTCAAAAAGGCGTTCGGCAAAAGAAGCTAAATGAGTGGCTTGGAAATGAAAACGCAGAGGAGTAAGTATTGAAACATTTAGATATTTCTGGTGCTTCAAATCACCTAAATACAAAAGTGAGATAAAGCATATTTAGGACTTGGACCACACAGAGGAAATCTCAAGCCTAGGTCTTCAGCAACAATGCACATGTTAAGCTATGACAACCTACATAATGCAAGTATTAGAAAGGATACTATATTACCCTCTTCTCTCCTCCTTTTTTTCAGGCAAGTGAATAATCAAACTACTATAGCAAAGCACTGAAATGTAACCTGTGTCTCTTTTTTCTACCAGCAAAATTCATTTCATGAGGTGTTAGTATCTTAGAGAGATGTCACATAGATTGAAAAGACGTTGTTCAGAAGGTCTCTTAGGCATGAGCAGGTTTTTACCAAATCTCAACTGTGGGTACCATGATGTCATCCAGTATAGGCGTACCTATATCATTGTGTCACACTGCTGTTGGAGATGATAAATTTTTATGTGCTTAGAAATATCCTCTGGTTTTGTGGTCTGTTTTATTTTTCTGGAAAATGGCAGGGTAGTATTCTGGCATTTCAGAGTTAAGTTTACTGTAGGTTCTGACAGAGGCTAGGCTGATGAATACATTTCATTTCATTCCTGGGAAAAAGGACAAAAAGTGCTTGAGCTGTTGTTGTGGTTTAGTCCTGATTGGACAATTAAGCCTGCTTTGCTCTTAATTAAGACATTTCAAATTAGCAAATCAAAACTATGACACAAAATTAGTGTTTCCACCCAGTTTCAAACTGGAACCATGACAACTTTGGTGCATTGGCCAGGAAATCGAACTGACCCCTCAACAGTTGTGTAAACATAGACCAAATTTAAAAAAAAAGCAAGATACAATGTAATATCTGAAAAAATAATAAATAGAAAAATCAAAGTTGTCTCAGTAGTATTTGTATCAACGTTTTCTGCCTGTGTATTTTCTTGTGCATCCCTTTTATGCTGCCTGGTTGAATATACAATGAAAGCAGCAGACTAACAGTGACTCTAGTGCATGCTGCGTCACATTCTGGCCTTGTCCACATCTATTTTAATTTGCCTTGGTTTATTGAGTCTCCTACTGTTATCCTGGAAATTGTGCTTATCACTGTGGTAGAAGCAGGAGATAAAAATTACATACACATTTTAAAGCCATGTTGTTTTCTCAGTCTTAGCACAACTCAAAGATGAGATGTTGTAAACCTGTTCCACCAGAGCTCCTATCACTTTAACAGTAGACAAAGCACGCTCTGTGGGTTTAGTGTAGCATCAAAATAGTAAGTGAAACTCTTTAAAGAAAATCTTCATTTTCTCTCACTCTGATACTCCTTGCTGGCAAATCGGGTAACTGCTGAAAAATTAAACTTTTAGAATATGACTTTTCTTCTGAAGTTGTACTGCAGAAAAAAGAACCCCAATATAATAAACAGATGAAAATCAAGAATTGCTTTCTCTAGATGCTGTTCTAAAACAGGGCCACTACTGAATGCACGTGAATATGCAAGTCAAAAGAGTGATGGGATAAGGAACCTGGAGATAGTATTATCTGAAACAAAAGAACTCTTTCTCTTCATGAAAAATAGGATTTTATATGCAATTGCTGATTTCCATAGACTACTTTGAGAATCTTCAGAAAGACAGAACCATGGATGAGTGAGAAGTCATTTTTTCTTAGACCAAGGAAAACTAATTAAAACCTGTTCCAGATAGAACAAATGTGTTAGCCTAACATAAACTTGTTGCAACCTGAGCAGGACAGGCAGGGCCATCCAGTGCAGACTGTTGTGGGATTTGGGAGCTCTGAAACTGCAGAATTCGAAAGATATCCACACAACTGAACCAGATGCTTCTTTTTCATGGTGGGCTTCAGCTCAGAGGGTTCTCTGTAACTCTGAATCAGCTTTATAGTTGGTGGCTGATTTAGTAGAGGAACATGTATTGCATGCTATTTTCATAATCTGCTTATAAGGAGGGAGAGAGAGAGAGAGAGGGAGAAAGCACTCTACTGCTGCACCTTTTCACAAAGCCATTCCCCTATAAATAATTAATCTCTCTCCCTGTGCAACTGCTCAGAGGTTCTCCAAGCAGCAGCTGTAGTTGATACATTGCATGATTTTTCACTGCTGACCAAGTGTTCTGGTCTTAGGAAATGAAGCTGACTCAGAGGGTACTGATTTTGTTTGGCTTGCTACTTACTAAAACAGTGAGCAATAGCAGAAGTACTGAAGTGCACACAGCATATTCTGAAAAATAACACATCATTTATCTTTTATTTAATTTATTTAATCTTTTTATATTCTTCCTAAAATTTATGTGAGTGTTATTCAAAGAAAAAAGAAACCGAGCTTATATTTTACTTTTATCCAGTGGTTTAAATGGTGCAGTATTACTTGGTTTAAATCCCTAATTTTACCAAGGAGGCATCCTGCTCACCACTGTAATATGGAATAAAGACTACTTAATTAGCAGCTTTTGTTCTGTATTTCACAGACACACTTTTCTTTTTGACAGCCAATACTCTATGGTAGAAGATGATGAGGACTTGCCCCATCATGATGAGAGAACGTGGAATGTGGGAAATATCAATAGAAGCCAAGCTGAAAATCTGCTGCGGGGAAAACGAGATGGAACATTCCTTGTTCGAGAGAGCAGCAAACAAGGCTGCTATGCCTGCTCTGTTGTGTATGTACCCTAACTTCTGAATGATATAACCAACAGGCAAGGGGCTACCTTCAGCTGGAGGCACATAAATGCTTGCATATGCACAATTCCTCTGGGACCTTTAGGCTTAGAAGCAGGTCAAGGAGTCCTGAGGCAATTCTTATTGCTGCTCCATGTCCTACGCAGCTCCAACATGTGCCACTCCCACAGAGGAGATTCACTCAGAAGAGAAACCAAAAAGTGTGCACTCCTTTCTGTCCAGCTGCTTAAGTCCTGCCTATCTCCTGCCTCCCTTAGCTAGGATGACATTCATGAATTTGGACTGAAATAGGTTTTTACCATTATCCCAGCACAGAACAGAGGAATTCTATGTACTAAGTAGTATCTTAAGGTGTATTACTAATACCTTATTTTCTATCTTAATTTTACTATACTCACAAACTAAAAACTGGTTGGTTTTGTTTGGTTTTTTTTTAGGGTGGATGGCGAAGTAAAGCACTGTGTGATAAACAAAACACCTACTGGGTATGGATTTGCAGAGCCATATAACTTGTACAACTCGCTTAAAGAACTGGTGCTACATTACCAACACACGTCACTTGTGCAGCACAATGACTCTCTCAATGTCACACTAGCCTACCCAGTTTATGCACAGCAGAGGCGATGAAGACCTTAATATTCTGGGTTGTTTGTTGGTTTTTTTTTTTTGAAGAAATGGATTGGAAACATTGAGGCCTCTGGAGAGAAAAGGCTCCTTTCAGCTTTACTCAAGAATTTGCAGAATCAAGGCTATCTGTCTTCAGATGGGACTAGAGATTTCCTTCACAACTGCAGTGGGAGAGATCACAGTGTTAATGCTGAAGTGCTTTTTTTTTTTGTTTGTTTGTTTGGGGTTTTTTTGTAATTATAAAAGAAAAACACAAGAGTAAAATCCAAACCTGATCTCCCTGCAGGGACATAGAGGCCTTCAAGCATGGTGCTTGTTTATGACCACTTCTGAAGCTTTACCAGCTAGAACATTGGATTATCCAGACACAAGGTATAAGAGTTCTGTGTCATTCAGTTTTTGGAATTATGTGGTCACAATCTGACTTGGAATGGTGTTGCTGCACTCAGTGGATCCAGACATACAGCATTGTGGTTCTATTTTGGTTTCTGGTGAATGATATGTAGCAGAGTGGCACTTTCATGTCCAAGGGATACTTTAAAAGGACTTAAGTTACAGTATGTTGCTCAGAGTAATTGTAATAGCAAAGTGCCAGGAAGTGTTTTGTTTAGCTGATTAAAAATCCTGCTTTAATAATATATTTAAAACTGAAGAAACCAGGATTTTCAATGGCATACAGTGTATAATAATGTACATAGTACTGGATGACTAACTGTCATTGATGGAAACTGTCAATACCAAACTGCTTTGTTCTTTCTTTTTCTGTTCGCTGAAAACTGAGTTTTTAGACTATGCTATGCAATACTGAATTTTCTTTAGGCTGTAGTCTTCTCTCAAGCATATCTACAGATTAAGCTTGTTTTTCTTGGGTTTTCGTCTTCTTTTTATTTTATTTCTTTTGCTTAAGGATTTTTTCCTGGTGATTGTGTTTTGTTAATAATTTTCTTGTTTGGTTTGGGGGTTTTTTGTTTGTTTTTTGTTTTGTTTTGTTTTAATGTACAGAGAGCCAGCAAGAGTTGGCTTAAAAATTAAAACTATGAAATATTTTACAATTTTTGTTGTATAGAATATTGAGCTACTAGCTCAAAGTTTTAAAAGTTCATAAATTTTTTGAGTAAATATTTTGTTGGGCAGTGCCTGATAAGCTTCAAAGCTGCTTAATTCAATAAACAATATATATGAACATTACAAAATATCACTGAGTCCAACAATACTGTTTCAGAGATAACTTTAGAATATGGTACCATGCTACATTTGCTTCTTGAAGCATTTTGAACTTCTATCATGATTGTCTTTGTATATGGAAGACAAGAAAAATTATGTATCCTTCTTTGATAGTGACTGCAGAAAACAATGGGGATATTTTGCTACTGCAGTGTAGAGTGTAGATAGTTTGGATCTCAGAATGAATCCACCTTCACAATAAATAAATAAAATCTTGACCTCCTGTGACAGAATTTTTGTCAGCCTGTAAAGGTATTTTCATTTCACATGAAGGAAGTTTCTCTAATCTGTTGCCTAGGGTTTTTTTTTTTTTAATTAGTATTGTGGAAAAAAAAAGTTTCCACCTCTACTGAGAATATTTGGATACAATATAGAACTGATTATGACTGGAAAATTGTTTTTTTGAAAATGATTAGGCTATGATATGTATATTCAAAAGTCTGTAGGCTGAGGCAGTATCAAAGTGAACACTTCTATAATTTCAGGGCATCAGAGACTTACAAAATCATGGTTCAGTTAAAAGAAACAAATACAAAAATCTTACTAAAACAGTTACCCATAATCCTGGGATAGTTAACTGTCAATGGTTTGCAAAGGATATTTACTGTCCCAACCACTGAGAAAATTCACATGTTGCAAATCAATGAAGTAATGAAATTCAGAGAAATCTTGGAAAAGATTTGACTAAGTGAACATATGAAAATATGCTTCCCCAAAGATGCAAAAGATAAGATCCATTACTATTAAGGAGAGTTGCACACACAATCAAAAGAATGAGACCCATGGAGTTCTCTCATAATAGCTCTGGTTAGAGATCCTTGTGTTTTATTTCAAAGTACGCAATGCTTTATAAACTATTGGAAATAATAAGAAGAAATTCACCAGTCTCCAATAATCTTTATATTATCTTTTCATTTTTACATTGTTACTTCTTTTCTGAAGCCTGTAAGGCTTTTGATTTTGACATTGTGGTCTTTTTTTTTTTCTTTTTTGTCCTTTTTTTCTTTTTTTTTTTGTGGGTTGTCTTTGCTTTCCTATACATGTATTTTCTTACTAGAATTTATATCAAGAAACAAGATTCAACAAATACTGTTTCATGATAGTCATCACTTAGAAATTTATTCTGAATATTTTTCCTGAATAGAAGTTTAGTCTTATTGCCTTCTCTTCCTCATTCCACACTTTTTTCAGGCCTGTAGGACCATGTGAATCTGTTATACTAATAACTGGTTTATACTGCAAAAAACACCAACAATTACTGTAGTGTGCCAGTTATACTACTGGGCTTGAAGTCACAGATCAGTTCAATATACAGCAGTTTAACACTTGTAGCAAACCAAAATATTCTTTGGACATATATTCATTTCTAAATGTTAAATATTTTAAGAGTAAAATTGTATTTTTTTTTCTCTGTAGGCAAAATATATATATAATCTGAATTGGTGTTTCATGTAGCATTTGTCAAGGAATTTTATCATAGTTAAAGCATTTGGATCTAATTTTCCTCATATTAAGAAAACCCCTGCTAAGTCAGTGGGCCATATCCTTAGCATGCCCAGCCCAGTATGGAATATAATTTGTTCCTGTGTGCTGTGCAACTTCTCTTTGTGTGTGGCTGTAGCAGAAAAAAAATGTGTGTGTGCATATTTGACACTTGCTTTTCTTGCACAAGCAACAGTGAAATAAGCACTATGTTGTAAGAATGAGTGCTTAGGGCTTCTTACGGGGATGTTCTGCCTACACAGGGTCTGTGCAATTTGCAGGGATCATTTACGCCCTCAAATTGGCATGAGTGGGTTTTCTTTGGTACTTACATATTGTGTGGCCTCTGCATTTCTCTCCCTCCTTAATGCACAGAGCTAAGTCCTGCCAAAGGCCCTATTCACTGCAGAGTTGTTTGTCTTTAATGTACCATATTGTTCACTCCAGTTTTGATTTGATCTCAGACTACTATATACAGAAAAAAAAAAAAGCATGGGGATATAACTGAAGAAACACAGTGTTTTTCTGTATTTCTATTGATGCATAGTTTTTTTTTTCATCTAATATAATTCATGGATGGGCTTTATTCTGTTACCTTTTTATCTTTGTTTGGGGTTTTTTTTGTTTGGTTGGTTTCTTTGGGGGGGAACTTTTCATTTTATTTTAAATCCCTGAGTTGTGCTGCACTGCAGCATCTCTTTCACAAGGCCTTTGAAAGGCATGAGACATAGCGAAGAGAACCAAAACTCTCAAGCAAAATTAAGAGTTTCTGATTTACTTCAGTTGAAATATGAGTTTGCAAGTTGGGGATCTGTATCTGTGCATACTCGATCATTTTGCTGAATTTAGTAAGTGATATCATTAACTTTGTTTAAAGACACACACATGCACACTAGACCTTTGTGGGTGCAGCATGTTTCCAGATACAGTTAGAAAACTGAGTTTCTGTGTTGTTGGATAGTTTCTTTAAAAAAAAAAAAAAAGTTTACAAAAAAAGCTTGTCTGTATGGTTCTGTTATCTTGTCAAGCAATCTGTAAAACCAAATCTTCAGATTTTCTATTTGGTGTCAACTGTTCTGTAGTGAAAAATGGCTTTGTCTTGTAATTGGCAATGAAATAATAATGCTTGGGAAAACATTCAGATGCTTCTAATGGGGAAAACTGCCGATTTTCACACAGTGCTTTTGCTATGCATGGTATTAAGTTGGGAAAGTGAATCCTGATACTGTTTTTTTCAGGGTCACTTTAGAAATGGGCAGCTCAAAGCATAATGCCTCCCATGGGACAAGGTTACAAAGTGCAACATTTTATGTAGAATCATGTTCTGTTTACTGCAGTTGAGACTAAACTGTAGGAGTTGGTAAGGTTACATTGCACTTGTCCTGATGAGATTGCATTAGCTGCCCAAGATGCTGCTATTTTTTTTTTCTTTTAATTCTTGTTTTTTGAAAATAAAGCTCTGTTCTGTTACATGTTGTTAAAACATTAAGATTACTTTGTTTTAAAATTGTCATTGAGGAGGTGGAGGGTAAAGCAGATTGTAAATTGCCTTTACAAGGCAACAGTGAAAACATGCCTCCTTAAAATTTTGTTCAAGCTGTAGAGTTGATGGAGCTGTGTCTTGTTTTTGAGTTGCTTTAAAAATTGTAATAAGTCTTCAAGCAGAATAAAAGTTGTTTTGAAACTGCAGTTCAGTTGTTGAGGCTTCAATAAGGACTGTGATGTCTATTTACCAGCATCCTTGCCTAACTCTTCCTGTTTATATGTCGACTTCTTTGAAAAGGATACCCAAATGCTCTTATTATTAGAGGAACTGGGGAGCAAATAGTTTCAGCTGACTCACAGCCATTTTGTGTCTTGAACTGAATGAGGTAGTTGAGTAGCTCCAGTTTTGCTCATCTCATACTACTGCAAAAACACTACAATACTCATGATCTGTGATCTGCCTCTTGCAGTGCAGATAAGGTTATGGTCCTTCTGAAAAGAGTGCGAGATTTGTCACTGATTTCCATGAAGCTGGCCTGTCAGCTTTTGCAACTAGAAGTCATTTGCTTCAGCTTCATGTCTGCATCTAATTGTGAAAACCAGCAGAAGACTGAAGAAGATGATGAAAGTATGGTGGGGAGGGGATTGGGTAAGGCAAACTGTGAATATTGTTTGCTTTCCCTCATTATATATGGTATCTCTCTTTTTTGAGCTCATTCATATCTTGCCCCAAGAGAGATCCTCCAGGGAAGTCAGCCAGCTACTCTGGAAGAAAAAAGAAATTCCAATTCCCATTCTGCCCAAGGTTTCCATTTTAAAATTCGCTTACATATTGCTTACACTAATGTGGAAATACCCTGGACTGAGATATTCAGCATAGACTTGAACAATTTTTAACAACCACAACATTGTCACTGGCCCTTAGAGATTCTTACAAGAAACATAGACTAAGGGCTATTACTGCATTTTTAGCCTGCTTAATATCAAGTGGGGCTAGATCTGCAGCACTTGCATCTGTTGCAGTTTTTCTCAGAAGACAGATTCTTTTATACTGACACTGAGTTTATTTTGCTCCTGCCCCCTGAACTGATGTTGGGGATAAAAAGGCTTCTGCATCCACAGGGTCATTGTAAGGTGAGCTAGGTGATGAATCATGTGTCATCTGTCATCATCTACTGGAGAGAAATTAAGACTCATAATCCAGATCACAATTGAGAAAAATCTATGGATTGGTAGATTTCTTGTCAGTATCATACATTGTATAGAAATTCCTCTTGGCAGACTAGAAAAGTAGTTTGCAAAAATACTGTTCTATTTTTACTGTCTGCAGACAAACACTCCCCCACTTTCCCTCTCTGCTTTCTTGCTAAACTCTGATGGTCACAAAAGCATAGGGAAAGCTGCTTAAATCTATCTTTGTGCAGATACAAGTGGCTGTGATATTTTAAAGGCTTGGAAATTCTCGTGGGTTGGGATTTTTTCTCCCAAAGTTGCTTGACTCATGCAAAGTTGTGTGTGATTAACTTCACACAAATCCCTTTATCTGAGCTGTGAAATCAAAAAGGCTTTGAAACTCACTGTTGCCATTTCCATGGCTCTGCACGGACCAACAGGTGCACCCAGGACTGCAGCCAGACACAGAAGGGCAGGGGCAAGGAGAGCAGTTCTTCTGAAGCCCTGGGACACCTATCACTGCTCATAACAGCCCTCCCAGCCATTACGGGGGAAGAACCACTCTTGTTCACGTGGGGACCCTTTTGAGATGATTGCCACTAGGATACAGCTAACATTTACCACAGTGGCCCCATTCCCTCTTTCGGAGGGTGCAAACTAAGGAAATAGCAAACAGCAGGGACTTGCCAGTATCCCTGACTGGAAAGAAGGCTAAAAATAAGTGGGTTTGCTTTCCCTGCAGGACAGCTTGCAGGGGAAGGAGGTAAGACAGGCTTCCAGACAGACGTGGGATGTGCAAGCCCTTCCCTATTGCCCCTGGTACAACAAAAAAACAAGAACTGTGGGAGCACCATGTGGTTCTGGTGCCTCTCTTTTCATCCCTTTGAGGACCTATGTCCTCAAATACACAGACCACCAAAAAAAGAAATTCTGTTGGGACCTTCCAGATAAACAGATATTAATTGATCAGCTACTATTTAAACTTTGGATAATCTTTGCAGGGACAACCCTTTTGACCTCTGATCACACAGTTTCTTTGAAAAAGTAGGGGTTTATCCATGGCTGTTCCAGGGCTTTTTTTCTGCCAGAATGGCATTGCAAGGACACCACTTGTGCCATTTTGTCCTCTATGAAAAAATTGACTTTGCATACTAAAAATGGAGGCATTTAGGGCTACTGATTTGAATGTGCAAATATTGACAGGAGTAAAATTTAACAGCACACAAAAAGATCTAAAGCCTACCATTCTCAGGTCTTTGAACAAAAAATATTGACAAAACTGGATATGAATATGGTTAATTCAGACGATGATTTCACTGTCATGTGTCTGGTATTCCTAACTCATTAGAAGAATATAGCCTGAGAAGAAAGGTAGTAAATTCATATCTGAGAGCATTTAATCCTCTATAAGTGTTTGTTCCTACATGGTTTATTTTTTCCCCTAAATCTTGTGCTTGGTATAAAACAAATATTGCTGGATTCATCTTTTTCACATTTTTTTTTTCATGCTGCAACTGGTGGAAGCCCTTCAACAGTCATCTGCAGGGTGTTAGGTGAAACAGACACACTGAGAGTCAGTGTTTGGACTCAGTTCCCCAGGGAACTGTGTGTCTTGTTTGTGTGACAGGGTCATCCATTACCCCTGCTTGCCCAAAATCTATAGCAGTGTTTCTTACAGGTGATGGTTTTCATGAGCCCTCATGCCTGTCACTGCACTCAGGGAAATGAGCTTTACCCATCTAAAAGTTATAGCAACTCTTAATGGCTTGTTTGTTGTAAAGCTGAATGGGAGTAGAGACCTCACAGAGCATGATGTAGAAATATGAGAGGCCTTCAAATCAGCAGGTGTCAGAATTAGAGCCAGATCAGGGAGCAAAGGTGAGAGGAACAGCTTCACACCTCTCACCCAGACTGCACCATCCAGTTGCCTTCCACCTTCCCTGTGAAACCCATGCAGGATTGCCCTTGGGTCAAGGCTGCCACTTAAAAACATCAGCTGTTTGCATTCTCATGCAATTTGCAGCTCTTCCTTGTTTCAGAAAGACAATGAGTTTAAACATTTAGAGGTGGAATTCAGCTCATCTAATTTTAAGCACATAAGACTTGTCATTAAAGCTGTCTGGCAAAAGCCTCTTCAGAGAGCACCAGGCAATTCCCCAGAGTGATTCACCCCACCTACCTCAGGCACTATTCTTAGGATGCAGTGAATCATTCTGTGGAATAATTCCATTGACTGGAAGGAGAGCCCAGGCAAATGGCTTATGCTAGATGTGCATCTTTTATGTGGCTAATGTAAGATGAACTCAGTCTCTTCCCTGCTGATAGCCAGTTTAGTTTTAGACTTTCCAGTACCAGCTGCAATGTCTTCTGCTCTTAGGCATAAAGATAAAGCACAATTAATTTGGGCCTGGAATTTCAATTGGTTTATAGAACTTGGGTTTCTCATAATAATTGCAAGGGTGACAGACAGATTCAAAAATATGCTGGCCCATTATCTTCCTTGGAGATGTAACGCTGGACTCCACACAGAGGAGTCCAGATAAGCAGTAATGCCATGATACTACTGCCTTCTCTGACTGCTTCAGGGAAAAACCTAGCATTGCCTCAGACTTGCCTTATCAGTGCCTACCAACAGCCTGTCTTTATATGGGCTATAGACCCATCTTTTGAGGAATAATTTGGTCTCTTGCCAGCCATGTGGTCACTAAAAAGGCATGGATTTTTCCAAGTAAGATCAGTTTGTTAGTCTATATTTCCTTTCTTAGACAGGGGAAATTTAGGGAACCTGACTTTCTTTCCTTCTACTTGGCTCATAGCCAAGACCACAGGGTGGGGTATTGTGATAGTAAAACTAAGATAGGAAGGACTTCAGTCAAATTACCTCTCAGTCAGACTGAGTTCTACCTCAGGGCAGGAGAGCCATATGAAATCCCCCATCTATCAACTACATGAAAAATTCAACAGGGTGGTAGGTCCTGTGGTGTTTTCTGGATACTTGAGTGTGTGCATACCTACTTACTGGAGTTAAACCAAACCTTTCAGTGCAGAATGTCCTACTGGGAAGAGCCTGTGGACAGCCTGGGAAGATTCCCCATCCAATGAAATGGAAAATCAGGCCTTGAATAGCTTCAGTGGCTAGAGCAGATCTGGTGTCAGGTCAAAGGCAGGAACATTTTGGGGAGAAGCTTCAGAAGTCTTGAGATCAAAGAAGAGAAGCTGCTATGCAAACAGCCTGTTGCTCTACTGATAAGAGGCAATGTAAACAAGGACACCAGGGATTGACAAACAACCCTTGAGCACCAGGATTCCTCAGGACATTTGGGTAAAATTCTCAGAGTGGGTTCACAGCATTGCACCTCTTTATGGTAGGCATTGCAGATTTCTGGACAAAAGCATATTGCTCCTATGTGAAAACAGACTGACCTAGTTCATGAGTGAATGTGCACAGCCACTATGCTGCAGGGCTATGAGTTTTTCAGACAGAACGAGAAGACAAACTGATTTAAAGGGTAAAAAAAAAAAAAAAGAAAGGCCACCTGTATATAAAAAACCCACAAATGACACTGATATTTCAAAATGTCTTGATCTTCAGTACCAATAACAGTGCTACTAAAACTGAAATCTTGTCATAGTCTGTTAAATTTGCACTGTAATCTTGGCAGGCATGAAGGACCTAGGTCTTGTCCATGGTTCTCCAGTGGAAAAAATGCCTCTTATCTGACTGGGCCACATGTGCTTCCAGCAGGGTGTGGCCAGAGACCAGATAGAATTTGCTAGTGTACCCTTCTGTGCTGCATGAGGCAATTCCTGAGTAATCCTGACTCCAAACAGCCATTTCAAGAGTATGGGAGCAGATGGGAAAGGAAAAGGACTGCTATTAAAATCTTGATAGTAAGATTTTTCCTTTCAGTGTCACATACGGAAGAGCACATCCTCTATTAAGATGGTTGAAGAGAATTCCCTTTACTGGGAAACGTGGTTAGCTTTGGCAATTACATGCTCAAGTCCTCCCTTATCTTCACTTCACCATGTATATGCACGTGCTCCCTTCAGCATGTCTCTGTTGGAGATACAATGACTTTAATATCCACGACCTAAGGCTCACCTGACATTTCTTAGCGGAATACACCCAATAAAATGACCTCAGGTCTGAAGACAAACTAAGTAATGGAATATGTGTTCAGCTTCTTAGCCAGGCTGAGCCAATGAATAGTCTTCCTTTCAAAATGCCACTCTCCCCAAATTTCTGAAATTCAAGCATCCTTTGAAATTGGTATAAAACTGAGGAAAAGCCGCTGGAGAAGCCAACCAATAATCCATGTCAATGCCTCAGTAAAGAAGTAAGCACGTTGCCCAAGTGAAACATATTACTGTAGGGGTTTTCCAGAATAGACATGTGAAGCTTGAAAAATCCCATTCCTATTGTACATATTTGTTGGAGGTTAGGATTTTGCCTTTTTTGTTTTCTTTCTCTTAGGGCATTGCCAAAACCCAGTAACTATCGGTACTTAAGAGTACCAATAAGGGGGAGGAGTGCAGCTGGCTTTTCTATGGCAGCTGAGGGCCAGTCTCCTGGGAAAGGCAGAGATACCACAATCTCGTATCTGGGGCTGGGTGCAGCTCCTAGTTCTGTCTTGCTCTCTCAGCATTCGGGAGGTGGGAGATCGGGGAAAGTGTGATCTGTGATCACTGTCAGAGGAACTCACCACCACTGTGGGGTTCTGTCCGCTGCTGCTGTTCTCCTGCCGGGAGTGGAGCTCTGCTTAAGAGCAGCTGCTGCATTGGGACTTCACTAACGCCCTACCTCACCAGACAGGGGACCCTTCACCATCTGCTGGGGTGCCTCAGGGGAAACCCCAGGACTCCCGAGCCCCTTTCCCTCTCCAAAGGAGCCTCTCCCTACCATGTTCAGGAACCAGGCTGCTGCTGCCCAGCCGTGGTTCTCTGCCACTGCTTCAGGGTTTTTTTCCACTAGGTGCACTACACCTCCTGCCTGCCAAGACCTCCTGTGGTTCCAGCTACAGCTGCAGAGTTTCTGATATATCCCATCCACTACTCCGGGACTTTCCTTATCCCTGCCATTCCACCTGCTGCTCCAAGGTCCCTGCTACAACTCATTTCACTATCCAGAGGGACACCGGGATCAGCTGCCGCAGTGGGGTTTGTGAGGCAAAATCTCTCTCCCATCCCTTCCCGCCTGGCCCGGCCGCCATCCCCACACGCTGCCCGCGCCACAGCGCCCCCTGCCGGCGCGGGGGAGTCACCGCGCGGGCCGTGCCCGCCATGAGCCCGCAGCGCCCCTGCGGGCCGTGCCCGGAACTGCACCCAGGGGGGATAGATGAAACTGCAGGGAGGAGAATGTTATATTGTTTTCTCCGGGCTTTTGTTCGTTGTCGTTGTTTGCCTTGTTATCCACACACATACCAGTAAAGAACTGTTATTCATTTCCCCATATCTTTGCCTGAAAGCCCGTTAATTTCAAAGTTGCAATAATTTGGAGGGAAGGAGCTCATATTCTCCGTTCCAAGGGAACGTTCCAAGGGAGGTTCCCTCCTTCCTTGGCAGGCACCCGTCTTTTAAGCCAAGACGATATTTTTGACCTCTAGATCAGATCTGACATATTTATCTCCAGTCCAAAAACAAGGGCTGTGGTCTTTTTGACTGCTCTTAAATTTTAGTGTTCTGGATGCTGATCAGGAAACCAGCTGATGCTGGTTTGTTTTTGGGGGTTTTTTGTTTTGTTTTGTTTTTAAATTTATTTAATAAAAAGCTCCTCCCACCCATGCACCTGGGTTGTCTTCCATGACAAGAGCTGTAATGGAAGATGGTGGCTTACTTATGCCCTAATATGAAATTCAGATGCATGTGAGAAACATGCTGTCATAGTTTAGCCCTGATTGGGCAATTTTGTAATATTGACACCTGATCAAACCAATGAAAAGGATGATACGCCTCTAGTGAACACACATTTTGAGTTGAGAGTCCGGACATAGGTCTCTTCTGGTTTCTGGTGGGGGGAGTTGAAGAGCCTGCCTGGCTGTTTCCCATGGCCGGATCAGGCCAAGGTTCCCCCTTCCTTCCCCTGGCACCCCTAGCAGACAAAGGGGAAGGAGAGGTAGTGGGGATGGGGGGGAAGGCTCGGTCCAGTCCTGGCTGCTGAGATTTGTTAATCCAGGACAGCCCATGCAGCAAACCAGGGGCTGAGCCAGGCCCAGCGTCTGCCAGGCAGGGAAAAGACAGGTGATCAGCCCTGGTGTGAGACATCTGAAGCCTGACTGGGCTGAAAAAAAGATCCTAGCCTCCCTCTCTCAGCACAGCTGGGTTTGAAGGCAGCAGCCAGACCTTGAGACCAGGCTTTGCTGGCCCAGCCTCAGCACCACTGCAATGCATCACCTGACTGCCCTGTCCCAGCTGTGGCCTGTGTTAAATTTTTTCCTAACCAGATGAAACTTCAACAGCATTAATCTTACCCAGAGGAAAAAAAAAGGAGACGGATGAAATGTAGAAAGACACAGCATGAGACTTAATGTCAGAGGAAGTAAGAAAAGAATCTTAAACGGCAAGGAAATTGAAGGAGTAGCCTGGTTAGGTTGGACTTCTCTTGTGAGGCCATAGAGAATGGACTTAAGTACCCTGTAACCTATTGTTACAGGGTGTTTTTAGGGGGAGTGTTTTTAGGGGGATGCAAAGTCTGGTCATAGTGGTGAGCTGCTGGAGAAAATTGAACAGAGGAAGACAGAGGAAGTGAGGAAGTGAGAGATGATGCCCTCTGCCCATTGATGAAAAGATGACCTCTGTTCCTTGAGATGAAGAGAATTCTTGTTTTATACTAGAAGAGGCATCCTTAAACTGTACCCTAATAAACTGATATGGCCCATGAGCTGCTGTGGCAGGCTGTTTCATGAGAGGGACTTCACAATGGCAGCATTTCTTCCCCCAGGCAGGCCAATTGTAGAGTGTGGAAGTAAGAGAACTGGCATCTTGTGGAAAATCTCTGTGGTACCCAAGAGATACACCTTTCTCCTTGATGAATTGAGAAATGATCATTTTAAGGGTGATATCTGACTGAGAATCCCAAGTTTTGTCTTTTTACATTGGAGTAAGAAAGTGAATAGTTGGTGGGGAAGGAGAAGTGTTTCGAAGGTTTCATTCTGATTTCTTTTTTTTCTTTTAGTGTTAGTTAATAAAGTTCTATTCCTTTTAAGTTTAAGCCTGCTTTGCTCTTGATTGGGAAATTTCAAATTGGCAAACTAAAACTGAGACATAAAATTGGCATTTCCTCCTGGTTTCAAACTAAAACCACAACACATGCCTGATCCAGAAACTCAAAGGAAATATTCTCCCATTTGGTAACACATGTATACAATAATATGTAGCCAGTAACATCTAATGTTTGTCTACATTTTCAACTCTAAATCTTCTGATGCAAACCTAGCTTTGGAATTTTGAGAACCAGCTCCCACTGTGAGAAGAGGACCACAAGACGTGAAAATACAAATTTTTTTCCATTGTTTTCCTGAGCTAGCCATTTTCAGTAGATTATATTCCTGGTGGATCTTCCTGAATGCAAGCAGAAGGGTCAAGGCACAAAAATATGACCAGGTGTCCACACCATCTTCTAAAATCTTGTATTTACTTATCTTTTAATTTTTCTCTGCAGATATTTGAAGATAAACTTTTCCAGCCAACATCCTTATCAATTCAAAGTTATTGGCATATATGTTAGTACTGATGCATTTGATAATCCAAGGTTATATTCCTGTGTCATATAAAAGACACAATCAGCAACAAGATTTCATCATTCTCCGTCTTTTCCTAGAAACTAATTTAGTCATGAACCTTGAAAGAGGCTAGGAAAGATGTGCTCAGTATGCACAAATTGAAGTTGATCAAGAATCATTTTTCAAGGGAAATTCTTATTTAAAAACACTGATTTCATATGAAATCTTCACAAGCATTGCGAATTCAGCAGAATTCTTTTACATATCACAGAAACATAGAATATTCTGAGTTGAAAGAAATCCACAAGTATGATAAGTCCAGCTCTTAAGTGAATGGCCCATATGAAGGTTCAAAACTAAAATCAGGACTTCATTTTCCATCTAATATAGCCTGTAGGCCAACAGTGACCATCCTAGCAATCACTTAGCACATGTGAGGTCTAGGAGAATCTTCAGTGAGTAGAGGCTGAAGTCAGAGAGAAGATGCTGTAGGTGAATGCTTTATGCTATTTCCACCACACTATAGAAATAGTTTCAATTCATTGGTAGTTTTACTCCACCAATAAAATAAAAATGTTCATTTGGATAAAGAAATCTGATTATAATGCCTGGTTATTTTGTCACTCAGCAGAGAAAAGGGAAGATTGAATTCACATCCCTGCTTCAATGATTATTGCATGTCTATAGCATGAAAACTAGGCAGGCTTTGGCTGGTAATTGTATAGTTATCAAGGTGGTGATGTTTTTCTACAGGCAGTTTGAGTTCTTTGTTTTTTACTGAGTATTACAGCTCAAGAAGAGATATCTGGATCAAAACTATTTTAGATCAATATTCACATTTTAAGGCTGAATTTGTCTGCAGTGTGAGTCTGACTTTGGATGCCAAAGTATCAAAGTCTGTGAGGTTTTTCCACCATGAAAAACCATCACATGCAATTGTGATTGTTTTTTTCACAATTGTAGAAATGGCAGACCTTCTAGTTTGGATATTTGTAACTTAAAATCAGAACAGGAAACTAAACCTCGCCAGATCTGAGTTTGACACAGAAACCAGTATTTTCATAACTATATCTCATCCATTCAGATATCAAAAATGGTTTGGCTTGGCTCCACTGGACTGAAAAACTCAAATATGGCCTAGACTTTTAGAATCAGAAACACAAACATTTGAACACAACAATAAAAGAAGGCCAATGAGTTTGTCAGAATCTTTTATAAAGCATAACTATTACACTGATTGGAAACTCCAGGTTAGAAAAGACCCTTTGCTATTTGTTTCAGACCACTTCCCTCCAGAATACTCCAATCACAACAGAAATTGGTGTGAACTAGAAATGGACAAATGTACATGATGGAGCTGTGTGTAACAAAAATCTCTTTGGGTTCACTCATTCTATGTAATCCCAGCACAGAATGTCTCCCCAGAATTATCTGCCCTAAAGGTACATCTCACTGCCATTCAGGTCACTATTTTTGGTGTTAAAGTGATTAGGCCTGCCTACCTGCTATGCTAAAATATTTTTAAATGGTTTCTGGTTTCCTTACCAATATTTTTAAATGTGTCTGAACTAAAATCACTGGTGAGGCCTCCTAGCCTTAAAAACATGTGTATTCTGTTAAGTCTTCTCCTATCATTTCCAACTGAGCAGTATCAAAGTACAAAAATTATGAGTGAGTGATGAAATTGCATGGGGGTATTAATTTTTAAAAGTTCAGCAGAAGAAAAGTCACATTAAAACTTCACTCAGACAATCCCTTTTGCAGATTATTGGAGGAGCACTTGTTCAAATGCTGTTCAACCAGCAAAAGGATGATTGAATCCATTAGGCTATTTATTTGGCAACTTTTTCAATAATTTATCTAGATCTGATGGTACTGCTTTTGTAAGTGAGAAAACGTAAATTATCTGTCTCCCCTAATTTTTCTGCCAGAAGTTCTTGTAGACTGCTTTTGTACTAGTGTCATAGAAACATTTTCCCCTTCTGTACCTGACTGATTACACCTACTGCACCTGAATAATATTTGCAATGGAAAAGAGAACTTGTCTTTCCCAATTAGAGAGCTTGACTGTTCTTACAGACAACCAAGTTTCTTGATCTCTTTGTCCTTTGAATCTGAACTATAAATTTTGTTTATACATTGTTCAGACAAAATGGATTTTGTCTTTTTAAGTTCTGCATGTTCATGTCCCTGTCTGAAAAATAAACTGGTGGGAGTGAGGGAGGGCAAGTTGACAGTCTGATCAGATGCTTGTCTCACTTGGTCATCAGGAGCTCCACCCTTTCAGGATGGGGCAAGCAGGTAGTATGAGAGCAAATTTCAGGGGGTGGTGAGAAAATATTCTCTTGCTGGTTACCTTATTTTGGAGGGTTCAACATTTTCTGTCTCTTGTTTCTTTGTGGGGATAGCTGGGGTGGGGTGTGGGGAGGAAGTGGCTTTTTCATTAGTCATAAAGGCAAAGGGAGGTGTACATTTCCTCTTCTAGAATTGCAATGCTTATAAAAGCTGCTTGGGTTTTGGTTGGTTATGTTTGTTTGTTTTTTGGTTTGGTTTTGTTCTTTGAGGGTTTTTTTGGATGTGTTTATTCACGCACATAGGACAAGTGAATAAGTAAATGTCACTGCTAGACTCCCCTGTACCATGATGACAATCACCCTGACAATCTGTCTGGTTACAGACCCACCTTTTTTTTTCTTGCGCTGTCAGTGGGCTTCACATTTCAGTGTTGCCTTATCAGACCTAAACCTGTGAGAAAGCCCTTATACAGTACCCATTTCTAAGAGTCTCAGTTCATAAGTTGGTAAACAACTCAGCTGTTTTAAAGACAGTGGGAGTCTTTGTCTACATATGGTTGTCTTCTTTGTCATGAAGAAAAGCAGATGAAAAAGCTAGCAAAAGTAAAGATAGCATGACAAATGTGGTCGAAGGTGTGGCATAGCTTCACTGAAAGAGAACACAAGCTGGAGTAGGGTGCTTTAGTTCAGATAAGAGGCTGATGAGGGGTTGTGATAGGTACAACCACTTCTGAAAGACAGAGAGAAGTCAAACAAAGAAAATTGTTGCTTCTTAGAACACAAAGTCCAAGGGCTGGTCAAACACACTTAACAGGTGGCTAATTTAAAACACATGAATACAAATAATATGTAGATGAACTGTGAAATCCTTTAGCCTGGGAAACCCTGAATACTAAGGAATGATTTGACAAATTCTTTGCAGTCAAGTACAGCAGGAGACCTGAAAGAAAAACTGCTGCTACAACTACAGGCAGTAAAATCCTTAGACTGTGCATAGAACTGAAGGAATGATAAACCACAGAAGCTATTATACAGGGACTAATCAAAGTATATAATAAAAAGATACTGAAATAATTCAGAGCTGGATGCCAAATTTTTGAAGATTATGGGAGTTAGACCCTTTATAGCATCATCTGCGATGAACTCCACACAGTTCTACATTCAGAATTGTCAGGTCTTGCTATGCTTTGCCTTTTTCCCAGAATTTTGGTTCATATTTGGAATACTAGTTGTTTGGGTTTTTTTCACCCTAAGTCTCCTGGAGATCATGACTGGTTTAATAAAAGTTCTGGAAAAATCTGTAGGAATGCCATTTCTACAAGAGTCTGTGAGACTCACTTTCAAACTCCGGAGTGCACAGTACCATAACTACATGTACTAAAATCACACCACGTATTTGTTTACATAAACAAATAAGGTGATATTCTTGTTTCATTCTTATGACTTTTTGCTTCAAGGGTAAATGCAATCTTAATTTCTAACATTTCTCAGCTTTTGCAGAGGCATTCTAAGAGGCTCAGTTTTAAACAAGATGGAACATGTTCACAGCTGAAATCTAAATGGGTTCTGCATCCCTGTTGAAATGTTCTGCTTAAATGTTTGATCCTTAATGCAGTCTACACTCTACACACAGCAAATGTTCCTCCCAGCTGCTGTTCTTCCCATTAACAGGAAGGGGAAGAAGAATTAAGGTACTGCTTATCCTAACATGTTGAAGCCAAGACTTCATTAGCTGCCATCCAATATGGAGTAGACTATAATAGATTTAGTAGTTGTCTGCCCATATATTGAAAACTCATACTGCATGAAAATAACATTTACTTGGTTAGAAACACTTTCCTGATAATTTTGTCCTTCAAATTTTCAGTCATTCAAACAGGGCTTCCTCCTACTTTCCATTCTGGAAAATACTCACCAAGTAGGATAAATATGAGCTTTTTTTTTTCATTATTTCCCTATGCTTAGCCATAAGGGGAAGTTTTGTCTTGGAGTGGAAGGAGAGAAAACAAAGCCCTAGGATCATGCTGGATCCAGCCCATTAATTCCTGAATTATCATAGATTAGTCATTGCATTTCCACCTGATGAATTTCTAAATTTTTATTCCCTTCTGCCCTTTGTCTCCTTTGTCATTCTTCATTACTTGAACAAGTATGAGTAAAATAGAATCTTTCTATTCCATACACAGCAGGTGCAAAACCCCAAACAAAGCATTGCAAAACCCCCCCAAAATTAACAAAAAACAATAACGAAGAGACAAATCTAAAAAAACCCCCTCATTTTGACAAAGCTAAAAAAGAAGCAACAACTTTCAGGTTAATACAGTGTCAATCCAATTTTTCCCTCCAGCTTTTTTAGATAGAGTCATACTAGTACAAAATTATATCATCCTGAATCATTTTCAAGGCAGATATCGCAACTCCTCCTGGTCAGTGGAATGCAGATACATCTGGAATTCATTCCAAGCACTAGATGAAACTCTGTCAGAGGACCCACTGTGCTACATGAGTCTGTTAAACTCTGTCTACCCCTTGATTCCTCAGCCTCACCCAGTAGCTTTTGAGCCACTGTACTTCACTTTTGGCCTTATGTTAATGGTAGTTAATTGGGAGGACACTTTTTATGTCAGACCAGGCTGCTTGTGGAAAGCTTGTTGACTCTCATCAGCCTGTCTCCTTTTGTCTAGATGACGCTGGGAAGGTGACATAATTCACCTAAAATATTCGTGTACCAAAAATGTACTCATCCCTCCCTGAGAATAGGGGCAGGTTCTTTCCTTCTCAGATTTCTTCTTTTTCCTTCTGTTCTGTTTTTCTTGTGGCATCTGACTACTGCACTAACACAGCATATTAGACAAGCAGAATTCGTGTGAGTGTGTATTAAGTTACCCAGTGCAAGCTTGTCATTGCAATTGGTCACATTTCTTCTTTTCTCTATTGCAGCAGAGCCTTATCTCTTAGCTTTCTGCCATAAGCTTCCTTCTGGTGGGAAGGAAAGGCATGAGAGAACACTCAATCCATAGAAAATGAAAAGTAAAAAATTAGAGAGACACATAAAAAATGTAAAAAAGAAGCATTAAAAGAAGTATTTTGGCCAGGCTCTGTAAATGCAGATCTTCCACTTTCAGTGTCTGGGAAGAATGACCGAGGACAGTACTTCTGGAAGAGTGTTGTGATGTTAAAACCGTACACCGTTTAGCAAAGCAGTATCGTTACCAGACTCCACCAATACCAGTCTCTTTTGTCAGAGTTATTCTTCTCTGTGGAAATAATTAAACATTCACTGGATCAGAGCAAATGATAGGCAATTAGGAGGGATATGATGGCACAATGGCTAGATCTCTCACTGGGGGATATAGGAAACAAAGGCTCAAGATCCTTCCCTAGCGTCTATTTAATTATTTAAAGCCCTAGTAGAGAGTATTTGTCTACTTTAATAATACTAACAAGAGTTTTCATTTGGAAAAGTCTTATTTCAAGTATGTAGCAGCATTAGTGAGAGTACTCCATTACATTGTGGACAAGCTGGTTTTTGATTTCTTAAAACTGACTCAGAGACAGAAGCTCATTAGCAATTAACCATTCTAGTGAGCAGAAGACTGATCTCCCTTCCCTTGGGTTTTCCCCCACTGACAACAATGTCATTCCTGTGGCAAGAAAAAAGCATCCCAGCTGGTAGGTTTCCTTATTTTGCACCTTTTTTCTGGAATATACAGGGAAGCCAAGAACTGTTGTAAATGGTTTTTTAAGTTCTCTGAAATGGGCCTTGCTTGTTGAAAAATTCAGCAGTGTAGCATCATCTTGACTTGTTCAGAGAAAACAAACCCAAGAGGGAACATTCAAGCCATTACAAGTTTTGGGTCAGGGTGGAGGGGCCAAGAGCCCTGGCCTCAGCACTACAGCTTATGGAGTAGACTTTGTTACAAACCAGCTTAGCTGGAAAACAGTTTTTTGAGGATTACTGAGAGAACAGCTAACAGCAGGATAATTTGATTAGAGACATGGAATTAGGTGAAGGAGTGGCTTAAAATAAACTGCTTAGTTATTTTGAAGCTATGACTAATAGGAGAGACTGAAGGAGTGCTCTGAATATTTTTTACGCTAGATTTTCAAAGAAAACACTCAAGAAGATTTGCTGGTGTTGAAGGCTATGTTGAGGAAGAAGTTATGTGAGTATGAGCATAAAGCACTTGGCAGGGGTACAGGACCACAAAAGGCTACTGCAGAAGTCTCTCTCATGGGAAAGAATGCTTGGCAGGGTGTGGCTTAGGAAATGCCCTGTACACATGAGTTGTTATTTCCAGTTTGGAAATCTTTTTCTTAGTTTCAATAATGTATTATAGTTGCAGCTTTTCTCAAACAGAAACTGAAACACTGCTACAGCAAACCCTATCAGCTGTCAAAAAACCTTAGGGAGGCACAAAATCAATGTCATGTTTTATGCTTGTGATGGGCTTGCGGCAGCACCAATACACCAATTCATCCCTCACTAGACAACCTGCCCCCACTATTTAATGGGGACACAGCAATTAAAATTTTGTAATAATAAAAAAGATCACCACAAAAAAGGAGCCAGCAAAAATGGCAGTTAAAGGTCCAATATGTGATCAGAAGTAAAAGTAATTACTGTGGTTACTGTGCCCTGGGCCTCAGTAACCCTCTAAGAAGTATTTAAGTATTACTGTAATGAGGCCGGAGAAAGTTAAGCTTTGAGGAAAACTCCTTTGAGAGCCTTTTGCCAGAGTATCCCTGACATACCATGCAAATCAGGTGTCCAAAGCTGGAGGGCACTGCCAGGCCCTTAATTTTCCAGCTCTGCTTCTCTCTTTTACAGGGATGAAACTGGGACAACGCACAAGGTGTTGAGATTCCAGTTTCTCCCTGCTCTGCCCCATGTGCCCCCGACTCTCCACAGCCCTGTTTTGCTTCTCTGACAATGAAATTCTCTATGGCACTTATTCTCCTGATTTGTGCATGGAATCAATTCCTTCAGAGGGCAAGAGCAAGGTGTCCATGTGCATGTGATGAGCACTATTGCCATGCTCATTCTTGGACCATCTCCAGCTGGTGTTCAGCTGCTGGTTACACCATGCCGTGTATTTTATGCTGTGCTGCAGGTGGGGCTTAGGCTTGTAGCAGTGCTTTCCTTTTGAAAATAAAAGCATTAGCAATTCCAAAATTTTAAAACCTGGTAGTTGCAGTGGGCAGGGAAATGTAGCTCCGAATATTCAGAAAGCTAACAGCACCAGGGATATTGTGCTTTGCTTGATCTTCTGAGGAGCTTAACCTCTGCTCTGATGTAAAGCAGCCCTGACCATGAGCTACTTCCAGCGTGAATGAGGGGTGATTAGAGCAGTACAAAGCCCCCTCCTGTAGTTTTTTTAAACTCTGTTGGAGACTGGGTGGAGGAAGGGAGTGGAGAGGGAGGAAGGTTCACCAGGAACCCAGCAGTGCCAGGACTTAGAGAATAGAGGTTCATTTTATTTCTCTGTCAGGAGAAATGCACATAAACCATTATAACTAAGGAATAGGCCTAATTCCCTTCTGTGTTAAATCATGAATTGATCTTCCATTTACATCCTCTTTTTAAAAACAGCAGTGTAGCTACAGTTTTAGGGCCATGAAATGATTGTGGCACAGATGGTAATTGCGGTTTCTTCACTTAATTTAGGGAGCAACCAAACTTCCCTTTCCCTTTGTCCCTTCCCAGCCCCCTGGCCTGTGCCTTGGATGCCAATACAGAGCAGCCAAGCACTGTATCTTGCCCCATGGCTGCAGTCACCTGTGGTTGGGAGCAGCTCTAACCATCAAGTGCCTCAGCTGAGCTGGGGAGACATGCCGTGTGGGAAGGAGCTTGAGGATGTGGCAGCTTTCTGTGCTCGAGAGTGTCCATTTGCTGCAGGGGTGGGAGCAATGCTGTGTTCCCAGTGCAGCAGGAAACCTTCCCGTGGCTCCTCCAGGCTCTGACTGCGGTGGCAACGAGGCGGTGCTGTGACGGAATTTGCAGTGAGCCTGCTGAGCTGAGGTGCACGACAGCACTGTGGGCCAGCACGACTTTCCTGGCATTCCTTCCAGGCTCTGCACTCACAGGGGGTGTCTGGAAACCATCCAAGCAACTCCTGTTCCTGCAACCAGAGCCAGTGCTGACTGGGCCTGACTTTCTGAAGCCCTGTGTTAGTGCTCCCGTGTCCATAAACCGAGGTAGCATGTCAGCAGAGCCTGGCTTCGTTGGCAAGCAAGACCTTCTCATCAGAGCATGAGAGCTGTGTGCCGTTCCTCCTGAGCCTCCTTGCAGCAGGTAGGCTGAGGGAGTACACTGTCCCTGGGCATGAGGGCTGCCCAGTTCAGGGCAAGGACAGCCCTGCCTTTCCTTTTGGCTGTAGGACATTACAGGCACAGATGCTATGTGAGCACCCTGACAGAGGCACTGAACAGGATTGCCCAACACACTATCCAAGTGCAGAGGAAGCCCCAGTTAAAGCAGACACAGAGTGGAGACCCAGAGAAGGATGCAGCTGGAGACACGACAGGGACTGATGGGAGTGCTGGGGCACACTGCTGGTCTGTGCAGCTGCAGGAGCTGCAGAGTGGGACCAAAGAGCTCAGTTTTCTCTTTAGCCTCACAAAGGAAAATTTCTGTTAAAATATAATCAAGTATAATATATTTATACATTTATATACATACATATATACATATATAGATTTATGTATAGTGCTCCATTCTCGCAAGTGTTTAAAGCCAGTCTGAATGGGGCTTTGAGCAAACTGGTCTACTGAAAGCTGTCTCTGACCATGGCTGGGGAGCTGCAACAGGATAATTTTAAGATCCCTTCCAATCCCAACCATTCTATGACTTTATGACCCTAATTATTTTGAAAACTGAGGCTTGTTTCTTAGCCTGGGTTTCAAATCAGAAAGCGGGAAGCAAACCCCTGCACAGCTTTATTTCCATCAAGCTGCCATGTACTTTAGGACCAATAGGAAAATGTGTATTTTGTATAAACTTATTCAAGCAAAACACAACTATCTAATTTAGCTTGACTATTCAGTCAGATGAATGTCATTCATTACAGGTGAGCAGTAAGGAAGAAGTATCTTTGATCATGGGTCATTCATTCTTCTTTAGGAATGGAAAATGTGCAGCTAGGTTAACTCAGGGTGGTTGAAAAGCCCAGTGCAGTACACATGTGAAACTTTCAAATATTTTAGTAACTCTCTTATATCCTGTAGCTTTTGTGGGGGCTTTTATATCACTGTTTTGAATGCCACTGGAAGGTTGCTAGAGAAGTTAGATAGTGAAACTATATATACTTATATGTGCACACATACATATCAGTGGCACTTAATGTCTCTTGGAATTTGTTTATACCCATATAGTTTCTTGGGTTTATTTATACTACATTAAGACCAAAGCAAAGTTTGAAGGTGTACAATGAATTGTAGCCTACACTACCCCCCCTACCAAATATGAGCAGCTAACAAGTTTTTGAGCATATTAGCCTGCAGCTTAACATAATACAGTCTTTGAACTGCATGAGTTGCATTGCTTGAGCTAATATGAATGAAAAATTATGCCTTTTAGCATGCTGAAACAGGATCTCTGAGGAAGCAGGAACAGAGTTCAAAATTAAAGGATAAACTTATGCTGGAGATTGATTTTTCTGCCCAACAACATAATCAGGCCAGATTATGAAGGTTTGTATGTTATCTTAGCTGTCATATAGGTGTGGTGCAAAAGCTAATTGCTCTTTGCTCTACCCAGTGAGAGTTCTAGTCCTGAACTTAAAACATATCCTAAGACTACCAGTGAAGTGTGGCACACTATGTAATGCTGCACTGCAGAAGACTATGGAAAACTTGTTTTGTAGCTGGCATGCATAAGATCACCATGGTTGGGTGGGACTTCAATCAGACACTCCACATCCAGCCAAGTCCAGCTCTCTATTACACAGAGCCAAATTGCTGCATTGTCTCAGTACTGCCTCTGAGCCTACCTGAAGTGATGTTGATTGGGGAGATTACAGACCTTTCAGCCCCTGCCCACCTAGTCCCTACCAGCACTGCCTTGGGTTTTGATTTGCAGTGAGCCTGTTGACTAAGTTCCCTCAGAGAACAGATGCTGGACACCTACTCATCCTTTTAACTTTTTGAGATTCAATGACTTTTGTCACCACTAGGAATTACACAACAGTTGGCAAGGTATAAAAGAGGAAACACTGAGTGCAGTATATTTCTCTGTTACAACTCTGCTGAAAGCTGCACATAATGTCAGGTCACGTACAGGTTTAGTGTACAATTGGTGATTCAAAACCATGCCTAGTTTTCAGAAACCTTCCACTACATATTTGTCAGCTCTCTGCTCACTCACTGCACTCAGAAATTATCATCCACAATACAGATGCTTCCACTTGACATTTTGTCTCAAAGAAGGAAAAACTTGTCTTTATTAGACACTTCAAAGCTGTAACTCCTTGAGGTTGTTTCCCATTATATCTAGAATAATGTGGATGAAAAAAGAGATGATAAAAGCTGCTTCTCTATTATGACCAATCTGTTCTACAGGCCTCATTAGGCCTTGGGTGTACTGATCCTCACTAAAACATCAAGCTGAAACACTTAAAATAATTTCTAACTGTAGAGCATTACTCTACAACTGTGCAGACAAGATTATTTTGTATTTTCAGCTTTCTCTTGCCCCATCCAGACTCTACCTTGACCCCATGGGAATGACAGCACATACCTACACAAAAATTAAAGACTCAGAGACTCTTTTAACAACCTTTCAGTCTAAGATCTTAATTGTTTTTTTAATGGGGAAGAGCTATGGTCCTACTGTTCATTACATAATTTTCCTATCCCTTGGAATTCTTAAACAATGACAGACACCAGATAGCCTGCCTTATTTCCTGGAAATCTGGAGAGAACCAACACCTCCTCATGGACAGTTTGGAGATTATTAAATGCCTCTCTACAATATTTAGCAGAATAATTAAAATAATAATTCTTCCCTTCATATTCAGCTTCAGAAATGGCCTCAAAGACAATAAGCAGTAAGCAGAAAGCATTAATACTTAAAGTATCCTCTCAGTAAAGCAAATAGTGCAAGTATTGTAAGTAGTGTAAGTATTGCTCTCTCCTGTATCACCAGCCTGCCTCTACCTATTGTTTTTCCTCTCTGGTCCTCACCCAGAGAGGAAATAATCTGAAGGACTGAGACGGGTATTGGGAGAACCATCTCACTGAAGACATGATTTAGATTAGGAGCAGAAAAGTCTCCAGAAATGCTGAAGATCTTTTCTGTGTACATTTTCACATTGCTATACTATATATACTCTTGGCCCACTTTGCAATTTTCTCTGCAAACCCTGCCAGCTTGTAGGTTTGATTGTTTTCTTTGGTAGCTATAGCAGATCTAAAAAGCCTAGTTCCTGTAGGCAGGAATAATCATTGGGTAGCTCAGTGCCATTTCTGATCTGTACTCTTTATTTCAAGTTCCTTAAGACTTCACACCTCTAGCTGCTCCTGGGAGGATATTTGATATTCCTTTTACTCTGCACTAGACATGGGACTAGGCTGTGCATTTGGAGGGAAGGAGTATGAAGAAGCTATGGCATAGCTTCTAATAGGTTCTGAGACCAGCAGAACTGGGACACCCTTAAAGCTCTTTGAAACAGCAAAACGATTTTTGAGTTTTCTGGAGTGTGAGACTTGTAAATGAGGAAGCTGAAATCTGCTAAGATTGAACTAATACAGAGTCAGAAAGAACAGGTTTGATTTACTTAGAAAGACATATACACTTCAAAGCTAGGTCTTTCTATACTAATTTTCCTTTGTTAATCTTCAGGAGTATCCCACAACTGAGAGTTTTTCACTTTCTTGATAGTATAAATCTGCGAGATTGTAGAACAGGAAGAAAAACATTCAACAATTAAAATTCAGCTCTTAGAGATACTTTATGTATATGGTTAACTTAGTGCAATGAACTCTCTTTTGAATACATATACATATTTGTAAAAAATCAGATATAGATTTGTAAGATTATGATCTAATTTATGTACTACATCAGCAAATCACCATACTGCAATGTGACAGAATCTGGGCTGCTTCTTAAACGAACCAAGAGAGTTAGAAATCTCTCAAATGGAGAGATTAGTTGCCAGAAGAACTGCCATATAGGATACTCTACATGCAGGTAATCCCCGTCATCTTTTCTCCTTTGCTGTGATGGTATCAATGTCTTAATTTGCAGTTTAGGGGAAAGATGAGAGTTCACAGATGAAACCCTTCAGATTTCCAAAGCCAGACAGCCAGAACCAGAATGTCAAACATTAAGCGAAACAGTAAACATTTGTAAGTACAACGAGTCCACATACACCAGTCACCCCAGTTCTGAAATACACTCTTCCTGTTTAGATTGCATAGAAATACAACTCAGTGCAAATTAGCACTCTCTTTTAGATAAGATAACCCTCCTCTGAGAGCAGAGATACTGTGTCAAGAGTTAGATGTTCAGAGTTCAAATGTTCATCCCCAAACTTACCATGGATTTCAATCTTCCAAATCTGTTTGCACCATATATAGGTATGTTATTAGCCTTTGTTTGCTCTGATGAAGATAAAATGCTGCTCAGAAAGAAGCTAGTTTTATCCTCAGTTTAGGAACAGGTCATTACCTGGCACATCCCTGAGTTCTGTTACTGCCCAAGTCCATGAGTTTCATCATTGTCAGGGGATCTGTTATGTTTCATTCCTACACCACAGCACCACTTTAAATAGTAATCTGACAATCATTAGTTAGAGTTGTAGAGCAGAGGCTGAGGAAGTCCCATACAGCCTGATAGGTGTTACAAGATGTCAAGAGATGTAAAAGAGCAAAAACTCAGAGAAACCTGCATTTGTCCTGTCATGTGGGCAGCAGCTGTGAGATAGAGCCTAGACCAGACAAATAATTGTTATACTGGGGAATAACGTGAACTCCAAGAAATTAAATTTCTCCTTGTCATGTACCTCTCCTTTTTATCTGAATGCTTTCATTCTAGAAAACTTGCCTCAGAAATAACCTAACAAAAACTTTGCTTCTTGTGCTGCTGCTCAGTTAAAGTAGCAGCTATCCGTCTCCAAAGTCTTGAACTTGTGGCTTTTCAGTCCCCACTTTTGCTGTCTAACTGCAATGACTGTAGCAAAGTTTCAGATGTAGAATGGGCTACATTGTTCAGTTGAAGGGCTTTGTCACCCATTTGACCAAACAGCTTTTCCAGTAACTGGTTCTACTTGAATAGCGAAAGCTAAGATAAAATGTAGCATTTATAGCTCATTGCATCACCAACCACAGCAACAGGCCCTATTAACAGCCACCTAGCTCAGGGAGAAGTGCAGTCCCAAATGTAAATCAGTTAAATGAGAAGGACTGGCATCTAATGGTAGATAAAATTATTTGACATTGACAAGGTCACAATTGCCTGCCTGTTTTCAAAAGATACTGCTATCAAATTTAAAAGATGTAAAAGGTCAAGTGTATCATTTTAGGAAATACAAGGTTAAGGGAAGAACCAGAAAAGGAGATTTAGCTGCATGTTCCTTAGGTAATGATATTCATAGATTATTCTTCCATTAACTCACAGAAAGAAGTGAGAAAGGACAATACTTGTTTGTTTTGTTCTTACATCTGTTTTCTCTCCTGCATAGACACCACAAACTATAATCCAGATTCAAGTAGAGAAACTTGTCATGCTTCTGATGGGACCAGCATTTTTTAGACCCAGTAACCTTCTGGTTACTGGGAGCAAAGTTTAAAGATTTCTCACTGGGGATGGGTCAGCTGTTTTGCCTTGACACCTTGAAGTTTGGTTTGAACCATTATTAGACAACAATACTTATGGTCATATTTAAAGTGCAGAACTCAGCTGGTATTTTATGAGGGAATTAAAGCAGTTGCAAAAATAGGGAGCCACCAAGTCAGATTGGAGTGGGGAACCAGAAAATTATTCCCTTATATATTCCACTTTTCAGTGTGAAATGGGAAGCTTAAAACCTGTCTGTAGATATATTTCCTTTGAATTAGATAAAAATTTAAGGTGATTTTCATTGAGTCTTACACAACATGGTTTCCAACACAGGATTTTATCTGTGATCTTTTATTTTGTTCCATTGGTATGAAGATCCAAAATCATCCATACAGTTCTCGTTTGCTCTGTTCTGCACAAAGTTCAAGTCATGAACAAGGAAAGAGTGTAGCTGTACCTGTGGATGAATTAGGCCATAAGGGGCAAAAAAATTGTTCGCTTTTCAGACATGTCTAGTGTTAGGGACAGTCAGATCAGCTGATTACCAATCCTGTCCTCTACAATATGACTTAAACATTTTTTCTTTGAACTTGCTAGCATATTGTATAGCTATCTGGCTGGATCTCTGCTGAGTGACTGATGGCTGAAGATGGAGAGTGCTGGACTTCCTCAGTGCTGTCCATTAGGGTTGGGCTGCTAGGCAGTCACATAGCTTCTAGCAAACCTATGAGCCCAGCCTAATCTTCACTTGTGCCTTGAATCCATTCCCACTAGTGATGGGCATCAGGTCTTTATAAAATGATAGCTGTTCTCAGAACAATGCTGATCGCAGAGCCTGCATTGATTTGTTTGAGATGCATTGTGTGCTCACAGTTGAGTGGGAACAAACTGTCAGAGCACAATAAGCAAAACAATCAGCAGGACACAGTTTAGACACTTTCAAAAGAACCTGTTCCAAAGCATATGGCCCTTCCTTTCGACTAGCATACTTCAATCAAAACAGATAAGTGAAAAATATTATTTAAAAAATCATGTTACAACAAGTGAAAGAAAACTATCAAAAAATCTACACACAAACCAGAAAGTAAACAGTTTTACCAATAAAAGAGAAATATATGTGAGTTCTGCAGTGTTACACAATTGCTATTGATTTTACATGAGAGGTTTTCAGGTACCTTTCTAATGGTCATCTACAGAAAATCCCCAGAAAAAGAGTTGTAGATGTATCTCTCAGTAAGAAAGTTGCTTTGTCCTGAAGTCTTACATTGTTTCTCTGCATAACAAAACTTCAGAGTGTGAAATTACCAAACCTGTAGGTATCTCATAAAGTTGGCATAAAGCTTCTCTTAGGAACACTGCCTTGAACTAGAAATGTCTCCATGAAGTTCAACAAGGGTTTGTGGCAGCAGCTCTTTCCTTTTCCTTCAAAAAATCCTGAGACTCCTTCACACAACAAACACATTTCACATAGGCAAAGCAATCTCCTATATATTGGCTTCTATTTTTCTATAACAATAACCAAAAGAGCTGCATGAGGCAAAAGAAGGAATTGTCCTGGTTTTGTCTTGTTCTAAACAGACACAAAAAACATCACCATGAAAATCATCCCTCAGTGGCTGACAAAAATAGAAGTGCAATTTATGCTCCCAAATACTACCTTTATCTTAAGGCTCTTAAGGAGCATTTTCAGTAATAATGGCTGATTTAGATGGATTCCCAGGGTGCTGGATCATTGCCAATGACATTAATGCTTTAAGGCTCCCTGAATTTTGATTGATTGCTGTAATCTGCAGAAACTATTTCAGGACATAGATTTATTGTTATTAAGCCTATAAAATGGTGTCAGGGTCAAAGCAAGTTGATGATTTGTGTTGTGATGCAAACATAGCACAGAAGATGAAATCTTTTAATAAATGTGAAATTTGTGAGAGAACCATGTTTCAACTTCTTCGAAGAATCTGTGGCCAACCAATTTAGATTGCAGCAGGAGGGAACGTGTATTTAGGCTAAGGCTGCACTGCAAAATTTATTCTTCAACAGCATGCTGATTCCATTGAGTGCTATTCCACATAGTGATTGAGATATTTCACTTGTTTTGCAAAGTTAAAATGTGCTCATCTTCCCTTCTTCATTCTGTGTTTATATAATCTGATGTGATATTCTTCATTTCACTAAATAATCTTATCCTAAATCCATCTAATATCACACGTTTCAAAGATGGTGAAATTTTTCCGCCATAGGACTCATAGCTAGATAAAAGGGAGACAAACTATACTCTAACACCTCCAGAACATAATGGAAAAGGCCATAACTGAATCTAGAGACCACTGGGTTTTTTTCTATTTAAGTGGGTGCTCATAAGCAGAATCAGAGCAGATGATTTCTTGTAAAAAAGAAGAAACAGTATTATAGCAAAGGAATTCTCAGCATTGCATGATGTAAAAAAATATCCTTGTTTGCTTTTCCCCTTGGGACTGGATTGCAAAAGAAGTTGTCAGATCGAGGACTAGTAGTACAGACAAGAAGAATGAGAGAAACACATACTCTCAAAACTGAGGTGTCACACGTTTGTTTTGCAGTAGTCCAGCCTGCATGCTGATGGGATAATGGTTCTTTATGCAACTGAATAACTTCAGCCATGAGTTTATTTTCTGCAGTTTACAGGATAGCTGCTGAAACATTGAGAAGTCCACAAAATCTGATGATTCGTTTATTCTGGTGGTTCTGATCAACTAATGACTTGGATGAGAGATTACCACTAAGCTCCAAAATCATCGTGTTTATTTCAGGCTAGCACTGTTTAATTTCATTTTATCCTGTTGCATATAAAACCATTATTATCTCACTAGCAACTTACTTTATCATCATTGTGAACACAATCCACTATCATCAACAAGATGCAAAACCATAATTAAAAATCCATCTTTTTCCCTATAAATTTACAGAAGTAACTTAAAAAGTAGAAGGACCTAAAGGTGTTTTTAGTTTCACAGTGAGGTGTTATAAATACTTATAACTTCTATGTGTTCTGTCATTTACAGTATTCACTGGAGTTGAGTCAGGATATTGGAGGAGAAGGAGAGAAGAGGAATAGGCAGGACAAAGTGCACAGAGGCTGCTACAACAGGATGTAGACGTGACCAAAAGCCAGTACTTGCACAGCATATAAGCAACTACTACTACTAAAACAGAAGCAGGGACACCACAGAGAGTTTAATAAATGGTCACATTAGAAGCCTGCAAAAACCTTCCTATTCCTGGAATTGTATCTGCTGAGTAAGAAGTCCTGAAAGATTAAAATGTATTTGATAATAAGGTTCCCAGATGAGGAGTGGAGTGAGGAAAGGAGGGGTACTCATGTGGGTGGGACTAAGAGAAACCTTTTGCACTGGTTCCTGTGGTTGAGAAGTAACAAGAAATGTAAACCTGTTGAAAATGGACATAGATACTCTCAATCCCTGTTCAGTAAAAAATGTTATACAAAACTAACAGTTTCATGAGTATGTAAAGGTTTTTTTAATTTGAAATGATAAAATTCCAAAACAAGGTTTTCCCCACTTCTCATGGTTAGTCTATTGCATTATCTGTAGCAGTCCATTTAGAGTGTGTCCAAAATATGCCAGTTTAAACTGATTTATCCAAAGGCAATGAATACTTTATTTGGGCCAAGCCCTGTATGCAAGGTGCTGAATTCCTTCAATATTCTATAATATTACTGGAGTCGGCTGGACCCCCCAGCAGGATAGTGCTCAGGAGTACTTGTAGATGACAAGCAGTCTTTCTATAACAGTTCAGTCCTGTATCTTTGGCTGCTTTTGGGAGTCATGTCCATAAAAAATTCAGTGGAATGGAGAAGTAACACTTCTGGGGATCTCTTTAGTGAGAGTGTCCCCAGAAAGTGCTGTCAGTCCTATGACCGCTGCTGAAAATATGTGGACAGGATGTGCTAGCAGTCTAGGGTTGGAGAGCTGAGGAAACAGCTCTGTTTCCTTTCACAGAGATTCTGAGCAAGATTTTGGATAAGCTTCCTCAATGACATCAAGTAATATGTCCACATTTTTCTTCAGAAAAAGAAAAAATCTTAATTATTCTATGTAGATGGTAATGCGAAATAGTTCTGTATAATTAGGATTAATTAGAAGGAATAAACACTCCAAGTCAAAACAAAACTGGACAATATAATCATTTAGTGGTTTTGCCCTTTTCCCATATTGTTCTTTGTTTCTGACTTATCTCTTTTTGTTTCTCAATGTGCTCAACTTTCATAGTACTCTTTGGTAGATTTTTGGGGCACTGTAAGGAAAGGCCTTAGTGTCTATCGTATGTTAAGACTTGGTGATCTCAGAAATCTTTTCCAAATTTGATAATGCAATGATTCTTGGTGTTGGCTGAAAGAAAACTGAGAAGCTGTCCATTTGAAGTTGAGTCCTGTATCAGACTGTCTTTCTAAAAGTGAGATGTCATGTTTGGGGGCCATACTACAGACCATGGATGTAGCAAAGTCTCAAAGGCCAAGGACTTTTGTATAGACACAACAATGGCTGAGGAACTCAGGACACAGACATCCATCAAAACATGTGGACGCACATGAGGTCTCTTTAGGAGCTGTACATAATCAGATCACAGGATGGTTATAGCTACTGATCAGACAGGTGGACAAGCCTAATTGGAAAATTGCTTGTAGACCAAAGCAAAGCTGCTGAGTAGGGAGGAGCTGATCTAATGTATCGCTAACCTGAGTCTGAGGCTATGCTGACTTTTAATGGGCTCTTTATTAAGTTGTTTCAACAGTAACAAGTAAAGCGGCAGAAGTATGGAGACAAATGTGAAAAGCACAGTAAATAATCTGGTGAATTTATAGCGTAGAAAGGTAAACAAATTGATAGAGCATTTTTTCTGTAAAATTGTTTAAATTATTTTAAAATAATTACTTCTTCTTATTCAAATGACTGAGTGTGAGCACTATAGAAGTCTTTGGAAATCTAAGCTTGATTTTTGATGTGGTTTTCTAAAATAATAAAGATTATTTTGTTGGACTGCTGTCTCTTCAGTATGTTTTGAGTAGATTGATTGACTTCTGCCACATTTAGAAATTTAGAGAGTTAGTCTTGAGCTGATTTTGTGTTTGTTTGGGTTTTTTCAGTCGAGACCTTTATTAAACTGGAAGTGGTATTCACTCCTTTAGAACAGAAAGAAATACATATATACATCCAAGAGAGTATGTGATTCTCCAGTTATGCTTGTGTAGAGCTATATGCATATATAAACTATTGAGTTTTAAACTATCTTAAAACTGCAACCTATGTTGATAAATACAAGTATATAATTGTACAGCTTTTTGGTAGATAAATTTAAACATCATCTTGATTTGATAGCTGCTGAAACATTTCAAGAGGCTCCAGGTAGCTGAAAGACTAAATGGAACTTTGTAGAAGGTTGTGTCCTCTTTTTCTGTGTTCTCCAGTGCTTTGCTGAAGCTTTGCAGACCTTATCTATGTTTTTCACTCACTGCATTACTTCTTATCATGTTATGGGGGCATAATAATTTCTGCATCTGAACAAGCAAAACATTATCTGATTAAATCCCCTCACTTTGCTGTTAGTTCACCTCACTGCATTACAGCCAGAAGAAGGGATTGGCTCACAGTTGCAGATGATCTTGGTAGCAGACTGTGGAACAGACACCAGATCTTTTGAGTTACAACCCAACTAAATAGCTGTTTTGGCAATCTACCTCAATGCAAAAACTGTACAGCATTGCTGATAAGATTACTGAAGAATGTTTGGAAGCAAAAGGTAATATCTGGAAAACTAAACAGCATTTCCAAGGTTACATTCCTGAGCTCAGAAGCAGAAAAGTCAAAGTAAGAGGGCTGCAGTTATATATCTTTAGGGAGATGGCCCCATACCTACGTTCACCCTCGTCTAATAGCTGCAATTTCTGAGTGGGGCATCACTGGTGCCACCTCCCAGCAGGACAACATCACACTGCCCCACATCAGTCTGGAGGCACTATCCCATAGAGCAATTAGAACTGAACTAGTGTCAGGGACAAAGAAACAGCTCTGGAAACAGCTCCTGTGATCCTGAGATCCAGGGATGTGCAGGACTCTCTCTGTAAGTAGCCAGCTCTGCCTCCAAAAGACCCAAAGGATTTTCTGGAAAAAAGCCACATAACTTCCAAAACAGAGTCAAGTAAAAAAACCTTCAACTTTACCATACCTCACTCTGCTGTATGCCTTATTTGATGTTTTGGTGGATTAATTTCAGCTCATTGGAAGAAAGCCATAACTTATGTCTGAGAATTTTCTGAGAAAGAGACCTGACATAGGTTCCCAGAATAATGTGCAAGGCACAAATGCAGAGTGACCTAATGGGCCAAGAGCAGCTCACTCTGCAGCACAGAACACACTGCAGGGCATCTCTTCCCCACAGGAGTGGACCTGAACTGTCCATGGCAAAGAAGTTCATGCTCCCCTGAAACAGAGCAGAGACACCACCATCTAGGTCTGAAGGTAAGCACTGCACCTGAGTATTAACCAAGAGTAAGGGAAAAGAAAGCCCATAAGGGTGAACATTAGCCTTCCTCCCTGCAGTACAGGACTCCCTGTACTTTTCTCTTAAGGCAGCTGTGAGACAAGTGTCTGGGAAACCACTGCTGGCCAATGAAACAAGAAGTATTTAACTGAAATATGGGCATAGAGCATAGAGTGGGGAGGCTGAGGAGCAGAGGTGCTATCATCAGTCACCCACCTTCATCTCTCATACATGAAGTACCTTTGTTACCAGACTTAAAACATTCTGATAAGCAACTAAAAAATCTTAGCACTGGTGGTGGTGGGAGCTACATATTCAGTTCTGCAATGTGGGGTACAATGACAAAGGGGCCAATGCACAGGAGAGCTGCGATAATGGAAGGGTGACTAAAATGAGCTATGCAGGCTGAAAGGCCATATAATAATGTACTTGATGGCCTTGAGAACAAACTGGATCTGAAGAGGTGTTTTGGGGGGAGTTGTCTCTCACAGAGGTATAGGCAGGTCTAGCAAGCTAGACGCAGATAGCCATGGCAATCAGACCAAGAACAAAGTTTTCTCTTCCCCTTCTCAGAAGCAGCAGACTGCCCTGGGTGGCCTGGCTTCCAGGCAAAAGCTGTTTGATTTGCTGTAATCTCACTTTATTGCAAAGTTAGATGGGGTGAAAAGCAAAGCTTTCATAAAGAGTTTAAAGAGGAGATAAATTTTGATGCTGCACCCCTTTTTTTTCTTTTTTTTTTAACCAATCTTGCTATGACTGCTTTTTAGCACCAAAAGTAGGGGTGCTACTCCTGTCTCCCAGGACATCAATTCTCTTTCTGTGCAATATCTTAGGATAAATGAATTAGCCAGAAGTTCCTGCTTTTCTTTGCTGGACTGAAAGGACACAATCAATTAGCAGCTCTCTACAGTTCAGATCAAACTTGCAAAAACATCTCAGCTTTGTCAGTAGAGATACATCTGCTTTACTCAGTTTAAACTCAGAGTTTTCTGAGTAAAGTTCAAGGAGAGTTGAACTGGCTCTATTCAGGCCAAAGAGAGATACAGACTTTTAATTGTGCAGGTAAGCAATTGACAGGGCTTCTTATAAAGGGTCAGAGCTAGTCATGTGGTTGTTTCAGAGGCACATCTGAATTATTTCTTTGTGTAATGTAATCTTTGTCAAGTGCCCTTGGGCAGGAAGCCAGTGTAATCAAGTTGACTAATTTACCTTGTCCCTTTATCAAAATGCCTTACCTAAGTAACCAGTTCTGAATTTACCAGTGAGGTCTGTGAAGAAATACAAAATGGGCTACAAAGATAAACAGACTTTTTAATCATCCAGGTGGAAAGAGTAATTCATGGTTAATAACTTATCCAATTAAATCAGCCTATTTGTCTGCTTCCAGAACATCCATAAACAGACCACATGTCCTCCTCACTCTGCATTTTCCCAGTGAGTATGTAGCAAGATTATACTCAGTGACCTGCTCCCTTCCTCCTCCTGCCAGCAGACTCTTCTTTGTAAGACCCTTAAATGGCTCTTCTTTCCCCTCAGCAACTCCCCTTTTCTCATTGAAATCCTCAGTCTCCTTTTCTGAGTAATATTGAGTACTTTAACAAGATACTTTGGAGGCTGCTACTGGCCTCAGGGCACTTTTTCCTCTATTTTCTGACTGAATAGTCCATAGTGGGGAGAGAAGAGAGTATGAAGTTGATATGAGTCAGCTGTAGTGAAGAATTACAGCATCTTTACAAAATCTTGTAAGATGCTGGTCTTCTTGCTCAAAGAGTCTTTCTTAAGAGTGAGCTCTGTCTGGTTGGGTAAAATCCTAACAATTCATGTCCCCCTCTTCCTTCTGTGTAAGATCACATGCCTTTCTGGAGAATATACCTGATTTAGAAGGTTTTCATTGGAAAACTCTTTTCTGGAGGCCCACATACAAACTGCTGAGTGCAAACAGACCTTCACAACAGTCAGATCACGCAGATGTCAGACCTCATGCACATGCAGGACCACCTCCATGCCAGGATGACATCAAAAAGTTCTGGAAGTCTTTTACTTCCTTTTTTTCTAATGGCAGTTTGATCTATTTAAAATATTACAGCTGTATATTACTGACTGCTCTGCAACTTTTTATTGTTTCTCTAAGTGACAAAAAATAAACATGTGTGTGAACCCATGATCACCAGTTTCTCCTCATCTCTCTGCCAAAAAAAAGGAGGAAGTTGAGCAACTTTTGGACCAGAAGCCAAGATCTAGAGCTTGCTGTCTCCCATGGATCGTTGATGGATGCACAGATTTTCATTTGTGCATATTTCACCAACAGGAGAAATGCTGCTGTGTTCCCATTAAGCTGTGGTACCATCCAGAATGATTAATATAATTCATTAAAGCACTTGTATCACCCCAGAAAGCAAAGAGATTTATATGTAATTTGGTATATGGAATCAGTGCTACATGCTTGACCAGTGGAAACACTGAAGTGCACAGGTATTTCAAAAAATGCAGGGACCCACAAATAGATAGACAGGTTTATTTCCAATGTGTCTGAGATTTGTTTCACCACTGTGGTGTTTATTTCTGCCTATTCTAATAAATCTGTTCCACAAGGCCAAGTTTGGTGCAACCAAGAACCAAGCTGAAAAAATTTATCAATCACAAAATGGTCATCTAGATGCACCTACCTGCTCAAGTAGAGTCCCCTAGACCACATTACTCAGGACTGTGCTCAGAAAATTTTGAATATCTCCAGGGAAGGAAACTCTACAGCCTCTTTGGGACACATGTTCCAGTGCTCAATCAGTGGAATCACTCTCACATCAGTGCAATTAAGTTTATCATGATGTGAATGATAAAGAAAGAGAGATTTGACTAGCTGCAGAAGATTTGTATTAGTGAGTGACCCACCCTCAGACACCTATCATATTTTAACTTTCTCCTTCCTTAAAACCCAGTCTGAAATAGCAGGGAGAATTACTAGTGAGAACTATTACATATATTTGGCATAATTGTCTTCTGTCCCATTCTATTGCATTTTTTTCTGCTCTGTTTCCATGGAAATGGCAGAAAGAAGGTCAGGCATATGGTATAGGCAATTGTTTTAAAGAAGCTTGAAGTGTTTTATTATTCCCTAATCTAATTTTTGTCTGAGAATGGTGGTGGGGAAAAGAAGTCAGACTCCCCACTTGTTATTTTTGGTCATATTTAATTTCTATCTGTATTCCCATAAAGCCAGGAAAGGTCATTTTGCTTCCTTCTGCACCTAGGAAGCAGACTGTTCTTGAGGGACAGTGATGTGATGAGATAGGCATCTCATAAAGGAATCCATTCCTGATCATATTAATACAGTCCTGTCATGTCACATGCTATATGACACTGCTATGTAGTGTCTGAAAGGCCCAGTCTCAAAGACATTCACACCTACATGGGAAGAGAGCCCAAAAAGCCCATTTGTCCATTAGGAAATGAAAGGAATATTCCCTCAAGGACATGTTGAGGCTAGCTTTAGTTACTCTTGGAAAGAATTTTGAGATCCACCATTTGAAATTGCTCTAGATGGAAAGCATTTCCTTCTTGCTACTACTAAGCATGTATACTTCTACTTTTGTAAGACAAAGGTATTCAACTGCTCTCTTTTGATGATTTTCTCCTTTTTTATTGTCATGCTGTTAGCTTTCATTTCCATGGAAACAGAGAGGTAGTTTTTAGCAGTGTGCAAGTTTTAGTTGTGAATGACGTGTAAATTTTAGCTGCTGGATGTTGGCTGATAGCTATAAAATGAAGGCACAATACAAGGGGAATGACAAGGAAAGGATGGACAAGAGAAGGAGATCTAGACATTTTAGAAACCATGGGCACCCCTCCTTCCCAGAAAAGGTTCTGGAAATTTTGGTTTTTCCTTCTGCTCTACTACCTTAATTTTCCAGGCCTGTGCTTGGACCTGGCCTTCTTTCTATTATTTCTGTTTCAGTAGAGTAACATTTCATTGCCATGGTGTCTGGAGGCCCCAGGAAACCTGAGGCTCTCCTGTGCTGGAACCATGCTGCTGTGGCTTAAGAATGGTACTTCCCAGTTCAGTGTCCCATGGAGATTCTCCCAACCTAATGCTGCTCCTACTGGAGGCACAAAAGACAAAGGTCATGGGCTCAGTGAGATAAGAAAAATTTACCGGAAACAACAATGAGATAAGAAAACAAAGAGTAACAGCAAAAATATTATTAACAAAGGCTATAAGAAAATAAGTTATTCACATGGACAACCATCCCCAGTAATAGAAAATACTGGACAGCTCCCTCCACCACCTTTTTCTTGACTAAAAGCAACCCCTTCTCTCCAGAAGTGAGGGTTCCTTTCCCCTGCTCCTGGCAATGACATGAGATGGTATAGGATAACCTCTGTGTTCTGCCTACACCCCATTACAGTTTCTGCAAAAAATTAACTATATCCTGTCTGGAACCAGAACACAGGCAAACCTGGAGCAAGAGACATTACCATAGTGCAAAGGATAAAAAGAAAAGGAAAGATAAAATTATTTGGGTGTTATTACACACAGGATGTTGGCAAAGCTAAACCTTGACTTTATTCAGAGCTCATTGTATAGCTCTCTCCTCTTACTGACTGTTCACTATGCCAGTGCTGAGGGAGACGTGCCTTTTTCACTTCTTTCTTCAGTTTTTCTGTGCTCCTTCTGAACCTGTGCTTTTTCTCCCAGAAAATGTCTTTCCTTTCTACAAATTCTTATTGAGTTGTTCTTCCATGGCTGCAGCTGTCTCTCTCTTCACTGTCTCTCCCACCCGGACTAGAGCATTCCATCTCCAGCCCTACTCAGGCAGAGCACTGTCTCAAGTAAACCTGGTGTGGAGGAGGCATCTTCTCTCTTCCCAGTCTGTGCTAAAACCTCACCCAGCTGTCCAAACCACCTGTAGTCCTTCAGAGAGAAGTTTTGCTGATGAATTAATTATATCTTGAAAACCACTGATCAAACTGTTTCTCATCTTAAATGTAATGAGAAGTTTCAGTAACAGGGCAAATCTCTAACTGCCAACTCCTTATCAGTTATGGATACTTCACCTTTTTAATTTCTCAGCCTGATAAAACACAGGCTGTTCCACCTTTCTACTGAGTTCTGTGATCAGTTACCCTCTTTACAATTGTGAGCCTCGGTTAGGAGCCAAAAGACTCCCAAGGACACCACTATTTCTGAATGAAATTTCATGATGGAATTACTAAATTTTAATTACTCCATTTTAAAAAGTTCTTCTGTCTGAAATACATGACATTGAACGAATGAGTCTTTTATTGTTCACAAGGCAGCAGGTGCATTACCTTATTGTCAGCTTGACAATTTTTTATTGAAGAAGGCTTTTGCCACTAGTTATGCTGGTTCACTGAGATACATAACCTTTAACATAGCATTGCAGGAAGAAAAGTGCTGCAGGGAAAGAGAACACAGCCCAAGGACTAGACTCCTAAAGGAGGAATCTTTCTGGTAATATGGGAAAAGACTGTACTTGGGCCATGCAGAAGGAAGAATTGTGTTGTGGAGGTTTTAGTCCCTATGCTAAGGCTTTATCAGGTTCAAGAGACAAGATATGAATTATGGCATTAACACAGTTGACTAGACCCTCTACTAAAAGAGCACAGGAACAGTAGGGTGAGGGACATTAATGTGAAATCTTTATTGAAAAGTGTATTGAAGACTGTGTTTATGAGAAACAAATTTGCCAGCTGAAATCAGTGTGCTTGTTCAGGTTTTCTGCTTCTCTCAAGAATTTCGCTCTTTTAGGTAACTTTTATTTACAACCCAGGTCATCACCCCAAACTTTATTTTTTCCACTGAACTCTCAGAATCTGTGTATGACTGTTTTCAGTTAAGGATAGGAAGACCAAAATACCCTAAGTATTCAGCCAAACCAAAAAGCTTCTTGTGTAAGTATTTGAAAAAGAAGGTAGCCAACTGTGTTCTGTGTACTCGGATTGATATTCATGATGTTAAGGCAAGCAGCATAAAATCTCCTAATAATCCTAGTGTGTTAGATTTTTACCTTTTTTTTGTTTATTGGGATAAGGGTTTGTTGTGGGTTGTTTTGAGGTTTTTTTACTGGTTGGTTTGGTTTTTTGGTTTGGGGGTTTTTTTGGTTTGGTTTGGTTTGGTTTGATTTTGATGTGGGTTTTTTTTCATTTGGCTTGGTTTGGGTGTTGGGGTTTTTCATTTTTGTTTTGGTTGTTGTTGAGTTTTTTGTTTGATTTGGTTTGGTTTTGTTTTTTTGTTTTTTTGGGTTTTTTTTGCTATTTGTTTAGTGTACCAGGGCTCTTTTAATAATTTGTTGTTTTTCTTTACATACTTTCCAAAAAGAAGAGAAGCACAGACAGGGCATTTTATACTACAGAAAGAGTGAATGAAGACATGTATGATACAGCACTATTCCCTTTGTATCTTATAATTCAACAGAGTAATACTTTCTCTTTGTGTGTTAACTTCTTCTTCCACCTTCAGCCACAAAGTGTTTCATTGCTTCACAGTTGAAGTGTAGATTGTAGGACTGTTGCTCCCCTCTTTCAGCGCCTAAAAGCTGATTATAGCTAAATACCAAAAAGGACTGCTATCACTGGAGTGCAAGCTGCCCCCAAACCTGCAGAAGAAATCAGTTCTAAACATGAAAAAGGAGAATAAAACAGACGGAAAGGAAAAGAATACCACACTGAGACATGCTTCAAATGTTCCCCACATTCTCTAAAAGGGATGTGTCAAAGGTTGGTTGAAGTTTCAGTTCTGTCTTTGCAGCGAATTCTTTCTCACAATCCAGACTATCCCAACATTTATATCCACTTTCCAGCCTTGATGCTCCCCATTCTCTCCAGAGATCAGCTTAGCACAATAAAGTGGCTTTACACCTTGTCAATGGCAGATACAAGTGTTAGGAATCCTTGGCAATGCAGAAGACCTTTCCATGTGAGAGACCATGCTGGAAACACTCAAAACTATATGCTTCCCCTTCTTTCACATTTCAGCATATGAACAGAGCCAGGCATCACAGAATTGCTGCAAGAAATCAGAATGACTACATATAAGTCAAACCCATTCCAGCCATAGCTAACAAAAAATACCTACTAACAGCATTACTGACAGAGTTTGTCAGCGCTGCCATGAGGAAGGTGGTTTTCCTGAACAAGAAATTGGAATCTCCTGGGAAAATTTTTTGTACTTAACTGATTCTATAAATTGTGCTTGGCACCAAAGCACTTCTCAGTAATGGATTATGAAGCAAGAAGAGAAATATTTTCTTTTAAATCTTTTGACCACCAAGTAAACCCTGAGACTAAATCATGGCTTTACACCACGTTAACATGCTAACTTGTTAGAATCTGCCTGTAGTCTGTGTCTTGGTTTGGAAAGACAGGGACCAAAGAAAAGGGAAACTTCCCTTGGGGTTTGTTATAATTCCAAAATTGAAAAAAAAGGGGTCTTAGGCAACGATAAGGAGGGTAGGAATAACAGTTCTTTACTAGTTAGTCCAACAAGGTACATTAACAATAATTACAATATTGACAACAAACAGAACTAGAGGAGGAAAAAAAAACCCAAAACAACAAGTCAGTCACAGTTCTTCCTCTGGTAACACCCCTCCACCCCCCTCAGTACCGTCACAACCTAATAGAGCTAGCAGCAGCTCTGGGAGGGTGAGATGATTCCGAGGGTTCACAGTGGCTGGAGCTGTTGGAAAAGTGTCCTGGCTGGCAGGGGCTGTAGAAACAGCATGGGGAGACCTCAAGCAGAACTGAAGAAACCGTGGGTGCAGGGCAGGGAGGAGACGGGTTCCCAAAATCCCGGGGGGACACACGAAGAGACCGGTGGTCCGACGGAGTCCGAGGTGAAGGGAAAAGTCAGAGCTCTCCGCCTCGCCGAGATGAGCAGCCCTGGCCGTCCCCCCAGAGCAGAAAAACTGCCCCCAGCGAAGTGGAATCAATGTCTCTGTGTAGCTGCTTCCTTTGTTTGTTCCCGAGCACCCATAAGTACCGAAAAGCACCCAGCCATTAGCTTCTTAGCAACTTCTGGGAAAAAATTCTATAAGAAATCAACCCAACCCCCAACAGTCTGTTAAAAAGAATTTATTCTTGCTCATAGTATTTGATACTCATCTCTGTTCAGAAATTTTTCAGAAAGGGTAGAAGGAGAAACTTTTGAAAAGCATCACTTCTGATTAGCACTAAAATAACAGGAAGGGGGTTAACTTTGAGTGAAGACCAAATAGAAGTAATAAAAATACCTGAGTACAAATACTGTAGATACGCAAACAACATTGTGACATGACTCTACATTAAAGAAGTTTGCTCCTGCAGCATCAGAATAGATTATAATTCAGCAGGCTGTGTCATTTGCCTGAGACAAAAACTGAGTGTTAGATGAACATTGGATTCATAAGAAGAGCAGTAGTGCTGTGTTTAATGTGTAACAGCAACCCCAAAATGCATTTAATATCTCACATCTGGAAGCAAACAAGCAAAAGCCATCCTATGGTACCATACTTACGAGACTTACTCTACTTGTGCCAACCACTCCTCACTGTCTCACCACACTGCAGATGTGCCACAGGGCGGCAAGCAAAAGGTTCAGGGAAATGTAGATGACTTAATTGTTTTGGATATGCCTAATGACTTCATACCCTCAAAAAGCTGAACTTAGAAGAGAATTTTTAGAAAGCAAAGAAAACTCCTGAATACAGTGATTATAAGATAAATGGCATAACATATGACAGACAAGCAAATTCTCATTTAACCAGATCTAATGGGTGGCGCCCCTGCCCATTGCAGGGGATTTAGAACTAAATGAACATTAAAGTCCCTTCCAACCCAAACCATTCTATGACTTTTTTGTACCTCTTTGAAAGCTTTTTCTCTTACAGCCCAAGACTAGAAGAGCCTACAGGAAATTTTAAGAGGGAAGAAAACACTTCCTCTGGGGAGGTTATACTTTCTTGGGATGATTTTCCACCAAATGTTCCATTTTAAATATATACAGCATTGCACAAAGATATAGTATTGCACCCATTTTACTAGCTTGGGGCCTCAACTAAGTTTATTTTTCTTGTGTCCATGTATGAATAAAAGACATTATTTACAATCAAGGTGTGTCCAAATATTTTCCTTCTTACCCCTCACAATGAAAGCAAAGAACAAAGAGGAGAGCACATCTCAGAAATAAAAGAGTGAAGTTCTGGCCAGCTCATCCAAGGAAAACAGCAGTGTCCCTGCAGCATTCCCCCTGGCTCATCTCCTGTGGAAAGTGCTCTGGTTCCCTGGTGCCATTTCATATGCAAATACCTTTCTGATAACCAGTATGCCTCTGTCTCTTCCAGTCTGCCTCTGTCTCCTAAGCCATCATGCTTACTCCTTTTGCTTGCAGGGCATCTGGCAAGAGCATTAGAAAAAAAAGATGAGGATCCAGGAAATGATAAGAAGTATTAGCCATATATAATAACAGGGAGCCTACTACAGATCCCTCATCATCCTGGGTTTGAATCATTCTAGCTTTCTTTCACACATGTCTCTGGTAGTAGTTCTTTTCTACTGCAATGAATTATCTGAAATATTTCCTACTGTAGATTTCCTAGTTTAAATATTTTAAAATTGATTAAAACTCTTTCTACTTGAAGAACCAGATCCCTGCATTATTTAAAACTTTCCATGCTCTACTGATTTCTCTTTATTTCTTTATTTAGATCATGGGTTTGGTATTTTTTTTTCTTTATTTTCCCTCTCTTTCTTTGTTATAAATCTGACTCAAATTGAGCACTTCGGGAAATAAAGATATTCTGCGCAATGTCCCTTTAAGTTTATCAATGAACTTAGTTAGTCAAATCTTGGTCTTTGTCAGGAGTTGGCACACCATCCTCCTGACTTGTGAAAGGCTCCGGAAGCACATATACAGGCAGTTTGGACTGATCACTGCATTCATTATCTAACACCCCTCACAAAACTATTTAGCAAAAATAGTAAATATATCCACAGAGCTCATGTGATAAGTCCTTGGAGCATAAAGAATAGGTACAAACATGGCATAGTTTCAGAATGGCACAGAAGATTACATTTTTAATGCCAGCACCGAGAATGACAGAGAATGGAACATCATTTCATAATAATAGTTCACATTTTGTTGAATTCTTAAAATGGTGTCCTTAATGTCTACAAACATCAGGGAAAATAGCTTTACAATCTTCTCTGTGGTGGAGCAATTATGAATTACTATTGAAAAAGCAACCTGTTTTCTTCATCCCAAGCAGATGGCATCTTATGGTTCAGGACAGGAAGCTGCCGGAACTGATTGTTCCTGCAATCAGTTTCTGACTTTGTGTGGCTGAGGGAAAATCATTGGACTTTACTGTGATGTAATTTCCTCATCTGTGGAAATTAGAGAATTCCTGTTCATGCTTAGACATGCAAATGCAAGTTTTGTGAATAGCATTGTGAACAGCAGAATGGAGAGCTGCGTTGGATGAATGTGAAGATTCATTTGTACAGTGCAAGTATACCATACTACTAACTGACCACATTTGGCAGGACCTCAAGTCAGTCACTTCAAACACCTGGTGCCCATAAATTCTTTCCATATGCTTACAAGAATGGGCCGTGCTTCTGGAGTTATGAGAGACAAACAACTTCAGTTGAATGTACCAGATCTATCTTTTTTATGTCTTTTGCCTGCTCTTTTTATTTGGAGACTTTGCCTTAGGAAAGGGTAGATTGGTCAGCTATTTTGGACTGTATACTCTGTTTATACAGAACACACTGACCTCCAAACCCCACCTTTCTGTCCCTATGTGTGGCTCACACTTCAAAAATGGCTAGAGAGTTAAAAGCTGGGGCTGGGTGCTAGGAGATTATTTTTGTCACAGTCAGTTTTACTTGCAGTTGTGCATGGTCATGAAGATAAATCGGAGTTTATGCTTTGTGGCAAAGCAGAAAGCTTGTGGGACTAGATTTCAAAAGAATTCTCAATGAATCAGTCACCTTCAGGGACAACGCTGGCAGTTGCTGGTGGTGCATACCGAGCTGGATATGAAGGAGGATATCTGTCTTTGACATACATAATTATGCCAGTCATTTTGGTGTAAAATAAGCAAAGGGAAGATTAACATCATTTACTGTTTGTGTGCTGAGGGCCTGTCCTAATGTCTTCTCTTGATTAAAGAGAATAGCTCCTCAAACAGATGAAGCTTTATCAAGTCCTGCAAATAATTACTCTGAGGTCTTCTCCATGGGAAGATAGAGATTAAGGGAGAGATGCACACTCAGAGAGAGTCCTGCCTGTCCCTGTGTGTGCATCTGGCTCTCACAGCAGCAAGTAGGGCATTGTTGGCTGTGTTCAGCTCCTTTCCCCCATCAGCACTGCAGTTTTCATCTAGCCCTACTGCCCCAGGTGTTCTAACTGTTGACCAGCAGTCAACAATTGTAACTGTTATTGTTAGGACCTATTATATCATCTGACCAGCAAACCTGAAGGGGAAAGCAGCCACAAAAGAGTATATAAAAGTTTTCATGCAGAAAGAAGATGAATAATTGCACTTGCACAAAATAAATAAATCGAGCTATAAATCATACCTACAAGCCAGAAGAGGAAAATTGCAATAGAAAAAAAAATTACCACTGACACTAACAACCCAAAATTTTGTGATCACCTGTAAGTACCAACAACTCAGAGAACATCTCACAGTGGAGCTTTTACATCACCACCAGCTGTTGCCTTGAGAGAGGCACAAATCAGGGAAATTGGTAGAAACTAATACAGTAGCAATGAAAACAAGGCTTGCAGAGACACTTCGCTCTAGAGAAGGTACATCCTTACCCCATGAGCTGGAAGGGCAGGAAGACACTTTTGGTGGCTTACTCAGCATGTTGGATATCCTAAAACATCACTACTGCTTTTCTACTAGTTATTCCAGCCACTCTAAAGCAGAGAACATGTATTATATGGTCTTTAGTGTATACCCTAGAACTGCACATAACATGCACATAAAATAAGCATATATAGCAACATGTCATATTGGTTCAGATGGGTTCATCTGAAATGGAACATCTTTGTGAAAATCCATTTGGGAGTGGGGGCAGTGCACCAACACACAGAATTTCAGCAAACTTTGCTCACATACTTCTGCAGAGGAAAGCCCACTCAGTTGACAACCATGACAGTACTTCATCAGACTTCTCCCTTTCATTTGTTCTTCTCTCATTTTTTGTTTGTTTTGCCTTATGGTAGTGCTAATCCCTTATCTCCCTTGCACTCAATATTAACCTCCACCATCCCATATTTAGTGCTTCTTTGGCCTTGAGGACATCACAGTCTGACTCTTTATGCTCATACTTCAGTTTGAGATTTCTTTAGTTTGAAGAAAGATATCATTTGCTTTCCCGTTTATTGATCTGTTGTGGACAGTTCTTAGTTTGGGATGAAAAGATGCTTAATGAAAACTGTTTTGTCTCCTGCCACACAGAGAAGGATGAAATCTTTAACTGCACGTGACTCTATATGGTTCTGCTATCCCTCAGTGACCACAAAGGTAAATCTAAAGATATAAACATACAGATATTTGTAGTGATGAAGCCTTTTCATACTAAACAGTATTCCAGAAAACCAGGGTCCATCCATGGACTTCTTCTTGTCATCAGCCTTCCTGGAAGAGGCAGTTTTGGTCAGTCTAGCCATACTCTTCTGCTTCATGTGGAAGAGATAAACAGCTAAAATGGGTTCTTCTTTTACCACTAGGTTCATGAGAATTTTTCTTCCACAGATGGGTCATTTTATAATGGCTTTACTGCAGAGTAATATATATTACTATTCTTGAGACACACAAAAAAAAATCAAATACTGCTTAGTCCTAAACAGTTATCAAGTTTTGCTTCAACATATTGGCAATCCTTTGCATAGCAAGAGACCTAGGACACAAGTAAATTAAAGGTGGATTGTAACTGACATCAAAAATGGTAAAAGAAATCTGCTCATGAGGGTAGTATGAGTAGTTATGAGTAAACCTGTGTATGGTTTCTTAGGATGAAATTATTTTCTCAGTCTCTTAAATGAACACAGAAAGTTTCTGGAGAGAAGCAGGTACACCTAGGTGAGGAGAAACAGCTTGTAGGAAGACTTTCTGGAGGTATGTAAGGAAAGGATGCCTGGGAGATAACTACTTTTAGTAGGGCCAGGACAGGGAGGATACTGGAGGTCTCCAGTACCTCTGGGAAGAGTCTCAGGAAGGGTGCCATGTAGGGCTGGAAAGGCAGTTGAGCAGGGCATTAGGTCAGTGTTGAAGTCCACATCGAGGCTCTGCTCCCTCCTGCATGCACAGGACTGGGGCTGTTCTGTCAGAATTCATGCCTGGAACAGGAGTAGGGGTTCACACACTTACAAACAGCTGGTTAGCTGCAGCAAAGACTGTGCCTCAACAGCAGGGTGCATACAGAAAGGACATAGAGAGAGAGGGAAGGCTTCTGTGTTTCTGCTTTTCACTGCATGAGCCTAAAATTTAGATCCTCAGGCTTGCATTGTGGTTGTTGAGAGTTGGTGTAGGGTTCATCCCGGTCACAGTCGTAATGCAATCAGAAAATGGTATCTTTGTCTGCACTCAAATCTAAAGCTAATGCAATCACTAGTGTTGTGTTCTTAATGTGGGTCTGTATTTGACCCTGTACTCTTCCTTACTTGTCTATTGTCAGTATGCTTGAAGCTGTGCAACTGGAAAAATAATTATAGTGATTGTCCTTTCACCCGACTGCTTTGCAGTACTGTAAGAACCTCTACTGAGACTTTACTACCTTAAACTTTATGTGAGAAGATCTAATTTACCCAGGAGCTTTTGCATGAAGGCTGCAATAAGACCACAAGGCAGTCACAGTTATCACCCTTGGGTTCTCAGCTTTTGTGAGTCTGACAAACATTCACTTTTTCAGATTTAAATGTTCATCTCTGATTTCCAACCACAAATAAATTATTTCAGTGAGGTGTATCTCTTATATCTCTTCTATTGTTACTGAGTTATGGCAGAATACATAAAACATTTTTTCCTTGTGTTGCAAAATAAATTCTTGCAATGCTGCTGTGCTGTTGTTGGGGGGGGGGGAGTGTTAGGATAAACAACAGCAAAAACAGCTGAACTCTAAGAAACAAATCTGACAAGGCCTCAGTTCAACTGAAGATTGATCCTTCTGTCAGTCCTTGCTCAGGAAAATAATTTAGCATGGACAGCAAATTGAGTATGTTCTCACATCCCCTTCAGGTCAGTGCTAAAGTTACAGTTAAGTAAGTGATGAAGTATTTTGTGGTATAGGAATTGTTCACTGAATTTTGACTGAGCTATATTTCTTGGCTGGAAAATAAAATGTCTAAGCAGGAGCTGAGAAAAAGCATTTCAAAGCTAAATTCTCAGGACACAGAAAAGACAGACCAAATCTGCAGAGGCATACTTAAGCATGGGGGTTAGATATCCAGGACACTACAAGCAAGACTTCTCCCAAGCTCTCACTGCACTTAGCAAGACCCAGAGCTAGAGAATTTGGGGTGGTGGAGGAAAGATGGAATGGTTCCATTCTGTGGGACTTGCTGGCCCAGCACTGCCCACAAAAGTTTTCCAGAATTCAGGCAGGCTAGGATGGACAGAGAGTATTATTAGATGCTTCTTCCTCTTCAGATCCTCCAGTCTTGCCCACCACATTCTGCTGCCCAGAGTCCAGCACAGACCAGAGAGCCACTGAGCTGCTCTGACCCCTGGACCCTGCATATATCCCACAGTCACTTTAACTGCATGTTCTTCACACTACTGAGAAACCACAAAACATTCTAAAACACCAGAATTAAAATTCTGTCTTCATAGTCCAAATCTAACACTTCTGCTGCTATTGTGCCCCTTATACCTATTTAAGTTTTAATATTTAATAGTGATAAATAACAACAATTAGCTAGTGTCTCTCTCTGTGTCTTTTTTGCATGTAAAAAATAGACTACATTGATGGACTATCAATGAACACCAATATGTCTGCGTTTTTTTCCATGGAAAAAGATTCTTGAGAACTTGTAGATGTTCTATTAGCATCTGCTTTTCCAGGCAAGCAACTTTTTTCGGGCTTGCTGCACTTCTGTGCCAGGATTTGGAAATATTTTTGTATATCTAATGTGACTTTCCAAATCATTATGCTTCTCCTCAGTCAGTAAAGTCCTAATTTCAGGACAGTGCACTTCATTTGGAAACCACAAGTCATTCTTAGCAAGCTAAGCACTGGACCTGATGTGAACTTGCTAACTGACATGACCTAAGCAAAGGCATCATCAGGTTGCCTCCTGAGCTGGCAGCAGGAGGTCACATTGTCAAGTCTGCAGAGTCCAAAAGCAATGTGAGCAAAGCTTTCCTGTAAAATAGAGATACATTAACTCAAGGTTCAGAGTACAGAGCAGCTGTATGAATGGGAACCTCTGATTAGGGATTGCAAAAAAAAGAGGTTAATGTTTAGTAGGCTTATCTGCTGACAAAACATTGCCAAAGATCTTCCTGAGCATCTGATTTCTAAATGGTGCACAGCACAATTTGAGTATCACAGGGCAATTTTGTCTGGGTCTTACTGAGCTGTGTAAGAACAGTGATAACTACATTTTGTTTAGATTTAGCTCTTCTTTTTTTTTATTCTGTCCCTGACTTCAGTGTTCAATAATGCATATGATGTATCTGTTCTTTCAACATTGGAATGAAGCAGGGAGGTGAAAATGGTTTAAAGCTTTTTCAATTGCTGAAACCTTGTGAAAATAAGATTTGAAAATGGCAGATAAATACTTCTGAGCAAATAAATTAAAAACCTGCTGAAAACTGAATTAGGAGATGAGAGTGTGCATTGCTGCACTCAGCCCAGCAGCTCTGCATGCAAACACCAGAGCTTCCTTTTGTATTTGAAACACACTTTGTTGAACTGCCAGGGAAACAGTGCAACACCCTCATACCCTGATACTTCTTTGTCCATCTTAAAGACTGTGCAGGAGCTGGAAGAGGCTGAAAAAACCTGTGTTGCAACTGTAAAGTGCAAATGACACAGTATGTTATGCATCTGTGGTATAAGCACTGTGTGCTCCTGCCGGGATCCACCAGGACAGAGGCCTGGCAAGGGGGACCCCCTTGCCTTGTCCTTGCCATCACTCCTCATTTAGCTTCTTCGAGGGATTTCTTTACATGAAGAACTGATCTGGGCCAGAGCTAGCGATGCAAGGCTACGTGCTCTCTCATACTGTCTGCTAAGTTACAGCACTAAGCCAAGGCATTAGAAACACTTCCCAAAATAATTTTTTGTTAATCAGATTTTTTAATTGAATCTCTAGTAACTGGTTTTTTTATTATTATTTTTCTCTCATTCCTTTTGCTTATCTTCTGTTGCAGTTTCATTCTTCTAGGATTCTTGAAAAAATGAGGTTGACTTGAAAAGTTGCCCATGTCAGTTTGCAGAAATCACTTTTTACTTCTCGATTAGCTTATTGGGCCTATTATGCAGGGCTAAAGGAGGAAGCAGGTTGATTCTGCTAATTTGTGGGCATGGAAAATAAACTAATGTTCTTTACCTTAAGTAGAAGTAGGTTGACTCTGTCTATGTGCATTTGCTCAAAATTGCATCAGTGTGAGATTTCACAGAACAAACGTCAGTGAATCAGGTCCCTATTTGAACTTCTATTCCTGGTATTATTGGCAAAATTTTCTAGGACAGTGGCCACTCCTGGTAGCCGTGCATTCAGGTGCCCAGAAGCCTATTCAGGACCATGGTTGTTTTCTCTGGGACATTTTTGAGTGGGGTTCGTGGTGACAAAGTGCTTGGTGTTTCAGGAAATTCAGCACATCACTGAGTACCAGCCCTACTTAGTTGTTCCCATCTCTGCATGGATAGGAATGAATTTAAGCAGACTTCTAATTCCATTCTACCTGATGGTTGATTTTTGTATACTCAGGTGATAGCTGGCAGAATCACAAGCCAACTTGTGGAGGTATAGCTGTTTTTCAAATAGTTTGCTGGTGAAGGAAGCTTTTGGCAGTTTTTTGCAGTTGTCCATGCTGTCCACCTGACAGCATTAGACTGCCAATGTGCTGTTTTGACTATAAATATTCTCTCTGCTTAGCCAGCTCCCTCCTTCTACTTCCCCATCTTCCTCATGTCTAAGACTGCTCTTTCTGCCCTGATGGAGTGTCCAAGAGGGGAAAGTGCCTTTGCTCTGTGCTTGTTCACTGCTTGGTGCTGTGTCCCCCTGTGTGCAGCAGTGACTGCCAGCTCCTGCAGTAATGCCATTAACTGACTACCACGGCTACCATTGCTGGAGCAAGAGAAGGTGCAGCCTAGGGGTCTTAACTGGAATGCTTTGTCCTGACATTAAAAGAGATATGATGAGAGCAAAAAATAAGATATGGCACTGTGGATTTGATATGCATATCTGGCCCAAGAACCAGAATGTCTTGGACCTTGAGCAGGGCTTTTAGATGATGTGGCGGGGGTACCAGTGCACAAAAGCATTCTTCAAGAGGAAGACAACTTATTCCCTGACTGTAAAGCATCCCTTACAATCTGCTTCCTATGCAAATGAGCAATGAAAAAGGAGGCAATGTTAAGGAAATATCATTTGCTCACAACAGAATGTGCACACCTCCCCCTGGATGATACTCCTAACTGATGTTAAGTATTCATACTCCTGCAGGTGTGTTTACCCTTCAGCATCTGTGGTATGAGCAAAGAGAGAATAAGCCAGAAGCTGCTAAGATTAACACACACCTTTTTAATGAAACAGCATTCTATTTTTGCATGGGACACTAAATCTTGCTTTAGTAGGGTGCATATAAGCCCATCACAGGCATGACTATACCCAATACTTTGGTATAAAGTAAAGTAGTAAAGTAAAGAAGCAATGGGTTTGCCCCTTTTTCTTCTGTAGAGATTGAGCATCAACACATTCAACAAAGTTGATTGAAATTTAAGCAAATCAACTGGAAAAATAATCAAAGGAGTTAATAAAGGAGATAAATAGAGGACAGGCATACTATACCCCAGAAAAATTCTGAAGATGCTCTGATAAGAAGCTTACAGCAGTAGAGGTCCCTATACAGACTCATAGTCTGAGAAAAATCAGTAGTAGTACAGATACTTCCACAACCATCTTGGTTGAAGGCTGTACCTGTAGGCATCTTTAGAAAAACAGTGGGCACAAGCATTTTCATGTAAAGATAAATCCAGGATCTGTGCTTGAGTCCCTGATAAAAACGTTTGACTTTCAAAAGTGCTAAACCTTATTTGGACTTGCTAGAGTAGCCAGCGTTGGAAAACAAAGCCAGTTCCCTCTCTAGTCACTTGTAGGGTACAAACACTCAGCTCCTGCTTCTCTCTTACAAATATTGGTCCTGGAACTTCACCTCATTTTACCTGAGAGCTAGCCAACCACCAAAGCAGAGCTAAATGTTTATGAAAATGTACCCAGTGGAAGGCCTTTCTGCCTTGAAATATATGGAAAAGACTATTTACATTTGAAATATCTCATTTAGGGTTTTCTTTTTAAATTTTAACCGATTGTTATATCATGCTGTGTAGGTATTATAGTAGCAGTTAGAGGGAAGGTGTTGAGTACCTCATACCAGCTTAGCCCTGCTGTTTTTAAGGAGGTGGTGAGAGGACACAGCAAGAGGTGTGGGCATTTACTGTGAAGGGAGAGGGCAGTAGAAAGCGATAGCAGATCAAAGATGACACATTACTTCTTCCTAAAGACAAAAATAAAACAAAAAGGAAAAATTAAAGTGAGAGACACTGAAAAACATGACACAGAAGGAAAGAGGGGGAAAATATTTGTCTTGGCTTCCATTATTTCAACTTTCTGCCTTGATCTGAGCTAAAAAAGAATTGTGAAAGCCTAAAAATTCCCTCAGGTTGAGAAAAAAATCTTCTCCAGTCTAGTAACTAACATCTCTGTCATAAACTCAGATCAAAGTCCCTTGTCTGCAATGATGGGCAGTTCTGGCCTTTTTAACTTTTTAACACTTATTGCCAGGCCTACCTCCCTCTAAGGTCCAAACCTTATTCTCAAATCTGTCCTTGGAGAAGAAGTGCAGGTGGTGGTAGATGGCTCAGCATGGAGAAGAGTGTGTGTTGCCAGCCAGCTGTGCTCATCCCACACCTGCTCTGGCCATCGCTAGAGGTATTGTAGCTTATCACAGGTAGATTTAGGAATTGAGCTTTGTATGTCTATGGATAATATGTGATGGTGAGTACAAACAAATGTTTCCACATCAGCTAGGGTTCAGGACATCTCAGAAAAATGCAGGCTGAGGTTGATGTCCAAGAGCACTGAAGAAATGTTTCAATTTAATTATACATCCTGTTGGATATAACTTTATGTTCAGGATATAACTATCTTTAGTGGGTATAAAATCTAAATTGGAAGTGATACTCTTGGTATAGTGGTCTGATGAAATGAAAACCTAAAATGTTTTATTTTTCTTGTCTTCAGCAAGGACTTCCCTATAAATTGATGTAGCTACAGACCATGGGCCTTGTGCCACTTCAAGGATTTTCTTTACTGAAAGGTGTGGTTTATGACTCTCCACACAGAGAAATCAAGCAAAAGCTTAAGGCAGGAGGTGTGCTCAGTGTACAAGTGTAAAACAAGAATGTGACAAAGCAGAAACTACTGAAGGTTAACACAGACTCAAGGGGACACTGGACTAGTACCGACTGAAAAACATAATCTGAGGCACAATTAGTTAGGATATCCCCAAGCTGCAGTAGTTCAGGCTGGGAGAATGCTTGGGGCAATAACCTATGACCTGACACTCCCCTATGGGCACTGCCCTCACTGATTTTTTTCTACATATCCTTACCAAAAATGGTTGTTTCCTTTCCTCATTTTCCTCTCCCAAGAAGAGCAGAAAAACAAAGGATTAAGGAGATAAACTCAGGAGTAATGTTGAGGGACTCAGTACAGAACACGTGTCCAGTTAAAGATGTTCTTCTGTAACATGGAAGCCACAGCTGAAAACGTGTCCTCTGTCTTGGGTAAAGAACTTGAACCCTGAATCCACCACAGTAAAAAAATGGAAGCCCCCTCTTCGGACTACAATTTCTTGTGGGTTTTTTCCACTATGATTTTCACAATGAACATCAAATGCCTTCAGTAAATTTTACAGCAGAAGTGGTGAATTATGGTAACCACAAAAATTTCTACTGGACATAAAATAATTCATTTCTAGCTGGCCTTCCACTACTAGTGATCTGATACATGTGACTTCACAGACAAAAGTAGCTTGAACAAAGCTTTGTGTAACCTGGCTTTCCCATGTGAAACCATACCGTGAGATTGAAAGCCCTCTGTATGTTCCTCGCATTATCCAGGGCAGTTGCTGTGATTATGTTTCCCATGTCTCTGGTCCCTAAGAGTCTGAGAAGCAGATTTTACTAGAAGAACACTAGACAATTGCAAGGAAATATTCCTCCTCTGTAGTGAAAACAGGTCTGCTAGACAAATGGTTTATCTTGTTGCCTTTGAATTTTCCCACATATCAGAAGTTACTACAGGATATTTTGGTCAGGCGTCTATGGCCTCTCTTGCTTTCCCAGATTTTATTCCAGATTGACTCAAATATACCCTACTGCAAATTTTCCTGCAATATGGTTGTTTTCACATATGATGTTGCCATGGTCCACTCATCCCATCTCACCAGTCTTAAGACGAAGATCATGCCTCACTCTTACTGTGCATCCTCCCAAATGAACAATGGGTAGAAATGCAATTTGTTCTTTGCACAAGTGACTCTGACCCTGACTCTTTCTAACCTCTTTCTTGAAATTGCCTCATAACTACCTGAAATGAAGTGTTCTGTGTCACATGGTTTCCTGTAGTTCTTTCGAGCTATGAAGTCATTCCTTTCAAGCTGATGAGCTGCCATGCTTCATGCTTCTCTTTGAAGGTTCCCATTGCTTGCACAAACTGAACATATTTCTCGTGTATTTTTCATATGTATGGGGTCCTGCAAGTCCTGTTTCAGTGCGGCCTTCAAAACAGAAGGCACTTACTGCCACTTCTGAAGTAAGTGTCTTCTCTATCACATTTTTCTGTGCACATCCCAATATTTTTTGGCTGGGTAGTTAATGTCTGAGATGTGACATAGCTATGCTACATCAAAGTAACCATATGCCTCATTTGCATGATAGTAACCATGAAAGTTTACTTTCACCTAAAGATTCTGGGGAAAGAAGTGAAGCTAGTTTAGCAGTGTTAATAGTCTGTATACTGACTGAATCAATTTAGAGTAGATTTCAGTTTTCTAAATTCTGCCTTCCCAAGGCCAGGTTGCAAGCCTTATGTGGTTAGTGGCTTCTTGACACCACTTCCAACTGCAGTCCTGCATGCCTGAATGGTCACAGAAGACAATGGGGATTTCTGCCATGATTTGTATCAGCCTTTCCCCAGTGACTGAATCTATGCTGCCAGAACACCATCCATTGTGATGTGACTTCCCAGGAATTTTGTTTATATATCTTTCTGGTAACATTGGAAGTTGCCCTCAGTTTTTAACCCAAATGTCATTCTTTGCCATTTCTATCAACCTAGAGAAATACCAAATATGGTAAACTAGCTCTAATGACATTTATTATACCCGTTGATGGCACTCATTGCCAATATGTTCTGCTGTTGTCAACTCAGTTTATATGTCTCCTTTTGCAGACCTCTGAGCTCTTTTTAGTACTTTGGTTGGAGCACCAAAGGCCTCTGACAAATAGTTTGCCTGATTTCTAAGGAAGTACCATGCTACTCATCCAGCCATTGGCTTCTGTAACACGATCTGCTTTTCCATGCTCTTTGCCGCTCCCACTGTTGGTTGTTTGGTGCTTGTAATGAGAACAGCTCCTATAACAGCCAAACTCTTTTATCTGTTGTCACATATAACAGGTTTGGAAGATATTCTTGCCTACCAAAAAAAAAAAAGACCAAAACATAATGGCAATTTGCTAACCTTCCAGCTGCCTTGATGGAACATAAAATTTAATTCCTGATGCTATTCCTTGCCATTTTTCTATGAAAGGAATATTTCTTTTGGCTCTGAGACTGATAGGGTCATATATTTTAATAAAATCAGAGATTTCTCATTTTCCTTCTTTTTTTTTCCTCTTTCTCTGCCTGAAATTCCACCTGTCCTCCTTCCTTGTGCTCTAAGTTACACTATGGTTCTAATTTTGTGAGCATGTCATCATATGATTTTGACTTTATTTTTTTTGCTGCAATTTCACTTTGTTTACTTGGAAAAGACTTGGGATATCATTGTGATATAAAGCACAAAGCCATATCCCACTGTCTGTTTCACTTTTGGCTTCACTTCCAGCATCACTTCCTTCAAGCTCAAGACCAGTGTACTCCCATGAGCAAGGAATCAAGTGAAGGGGCCAGGGACCTACAAAGATGAGCAGAGAGCTTCTACCAAATCTCAAACAGAAGAGAAAATTTTCTGGGATGTGGAAAAAGAGACAGGCCACATGGGACATCTATAGCAACATTGTCAGAGGATGTAGGGGCCCAATGCCCATTTGGAATTGAGTATATAAAGGGAAATCTAGGACAGCAACAAGGGCTTCTACAAATCCATCATCAGCAAAAAAATTCTAGTGAAAATGTGGTGTCTCTGCTGTATCAATAGGTGTCCTAGTGAAGGAGGACAGAGAGAAGGCAGAATTACTGAATGCCTTCTTTCCTTCAGTGTTAACTGCTGAGGCCAGCCCTCAGGAATCCCAGACCTCGGGGCAAGGAGAGGAAGGCTGGAGAAAGAAAGGCAGACTTCCCCCAGGTATAAAGGGTTTGGTTAACTGTGCGGACTTCTAACACACATGTATCCACAGGCCCTGATGAGATGCACCCACAGGTGCTGAGGGAGCTGGCAGATGCTGTAGCTAAGCCACTCTCCCCCATCTTTGAAAAATCATAGAAAAAACGAACCGGGCCTGATGGCCAAAGGACAGCCAGTGTTACTCCCATCTTCAAAACTGGCAAGAAGGAGGGGGGTCCAGGAAACTACTAGCCAGCCAGTACAGTCAGCCTCACCTCCATCCCCAGAAAGGTCATGGAACAGAACATTCTGGAGACCATCACCAAGCATGAAGAAGAAAAGGTCAGCAGGAGAACTCAGCAGGGACTCCCCAAGGGAAATCATGCTTGACCAATCTGACAGCCTTCTGTGATGGCAGGGCAGGATGGATAGATGAGGGGAGAGCAGTGGTTGCTCTGCCTCCACTTCAGCAAGGCTTTGGACACCATCTCCCACAACATCCCCATAGGTAAGCACAGGAAACGTGGTTCAGATGAATGGACAGTGGGGGGGACCAAGGACTGGCTGAATGGCAGAGCTCAGAGGGTCAGGATCAGGGCAGCAGAATCCAGTTGGAGGCCTGTAGTCAGTGGTGTTCCCCAGGGATCAATACTGGGTCCAGTCTCTCTCAACTTGTTTATCACTGGCCTGGATGAAGGGATCCAAGGTACCTCAGCAGGTTTGCTGATGATACAAACTGGGGGAGTGGCTGATACACCTGAAGGCTCTGCTGCCTTTTGGTTGCACCTTGGTAGGCTGGAGAGTTGGGCAGAGAGAACCCTGATGAGGTTCAACAAGGGCAATTGCAGGGTCCTGCACCTGGGCAGGAATAACCCCAAGTACCAGCACAGGCTGGGGCTGCCCCACTGAAGAGCAGCTCTGCAGAGAAGCACCTGGGAGTCTTGGTGGCTCTCAAGGTGACAATGAAGCAGCAGTGTGCCCTTGTGGCCAGGAGGCCCAGTGGGATCCTGGAGTGCACTGGGAAGAGTGTGGCCAGCAGGTCAAAGGAGCTGATCCTCCCCCTCTGCTGGGCACTGGTGAGGCCACATCTGGACTGCTGTGTCCACTTCTGGGCTCCTCAGTACCAGAGAGACAAGGAGCTCCTGAGAGGGTCCAGTGAAGGGTCACAAAGATGATGAGGGGTCTGGAGCATCTCTCTTACAAGGAGAGACTGAGGGAGCTGGGCCTGTTTAGTGTAGAGAAGAGAAGACAGAGAGGGGATCTCATCAATGCATATAAACATCTCAAAGGTGGGTGCCAAGAGGATGGTGCCAGACTTTTCAGTGGTGTCCAGACACTGGACAAGAAGCAATACCAATAAACTAAAACACAAAAAGTTTCACTCAAGATGAGGAATAACTTTACACTGAGGATGGCAGAGCACTGGAACAGGCTGCCCAGGGAAGTCATGGATTCTTCCTCTCCAGTGGAAGGAACCTGGACATGTTCCTATGTCACCTGCTCTGAGTAACTGTTCCTTGGCAGGGGGATTGGACAAGATGAATTAAAGAGTACCCTTCCAACCTTAACTATTCTGGTAATTCTATTTTATACATGGTTTTGGCCCTTCTCTTGCATCTGCTGCCACACTGAGTTCTACAGACATCTTCAGTTCATATGTATATTTTGTGGTTGGTGGATTCCTTTGTGCTACACTGAGCTCATGTATGTGCAAGTTTTCACTCCTAGGATGCCTGCTTGTTTCTGTGGTTTTGTTCCTTTGTTTCCCTTTTTTTTAGACTTTTTTCTTCATGACATTCAGACTGTCTGCAGTTTGTACCCTCTCTATTTGGGCATGCTTTATGCCAAATGTTTATGCCATCACATTTTCTGTCAGCAGCTCTTTTTTGTATCCTATCTTTGCTCCATCTTCAAATAGAAGATTGTGTACTAGACTTGCCCAAGTCTTTGTGGAGTTACATGGCCACTTTGGTCATTTTCCTTTGAATTTGCCTTTCATCCTGATTAAGAATCTAGGAATAACTGTTCATAGAGCTGCTCCTTATTCAAGTCAGTCATCTGCCTTCACTGTAATTTGATCAGTCTCTTGTTCTTGTTCTCTCTTTTTTTGAGTACTCTCACTCAAAAAATAGATGATTGCTTTATGTCTCTAGGGTGCTGAGTGTGCTTTTTGAGTGTTTTTAAGACTTTGGATGGAGCCTCCCAGTCTGCCATTGCTGTATGCTGCTGATGTAGGTGATGGCATTTCCTACCATCTAATACTATATCTGGTTCTTAATTTTACTTTCTCTTCTTTAAGCCAGCCTCTCCCAGTTTTTCAGTTGTTCCATCACAGTTGAAATAGTTTTGCCAAAAGAATTGATAAATTCATCTCTTTCCAAAAGCCTCTGCTTGGGAATAGGATATTGGTCACAACCACAAGACTGTTTTCTTCATTTGAGGAGTTTAGCTTTCACTGTTGGGAGCACTTCAGAGGGTTTTTTCTGACCTTGATTAGTGTACTCTTTAGGAAGACTTCAGTCTTTGTCAGCTGTATTTTCCTGAAAAATGGCTACATCTGGGTAAAGACCACAGTCATCTTCTCCCTTAACTGAAGGACTGATTGCCAATTGCTATAGCTTTATAAGGAGAATGAATAATGGCAGTACCATATTCTCTTAGGACAAGATCTACAGGGAATATTGCAGGTGTGCTTCCAAACACTATAATGTGCTCTAACCTGCTCAAAACTGTGCAGTTCTACAGTGTCAGTATCTAACAATGCCTCACATTGTTACTCACACCTAAGAAAATGCCTACAGTATAGTCCAGTATAGTCCAATATATGCACCAGCTGTCTGGTATGCTGCAAATATGCAGGACAACATGACACAAGTTTATCCACAGTGTTGTGCTTTAAATTATGGTGAGCATAATAAAAAAGCAGCATAAAGTACACCTTCTGATGGGGGGGAGGGGTGGAAGGGGAAGCCAAAGTCAGAGAGCCTTCTCGAAGAAGTACTTCCCACTTTGCGGGAAATTCTTCCATTTGCACTGCAAAAATGTGTCTTACAGATATTCTTTCCCAAATCTCTGTGTTAAATCATGTTGTGATCAGAGTAATGTAGTCACAGTCATACAATGCAGGGAATTCCTCCTCCTTCCTCAGGGTAGTGAAACACCAACATTGACAAGCTACCACACTAATGTGGTATATTACTGAAATGCAATGTGGGAATAGCAATTTAACAATACATAATTCCTTGTGCTTTGGCCCTGAACTGTTTAAGGTGCTGCTGGTCCACTAAAGCAGCAGGCTCAGGTGTGTGAAGAAATCAGACAGGTTCTGTGGAATGAACAAATCAGCCTCTCAGAGAAACACTCTGCTGTTTTGCCTCTTTGAAATCTCTAGGCACCATCCATCTCCCATGTGCTCTGCATACAAGTCTTCTGACAGCACCCACTTTCTTGTTGGCTGGAGTCCTTGGATTTTGGAAGCAACCCTGGCCTTTCAGCTAAATGAATCCATAATCTGGTGTAACCTTGCTGTTTGCTGGTGAACCAACACTTTGGCAAGGCTTGCTGCCCTGCACACCACCTAAGGCTGGTGAGCAAATAAGCATGTTTGTGGGACCCTGCAGCATGCAGCTACCCACTACAGCAGAAAGGTTTCCTGGGTTGGTTAGTGCTTGGTTTAAGTTATTGTTATCTTGATTATTTATGTCATGGTATTGCTGGCACAGCTGCTCAGGAAGTAGAGGGCAGGACAACAGCTTCCCAACAGCCTTCATGATCCTTGTCAGACCAAGAAGTACATGGCACTAAAAACCTTACCTAACCTCCAAACACTGTTCATTTCAAGCTGGAGACTCTTGACACTCACCCTACACACAATAGAAGGAAAAAACATTGTGATACTCAGGAAATGCACTTCTATGCCTGCAGAATTTTCTATATAGTCTATAGTTTTGAAAATAAATGTCAAGCAAATTATAATAATATCTCTACTGCTTTTAGGTATTGATCCCTCAATCTACCCTGTTAAAAAAACCCCAAAGCAATTACTATAAAGAACATTGGAGATCACAGGTAAGCCTCAGGAGCTCCAGCGGGAGACTGGGAGACAGGCTTATCTTCTGACTCATAACCCAAACAAGCTCCTGAATGTGCATTGTACATGGGAATAGATGAGAATGCTCTGGAGGAACAGAGCCAGTAAGAACAGTACTGAAAGTAGATAAGGTCAGACCAATTCTGGTAATAAAGGCTAATTAGTAAATCAGCAATGGAGTGTTTCAATAACACTGCCTGCATTGCATCAGAAAAAGGAAAGACAGAGTGTACCAAGTGTCTGAGGGTATGCCTGAAGGGATGAAGTCAGCACACTGAAGAATTACTTCTACTTAACCATTGAAGGGCTGTGTATGAGACCCATGATATAATTCAGTCAGCATTTTTTTCAGTACTGGAGACCAAAAATACTCTATGTGGAAAGGGAGGTGTTGAATGATGTATTTTCAGCGTGAAAAAGATACAGTCTTAGACCAGGGTTTAGATTGAAAGCTAATGTTCCAGAAAAAGGTCTAGGCCTGCTTGAAAAAGATTTTCAAGGCAGAAGTGACAGGTCATTTAAGTGCTTAAGTGAAAATATAAGTATATTATGTTACGTTGCAATGAAGAGGAGAAATGCCAATGACATGATCTGGACCAAGCATTAATATACAAGTCATACCATAGGTCCATATCAGATTTGGCATCAAACATTATTGAGAGTAAAAAAGTAATACTATAAGAATATTCTCAAGAAAAAGAGACGTGAACAAAGGAATAATTAACCACTGTTAATTATCACTTATACATATACAAACATAAGTATCACTTATGTTTGCCTTTGTGTGTCAACAGCACCACCTTCTTAGTGAGAAAGAGTAGGACTGAAAATAGCAACATTTCTTTTGTTGTAGAGTGCAGTGGCATTTTTATGGAGGCCTCGAATGTGAGCCTTCCCTGTGGGGGCTGAGATGCAGCTGCTCAGACCTGCAGCTGTAAAGTAAGAACGAAAGACAGCACTTAGTCTGTCTAAGGGGTGACTCTGCAGTGCCTGTGCAATGAAGACCCCAGTGAGGAGAGCTGATTGCCTGGTGATACAGACTGCTGACAGCACTTCAGCACTGCAGATATTATGGTGGCCACAGCACCATGTAGAGACTCCATACCATGGGATTGCCAGCTCAGAGACAAGGGTGACTTTTCTTCCCATCTTTGCCACCACCATGATAGCTACAGGACCTAGCTACACAGCTTCTAGACAAGGATCCAGATTCAAAGCTTTGTCATTGCAGAGATTTTTTGGTTTGGGGGGTTTTGGGGGGGGGGGGGTGGTTTGAGGGGGGTTGCGTTGTTTTTGGTTTTGTTTCTGTTTTTTTGCTTTTATTAACATCCAGGTAACATCAATTATTAATTAAGAGCTGAAATTAGGAAACTTTTGTAAAAAAATCCAGTCTTCACTGCTTTTCACTCGAATTGCTAAATGCTCCTGAGACTTCCTCTTCTGCTCCAGGAAACCCAGAAGACCAGAATGCCACTTCCACTAGATTTAGTACAGACCTCTTTTTGTCTGCCTTCTGCATCTCCTCCCCCTCTACCTGCCAATAACAATCCTACAAAACATGGCCTCTCTCTCAAAATAGATAATCTACTTCAGACCAACCTAAATCAAATAGATGTTATCTATAGCAGTCTTGGTGTGCATTTTTTGTTACAAAATGGGAAATGGTCAAACCCACATTTAATAGAGAAACATGAATTTGGAGGGATTATTTCACAGTATTGATTTGATGTTGATCTATAGCAGAGTTGGAAAGGAAATGGGTTTTTTGATTAAAAATTTTGATTTCCTTTTCAGGGAAAAATAGGTGATTTATTGACTTGTGAACACTGTCCCAATGTAAGGAGTTGAAACTCTTCTTCCAAATAACTAGTGTGGAGGAAAGGTACCATTCCTGATTGCAGGATGACAAGATAAAGTCTTGATGAGAGAGGCTTTCTCTCAGAGTATCCAGGAATGAGGATATTTGTCTGGGCACAGGTGACCTAGCCAGCTACAGGGTCCCAGCTGCGATAGGTGCTCCACCCTGGACTCATAGGTATTCCAGCTGTATGCACATCCTTTTCTTGGGTTCTTATGAGGAGGTGTTCAGCAACACATGAAAGCAGGTGATGTGGTGACCACTCTTCCTTCTTTCCACATTCTTTTGTATTCAGTAGGCTCAGGGTATATGCATGACAATGAGCTGCAAAATTAAATAAGTAGTAGGAGGAAAATTTTTCTAATTCCAGCAAGACTTAGTCATGAGTTACTTCCTGGACAGCACTATCATTTGGATGTCTACCTGCCAGCAAAAATGTGTTCAAATTTAGAATCTTTTATTAGAAAATCAGATTCAGAAGAACCTATACTTGTCAAATGACAAGCTGTGAGCAATAGCAGTGTCTGGCAGTTGAGTTCTGATGCTTACAGAGATATTTAGGCTGAATCTATGCAGCCTTTATGAGCCATGACAGGAGCCTCCCATTCAACTGGTGAGGGATGACTCATGCTCATGCTTTCTGTGATCAGCCCCTCTGGAGCAGAGACTGCAGCAAAACTCAGAACAAACCTTGTCGAGGTCCCAGTTCTAGAGTCCTTTATATTCATTCACCAGTGTGTCCCTGAGCCTCACTCCTCCCCATCTGTGCTGCATGCTGCACTAGACCACACCAGAGCACACAAAAAAAATGTAGCACACCTTCATCTTTGCTCCCTGGCAAAGCTAATCCTCAACTGTTTCCTGTCCCTCCTGCACCTGCAAAATTTTGCAACATGATGGCAGAAGACCTTCACTGGGTTGGCATCAGCCTGGGAGAGCCTGGGGCAGGCCTGAATGAGAGGTACCATCAGACAGGGTGTAACTGTGGCTCCCAGAGCTCCAGACCTCCCTTTCTTTTAGCTTTCCTCAACACATCCCTACTTGCTAAATAATCTGAGGTTTGATTTGCTTTTCCTGTATAGGGAAGATTTGGGGTTATACCACTGACTGGTACCACTGGGACTAACCATGTGGAACTGACATCCTAGAACGCAAAATCTGTAAGGATGGAACGCCACATCTAAGGTGACTGGTTGGGAACTGGGAGCCTCAATGGAGCAACTACAATGTTTAAAAGTCACCACCTTTAAAAGTCACTCCCATGGAAAAGTTGTCAGCTTTAATGGACAAAAGACCTAACGGATACAAAAATGGATAAAATACATTGTGGTCACTCAGGTGATAGATGTTTGCAATACCACTCTGAAGACTCTGTTTCCACATGGTCCACATTGCACAGTCAAGGTTGCCCATTTTTGGGCAGCAGCTGCTGCTATGCTCCATGTCCATGCTGCAGTCAGTGGGCCACAGCAGGGCAGTGCTAAATGATTTATACAAGCCCAGTCACAAGGGCTTGCCTCTCAGGTGAGAGGCAAGTGTCACTGCCATCTGTGCAAGAGTAGCTCCCCTAGCAACAAACAACCCTTGAGCCTGGCTCACCCAGCAGCAGCTCTTGTCTGCTTCCAGAGGTTTATTTTCCCTCTGGAACACCATCTTATCAGAGTCAAGATGGATAAAGACCCAGTGGTGAAGGTGCACTTCCTCTGGTTCCTCATCTTTAGTGCTGAGAGGTGAGGCCATGGAGACAGCAACTGGAGTCCCTGGCTCAAGACAGAGCCCCAGGCCCAGACTAGATGGACACTGAACATGGTGCAGGAACAGTGGTACTGTGAAGATCTTCTCACCAAAGACTCAGTGCTGCTTGCACATTTGTGTAAAGATGCACTGAACCTTTTGGTGGAAAATGTTGCATTAAACTTCTGAAATGCAAGCTGACACAGCTCATCACAATGGCTGTACCTTGTGCCAAGCTGCTCAGACATTTTTGGGGCAATGACAAGAGTCCTGAGGGCATCTGGAATGCCTTTGAGCTCTGCAACCTCAGCTCACTCCTCTGTTCCCCTGCAACATGCTAATTGTTGTTAGTATACCAGTTCAAGATAAGACAAATGTGTTTAGTGAGAGCCTTAACAACCCACAAGCACAGTGCTTTTATCTCAGAAAAGCCATGGTGTCTCATGCATGCATAGGATGTGGGGGAGCCCACGACGTAGACAGATAATGTTGAAAGACTTGTGGGCAGAGCAGTGAGCCCTTGAACAGCTCCAGATCCCCACTGGCTATGTAGAGCAGATCCTGAAGAAAAGTCCTCACCCTACCAAGACAGAAAGTTGGGGGCTGTTCAGTCTGGAGAAGAGAAGGTGGCATGGAGACCCCATAACAACCTTCCAATAACTGAAGGGGCCAGTAGGGAAGCCGGAGAGAGGCTCTTCATCAGAAACTGCAGTGACAGGAAAAGGTGTAATGGGTACAAACTGAAAGAGGGGAAATCTATGTTGCATATTATGAAGAAATGTTTCCTTGTAAGGGTGGTGAGACACTGGAACAGGTTCCGCAGGGAAGTTGTAGATGCCACACACCTGGCAGTGTTCAGGTTGGATAAGTCTTTGAGTAACCTGGGGAGGTGGTCCTGCCCATGGCAGGAGGGCTGGAACTGGATGATTTTTAATGTCCATTCCAACTCCTTGACATCCTATGATTCTATGATTCTGTTCAGCTCTAGATTTTTTCTTGAGAGGAATTAATTGGTCCATGACCCAAAGCTCAGAAATTAACTAGCATAATGGCAGTGCTGAAGGGGTCAAGGTTCACAGGAACCCATGGAGAAGTGCTTTAGTATCCTCCCTCCCCCTTGAAAATGAGGTATACCCAGTCTCACACAAGCTGGAAATGCCATAATTGGAAAAAAGTTTAGCTACTCCTGCTTTGAACATCCTTGTGTGAGGAGTGGGATGGAAATATTCCTTTTAACAGTGATCCCAACACAATGTACATATATGGTCTCCTTGTCCTGGCAAGTTAGAGAAATAGCAGCCCTGATCTGCTCTCAGCTGGGGATTTCCAGAAGGATAAGAGCCTTCCTTCCTGTCTCTCTGATGAGTCTACCCAGTGTGTTCATGATTTCTCCCCTTACTCAGCTGCAATCTTGCCCATTGGAACCAGGGGCACTCATTAACCTCCTTCACACATTTGAGTGCTGTCTGTCAAAACTAGGGCAGTTCAGCAGAGCTTAACCAGCTAACTGTCCAGGCTTTCTGGAACTTCATTAAATTCCCAGAAAAACAGGTGACTGGCACAGCGTGACTAAACAAGCCACTAAACACAGACCCTCCTCAGGGCCCTGCTTCTTACTTTTCTGTAATTAATCCCCCTATCTAGTTTCTTCCCATTGTTTCATTCACAGAGTTGAGAGCTTCTCAGTAACTGCACCTGAAGGCTATGCAATTCTGTACAGCAAGTTGCTTTTCTCCCATGTTAACTAAAATAACCTCCTGCACCCAACAAGACATTTTCTGACACTATACTCTATATAATATTTACTATCTGTTACACTGAAAGGCATTATTTAGAACCACACACTGCATGTACCAACAATTACATTTTAAAACAAAACAAGTACAGGGTAAACAAATGCAAGAGCAGTAATTTTTTTTTTTTTTTTTAATGGAAGCCTATATAGGAAATTTTATTTCTGATTAAGAGACTTGTAGCAAAAATCAGCTGCTAGGTAGGAAGTAGTGGTGGAATTTTCTGAGTCATTATTGAGCCAGTTTACCAGCATGATTTGAAGGGGTCATAGCATTTTATCAAAACTTGATCAGATGGTACTCATTAGCTTTGATGCATAAATTATAAATATTTTTCTTTGGTGAAGTGAGTAGGGCTTTTTAAAATTACTTTCTCTTTGTTTCTGGGATAAATCACATCCTAGTCTAGGCTGATTATGGGTAAACTAAGGTGAAGTATTGCATGCAACAGCATTGCTACCTGCAGCAGGTACCTGCACAATTTTCACCACAGGAAAGATAGTGAGGCAGAAATGCTGTTCTCTGGTGCACCAGAGGAGATTGCACTACTGCAATCACGGTGAAGTGGAAAATGTTATTTTAATGACGCCCAGCTTGGTAGTTTCCCAAGGGTGAAATCAATATCTTGATGGTTAAACTGAAGCTACCATTATATTAGTGAGAACATATGTATGACCTCATTGACAACACTCAGAACATTGAGCTGAGAGAGGGCAATCTCCCTCCTGAAAGGCTGCAGACATCCAAATCCATCTGCAAGAGAGAAGACGTGTTCATTTAGATAATGCTCAAAAACAGCCATAAAGTAGAGATAGCTAAATGTTCATTTTAGGCGAGGTTCCTTCTGCTGCTTTTGAGCTTAAGCAGTAAAAGGTCATACTATCTCTAATTGAATTGCTTTGTATTGTTCCAATCTACATAATGTACTGTTTACAAATAGAGCATCATCTTAAGCACTTTGTGCCATGTGGCCAAACACTGAAATTTTGCTCTTTATTGTACTTGTGCATTTCGTAATTAAGTAACTGTGGTATCAGAAAACTGTTGCTCCATTTAGATATCTAAGCTACCATGAATGGAGTGTTTGTTAGTGTATTTTCATTTTATAATCTTTTGTTTCTAAAACATGAAACTTGGAACAAAACTAAATAAACGTCCCCCCAAAGCAAGCACACAGCCAAACACAGCCAAACCCACAAATAAAACCTAAACACACGCACACACAAGCATAAACAACAAACAAAACCCAAATTAAACAAATAACCAACAAAACGGACAGAAGGAAGAAAAAATACTCAGATGTGAAATGTACAGCACAAAAATCTTGTGGATTTTTAAGAATAAGGAAGTTTGTAAGGAAATGTGAGAAGGTATAAATGAATATATAGAAAACTATTTCATAATTGCACTTCTGTACCTTTATTGGCTGAATGGTGATCGGCTTCAAATCACAGCAATGCAAATATAAGCCTCACATACAGGACTCAGTAGGTATTATTCTGAGTTGCTGAATTTAATGCAATCCTCCTTCCAACCAAAATCATCCACTGCAGGCTTAAATTACAAACAGCAGAATACAGGTAAGCACTCAGGTGAACCTCTGTAAGATTTTTCATATGTAAACTTTTTAAAAGAGCATTTCTAATCACAGGCAATATTTAAAGTACATACAGAGGTACGAAATGGAGCTGGTGTATGAAAAATATTTGTACCATTGTTTGAACTCCAGTACCTATTCAACTCCTGGTAATAGGCATGAAGTATCATCCAAAAAATAATTTAAAGAAAATTTTTCTTCCACATGATTTTGCTACTGCACCATCCTTAAAATGCGTATTTTGTATATAATTTGCATTGCTATCTAAAAACCACTGTCTTCTTGACAGCTGGGACTTTGAGATGTTATGGACAGTTCAACCTATCTTGGTAACAACTTAAAATTCAAGTCAACTTAAGAATTTCAACTTTAAGACAAATGCACTCCATCTGCAAATGTATGTGTGTACTTCATTTAGTGCTCATTTAATATAAGTAGCTGCTTAATAATTCCTTTCTTTTTTCTTGCTCTTTTTTTTTTTTTTCATAAGAAACTGGAGTTCCAGGAGAATTCAGCAGGAGGAAAACAGTTTAAAAAAATTGATAATCTTTCAAGTAATATTTTCAAGACAGAATGTGTTTGGAATGCAATAAATTTGTTAACTGAAGATTTAAAATTTTTTTTATTGCTTTGCTTCTGTGTATCTTCACAAGGTCAGTAGATGTACATACTCTTACACAACAAAGCATGTATGCAAATAAATTAAAAGATACCTGATGTAGAAAAAAATAAACAATATACTAAAAAAAATTTAACTTAGGCTTCAAATGTTAGATAGAACTTGAACATACTGTATTGAATAATGCATTTCTGAAGAGAAAGGAAAATTAATTTTTATGCAAAAGTTTCGGAAAAAAAGTAGCTGAATTTCCATCACTCTCAGTTAAGCTATTCCCAGAGGTCAGCACATTCACTGGCTCTTGCTTTGTTAACATTGCAAGCCCCCACAGTGGAAAAGAGCAATGTCTGAAATCTTGCTGTGTTTGAAAATTCATGTATATTCAGACACCTCTGACTTTCATACTCACTTTCCACAAGCACTCACAGGCTTTAAGTGTCAGTGTCATGAACACTGAGGAACCAGATGGCCACAATAACCACCACTCACTTCTCTGTAAATGTCAGAAAGCTCAGTTACAACTGAAGCACTTATAAATAGGGAAATCCTCTGAAAAACTGTGCTTCTTAGGACTCAGAGGGGTTTTCTGTAGATCTGATGGCTTTATGCAGTTGGCAGTTTTGTGAGCCGTCTGATCCCCACAAAACAGCGTGAGGGTTTGTTGGGCAATGACAAAATGATGGCTAACATGAGCTGAGTGGGTGGGGGTGACAGGCAGTAAGCATCTGCAGGGGAGCTTGGCACTAAGTGTACCTGGCAGATCTACTGTAATTAATGTTGTAAAAAATCATCAAACTATTTAATCTGTATGATGCACATGAGCAGGAAAAGTCTGAAGTCTTTTTGTCTCTCCCTCTCAGCTGAAGCCCCAGTACATTTCAACTACCACAGGGAGAAGAAATATTTTTGTTGAACTACAATATTCACAGCTTGAACAATCTGTTCTTGCTGCATATTTGAGTTTAGATGCTCTCCTCTGAAATTAGTGGATTAGAAAGTGGAACACCATGTATAAACTATTTTTGATGTGAATAGTTTTGCAATGCTAAATAAGCCTATTGATTACTCCCTGGATAAAAGAGTTGAAAGTAGTTTTCAGTATATTTCAGTACTTGCAGAATGCTCCATTATATATTGTTTCATTAAGCAATATGATTTCTGAGATCTTCATGTGTTAATAGATACATGCAAGGAAAAAACCCACCCCTGCTGCAGCAGTTTGTCCCTGGTGTAGGAGCTGTAGCACCCCTTTATTACCATTACTTTCCTCACATTTATTTCCTACCTGCAATGCTGTGTAATGATGCTGTAACGTTTTTAACATATAAAAGGACAGGCTTGAAAATATCATCTCTCTGTGTGTCTTCCAATACACAGTCATTCCTTTTGCATGCCAGAACCTCAATCTTTATCATAATCAAGCAGCACTTGTGTGATTTCCTGTACCTTTGTCAGCTGCATGTGTTTAGGAAAGAAAACATAGTTGCCATTCTAGGTGATGCCTTTAACTGTCTTAAAAATTGACAGCCAGGCACAGTTAAGCAATAAACGGGGTTTGGTATTTTAATAAGGATCCTTATTGGTGCACCATTTTGCCAAGTTGGAAAGTGCCGAAATGAACCCCCATGATAGATTGCATATACAATTTACAGACATTAAAAATTTGCATATCTAATAGAGATACCCCAGTGAGAGGCTTGGATGAATAGTGTGATATCTCCCCATCCTGAGGAATTCCCCCCTGCATGGACCAAATCTTTGCTTACAGAATGTGTTCGAGAGGGGGCCTTGATTTCTTCAGGGCTTTCCAGCCTCCAGTTGCAAGGTCTTTAGGGTGTTTGGTCTCCTGGCCTAACAGAACACTAGGACTATGCTAAGTTATCAGACTTAAGGAATTACAAGTATGCATGCTAAGAATACTGAGGATACATAAAAGGTATATAAAAGATATATTAAAGAAAAGATAAAAATCATCTTGGCATCATAGGGAGAATGAGTATGTCTTGCAACATAGCAGTGTCTTCAGCAGGTGTGATGGCTCTGTGGGCAGGACTTACTGAAACCTATTGTACACCAGTCAGCTGTCCTGGCAATAGTGATGTGGAAAGGAGGTACAGACAGCAGACTTTTTCATATTATTCTTATTTTCCATGAAAATTGCATTTTTATGGAATACTTTTCCACACTGGAAGCAGGCAAATAAAACTTACCTGAAGTGATGTGTACACCAATACCACACTGAACTGTGCTATGGAAAATGCACCCATGAGAGTTGTAAATAGTCAACTATCCATTTCAGTGGACTTACCCCTTGTAATGATTATGAGCAGTAAAAATATAAAATGCCTACCTTCTCTGCCATGCACATACTCCCATCCCCAAAGGCAGGAAACATTGGCCAATAACCAGACAACGTACAAACATCCCAAGAGTGATTCTGTTTTTCCTTCCCACTTGAGAAAAGTTACTCTAATATTCAGGAAGGCCCAATATGGCATGTTGAGAAGGGGCTAAATGCAGAGTCCAAATTGCTCTTTCAAGCAAGACAGCTAACTGTAAAGGTGAAGGTTTTGTTCCCATTGTTTCTTGACAATGGTAGCCAGTGATTGCCTCCTGACTTCAAACCTACTTATTTTAGGGTTATTTTTAATATTCTTGTACTCTGATTCAACATACTCTGAGAACCATACCTATCATTTGTTCCTTACTGCACCTAAAATGTTCAAGATAATGATGCATTGCATCTAAGAATGCCTGCTGCCTTTTTTGTCTTGAAAATAAGATACATACTGATTATCAAGTTTGAAGAGCTATTGGAACTAAGCAATAAATGAATGGGTAATTTTGTTGACACCCATGAACAAAACCACCAAAACTACTGGACATGAGAGCATTACAAAGGCATAAGCTGCTCATAAGTCTGTCTAGTTACCAAAGTGTTCACAACAAGTTTCAAACCACAAATTTCAAATATAATTATATTGAGGTGTCAACTTGACCCAGTCTTGATGTTTTGCTGCCCTGTTTGCAACTCCTCAACTAAAAACTCAGCCTCAAGCTATATCAGATATTGAGAGCAATATACAGACAGAAGGGCATCATTAAAGTGTCAAATTTTCCATTCCATTAGCAAAACTCAATGTCAGGGTTAGGATTGAACAGAGAAGAAAAGGGACAAAGATCAGGGACAGTGAGCATTTCCATACAGAATAATTCTGCTTCTTAACAAAACCACAAGGAAAGAAAACACTTTCTTTGAGGAAAAAAACCCTCAAATCTATTGTTTAAAATTTGCTTCATCTGCTAATGCAGACTTTAAGATTTAATTTTCATGACAAGTTACATGACACTTCAATAGCTGTGGAATGTCCTTATAAATGTACTTGGCTACGACTAGACTTTGTAGCATATGTAGGATAGGAGATTAAAATCTGTTGAGAGTTATTTTTGCACTTCAGTATATTATGTGAGACACAAACACAGTAAAATTACATCAAGGAAGATGATTTGCTTGAAGGACCAGTATCATGTTTATTGAAAAACCAAAAAAAGGTAACTTGCCAGAATAATTTCTGTTAGTGGGTGAGGGCAGGAACTAGGTAGCAAGAGCTTAAGCAGCAACCAAGGACTAAGATGAATTTAAGGATCTTGATCGAAAAAATTATTAGCAAACAGCTGTTAAATTGGCAAAAGTAACAGTAAAAAAATCCCTACCATAAAAGGTGCCAAGTACAAGTCATGATCAGCACAAGCCTTGCTCCAAAGAACAAATGAAACAAGAAATTAATGAAATAATAAAGCATTGGGTTAATGCCTCAGTCAAGACAGCTATAGCAACCATTACTCATCAACTCTGTTTTAATAAAAAAAGGCAATAGTCTCCTAATAACCCCTTACAAGGGGTTATGGTTAAGTGACCTCTGCAGATCTGAATGGCTTTTGCTTGTGCAAATCTGCAAATTCACACATGTACAAAATCACAGATGGTGGAAAATCTATTTTTATTTTCTAGTCATTTTCCACTGCACTAGACTTTGACATTTTTGAAAGGAGGGACCACATCCTTTTCACACCGTACAGAGCTTGACACCTTCAGAGTGACTGAGGTACCTCAGTCAAGTTAGAGGCCAGACAAGGCAGCACACACACAGGAGAGACAAGCAACAACACTGTTCTGATGACGATGGTCCACCCTGAGTATCACGACCCTCCTAATGGTTCTATTCTTAGCCAACATCAGTCTTTAGGGATGATCCAGGAAAGAACAGAGTACTAGGACAGAACAACATATCTAATGTCTAAAGGACCTTCATAAGATGAATGGGTCTGCCTGAGAAGTCCCTGGACAACCTTTGAGGCATTTACTCATTTCTATTTCTACATGAACAGGTTACTTCAATAGGGCTGTTTCATTTTCATATATAAAGCTACAGGATCCAAATAATGCTGCATGCATTGGGTGGTCTGGACACCCAGCCAAAATGTGAGGATGGGGATTTCTTTCCTGTGAGTTTTGAAGGTCATATGCCATTCACATTGCAGAGTCCTGGTTTAAAAAAACTATGTGATAGGGATAATGTTGATAATAGTATTCTGGGAATGCTCTAGTAAAAACAATTAAAAAGAAAGCACATCACTAGTTAAAGTTCTTATGCTGTGAGTAGCAGCACATCTGAGATGATATCCTCTCTGCCATTCAGTTTTTTACTATCCTCCAGAACAGTCACCAATTACAAACGTGTTTTTCAAGGGAAGCAGCAGTTATGACAAGGTGGAAGTTCTTAAACACAAAACCACCTTTACAAGAGGACACCAAAGCTGCTGCTCCATTCTAGTTGGACCCAGTAGATATCTGCTTCCCAGCTGCAGCTGAGTACCCCACTTCTGTAGCATCCTCCACATAGGAAGCTACTCAGTGTCTCTCAGCTTTCCCTGCTGTCTCCACATGGACATGTAGCAGCAACAGAATGACAGTTTTATAATTCAATCTTTCATTTATGATCTCTTCGATAGATGCCCCTGTCATGGAGTTACCAAGTTAGGAGACACATCAGGTGTGTCAGCTGAGCTCCTGTGCTGAAGAAGTCCTTCTGCACCAACTGCAGTACAGTGTGAGTATGGACAATTCTAACCTCAAATGTGTGGGGTCAGATGCTTTTCACTGATGTTTAAACCACCACCCTTTACACTGAGGAAAACACAGTTCGTTATTGTGGCTCAGCTGACGCACATGCCCTAGTTCCTCCCAAGGACTGAGATCTGTGTCTGAATCCTGATTGGGCAGAACACAACCTCAAACTGTCTAAATGTCTGAGATGATGTTTTATTGATTTCCTCTCACACAACAGCTGTACAGCTGGAGGAAAATGACAGCACTCTGTGCAATTGGTTGCACAAGATCTCTGGGTCATGGCACTATTGCCTCCTCATAGTGAACTGTTGTTTTTGTGTTTACCCTGGACATACAACACATGCCAGGTCTGTGGGCCAGTACCAAATTTTCTTTAAAACACCTTGCAGGACAGAGCTATGGGTGCAAGCACAGATGCTGCTCTTGCAAATCCTTCAATCTTGTCCTAAACTTGAACAGCTGTGCTCCCATTTCTGTCCCTCGTTATACTAGACAGCAGGTTGATGATTCCTCAGGATTTTCTCCACAAACCCTTCAGATGCAACACGTGCATTGCTACACATAGGAGACTTCCTTGTGAGCATTTTCTGGATGAAGTCTTCCTCTCACTCTCACTCTCACTTCCTTGTGAGTCCCTTCTGGATATGTGGTCAAGAGAGTCATTGGAAACTTTCCAGGTGTTCAGGCCCTGGAAGCACTGAACGCACATGTGTCTTATTAGGATAAACATTGCCTGTAATCTAAAGTCTCACTTTTACCTGCACCAGTTCAGTCCAACTAATTCGGTCCCAGGATGAAATTTCAATTACTTATATCACTTTTTGATCCAATCCAGTTCCCTATTTGTCATGTCTTCTTCTAAGCAACCAGCTAAGGTCTTTTTCCTGATGATACCTTCCTTCACTGATCTTCTACACAAACTAAGCTCTCAAGCTATGCTTTCACTCAGTCCAAGAGAAAGTTCAACATCCCAGAAACAGTGGTCCTTTTGGTCTCTAGTCATTCATGTATTATATAGCATTTCCTTCTCCCCAGTTACAAAATTTCAGTGAAACACCAACAACCAGAAATGTGCTTATTACAGCCATAGTTCTCAAGAGATCCAATGGCTGTGATTAGTTTCCTCCATGAGACACTTGAAACACCAGACCACAGGGTAACCAAAGCTGATCCTGTCTTAACAAGTACTTCATGGGGAATAGACCCAATGCACCTGCCTCCTTACAGGCAAGCATCCTCTGGGATTCTTGTTCCCAGCTATATGCAGGAGATATAAGGTGCAAAACCTGTGTACTGCAGAACAAGCTTGGGGATCATGAAGGCCCCAGCTCCTGGGCAACTACGTGACGGATTGTGGTGCTCCTACTGTGTAGCTGGTACCTATGTGGGGGCACTGCCTTGGGGAAACAGGTCTGATCCTTTGTGTCCCCTGCCTTGACAATAGAAAGTGAGGCTCCTGTGATACTTCTGCATCACTTCCTGTCCCTGGCCACAGCACAGTTCTCCAGAAAATCAGCAAAAAGACAATTCTACTGGAGGATGCTTGCAGCAGCAGGACCTGTTCTGTGTTGCCTTGGGCAAGTGACCCATAAGTCATTTCAGAAACAGCTATTTGCTCAGAGGGATGTTTTCAGCCCCTTGGATCATGCAGTGGGAGACCCCTCACCTCTCAGGCTCAGCTCAAAGGTTTTTCCTGTTCTGTAAAGGAAATACACAATGGGCAAGAGAAACAATGTACAGAAAGTTGTAGAGTTTTGTAAGCATCTTGAGTAAATAAATGTGTCATTTCCTCTTCATCTTTAAAGAGTGAAGCGCTTTATGGCATCTAAGTTTGATCCACAGCCTTGGACACAAGAATATATAAACTAGACAGCACTTAAATGTAATAAAGTTATATAAGAAAATGAGATTCCAAACTCCCTGATTCACATTGATCTATAGTAATGTATACATTTAATGTAAAACCAACATCTTCAAGGTTCTTCCCTGTTTATAGCTGGCTGCTGGTCTTTCAAATCTTTTACTTCAGATGTGCAAAGTGCCCATTTAAAGGCACTCAGGTCTTATAAAATTAAAAAAGAACCTGCAAGCAACTCTGACAGTAAAAGTACATGTTTCTAATGAAAACAAACAAACAAACAAACAAAAAAAAAACCAAAACCAAAACCAAGAAACCTGCTGATAAGACTGACTAAAATAGCAAATTGATGTGACTTACCACCAGAAGCATTTCTGTCATAAAGCAAAGGCTTGGTTTGTGTAGGTTTACATCTTCAAAGTCTTTTGTGTCAAGTTCTGTAGTGGAGCAGTCTCATTATTTACTGTGAGAAAACATCAGAGACTTGAAGAGTAAGCCACAAACTGCTAGTTTTTAAATTCTTTAGGTGTATTATTTCCCACCTGACCTTTTCTTGAGCTACTCTTGACCTTAGATCTATGCACTTGTTAGTCCCAGAGTCTAATGTCAGTCTCTCCGTACTTTTTTTTTTTTTTTTTTTTTTTTTTTTTTTTTTTTTTTTTTTTTTTTAAGAAAAATACATTACTTCTGCCTTGAATTTCAGCTGGGGATGCAGTTCAAAATAATATATGGATTTCATGATACCTCTCTAAATACATGCACCATATGCATATACGTATGCTATACACGACTCTACTGACTGCAAAATTTTCTGCTGCTGGTTAACACACTTCGTGTTAGAAGAAAGAGAAAGTAAGATCCATAGTTTTATTTTGTAAATAGACAGTTTTGGGTAAGCCAGGGAAGAACTGTGGTCTCCAAGAAAAGCCTTCACCTGTGGGGTGAATATTTCAAGGCCTGCCAGCTTAAATTTCATTAATTCTTCTGATTGCCTCATGCCAATCATTGGGTAGGAGGCTTTCAGGGAAAAGCAACAAGACTGTGTTCTTTGTGTGGACAGTATTTTGTTGGTTCCAGACACATGATTTCAAGGTGTCATTACAGAGAAAGAATATCTTAAGAGCTGTCTTGTTTGTCATTGTCTATAGCACACACACACCACAGATCATTCTGCTCATACCTTCATCAGCCGCGCCCACACTTGGATGGGAATTAAACATCTTTGTTCCAGCTGATGACTATCATCTCAAACAACTGTTTCCAATTTCCAGACTGCTGGAAGACACAATGCTCTGGGCCACACAAACTTCACAAGAAAGTATCTGACTATGAGACTAGTCAAGCTGTGCAATGACTAGGGCTAGATTAGATGGGGCTAGATTAGAGAAAGCCCAAGTACCAGTAGTGGTGCTGCTGTTGCCATCTTGATGAAGGCAAATTTTCAAATCATTAGCTAGAAGCAGTGAGTTGGTAAAGAGGATTAATGCAGAGATTCACGTCATAGTCTAGTAATAAAGAAAGTGGAAAGCATAGTTACATATGTAAAGGCAGAGGAGGGTCATGAAAGTATATAAGGCAGGAAGAAGCTGAGACTGCAGGTAAACTTTGCATGGGTGTGTCTGCTGTGCAAATCTCCTGTGTGTGGCTCAGTTACAGTGGAGGTTTGGTCTTCTGATTATCTACATTTTAATGAGGAACATCTATAGAAAGAAAAAGTGAGAGATTGTCTGTTTGCTACTCCTTAATCATTCTTTGGGAAATTGTAGAACAGTTCTTTGGAGAATAGGGAGCGCTTCTTTGAATTACATATTTTCCATACATAAATATTCAGGAGCAATTTGAGATGTAAAAGCAACAAGTGCAAATGAGTTCACTATACTGAAATGTCACCAAGGATTGCAGTGATGACTCCATCCCAGTTAGAAGTAGGTCATTACAATTGCTCTTATCACAGGACTGGGTCATTACAATTGATCTTATCACATCCCTGATGGGGACCTGAATTACTCTCCTTAAAAGAGCCAGGGCCTGGAACTTCATTCCGTGCCCCATGAGTATGTGCAGGTGTGGTCATGAAAAAGTCAGAGATGACAGGCACATAAATATAATTTATGTTATATTCAGAAAAAAACATACCTTAAGATAATTTCAGCTTGTTTGTTTGTTTGTTTCTTTGGTTTTGTTTGTTTGTTTTCTTGTTTTGATTTGGCTTGGGGGTTTTGTGAGAGCAAGCAAAAAAAACCCTACAAAATTAAACTAGATTTACAGGTCATACTGTGCTATTACAAACTACATCACTCTTTGGCTGTACCTGTTGAAGGGGCTGACAGCAACTCTCTGGAAAGTGGTTTGATCACACCAAAGTTAAATCTTCCCTGGTGGGTCCTTTGTCCTGTCATGGGATTCAGGTGCGTACATACTCGTGGTGTTGCTTTAGATGCAGACTCACACAACCATTTATTAAAGAAGAAAACCCTTCTGCAAACATGAAGTCATATCAGCCTCAATCCAGAACAATAGTTCATCCTACAAGAAAAATTATCTAAATATGCAGTTGAACATCCAAATGTGTTCCTCAGAATGCCACTATCTGAATGATTTGTTGTCCTTTATAATTTGATGATGATGCCATAACGAGATAATATCTGTGTGTATGAATTACAAAACATGGTAGGACAATGAAAAGGTGTATGAGGAACCTGACAAGAATCAGCCCTATGCACAGTCCTTAATATTTTCTCAGTGATAATTGCATTTGAGACACATCAATACCTTGATTTTTAATCCCTTTATCATGATCCCCATTAATTTTATAATTCAATTGTTTTAAATCAAATTGACATGGAGGACGCCTTGCAGTTGTCAACTATTGTATCATTACAGTTACCTATCAACAAGACCCACAGTCATAACAAAAAAGATTGTTGCCTTTTTTGATGACCATAATTTCATGAAAATATGTTACATGAACTTTTACAATTTGTAACATGTTAGTTCAAAATTAAATAATAAAAATGTAAATAAGAAAATAATCTGTTCTAAGGTAAAAATTAATCCAAGCTATTAATTTTCATTTTTCTAAATGTAGTCTTACTGAAATAGCCATATTTCCTCTAACTGCATTCAATATTTTATCTAAGCATATCAGAGTATAATTTTTACATTAAGGAACATTTACTTTGGTCTTTTTTGACCAGCTGTTAATCCAAAGCTCTTACTACTAATAATTTTCTAACAATTATGTCACCAGTATTGTCAATTGCCTTGTGAGTCATCCCTAAGAGGCTGATAGCACACAGGCTGTATATCACAATGTTCTCGGGGCACATGTATAGCTGTCTTTTTAGGCTATCAACACTATTTAATATGCTGTGTATGTAAAGGCAACAGGCACGAGATTTATATGACCCATATTGGGCAGCAGTAACTAAACAACTAGCTGAAAGAAATGACCCAGGGACAGAAGTCCTTAATCACCCATGCAGCCCACTTCCAATGTCTATGATTCTTGCATTTTTACCTAAAAGTAAACTAGCTGAGTGAATGTGGGGAGAGAAATGAGGTGAAATTTTGCAGTTACACCATGGTTTAGGAGAAGAGGAGGAAGTGGACACTTGAAGATAAAGAGCTTACAGGTACTTCAGTAATCCATGACCCGTATACTGATATGGGTATAGGAGATGTGACACAGAGAACTACCCCAGCTTTACTTCCAGAACGTGTAGCAAACACTCAGCTGATGCTGCACTCCTGTTCCAGGGCTTCATATTTGGGTGCATAGCAGAGCTTGGGTGGTAAAAAACTACCCAGTGTTCATCAGTACTGCTGTTATTTACACTGATCTTTCATGCAATTTATTTCTAGTCTTGCAATGGAAAGACTGACATTCAGCCTTCATTAATATGAGTTTTATTTATGTCCCCCCTGAAATCTGTCCCTGAATATGGGAGCAAGGTAAAGAGGGAAGGAATTGAGAAACATACTGAAATGGCATAATAAATCCAAGAAACACATACAACCTTCTACAGATACATTTTAGAGACTGATGTGGTAGGACTACTTGCTGCCACACCACAACATTCTGATTTAGGAGGAGAGTTTCCAATTTGTAAGCATGAAGCAGCCTTGCAATCCTGCCCACCATCACATGGTCATGGGCAAACAAGTGGGACATCAGGCCTATGTATAAAGCTGTCAGCACAAAACCAAGGCATTGGCACACACAAGTATTCCTGCTCTTATCATTCTCCTTCAGTTATAGCTCTTAGTATGATCCAGACTTCTGCTGCCTTCAACATAAAAATTGGTTTTTTCACTCAGTAACAGAAACTAGTACACTGGTATACTAGGAAACAAAAAGTTGATCGCCCCTAGATAAAGGGATTTCATACACGCCTATTCTAGAGACAGTATGTGTGTGTTTATATATATGTATAAACAGATAACTGCTCTTCAAGCCTTGTGGTCACATGATAAAGTGAGCAAATAATTTTAAGTGCTGAGATCTGAAGGCAATTGTGGTTGTGTCTGCCTAGGAATAAGCAGCAGTGACTGGCCCTGAAGTTTGTGACACTAAACCTGTTTTGCTAGCCTCTTACTTCAGATTGATCACCTTCACAGACCTGTGGAGCTCTGTACTGGAACATAATTATTTTACCCACACACGTTTTTAAAAAAAAGAAAAAAATCTGTGAAAGAGTAACTTGCCCTTGCAAGCTTGAGACCAGCTCCAGACTGGTCTGCCCTGCAGCCACGTGAGGCTGGTGCAGGACATGAGGGCAATGCTATCATTGTGCTCTATGGTCTATGTGACACCAGGCAGAAATGTGCTTTGCAACTTCACACCTTGTCTGCATGAGATTTGAGTTGCAGGATGAGCTGGTGCGGCACAGACCGAGCCCTCAGACCTGCAGGACTGCCTGGCTTTTCCTCTGTTCAGTCCTCGGAGGTACCTCCAGCACGATGCCAAACAGCCCCCTGAAATCTGCCCAGCCCCTGGCTCATGAGCTCAAGCTGCTGCCAGCACAGGTTCTGCTCCAGTGAGGAAATGTGTCACTACACCAGTGGGGAACAGTGTCACTACACCGTATCTGGACTACATAGGGGTGATTAAAAACAGACACAGCAGCAGATACAACATCCTCCTCAAAGTGAGCTGTTTTTGCTGGGACAGGTCTTTCAATTTTTTGCTCTCAAGTTGAAATTGACACAAATGTACTATTTCTATATTATTAAATACACCTCAATCTACAGCATTTCCATATTTTACAGGTAAAAATTAAATTTCAGTTTAAACCAACCAGTCAGCAACAACAGGCTCTTAGTCTGTGCATGTATTCCCTGGCACAAGGGTAGTCACACCAGGTGGTTCTGTTTGAGCAGAGAGGTAGAACCAGAAGACCCACTGTGGTCCCTTCAAACCTTAGCCATTCTGTGATGCTGTGGTTCACTGACAGAGCACAGTTTGGTTACCTACCACCTTGCAATTTGTGCCTGGAGCTAGCAAAGTGTGCCGACGCTTCATCATAAGACCAGGGAGAGTGTATATACTCTCCATCTCCCACAGCATCAGGGAGAGAGCCCTGAAAAGCTGTCTGAGGCTGGGCAGAGATTTGCTGTCCATTCCATCCGGATGTGCCTGAGAGTTCCCAGCTGACAGGGCAGCAGTGACAATCTCCAGTTGGCTGCCCAGGAAACCCCACTGTACTGTGCTATTTAGGGCTTCTTCATTTAGCAAAACCTTTGTGTCCAGTTTTGTAGAAAAGCCAGGCTGGCAATGTTTATCACAGTCACCATAGACTGTACAGGGCTCTATTCTGATTAGTTTCTGATGGCTTTGGATTTCATGTCTGTACTAAATAAACTTTCCTGATTTTGAAATAGTTAGAATTGTTGACTTACATAAGGACGTATTTTTTGCCATACATCCCTGATGACAAATAACCAGACTGCTGGCCTGAAAGGATATGGGCACAGCAGCAAAAGCATTGTTTCTATTAGCACTGGCTGAAGATTTTCCAGTTGATTTTCTTTTCCTTCAGAAAACAGTGATCAGATGAAATAATAAAGCCAGTAAAGAAATTATTCGGTCATCGGTTATAGTTTTCAGTGGAAAACTAGTGATGCTTTTTATGTGATAGTTGCATATGATTTCTATTATGTTGTGCTTTTGCCTAAAAGATAAGCAATAAAAGAATCAACGAAGATATCTTGGCCTAATCAAAATAAGATATAGGGCCCTCTTCCAAATAATGTATTTCATGTAAAAGCATTCTTAGCATTTCCAATATTAAATACGCAAAGTGCTTAATTTCGTAGTAAATGACAACCTTTTAACATTGAGCAAGGCCAAAAGGTAGGACTAAGGTGCTGAAACTACTCCTCATGTAGATTTTTTTTTCCTGGATTGAAAATGAAATGCAACAAGCTGTAATGCAACAAGCTGGTGCATTGCATTTTGCAAAGAAAATTAACAGGGCTTTCCCAGGACTAGAGGAAGTAAGGGGCAATGGGTCATGGGTACAAAACAGCTACTTAAAACATCTTGTTTCACTATCTAGATGACAGAGATAGCAATGGCGAAACTAATTTCTTTTCCTGTTAAAAGGAATTCTTGAGGAACAAGAACTGCATCTCAGCACAGAGAGGGACTGTTCATTACAGTGATGCACAATGACCACAGGGGAACAGGAATACTTCAGAGTTCAGTGGAAAGCAGACCAGCAATTTCACGCTGGCCTAGTTTCCTCTTGTCCACTAAAGCATTAAAACACCCCCTTTTAATATCTTTTGTTGTTGTTGTTGTTGTTGTTGTTGTTGTTGTTGTGTTGCAAAGAATACAGCTCATTTGAGGGGGAAATCGTGCTTTGTCAGAAGAACGAATTCCTAAATAATTGCTAGGTCCTTTGGAAATAACTGGAAGCATTGAAATAAAAATATTCCAGGGACATTCAGCCACTTTTTCACCATGATTAATTTTTTTGTTAGCTTGAGGATCTGTTGGTTCATACTTTACAATAGTGAAGACATCAAACACTTGTACACAGATATTCAATGGAAATAAACATCTGTCCTAAGGTTTCAATATCTCGTCAAATACTTAAGTTTATTTGATTTTGTTTGAAATAGACATTGGGGGCTTTTAGGCTCCTATGGCTCAGACCCAAACAAAAAATTGGTTCTAATTCTTACTGCAACACTTTGGAAATAGAGGTCTACCAAGGCCTACCATGAGTTTAAAGAGATGTGCCCCATTTGAAAAATTTCCTTTTGTCAATATTTTAATATCTGCAGATCTGGGGAGGTTTCTTAGGTACTGTCTAGCTTCATTTTGATCTACCCAGAACTGGTTTTGTCTCCCAAGTGGTATTTGCTCCATGTCTGCACCAGGGTAAAAGTCCTCTGAAAACACTCCTGAGCACCCAGCCATCCCTTGAAGCAGCTTAGTCTCATCTCAGCGTTTAAGTTAATTCTCAAAGACTCATGCCGTAATGAGTTTAATAGCTACTTTTCTTATGTAAATAGTTAATTGGCCTTTCTCTACTAGCAATGCCTACATTGGTGGTAGGCATCCACCTAGCAACAGAGACCATTTCCTGAGACCATTCTACAGAGACTTGTAAAAGAACTGCAGAACCATCACTGTGGTCAGCTCCTAGACCCCAACAGCCTTTATCAGGATGAAGATGTTGATGATGAAACAACATGATTAAACAAAGAAAATCCTTAATGGATTCAACAGTCAAGACTGTAAGTGAGAAAAATAACCTGGGACCCCTATGCTGACTGACTCTGCATGTCCAAATTTAGATCTCAGTTTAAACGCCTGAAGTGCACTTCTGTTAAGGAAGTGCAGAAGGAAGTGTGTTCTTGGCCTTTTGTTTTGGGTGCCACATATTGCTGGACATGCCACAGGTCTGGCCAAGACTGCATCTATCCCTATGGCATAGTGCTTCCAAGAGAGACTTTTTTTCTTTCTTTCTTATTGTCTAGTAATGCATTAAACTGCAGTTGGGTGTACCAGGCTAGACAGAAGCACACCTAGGGCTGTGCCAAAAGATGCTGAAATCCTAACCTTCTTAACGCTTTTCCATCCACTCTCCCCCAAAATCTTCTAGCATCCATAACTGTGTGTCCTCTGTCTAAGCTAGCAAGCACGGATTCATGTCCAAAATACAGTATAGTGTTACAAGTATCTACAAAAATTTGGCTCTGTCTACCTAAAAGCTGTTCTTATGCAAAATTGTGGCTTCTGGAACTGATGGTTATACTCTTCACAAGATTTAATATGTACTTGAGAATTTAGGAAATGAAATGGTAAAACGTCAACACTGTAAAAAGAACTAAAAAAGAGAATGTTTCCTGCAGCTGGTCTGTAGTTCTTGCACTGTATGCAAGTGGCACAATTAGTCCACTTTTAGTGTAAATGCTGGAAGAAAAAATTATCTGCTTCTGATTTGTGGGGGTTTTTTCTTGTAATTTTCAACTACTGTGTTATTCACACAAGACTCCAGACCTATTGATAATAATCTATTTAACAGACTAGCTATGTTTGCTAATATTTGTCTCTGCCTGCTCATAAAAGAATAAAAGACCTTGTTTATAATACAAGACAAAGTCATGTTGACTTTATGGATAATTGCCAGGCTGAAAAACCCAGGAATCATTACCACTAAAATCAGTACCAAGGGGTTGATATCACTAATTTAAACAATCTTTGTTGTCTTGAACCCTTCTCAACATCTAGATAGCAAAAGCAAGTTTATTTTCACCTTCATCCTCATCTGTGAGAAATGATTGGCTTTGTCCTTGCTGAACACAAGCTCTGGTGGTTCCCACTTTTGCTTTCTTTGTCCCAGTCCCCAATTAGCAGTGGATAAGGAATATTTGCACTTAAAATTAATAACTCAGCTTGGTCTTCTGGGGAAAGGAAAAGGTCATAAGCTACATTTCTGTCTTTTAATAGAAAAGGATTTTCATGTAACCTTGGTTACTGCTGGTGTTCTGAAAACTCAAGATTGTACATGAATTTGGCTCTAAGGTGGGTAATCCTTCGTGTGTTGAGAGCAAGAAGGGAGGGGAACATTCCAGTGGATCTCAGTGTTTCCAAGTAATGTGGGAGGCTGATATCCTCAGTACCCAACTTGCCTTGCCCACACCACAGCTGGGGACTTCATGAGCCCACTTGCAGAGCTGCATGGAATTCCAGCCTGCTGCAGTGATTTCAGCATGGCTGTGTCTTCAGTTTTTCTTTTTACTTCTTTATTACTCAGCTCTGCCCCCGAGGAGAGTGGATCTCCAACTTCCAGCAGAGAGAGGAACAAATGTCACGAAATTGATCTGCACAATGAAACACATTGTGACAAAGGCCTGGCCCCTCTGATCTGAAGTCTCCCCATTTGCCACTTGATTTAAGCAAAACCACAAATACCTCAAACACAGTTTCCTACTTAGCTTAGCTTTTTTCACCTGGATTTAAGTAAGATCCATGCTGTTACACTAATTAATTATTCTTCTCTTTTAATTCTAGTGTGTTTGCACAATGCAGACAATAAAATATGGGCAGAAGGAGCTGCAAGATAAGAAAAGGTAGAAGTTTGAACATTTTTCAAATTAACCCAACCATGTCATTTGAGAAGATGCTTTTTCCTCTCATTGCTAATAAAATTGAGGCCTCAGAAATCCCCAGAATGGGATGGTTTGCTCAGCCTCAGCCATGGTCTTTTTGTAGTTGTCTGGGAAGAGCAGATGACCCCATATGGGGCCACCTACACTCATTGGTGGGGAGCCAGAGCATACACACTCCCAGACAGACATACTGTTTCCAATGTCTAATGTCCAGCCACAGCATAACATACTGAGTGTCCTTCCTGACCACATCCCAAAGGGAGTGGTTTCCACCCACAAGAGAGAGCATTCCTTCAGCCCAGTGAAGTACAACCAAGTTCTGAGCACAATCAGAGCTGTCAGCCACATCAAAGGTGATCTCAAACCTTTCAATCCTATAAATCTCCCAACTGCTTACATTTTTCTAAAGGACATACATTCAATCAGAGTTTAAATTTGATTCATACTGTTTTTCTTTGATTTGCACAATGACTGTAAATGGCCTACAGCATTTATGGGTGCTTCAAAACTGGCATGTCATGAACAGCACAAACAGCACAATGAGCCAGGATCTGTGCCACAGTGAAAAAGCTGTCATTTTGGCAAATAAGGAAGGTACAATATTTGAGTAATGCCTTGTAATGACTTTTGGGGGCCCAAGGGATTTAATAGGGAATTTTGAATACCTTCTAAGAGTAGAATGAAAGAAATTACTGAAAATTCAAGTACATTTTATGAAATGGAAAATGGAAAATAGTCCAAGGACAGATTCATTGTTATTCATGGATATCTCATTCTATTTCATTATATTTTTTTTAACTCTTTAAAGTACTTTTCAATGTCCTGCTACTGTTTGTTCCATATCATGCTATGACTAATCATGGCTGTTGCTTCAGAAATAGACTCACAACATAAGGAAAGTAAGTTCTAGGGGATTAAACAGAATTCCACTTGAAGGTCCATTTTAAGGCACTACCCAAAAAAATGTACCTGATGCCTACGCATAAGCCCAAGCATCTACACAGGCAGTTATCCAGACAACATCTGTAAGTGAGAGTATCTGGAGACAACATAGAATATTTGTGCAAGCTGTTTCTGGAACCATTTTCTCTGAATAGAACACATGGACCCTAATCCACCAAAATGCACACTGCTTAATTCTAGACATATGAGAAATTCCCATTGTGTTTTGTTCCTGGGCAGATCAGCTACCTGTGCTTTTAAAAAGCCTTTAGTAAGTAAGCATATAAGTATTATTTGCTTTCAGCAGGACTGCACGTGTGCTTCATATTAAGAAGTATATTTGGTATGCTTGTGACAGGCAAGTACCAAAAAAATGAACATGCTGAAGCTGCAAAATCTGCTTAAGGGCTCAAGGCAAGGTACAAAAAGATGGTGCTAAGTACAGGATGGAGGGTGCCATTATACTTCTGACAGTGAGCCTTTAGCCTTGCCTTTAGCTGCTTTTATCCTGAAGTTCCAGGTGCTTTCATGCAATGGAGCCTGCAAGGACAGGGTTTGGGGAAGGCTCAGAGAAGGCTTGCAGTAGCCATGACCACCAGCAAGGGCCCCTGATGATTTCCTGCTGACATAACTATATTTATGTGGTGCATGAGCAAAACACCTCTTTCCAAAGTGAGCAGAGCAGTCCTGCCCTGCAGAGCAGGAGACAGCCTTCAGCTTCTCTCCTGGCAGCACAGACTGCCAGAACCCTGGGGTTACCAGAGCAGCAAGTGATGACTTCTTTTGTTATACACATGCATATCACCTTGCGTGGACTACAGATCCCAGCTCAGAGTCTGCCCATGACTGGATAGTTTGCAAGGTCTCAACCAACAAATGACACTTTCTTTAGGGAACACGTTTGCTTTTCAACACCTCCCTGTATCTTTACACACACGGTCTGGATTTATTTTGAAACAACATATCACAGGACAAAGTTTATAGCTGTCTTCAGACCCACTTTCAGAAAAGGACTCTGACTGTGTCACCCCACACTGCCAACCACCTCTGCTCTGTGACTGTTGAGGCTGTTGTACCTCAACTCAAGCAGGAAGAATGTATGTTGGAAGAGTCAACCTCTTGTGCTGTTCTCTTGTGAATGCAAAGGACAAACCTCGCAAAACTCCCCTAGAATACAATTACTCACTTTCCTCCTAGTAAGAAAGAGTATGAAATATTTGATGGATAAATTATTTTTGGTTCAGGTAGCACCTGCTCTTCTGCTCCATTACCACCCTAATGAGTTTTTCAGAATAACTGACCTTTATGGCTTTAAGGCTCTGCTTTGTTTAGGTGAAATAGGTATAGATCTTTACCCATCTTTGAAGCCAAAGGAAAACACCTCAGGACTTCTAGAGCAGCCTGTCAATTGCCTACCTGGGCAAGGAGGGTACCAAGTTAGAGTGATATCATAGAATCATAGAATTGTTTGGGTTGGAAGGTACCTTAAAGATCATCTAGTTCCAAGCCCCCTGCCATGAACAGGGCACTTTCCACTAGTCTGGGTTGCCCAGAGCTTCATTTAGCCTGGCTTTGAACACTACCAAGGATGGGGCATCCACAACTTCTCTGGGCTACCTGTTCCAGTGCCTCAACACCCCCACAGTAAAGAATTTTTTTCCTAATATCTAATCTAACCCTACTCTTGTTCAGTGTGAAGCAATTCCCCCTTGTCCTGTCACTATATTGTCCTGTAAAACATCCATCTGTAAATTTGCTGAGGGTGCATTTGATCGCTCTATGACATTAATACGGATATTAAACAGTTCTGCTCAACATGCCGAGACCTGAGGACCACTGATGTCTACTAGGAGGGAAAAGGGGAAAAAACCAACAAAAAACCCCAAAAACCAAACAAAACAAAACAAAATAAAACAAAACAAACCCAAGAAACCCCACAACCCCCCTCCCCCCCAAAAAACCCAAACAAAAAACAAAAAAAAAAAGGCACCAAACTGTCCACAATCTGCCTTAGCACAGCTTCTAGGAGGATCTGTTCCAATCTTCCCAGGTACAGAGGTCAGGTTGACAGGCCAGTAGTTCCCAGATGTCCTGACAGCTGTAGGCTTCTGCACACCTCAGAGTGGCTATCTGCAGGCTTCAAACACTGGCCTCTGGCTGCACATAAGGTCATGATTTCAGTTTGTGCTCTGAAGGGTCAAGGTATCTCTATTTAAGGACACTTGGTGTCAGAATATAATGTAAGCAATTTGGCATTTCTGTGCCTCAATGCCAATCTCCAACTATCTCTGGACAGCTACAGGGGACAAATATCAGTCCATGCCCCATCCCACAAGCTGTTTAATGAGGAATTCCACCTCCTTCCTTGTGAGAAAAGGAGTCGGAGACCACTCAAAGCTCTCACAGTGTTCACGGACGCATCTGGGGCTTCCCACAAGTCGGTGATAACTTGGAAAAACCTGCAAACTCAGCATTGGGAAGCTGATGTGGAGTTTGTAGAAGGGTCTCCCCAGGTAGCTGAACTAGCAGCTGTGGTAACAGCCTTTGAGAAGTTCTCAGAACCATTCTGGCTCTGCATATGTAGCTGGAATAGTGTCCAGAGCGGAGCAAGCTGTACTCAGAGAAACTGAGAATGAGCATCTCTTCAGATTGCTCTCAAAGCTGATTTATTTGGTTTCTCATCAAGAACATCCATTCTTTGTGATGCATGTACGATCACACATGGACCTTCCTGGTGAAATTGCAGAGGGGAATCGTCGAGCAGACTCCCTTGCTGCACCAGTTGAAAAAGCACATCTCCCTGACATCTTCCAACAGGCAAAACTGAGTCACCAACAATACCATCAAAATGTGCCAGGTCTGATCCGTCAGTTCCAGCTAACACGGAGTCAGGCTCGAGCTATTGTGGCCACCTGTCCCAATTGCCAGTTCCAGGCTATGCCATCAATGGGTATGGGAGTAAAATCCCCGAGGCCTTGGCAGTTGTGAAGTGTGGCAGACTGATATCACACACATTCCTAGTTTTGGTCGCCTCAAATATGTTCATGTGAGTATTGACACACATTCAGGTGCAGTATTTGCCTCTGCCCACGCAGGAGAGAAAGCTGTGCATGCTAAAAAACACCTAGTGCAAGCCTTCTCAGTGCTAGGGATCCCAAAAGAAATCAAAACTGATAATGGCCCAGCATACACATCCAAGGAGTTCCTGGAATTTGTCCAGCAGTGGGGAGTGGAACATAAAACTGGCATCCCCCACTCCCCCACAGGCCAAGCTGTGGTGGAGCGTGCACATCAGACGCTCAAACAGGTTTTGGCTAAACAGAGCAGCACAACTGTGTGGATGCCTCCACAACAGAAGCTCTGAAAAGCCATGTTTACCATCAATTTCCTAAACTGTTCTTTTGAAAACATGAATCCACCTGTAATTCATCATTTTAACAGTGGTAATCAGTTCAAACCTTCTCAGCATCCACCAGTCCTGATTAAGGACCCAGAAACTTGGGAAACCAAGGGTCCCTATGAGCTCGTGACCTGGGGTCGTGGCTATGTGTGTGTAGCTGCTCCCTCAGGTCCTCGATGGATCCCTCAGAAGTGGGTCAAACCTGCTCCCTCAGGTCCTCGATGGATCCCCCAGAAGTGGGTCAAACCTTTTGTCCCCAAAAACCCAGCTCCTGCAGAAGGAGATGGAAGGCAGGTAGCCACTGCCTCCAAGAGAAGACGCCGTCAGATAGAAAAAGAAGAACCTTCCTGAGTGAGGACTCCAGCCGACAGAAACAGAGAACTTTTTACATGTTTTAAAAATGTTTGTTTTCCCCCTTTCTTGTTATCCTCACTCCATGTAACCCAATGTTTTTCCTTTAACTTTCTTAAACAAAAAAGGGTGAGATGTTGTATCCCTTTTGGGAATGTTCTCCCTCCAAAACCCCTCCCCCAGAAACTGTAACCTGGCCTGGGTTACAGACCCAGACCAGACCCCCTGGTCTCCTGACCTATGGCTTTCGGCCAGGTAATCTGACCCCGACCCCAAAGGTGATAAAAACCCCTCTCCCTCGATGTGCCTCTCCTTTTGCCTCCGGAACCCCTTCGTTGAAATAAAGCTTTGGAATTCTTCCTGAGGTAAGGGGCCTCTTTTGATACTCTTCACCCTATCTTGAAGATTCCCGTCTGCCAAAATCCCCCTAAACCTGAGCTAGCAGCTTGTGGGGGGGTGGAGGAGACAGGGGTATCATCACCAGAGAGCCCATGGGTCACTGCAATACTTTGGGATATTGCAAGAAGTATTGCATACCACAGTCAGAAAAGATACCTCTGTACCTCTAGATTTCAAAAGAAAGAATGAATGGAAGAGGAGAAAAACAGTTCCAAACAAACTCTCAAAATGACTGAAATTTACAAAAAACACCATTTTTAGTAAAGAAAGGCTACAGAGTGCTTTCTTTTGTGGTAATTTCAAAGCAAACTGTGTGATATTGTCATCTTATTTTTTATCTGTGTTCAGTACTGCTTGGGATGATCATGGTTAAAGAGAAAATAGAACTAAAGAAAAGAAGCACCAGCAAAATAGAAACACACTGAAAAATAGGATCAGTCCCCCTCCCGAAGCAGCCTACTCATCAGTTAGAGGTGCTGGACTAGTTCTCCCCTGGCTACCTTATTAGAACTGCCAACATACCTCAGCTCCTGGAAAAGGAGGGCCATCCCAGTGAAGTCTATCTGGCATCAATTCAGTCAGAGGGTGTGGTGCTATGCACAACAAACCATACGGATAAAGCTGTCAGTGTCAAGGCTCTACTCTGTAATGATTCAGGACATTTGATCTTCAAGTGGGGCAAACTGTGATGACAACAATGAGTGAAGATGTTATGCCTCAGCGTGTGGACCCCAGCAGGCCTCCTGCAATACTGTTGCTCCAGCTGTCATGTTCGCCCAGGCTGGCATGGAGAAATGGAAGGCCCAGCATCTGGCTTTCCACATTCATGCTGTGTTTCCATAACTGTTCCCATAAACAGTCTGATCTTTATTTCAATAGTACATACATATTCTTTTTGAGCCTCATGTTTTCATCTCTGGCTACTCACTCCACCCCTCCTCACACTATATCATAGTTCTTTTCTCTACCTGCTGCAAGGAGCTCATTTGTCCAGGAGACAAGATCTACAAGGATGTAGAGGAAGAAGCTTGTCAACACTACTTTTGTCCCACCATTTTTTTTGGAGGGGAGTCAGGGGCCAGCTAGCCATGAAGAACACAGCTAGTTTCTTTAAACAAATTTAAAAATAATTGTTGGTCAAGGGCACAGTGTCCTCAATGAAAAGAGGTGCACCCTGAAAGGAAACCAGATATTTGAGGATGCTACTACTCCAGCCAAAGGCAGCCACCTGCTTTGAGTGTTGCAGACACATGGAGACTGCACTTAACCCCTGCTGTGGGCAGAGACAGTGCCAAAATGCTGCTAGTGTGCATGTCTTGAGCATAAAACAGAGAGAGGCAGTGTGGGGTGGACCAGCAGCAGCTGACTGTGCTGGAGTGAACCCCAGCCATTGTAGCACCTGGGCTTCCTACCAGGCCACATCCTTGGCTTCCCTTCTCAGCTCTACACCTGGACTGCTGATTTTGGGACTCACTGAAAAAAATGTGGCCTTCTTGACAACGTAAGAGCTGAGACACTTCATAGAGTTAAAGTATTTTAAGAACTCCCTGCTTTGAGGCAGGTCCCCCATGTGAGAATACCTCAGATGAGCACCCGCAAACTGCAACACCATCACCTCCTGGGGCATGATATACAGCAGGGAGAGGAAGGCTCAAGGGCTCATTCTCCAGGTGCAAACCACTGGACTGATCTGTTGAGAGAGCTGAGCATTCACCTCATCACTGACAGCTCTCTGAAGCAGTGATTTTTTTTGTTGTTGTTCTTTTTTGTTCCAAACTCTTCCAGTGCCCAGTGCCTTTCTGCAGCAGTGAGGTGAGGCTGAAGGCTCAGAAACAAGCACTTTCTAGAGGAACACAGCCCTAGGGCTGGCAGATGGCACCAGCAGGGACTGCGTGGGGGAAAAGGAAGGGTTGCAGTGCACAGAGCTCATCAGTAGGCACCAGCTGGGTGATGCTCTGCTCTGGCCAAAGGGCAGCCAGAACTACAGTCACACTATCATGGTCTCTGTGAATGTTTAATGCTCTGTTGTTTAGAACTGATTATTTCAGACCTGGAAATCAGATCAATATCCTTTTCAAGTTTGCAGTAAGTGAGAAAGACTGTGGGAAGTCCCACAGCTCTGATTCAGCAGGGAATGGATACAGCAAAGGTGAAGAGAATATCCTAGTGGTGGGGGTAGATATGTTCCTCCACTAGAGTTTGTGGGACCCCATGCAGAAAGGAGACCTGGATGGTATTTTGGCAACAACAGGAGGCCAGCAAATCAGCTTCTGTCTCATGCTGTGCCCCACTCTGTGATTCTGTCATCAGTGACAGCCATGCCAGTGCCCAACATCATTAGAATCACAGAATATTTAAGTTGGAAAAGACCTCTAAGACCATTGAATTCAATGATTAGCCCAGCATTGCCAAGTCTACCACTAAACCATGTCCCCAAGCAGCACATTTGCTTTTCTTTTAAATTTGGAGATGATCCTTCCCCAATTGTCTCCATGCCGCGTTGAGCATGACATGCACTGCCTATTTTTTTCCCTCCCCAGGTCTGAAGAAGGATTATTCAATGTCTGAATGTCAATGTCTGAATGGAAAAGCTGCGCAGTAGGTCTGAATCACAGAGTCAAGGTGAAAACAAACTGGAGAATTAGAATGACAGCTGCTTCCTGATGCCAAGTCGAAATTAATCAGGCTGCTTGATCACCATTGTGACTGCTAACAGAAAAATGTATGTACACTGCCTTGTTTTCTCTCTATTGTCCAACCTGCCCTGGGGTCATATAATTTACAGGTAATTAAGTTCAGCAAAGATTATTGACAAACAAAAAAGGATGCCAAGCTAACCTATTTTTATTCATCTGCCAATGAGGGAATTGTATAATTTTTACACTTACATTTGGAAATCCCTCCTACTGACTCATGCTAAAGGGAACTTAACTATGCCAGAACCTAAAGTGATCCCCATCCCTTAGAATTAATTGTGTCAGATTAAAAATCACTTAGGAACATCACCACTTCTTCAGGTAAAAAGCCATTCAAATCTAGTATCTCCCCACTTAAGTCTTCACAGATGTGTAATTCCTGCAGAAGCTAAAAAGGAGGACGTAGTTTTGGGTCCAGGAGAAATATGTCTAGATAGGTCATTAGAGAGAGAGAGAAGGAATATCCTTCCTTATGATACTAATCAGGATAAGACAGAGATTGGGCTAATCCATGTGCAAGAATTCTCTTCAAAGAGTCATGACACGGCATATTAATAGAGTAAAACTACCTAATGGAGCATTTAGTGGCTTTCTGACCAGCACCCCTAAAATTTTCAAAGTTTGAAGAGTTTTCTTAAGAAAACCACAAATACAAACAAACAAAACTCACCTTATTTTTTTGCAGGAAAAAATTACTTCAAACTGTGTTAGAAATGCAACCATTAAAGTACTCTTTGATTTTCAAGTTTGGTAACTGTTGTATTTGTTCTGAAAATTCATTTTAAATATTCAAAAACAAGAGTAATAATGTTTTAAAGATAAAATACTTATCTCTGGTACTGTTAAAGTTCTTTACAAGGCATAAAGGAAGATCATCTTTCCATCAGAACATCCATCTTTTTTCCATGAGAATATAAAGTATTCACACTTATAAAAGAGGTCCATCTATCACTGTACGCTATCTGCCGGTGGCTACTGACAGTTGTCAAGGGGAAACATTACTATTTTTGAGCTTTTTAGCCAAAGTCCAACCATGATTTCCTGAGCCAGAGGTCACACCCAGGTCATCAGGAAACAAACTGGAAACTTCTTGTGCCTTAATAAGGGGGTTGGGGTTTTTTAACTTTTATGAATCTGGACCATGAAACATCCTGTGGCAACAAGTTCTCTCCCTGTCCTGTGTGAAAAAGTACTGTCTTGACATTAATTTTATGTTGGCTTAGTTTTATCTTTAACAGTGATTTCAACAACCTTGTTTTTCAAGAGGTGCAAAACATTTTTCAAAGCTAGAAATGTGTATTATATATTCTTCTTAGTGACATCAAGATAAGGTAAGATAAATTAGAATATGGTCAAATAACATGGGTTTCTTCCAATTTATAAGAATGTTTTCTTCATTGCTTTCACAATTTTTTCATTTAATTCACCTTGTGCACAAAAAGACTACTGATTTACCCCCTCTCAAGTACTTTCTCATGGCCCAGTGCATCACAGACCTCCTGTGATGAGATGAGCTGCATTTTCTGTGAGCAAGAAGATCCTTTTAGGGCCTAAAGTACATAAGAAAATCTAAAAAATAAAAAAAAATTCAGAAGGATGCCATGAAAATCCATTGAGTTAGACCAAATTCTGTTAAGGTCAGAATCTAACCTAAATTCCCCTTAGAAGTGTATCTAATCTTTAAAAAATGCTTATGTTTACTCTCATTGCCTGCCAGTGTGTGGCATGAAGCCATTGTGAAGGTTAGTACCAGGACAAAGCATGATTTTAAAATGTTCTGAATGTAATTGACTCAGTAGTCAGGTTTCCAGTCCTAATGCTCTGGCTGCTTTAAATTAAATCGAGTTATGGTGGGGCCCCTAGTCCACATCAGAGGATAAGAGCATGCAGAAAGAATTGGGAAAATCGAGGCAGTTTGTGTTCTTGCTTATGAACAAGCAGGTAAGTCAGCAACTCAGAAATCCACAGCTATTACTTTACTGGCAATTCACAGAGTTTAAAAACAGCCACAGAAATTTGTAATGAGACTACTACTACCCTCCCCTCCACAAGAAATATTCAGCTAACTGTGATTGCAGTAACAACAGAGAGCCCAAGTGGTAAATCCACAAGGCAGCTGTTAAACTGGAGATGGAGAGGGAGTGAAAGGCAAGGGTTGGAGGGCAGAGGAAGAGGTTTATATACATTGCCAGCCCCAAATATTTAGACCTCATGAGTCAGAATCATGAAGCTAACTTGAAAATGCTCATAAATTTGATGTTTTGTCTCACAGATTTTAGTCAGTAGCTTTCACAAGCAGCAGAGGGCCAACAAACAAATGTTTCTTTAATAAATTTGGGAACTTCCCTCATTGCACATTCAAGAAAGCTTTGGAAGGAAGATGTAAATGTCAAAAGCTGAAAATACATCCTGATCTAAATGGGCAATAATTGTCATTACAAAACAAGAAAGGTCCCACCACTGACTGACATGGAAAAGAAGGCAAAACCTGTATAAACCTTTCCTCTACCCTAGCTGAGTGCTTTCCTGGAGCTGCAGTGTTTCCCTGAGAGATGGCTTCAGGCCAAGGGGTCACAGAGGTCAGGGTGGTGCTCTGACAGTCTCACCTCAGACCTGTGAGGTGGAAATCAGCAACAACTTGGGGGAAATCAGCAACAACCAGGCTGGCTGTACATAGGCACAGACATGCCTACGTGCTGCTGCACCAGAGCTAACAGCACTGATCTCTCCAAACACCTTTGCTGAGTGTGAGACCCTCACCTGGCCCACAGTGCACTGCTCTACACTCTGTGGAGTTACTGCTGGGAGATGGGAACACCCCAGCCTGGAGATCTTGAAGTAAAATATTTAACCACATGCACCTGGTTGTGCATTTTGTTTGACTGTAGCTTTGGATTGCCTTTTTTCAGTGTCATGTTCAGTCAAAACCAGCAGATTTCCTCTGTTCATCTGCTACAGGTCCTAAGGCTGAGCTACCAACCTTGCTGCAGGGACAGGAAAAGGAGGAAGGGAGAAAAGTCTCCTGTATTAACTCTACTTTAGCCTATTTAGAGAATTCAGACTATTGTTATGTCTCTTGACTAGTGAATTGCTGCTTTACAGAAGCACAGGAAGATGAGCACCTGTAAAGGAGGAGAATTCCAACTGATTTAAGATCCTCTGGTTGGCCCTATTCTATAAATGTTTTGGGGTTTTTTGAAAGTAAATGATATGACATTTCCACAACCTCTGGACAACATCTACTGAGGTCAAGTCTTTGACGGACTGAGGCTTTCCAACTTTCAAAGTTGTTTCAGTGTACTCCTCCAGGTGGACTGTAAAGTCAAACAAACCCTAGCCCAAACCTCCTGTTGCAGGCCTGATTTTCAACCATTGCAGTGTGGCAAATTGGCACAGGCATCACACCAAGCATAAAAAACCCAAACCTGAAATCCCAGACTCTGAATCTTGAGTACCCATCCTGAGGCCTGTTTCTAAGGACTTTCAGCATATAAAAATTGTTCCAAACTTTGAGAGACTATTAGAATTCTGGAAGTTACAGTGGTGATTCAGGAAAATCTTTCAGGGCCATTTGTATTTTTTTTGATTTCCTTGGGGGTGTGCTACTCTCTTGGTGCAAAAACATGCTAGTTCTATTAATAGTATGTGAGCAGTGTGATCAAACAAAGAAGCAATATACCTCCTAGTGACCAGATCAGAAAGGGTCTGTCCAGCAGATAAAAGTTTGCCCATTTGATGTAGAAAATCACTTTTTCATGCTTGTAAGGCGCTTTTGCACATTTCTTCCTGGGGTGCTGAGTGCCAGGGGTCCAGCTCCAGCTGAGGATTGAGCCAAGCAGGTGCAGAAGGAGGCATTGCTGTTTGTGTGCACTCTTCCACACTACACAGTCACACTGCACAAAATGAGCACAGCCCTCTTACACCAGCAAATCAACAATGCCTCAGCAGTAAGCTAATATTTTCAAGCTGTGGAAGTAATAAGTCTTCCCCCATTTCAGACACCATTACTGAAGTCACTGAACATCCAGCACCCACTGCCCTTAACAATGCTGGCAGGAGTGATGCTGGACAATGGCACATTGGCCATATTCACTCATGAACAAGCCCTGATCATCCCTACTTAGGTCCTCATGGCCACAATAAAGATCTCACAGGCTAGATGGCAACAAGACAGCAGGCACAATGTCTGCACACAGCACAATCAAAATCTCTGACTTATTTATGGGTGAATGGATAAAGCCAAGAACCTACATATGTGTAATATAAACAAGCACACTTATGTGCACACCCAACCATACTGCCAGTTGTCTCACTCTTCTGTTCCAACTTCCCAGCCACAAGTGGAGAGTGGCAACTTGAACAGATTTGGGATAAAGAATATGAGGACCTGGACCTACTTCTTCCATTTCTTCCATTGCTGTTTAAAAAACCATTCTACCTGTTAGTAGAATGTGCCTTCTCACAAAGTCTTTCCTATTTCTTATTCACTCTGCAGTTTCTCTCCACATGTACCTTGAAAGCATTTATGGGATTCTTTCTAAATAAAGACTGAAGAGTAAAATCCCCTGTTCCCCAGAAGGAGAATGATCTGAATTTATTCCTTGCCAAGTGATCGGTCCCATGGAGCAGCAAGAACATTCCCATTCACAGGTTTTCATATGCCAAAGTACATTGAATTTATCATTGGTTTAATGTATAAAAAAAGCAATGGACTAGAGTCCTCCTGCTGCAGCAAAGCAAGTGGGAATTTAATCTTTTACAGTGATGTCTTGTATGGAAAGAAGTCCTTTATTACCAGCTAGCAGTCTGCTTCTTCACAGCTAGTCCAGAGGTATTTTAGCACCCAGAATCTGGTGCCTGAGGAGGAGAGTAATTTAGAAGTTTGTGACCACAGGCGGGTCTAGTTACAGCAGAACAATTGTACAAGGGAAATAAGATGCATGGACAGCAGCATGAACAGGGCTTTCTGGGCACCAGGACTAGCAGCTGCCTCAGGCAGCTAAACCATATGAAGATGGGAACAAATGCAAAATTTTGCCAGCTGTGCTGATCTATATGGCTGATGGTGAGGAAGCTGAGACCACTAGGGGCACAAAACAGTTCTTTATCGCAAGCTACTCCAGGCATTTCAATGTCACAGACAGGATGGAAGGCATCAAAAGGACCGTGAGAAACTCTGCACATTGGAGTACTGCGCAGATGTACCCATCTGCAGTCCATTTAGCCTGTACTCAGCTAGACCCACCACTTCAAGAGCAACCAGACCCTTGCATGCAGTGGTAAAACTAAAGCATTTGGGCTTTGTTCTTTTGCTCAAGAATATGGATAGGTATGCAGACAGGCTTCAAGGTTGAGAGAAGACTACCTGAGGGATGTCTGAACAAAGAAGGGGCCTGAATGGCTTCCTCCCGCCCAAATAGTACATCAACCAGGGAAGCATCTGTTGGCACAGCAAGGCGAGAGAGTGGTGTAATGCTGCTTTACATCTTTTTCCCACTCACTGTAGAGGACATAAGGGGAGGTAGTCCAGTTTACAGAAATAGTTTCCTCAATATGATAGATGCTGCTGGGAAAAGTTTTTTATTCCCTAAGCACAAAAAAATTACATAGGTTTGTGGCCTAGGTTGCCTTTTCATCTTGCTGTCTTTGAAGTGGGTTTGGCTTTTTTGGAAGGAATCATCCATCTTGTAACAGGTAGAATGGTTTTTTAAACAGCAATGGAAGAAATGGAAGAAGTAGGTCCAGGTCCTCATATTCTTTATCCCAAATCTGTTCAAGTTGCCACTCTCCACAAGTGCTGCTCCAAATTTTGTGACCCACATATTCCAGAATTTTCTGAGGCAAGTGGCAGAAAATATATAAACTTGAATGAGCTCTCTCAGAAACCTGAACTCCTCCCTGACCATCTCAACTGGCAGCACAGCAACTCTGAATGTTCAGCCTAAATGAGGATTGAGAGGGAAAGGAGAAACAAGGATCAGCTCCCCAAATGCATTAGCTGTAACGTGCAGCCGGAGCAATGCTAATCCTAACCCAAAATCTGTGCACTATTTCGGGCCACAGGAAATTGGGTGCCTGCATAGTGTTTGCACTTAGATCAGCCTGAAAGGGAAGTAAAGGCAGCTTGCCATAGGCAGATTCTAATCTTCCAAATACTGGTGGTAACTGCCTGCCTCACCTCACCTCTCAAGAGAAGGACTGACGTCCACATTCAGGAGCCCTCGAGAAAGGCAGAAAACAATGTCATATGGTGCAGTTGATCAGACCATCTTGGGTATTCCCAGTCAAATTCCCTACAGTTGCCAATATTCCATTTGGAGACTTTCATTTAAAAGAATGCCCTGCTTTGCTATAATCTGTCCCAAAGTGGTATTTCACAGTGTTATGCCTGTTCAGCAGACTGGCTTATCTCAACCAGTCTTATTATCAGACAGTGCAGTTTACAATAATAATGAGACAGCAGTTAACCCAATTTGGCATATCTTGTGGCAGTCACAAAAGACACATTTCTCCAGGACAGAGAAGGCTTTAAAACAAGTTGCCATTGTTTAGTGAGAGCTGCAGCTCCTTTGCTGAAGCCTGAATGCTCTGTCAAGAGGACAGGATTCATAAAACACATTGTCATGAAAGGAGAAAATATTCCCTTTCAGAATCAGTGGTTTTCAGAAAAGAAGACAACTCATGATATAACAGTGATAAAACATGATAAAACAGTTTTTCTCCCCTTTTTTTTTGCTTTTTTTCCCAGCAAAGTACATAGTGCACTGCACAAATGAAATGGAGCAAGATTCCACAGAAGGGATAAACAGGGAGATCTTTAACTCCCAGAATGGGCTGCTCCTATCAGAGGTGAAAAGTTAAATGCACCCTGCAGCAATCATTCAACTTGTAAAGATTAAAATTAATGTCTTGGCAAGATGCTTCAGGGAGTATTATGGAGAGTGATTAATGCAGTCTTCTTTAGCCATCATTACCTCCCCCCCACACCCCAAAAACTTGATCAACTGCATTTCTTCCTTTTGTTTTTATTATTTTAAGATTGCTATCCCTATACTGATTTGACAGCAGCTTCTGACCAGAGAAAGAGCACAGCCATCACGCCTGTGTTCAGACAGACCTGTCAGCTACGGAGTAATGGATCAGCATGAGCAGAAAGGAGAGGACTGGAGTCAGGACGTGCTGTGCAATTAAAGTAACTATCTACTCAAGACAAAAGCAAGCTTAACAGGCTTGCATTTCTATTCTTGTTATAGTATGTGGAACATATTCACAGTATGGGAAGCTTTGTCACTGCTTTGCTGCTTTAAAACAAAGTGAGGAGCATGCATTTCTTTCCTTAGAGAAAATCTTTCTGATTTGGTCAGCAAGAGGTAATCACATGAGTGATAGGTATTGTCTGTGGGATCACAGAGAATGGCTTTCTGCTTAGGAAACTGCCTCAAGATGTTCATGTGTGCAACCAAAACCTCTAGTGTCCCAGCATTTTGAGAGTGCCTGGTAGTTTCAAAGGAGTAAAAAAAGGCTTAGGTGGCCTATCCAAGGCAGACCTGTACCCTGACTGGTGAGGTGGGCCTAGAGTAAGAGAGAAGGTTCTGGAACAAAGAACTTAAGCATGAAATTTCAACCCAAAAGTGAATTTTTCCAAGGATTCTGTGGGATATTAATAAAGTTATAGAATCATATAATTGTATAGCTTAGAAGAGACCTATGACATCATCAAGGCCAACAGATAACCCAGCACTGCCAAGTCCAGCACTTGAGCACATCAAGTGACACACATACACATCTTTAAAATTCCTCCAGGGATGGTGACTCAGCCGTTTCCTTGGGCAGCCTGGGTTTTTCCTGATATCCAACCAGAACCTTTTCTGGTGAAGCTTGAGGCCATTTCCTCTTGTCCTGGCATTTATTGCCTGGGACAAGGGGACAACACCCACCTGGCTACAGCCTCTTTTCAGGCAGGGGTAGAGAGTGATAAGGTCTCCCCTGAGCTGCCTTTTCTCCAGGATAAACAATCCCAGCTCCCTCAGCTGTTTCTCACAGAGTTTGTCCTCCAGACACTTCAACTTCTCTGTTGCCCTTGTCCATTGCCACCTGAATGTCCTTTTGGTGATGAGGGGCCCAGGACTGGACAAAGAACACAAGGTGTGGCCTCACCAGTAACAAACACGGGGAAAAATCCCTGCCTTGGTTCTTCTGACCACCCTACTGCTGGTATGCTCCCTGATGCCACTGGCATTCTTGGTCAACTGGGATCCTTAGGGAAAAAAACCTAGAGAAAATATTGTCTCTAGTTTCCAATGGGCAAATGGCACTTGGTTTGCAACAAATTCTGGCTCTGTCTTTCACACTTCCCAGAAGAATGCAGACCTGAAATATCCCCACAGCACCTCATCAACTCTTCCTCCTGTGGGAGCCAAGCAGGCTCCCTACCCACCATCTGCAGATGACCTAGGCCATGTCTGCATAGCTTTGTTTGCCCCTACATCCACTGCCTACTCTGTGCTATTCAGAAGAAACCCTCAGCTTCTTCAAAAAAACTGCCTGTGCCAATGAGGTGGTGTTTAGCAGAGGTCAGGTGTCCTTTCATAAATTTTAGTGGGGTTATAAGTTTGCTGGGCACATGATGTCCATGTGCATATGTAGGCCGATCTGGCTTGGAGAAAAATCATCAACACGAATATTACACACCCTCCCTCAGCATATGGCACTTTTTCTACCTATAACATTAAAAAAGATGCTCTTGTTTCAGTCAGCATTAGCTGTAAATTTAGCCCTTTTTTGGTACATCAATACAAAATCATTGGTCTGTATATTTGACTTACTCAGATCCATGCAATCCCACTGGTATTAATAGAAATGTATGTGTATGAATCAGCTGCACAGTACTGGGAAATAATTTCTGTATATTCAGACTTAAAGTCTTGTTTTTCACACTGTTAGTGTCTTAGTCTCAGAAAGGATTTCAGTGATTCTTGCTAGAGGGTTTTATGCTTTATCTAGTTATAATGTTTTAGGACAAAAAAAACCCTCCCCAACCTTACAACAATCTGAACAAAATATTCATTATCCTATTGATAGATCTGCTTAATACAATATGTTGTTCTGTCCTCAGTCCAGCCAAGACATCTGTTTTCTTGGCTTTATGGTACTTAGCACAATGAATCATTTGCCTCCAGTCATTTGCTGTCCCGGTGTGTTATGCTGCCTAACTCTCAGGAAAATTCCACCCAGTCTCCTCCAGATAATCCAGCCATGCTGCACTGCCTACTCCCACAACAGCAGCAGTGGGATCTGCCTACCTCCTCCTCTGTCAGGACAAACCCCCAAGATCTGTAGTTACAAAGTCTCCCCTGTTGCCTGCACAAATTGCTCCTCCCCAGACACATGAAGCCTGTTTTGGAATGCCTTCGTGGGGCTCTCCTGGTCCCTATAGCTAGGTAGGTATTAATAAAGGAAAACAAGCAATAAATTAAAACTATTAATAAATTGTGTCCTTCTCTGGTTCTCATGGCACAGCTCAGAGATGACTGTCTCTACAAAAGAGCATGGTCCAATTTGAACCCACTTTCTGGAACAGCTCAGGCTACCCCCTGGGGCATGCCCCAGGACTGTGTTCACTTCAGAAAGGGCACACAGACATGTAAGGGGTAGGGGCCTTAGCCCTCTTGGGTTTTCTAGTCTGTGAAAAGTAGCATCTTATGGGATGCAGCCAATGTACATCTTGGTAGGCCCTGCTGCCTGCAGACAGGGTGCCTGGTTGAGAGTTCTCTCAGCAAGGTAGACAGTCTGGAGCAGGACAAGGTGGGAGAGCCGGGCCAAAATGCATTTGCATGCATGGCTGGCTTTCTTCTGCATATTAGCTCCCATAAAAGATGTCTTTGTTTAAATTATCCAAAGCTGTTCAGTGGAGTGTCAGTGAGTGATGAGGTAGTGACCTATGAGTCTGAAAAATTACTTTTTTACAGACATCATAGTGGACCAGGATTGAATGGTGACTCCAGGTGCTGGGAAGAGCAGTGTTATGGGGTCAGAGCAGAAAAATATTTCTGGCACGGGGGACTACCTTGTCTACACATGGGGAATTTGTGGGAGTTTTCTGTGCATGCTTAAAGCCCAGGAAGGTGAAGTAGAAAGTGAAGGCAGCCAAGGACTAAAAGCAGATATCTTCTGGTGGGGATGGCACAGGGGCTTGCAGCCTAGGCTCTACCCTGAGGAAAGGCTCCCTTTCCCTTCACACCTCTCACATAATTCTGGGAAAAGGCCAAGGATGCCTCAGCTGAAGGACACCTGCCCTATATCCATTCGCAGAAATCCCCTGCCATTCATAAGTGGGGGCAGCAAGACAACCTACCAAAGGCTAAGTTTGGAACCCAAAGCCAGTTCCTTGTAGACCTCTCCCAGACAGAGAAATGTTTTGCTGCTCTCCCTGCACCAAGTTTGCATCTCCCAGATATGTCGCAACTACAACATTACTATCCTCTGGTTTGCAAGTCTTCTTAGAAAAAAGCCAGAGCAGGAGACATACATTTCAGAGGGAGCATGCCAGGAGAGTGGGCCACTGTGTCCCCTGTACTGGGACTTGTCACAAGAAGCCCATCCTAACACACCTGTAGACACTCCGTGAACTCCTCTACCCCTGACCGCAGAGGCAATAATTTCAGTTTTCTATAGCAGAGGTTTTTGGAGATCTTAACTATAAGCTCCTGGGGAGTTCCCAGCTGTGTGTCAGGCTGATTGCAGGGCAAGATGCTATTTATAATATATGGTGTTAAGTGCTAGTGAGGAACAAGGGTAAATGTTACAGCACTGCTTAAACATATGCTTCTCATGTCAGCTGGCTCTGGGCAAATCTGGCAAAATCAACCTTGGGGCCTCCATCATGTATTCAAGGACCTGAAAATAAAGAGGTATTCTCAGAAACAATAGGTCATTGACAGGGTTGTTGCTGTTTTCTAACTGTGGCTGCTGATGCCAGGAACTTAAAACTCTAGTTTGTAGGACAGAAAATACCAAATACCTAATGACAAAGGAAAACAGTAAATCTAACAGGTCTGAAGTTTTTCTCAAGATGTTTGGGGAATTAATTCATTAAGTGGTAAAAATAGGTAGCTCAATATCTAGGACAGTATGAAGGCTTGGAGCACCACCAATTGAAGATTGGAACAGAAAATAAACTGAACTTTTTTACACTCAAAACCAGCCTGAACTTCAGGTAAATGTTCTCTTCTGCTTTAGAAAAGCTAGTCCTTCCATTGCTCAAAACCAAACTGGAACACTTTTGGATAGCTTGGGCTTTAAACAGTTGAGTGGCATAGCTCATCCACAGTTTTTTACCTAGAGACCACTCCTCTATTGATTATGGAATTAAAATGTTTCCCTGTAAGAAGAGAAAGAACAATCTGCATCTCTGGGGACCAATTCTGATCTTTTCAACCTGTGTTGCTAAAGGAAAGAAATGTCTGACCAAAGAGACATATGACAATCCACCAACTGCCACAGCTCTGCTGAACACCCTTGCCTGTTAGGAAAGTTCTTTGGCTCCCAGGCAGTTGCACAAATGTTGTGCACTGTGTGAGGAGGTGCTCTGTTATTTAATGAATACACAAATGAACAATCACATAAAACTCTTGTGAGTAGTCAGAGCAAAACAAAAAGTGAGATTTTTGCCTTTGGACAGAGCAACCCTTCTACTTCAAACCTCTGCCTTGACAACTGGGGTATTTTTTGTCTTTTCCCAAATATCCTTGGATATTTAAACCATGATGTGACTTGCTGAATTCATCTATGGCAAGACATTCACTTGTCCCTTCTCCCAATTAAACTTCATAGAAAACACAGATAAATCTTGCTATTAAACATTTCAAAAGCACTAATAATTCTTTGTTTAGTCAGTTTTACTCTTTCCCATTTAAACTAGGAATTTTTAGCAGTATCTAGTTTACCAAAAACTATATTTCTAGAGGGTTTCATGTAGGAGCAAAGACTGGGAAAAGCCCCTTCTGTGTTGCAGAATATGGTCCACCAGACACAGTGGCACTATATAAGCCCTCTCATAAAGAGACTTTCCCTCCATGTCCTTGCTGACAGGCTATTCCAGACCACGACAAACTGGAAGCTTGAGATTAAGAGGTAAAAGGGAAGGGAAAAAAAAATATTGTAACACAGTATTGCTACTGCTTGAAACAAACTGATATTCACAGTCAGCTTCCCCAAATCACCAATTTAATTCTCCCAGCTCAGTAGGATATTGCAGTGATTAGTCCAAATGCTTAACCTCAATTCTGAACTCAATTCCTCTTCTAAGAGGAAGCAAAATTGACATTTTACTCAAGATTTTGTCTAGCACAAAGTCTAGTATGACTTTTCTTACAGAGCACTGACAATGTCCTACTTTCCCCACTACTGTGGGGCACTTCCCCAGTCATTTCCCTAAGCCTTTTGCTGTCCAACACTGGTCAAAAAATGTACCATTCCTTGGCCTTTTTCTTCCTTTTGACACTCCCTTGATTCCAGGGATACCACCAACTAGATCAATTGTCATGTAACTCGGGTGGAATTGCACTCCTCTCTCATTTCATCCTTAGATATGATATCTACCATCTTCAGTGGAGTATATAATTTCTCACATATGTAAGAAGCACTACAAGATCATAAGTACATTAAATCTCGTAAGTCCAAATGTCCATACCACTCTGTGTCATCCCTCAGCTGAAATATTTCACCATGAATAGTATCAAACCCTCGGTTCTCTTCCCATTGCTTACCCAGGTATAAAATGGCAAGAGACTGTACTTTTTCCTGTGGTCAGTGATTTGCTTCCATGTATCCCTCTTTCAAGTTCTTACCAAAAGGTCACTGAGAATCTAAGTAAACAAATCTTATTCTTATGATTGTCTATTGTAGAAAGCCTCAACAGCTTTCAAAGTGCCTGTTTGTTCAGGTGCATTGGGATGCACAGACCAAAATACAAGTGATGTTTTAGTGATTTCTCTGTAGGTACAATATCCTAATCCACAGGATTGCCTGCAGTACCCCACTGTCTCAGTTTGCCCTTTCCTCTCAGAAGGCCATGCATGCACCTTTCATTTATAACATAGTCTGTCAGAATAAAAGGTTTTTAAAATAATTTACAGCTGTTCCGAGTCTTCTTACAAAGTAACACAAGATAATATGAGAATTATGTTTTGTATTAAGTCTATCATCTATTTAATTTCTTCTAGGTTTGCTGAATGACTAATGTCTGTCCTCTTTAGAAGTAGGAGCCTCTAAAGGAGATCTGGAGGATCTACCATCCACTGAATTTTTCAAGTAGCTCTGTGACACATCAGCTGGTATCTGTCATCTGATCTCCTGAAAGAGGCCTAAAAGATGTCTTTCCATATTGTTTTCTTCAGTTTAACTTGATACGGCTCCCTTTTTTGTTTTGCTATGCTTCTTAAATGGTCATCTTGGCAAGGGCAACACAACCCCTCTTGCTTCTTAGATACAAAAGTAATTCATAGCTATTATTTACCCTAATATCTCTGGCTCTCTTTAACTCCTATCTTTAACCTTTTGATTTTTCCCTTGTATCTAATGTGGCAATGTCTACTGCATTCCGAAGTAATTGCTGTACTGGGATGTGTGTTTTTTTGTAAACATGGAGTACATTTGAGGGGAAAAAGGCAGTTTGAGACTTAATAAAACTTTGGGTTGCTGCTTGATTGTACAAGTCTTGCCCAGAATCTTCACGGGCAGCTATAGGGGCTCTGAGCAGCATAAGAAAGACATGGACCTGTCAGAGAGAGTCAGAGAAGGGCCACAAAATTAATCAGAGAGATGGAGCACCTCTCCTGTGAAGACAGGCTGGGGAAGTTATGACTCTTTAAACTGGAGAAGGGAAGGCTCCAGGGAGACCTTATAATACCTGAAGGGAGCCCACAAGAGAGCTGGAGAGGGCCTTCTTGAAACGGCATGTAGTGTTAGAACAAGGTACAATAGCTTCAAACTGAACAAGAGTAGGCTTAGATTAGATATTAGGTAAAAATCCTTTATTGTGAGTGTGATGAGGTACTGGAACATATTGCTGAGTAAAGCTTCATTCCTGAAAGAGTTTCAGGCTAGGCTGGATGGGGCTTTGAGCAACCTGGTCTAGTGGAAGGTGACCCTCCCCATGGCAGGGAGATTGGAACTAGATGGTATTTAAGGGCCCTTCCAATTAAAACTGCTCAATGGTTCTAGGAAAAGAAAGCCATTATACATATTCCTCTGTTTTCACTTGAAAAGTCAAAGACCAATTTGAAGACAATGATGAGAGAGGGTGAACTCTGGCAGAACAGGAGACATAAAACCATTTAACAGGTGTGCCTATATAGTGAATGTTCTCCTCCTCCCCATAGGAGAGAAAAGCAAATTGGAGAGGTACCTTTTCTAGTATGTACTTCTCACATTCCCAACTCAGAATGAGATGGTACTGGAGTGCCAGACATGGAATGGGGGGGCTGATGTAGAGACAGAATCATTCTACAAATTAGGACAATTCAAAATCCACAAATCATCGTGACAAGCAAAGGAATTAACCCTGATTATTAGTGGAGACTAGAAACCAAATGTCAAAGCCAAGGACACAGCCCCATTTGGGGCTGGAGATTTTCCAGCTGATTGTAAAAGCAAAGAAAATATGGTGCAATCCCAGGCCTCCAGATGGAGAATGGGGTTAATCCCCTAGAAAAAAAAGGAACATAAGTATCCAAAATCAGGAAAAGGAGAAATCAGATTTCTCCTGTCCAATCAGAATAGCGAATAAGAGATACAGAATTAAAATCTGAAGCCTCATACGGCCTATTTTGGGTATATAGTATATGGAGCAATTTTGTTGCTGGCTTCCACAGACTTTAATACTCTAATCGTTTACTGAAACAGAGAGTTGTTGCAGAAGAATATTCAGTTATAAGGCGGCAGCTGCAGCACTAACTGCTACTGATCCTGTCCCTGGTGCTGAGGCCATATGCTACTGGAGATTTCTGTTTCTGGCAGTGTCCCTGTGTTCTGCCTCCTCTACCCATGGCCCCCTTGCTGCACACAGTTTGAGAATGAGGCAGAGTGTCAGCGGGATGAGAAACGGACTGGTGTCCACATTTCTGTGGTATGAAAATGGGAACAGGGATCTTTAGATCATAAGCAGCTGCTATCTGAGCTTGCACAACAGCTTGAGAGAGAAATCAAGAGCAAATTAAAGATGGCATATTTTTCACTAAAATCATAAGCAGGCAAATGGGCCACTTCTTTAATAGCTCAACTGCACACACCGTTATGTGTGCTCTCACACAGACACACACGGTTTCATGTGTGGTGTAATGGAATGCCTCTGCCAGTCAGCCAGGAGTGCAAATTAATCTGCTTTGATGGCAAAACTACAATTACATTAGGAACAAAGCCGAAAAAAAAAAAAAATCAGGCTATTGTCATAAAATGTTGGCCTGTGCTATTATTTGAATAGAAGACTACCAAAACAAAAGCCAGTTGTTCCAGAAAATCGTTTTAGTGATTTAGTATATAATATTTTTTCAAGTCAATATTGAAATCCTACTCCAGCAGATGATTAGGAAGAGCTATGCTGTAAGAGGATCTGTAAAAGAAAGTGCTCTTTAAAAGGTCCCATGGCACCTTATGTGAGAGCAAGAGACATTAATCAGGGTCCAGAAAAAAATCTTCAGCTTGACTATTATATTCAGAAAATGCTTAGAGTTCTCTGCAGTTTGTTGTTTTTATTTTCTTTCCTGAATTATTGGGTGCTGTTGCTGTGTTCTGCTCAGCACTTTCCCAGAATTTCATCCTGCCAGTGTCTGCATGCATTAGTGAAAAAAGCACATTAAAGAATGCCTTCCAAACAATAAGGAGTGACTTACACAGATATTCCAAGCGTTACTTTCATTTCACAAGACTGTGGACACTTATGTCAACTAGAAAAGCTACTTTTCCAAGCCTTACCAAGTTTACACAATATGCTATTGGAATTCACTCTGCATTCATCTTCTTACAAGGTCTTGGATCCTAACTCAGCAAAGCACTTCAAACTGGTTAATGATTGCGCTGATTTGAACTCACAAGTAAAATTAAGACTGTATTTCATTAGTTGGCTACATCAGCACTTTATTTGTCTGAGCTCCTTTTAAAAGTGCACCAGAGAAGTAACTGAAATCTTTAAATGACTAATGTTAGTCTGAGTAAAGGCTGAATACTGCATTTGTCCCACTTATTCATTAGAGACTTGCAATGGTCAACATGGTCAGTGCATGACTTGACGGTAGCAATGCCAAAATTTTGCTTCAGTGTTCAGGTTCCAGTGTGCCTGGGTCTTCCCTCTTGGTTTGTAATACTGCCCATGCAATCACTTACAATGCAGAGGATAAAAACTAAGCTTTCTTAGGCACTTTCATGCAGACTCCTGTTTGGTAGATGCTGTTACCCAACAAATTAGTGTATTGCCAGTAAAAATAGTGTTTGAACAAACCTGCATTTTTGGACCTGTGTCATTCACTCAGGCTCCATTTAATGTCACTTTGAAGGGTTATAAGGAAGCCTGTGACATTCTGCAAGAGCTGGCAGCCAGAAGTTTGTAACTGCTAGAGTTAATGTAGTTCACATTGCATAATCCTGGGAGAGTGGTTTAGGAGGGAATAGAGTTTCATCCTTCTTCCAAGTCTTATCACTACTATTCAGCACAGGTGTACTCACCTCTGAGGTGTCAGTGGTTTGACTTAACCCTGCCTTGCAAGGGTTCAAATGTGCTTTCCCATGCTTTCTCACCTGCTGCACTTAATCTTGGCAGGAACACCCCATAAACTGAAAAACAGAAAGTTTTGCTTGGAAAGGACATTAAAGATCATATAGTTCCAACCAATTCCATGAGCACGGACACTTTCCACTAGACCACATTGTTCAAAGCCCCATTCAGACTGACAAGAAGTTAAACCAAAAGTTCATTTATTGTTCTTTAAATCTTTACCTGAAGTTTTCCTTTGTGAGGCTAAAGAGAAAACTGAGCTCTTTGGTCCCACTCTGCAGCTCCTGCAGCTGCACAGACCAGCAGTGTGCCCCAGCACTCCCATCAGTCCCTGTCGTGTCTCCAGCTGCATCCTTCTCTGGGTCTCCACTCTGTGTCTGCTTTAACTGGGGCTTCCTCTGCACTTGGATAGTGTGTTGGGCAATCCTGTTCAGTGCCTCTGTCAGGGTGCTCACATAGCATCTGTGCCTGTAATGTCCTACAGCCAAAAGGAAAGGCAGGGCTGTCCTTGCCCTGAACTGGGCAGCCCTCATGCCCAGGGACAGTGTACTCCCTCAGCCTACCTGCTGCAAGGAGGCTCAGGAGGAACGGCACACAGCTCTCATGCTCTGATGAGAAGGTCTTGCTTGCCAACGAAGCCAGGCTCTGCTGACATGCTACCTCGGTTTATGGACACGGGAGCACTAACACAGGGCTTCAGAAAGCCAGGCCCAGTCAGCACTGGCTCTGGTTGCAGGAACAGGAGATGCTTGGATGGTTTCCAGACACCCCCTGTGAGTGCAGAGCCTGGAAGGAATGCCAGGCAAGTCGTGCTGGCCCACAGTGCTGTCGTGCACCTGAGCTCAGCAGGCTCACTGCAAATTCCGTCACAGCACCGCCCCGTCGCCACTGCAGTCGGAGCCTGGAGGAGCCACGGGAAGGTTTCCTGCTGCACTGGGAACACAGCATTGCTCCCACCCCTGCAGCAAATGGACACTCTCGAGCACAGAAAGCTGCCACATCCTCAAGCTCCTTCCCACACGGCATGTCTCCCCAGCTCAGTTGAGGCACTTGATGGTTAGAGCTGCTCCCAACCACAGGTGGCTGCAGCCATGGGGCAAGACACAGTGTTTGGCTGCTCTGTATTGGCATCCAAGGCACAGGCCAGGGGGCTGGGAAGGGACAAAGGGAAAGGGAAGTTTGGTTGCTCCCCAAATTAAGTGAAGAAACCGCAATTACCATCTGTGCCACAATCATTTCATGGCCCTAAAGCTGTAGCTACACTGCTGTTTTTAAAAAGAGGATGTAAATGGAAGATCAATTCATGATTTAACACAGAAGGGAATTAGGCCTATTCCTTAGTTATAATGGTTTATGTGCATTTCTCCTGACAGAGAAATAAAATGAACCTCTATTCTCTAAGTCCTAGCCACTGCTGGGTTCCTGGTGAACCTTCCTCCCTCTCCACTCTCTTCCTCCACCCGGTCTCCAACAGAGTTTAAAAAAACTACAGGAGGGGGCTTTGTACTGCTCTAATCACCCCTCATTCATGCTGGAAGTAGCTCATGGTCAGGGCTGCTTTACATCAGAGCAGAGGTTAAGCTCCTCAGAAGATCAAGCAAAGCACGATATCCCTGGTGCTGTTAGCTTTCTGAATATTCGGAGCTACATTTCCCTGCCCACTGCAACTACCAGGTTTTAAAATTTTGGAATTGCTAATGCTTTTATTTTCAAAAGGAAAGCACTGCTACAAGCCTAAGCCCCACCTGCAGCACAGTATAAAATACACGGCGTGGTGTAACCAGCAGCCGAACACCAGCTGGAGATGGTCCAAGAATGAGCATGGCAATAGTGCTCATCACATGCACATGGACACCTTGCTCTTGCCCTCTGAAGGAATTGATTCCATGCACAAATCAGGAGAATAAGTGCCACAGAGAATTTCATTGTCAGAGAAGCAAAACAGGGCTGTGGAGAGTCGGGGGCACATGGGGCAGAGCAGGGAGAAACTGGAATCTCAACACCTTGTGCGTTGTCCCAGTTTCATCCCTGTAAAAGAGAGAAGCAGAGCTGGAAAATTAAGGGCCTGGCAGTGCGCTTCAGTTTTTGACACCTGACTTGCATGGTATGTCAGGGATACTCTGGCAAAAGGCTCTCAAAGGAGTTTTCCTCAAAGCTTAACTTTCTCCCACCTCATTACAGTAATACTTAAATACTTCTTAGAGGGTTACTGAGGCCCAGGGCACAGTAACCGCAGTAATTACTTTTACTTCTGATCACATATTGGACCTTTTACTGCCATTTTTGCTGGCTCCTTTTTTGTGGTGATCTTTTTTATTATTACAAAATTTTAATTGCTGTGTCCCCATTAAATAGTGGGGCAGGTTGCCTAGTAAGGAAGTGACATCCTGCCAATAGTCTGTCAGGCTCCATTTTCCTCCCCTGGTTTAATGTAGTGCTGTAGCAGTTGGCAGAAAGCAGACCTCCTCGATGTCAAGGACAGGAGTAGGGATCAGCTGCCTTCTCAGAGACAAGCTAGGATCAACACAGCAACAAAACAAAACAGATTTCCAAATATGACATGCAGTTAATTCCCTTGCAGTAATAATTTCTTGCTAAGCCTTCAAGCACAATAAATGAAATCCATGTGAAATTTAACTGGGGAGCAATAGGCAAGTGGGGAAGGCAGTGAAAGCAGCTTCTTGCTGCACTTTTCAGAAGGCAGCACTTCCTACGATTTCCTTTTAGACAGAAACGAAGAGGATTTACTACAGACAAAACAATACCATGGCCCCTTGAGAGCCGGATAAGCTCAACATTGGTGCTCATATCCTGAGAGGTATCTGGAAAGACCTGCTTTGTGGAAGGGCTCTTCAGCTTTGCCTGTTTATCTGCTTGACCCTGGCACACTGTAAGGTGTCACATTTTGTGTAAAGTCAAAGCTTGTGTGAAGCTCTTCCAAGTCTTATTTACTCTAAGAGAGGTTAAACAAACAAATTAATCCTAGGACAAACCTGACAATCTGTGCAGAGGCAGCAGCAGTCTGTCTTTAAGAAGAAATCCCATGCCAGCCATGCTATTTCATCCCTGCTCATGCTACTAAAAATCATCCCACCTCTCTCCCATGTGCTCACATGTGATGCTCTGGTATGCAGCTGTTTATACCAGCCACCACAGACCTGACCCTCAATTTCTGACATGAAAAAGTAATTTTAGATATATATGTATGTGTGCATGTATGACTTTTTGTTGATGTCCATGCTTTCAAAGTTAGACATTCCATGGCAGCCTTTTCCTTCTTCATCCCCCAAATGGTTTCTCAGTGAGGATCAAACCACAGCCCCATTAGCAATCATTATATTGCTGCAAGCATAATATTGCAGATCAAACTTTATAGAGTCAACTGGCTGATATATGATCTTTAGACACAGTGACCTAAATCCAAGCACTCCTCCTTGATCAGTGATGAAAAAAATAAATTTTTAAAAAAGAAGCAGTCATGAAACAGTACAGTAGTACAGGTGCTGAAGACTGGTGTTCCAGAGGACACTTTCACTATGAGAGAGGAATATGGCTATAAAATCAGCTTACAATATTTTTAATCATATAGTCTTGTTCAAAATTTATGAAAACACTAATTTTGTTCTGAGGAGACATAGTCCTGTAAGACTTGAATGCCTTAAAGGTTTCCACCAGGAAGCACAGCTCCCATGGAACGTAATTTGAGTGATCAGCTGTGTGAGGGACATACTGTGGAATGCAGGATCTAAGTTAAGTCCATGTTTGTACATGCCACTACGGCAACCATAAATCATATCACCACCCCCTCAAGGTATTGAGTACAAGTTCAGAGCCTAATGTGCTCACACTGCCATCTTGTCATGAGCACCCACACTTAAACTAAAAAACAAAGACTAAATGTTATAGCAAAAGCAGATTTTTCTCATGCTCATACTTATTAGCATAGAGACTATCCATCCAGAGATCTTTCGTCAAAGGGCATTATCATCTCCCCTATAAAAAGATGTAGTAGAATCCAAATCCTTCCAAACTTTGCTAAACCCCAGGATTAAGAGTGTGATTTGTGTGGAAGTGACAAATCTCAGAAGCATGCCAGGATCTAATAGGAACAACCAGAATCAGTCAGCTAAACACGTTCTGCCAGGCCCTTGGCAAACTGCTCTGTGCTGTAACGCATGGAGAGAAGTAGATTAGAGAATCAAAAGAGGTGTATGACAGTCTCAGAAGCTGGAGTTGGTTATAAGTCTATTAGCATAACAAAAAGGAATGTAACAGGGCAGGAGAGTTGCCAAGAGGAGTGCTGGTAATTGCAGTCTCAGGAAGAGCAAACAGAGCTCCTGCGGGGGCTGGCAGCAAGCTAGCACAGAGAAAGCCAGCAAGGGCTTCCAAGGGCTTTGGGGGAAGTGGAAAACTCTTATCCTTTCTGGTTTGATCCTGTGTGGTTGTGCAGAAGGACAAAAGAGCTCAATCAGCATTAAGCGGAGGAAAAGAGGTTGATAAATCCAGAGGAAGATCTGTCTGGTCAGGGAAAAAGGAGTAAAGCAGGTGTCTGAATCTGTGTCTGGGAGCCACCAGTGGAGCAGCATGTGCAAGAATCTGTCAAAGAGCGTTTTCCTATCCCAGATGGCTTGCAACAGTGAAGTAAAGGCCAGTGTGCTCCTCCTGGCCAACAGCTATGTACCTCCAGATCCCCCCTCCCACAACAGAGAGACACTCTGAGCCAGAGGCTGAGCCAGGTGACTGCAGAATGGACAGGGAAAGACCAGCAGATTTATTCAGCTGATTAATTTTTAACAGGGAGGAAGAGTAAACACAGGGGAAAATGGTTCAACTGAGAAGAGGGGAAAATTTGTGAGAACAGAACCAGAAAGGAAGATGAGCGGAAGAGGAGGGAAAAAGGTGTCACTCACAAGCAGATGCCCACCTTCCTGAGGTGCTTATCTGGAGCTGCTGGGAAGTGATTTGTGCTCCAATTAATGTTTTCATTGATTTCAGGACAAAGAAAATGATTCGATCAGCCAAACATATTTTTGGTTTGAAATTGAATGCCTGAAATTCCTGAATTACTGTTTTCCTTTTTTTAAACAAAGAATTAAAAAATCATACTTTCAAAAATTCTCCCTCCATAATCAGGATTAGACATTTGAATAGAACTGTTTGCTGAACATGACTTGAACTTATCAAGCATTCTATCCTACCTATAGCTGAATATTTTTTGAGAGTTTATAACTAAAGGGCACAAACAATCTTCCTGTTTAGCTTCTCATCAGGCCTGTGCAAGATCTGGATACATCCATCTCCCACAACAGCACAGCTCCAGGTCCCATTCCTCCTGCCAGAGCAAGCAGTGATTGCAAGCTCTCAGCAGCTAAGGAAGAAGGAAGTGATTTTCAGCACCTTTGTGCAAATCTTTACCTTTTCCACAGCCCTCACTCCCCATGGGCATCTCCCAGAGGCATAACATCCGTGAAGGGCACCTGGGAAGCTATGCCTGAACAGAAGCTAAACTACATAGCTTTGGGCCACGTTATGTGCTTAGAGATAGTGGCATACAATGTGTCTGGGTGTCTGTAGCAGGCATAGCAGAAAAACAAGAGTGAAGGCAGCAAGCAAGCACTTCATCTGACTGAAAGACAGAGGAGAGGTTTAGAGGTCAAGTACTGCTTGAAAGTTGTGAATGAAAAGGATGTCTCATCCTGTTTGCTTCCACCTGAGCCAAGGGGAGGATTGTGGTAAACAGCAGCCATTCAGCAACACCTGACTCCATTGCCTTTTTCCTCTGAGAGCAAACCACACATACAGAGGGCCTTTGGCTGCCCATCTGGGTCATGCGGGAATAACAACATGATGGGAATGGACGTCTCGTGATGTTATTTATTGGGCTAAATATACCAAGTAGTGCAAAGAGGCTTACACACTCAGGTCAGTTGTGTTGTTATTGCAGCATTTACTGCTCATGCAACTCCCTGTGCACCACTTCAAAAGTTACCTGGCTCTGCCACGTGATCTCCAAGCAAGCAAGCCAAGACTTTTAACAATATCTATTTTCCTCTGTTTCACAGGTCAGTGCTCCGTACAAACTGCCAGTGTTCTCCTTAGAGATTTATTGTGAGGTATATCATGGAAAACATTGGGGCAAAAATAATAATGAACATATTGGTTCTGTTTAGGAGGGACTATCCATGTGATATAGGTGCAAAAAACTTTCCCTGCTCTAAAACATATATTTTACCTATGCAGATCATGGTCCTATAATTCTGTGCAGCATTTCAATGGCACTTACATAGCAAATAGTTCATTCACTCACAGAACAAGCAAAACTGAGAGGCTGACTTCACTGACTCCAGGAAATATTTTGCCAGTGCAAACTTGTGAACAATTAGCAGCCAAATACTCTTACGATTTATTCAAGACAGAGAACTACTACCTAGCACTTCAGATTATATTTCTTGTCCTGCTCTTCTTTAAATTTTTGATTGCTCTTCTTTAAATTCCACAGGGCCAAGCTGCTTGCATGTGTATTTTCTGTTACATAGCAAGCCTGCAGCTGGCAATAGCTTTTTGGGTCATCTGGCTATGAACTTCCCATTTCAGCTTCTTCTGAGTTGCCCACTGTTGTTTCTAGGTGATGTCAGACAAAATATCAAAATGTTTTTCTCCTATCTCTTAGAGCAGAACTATTCTTACACAGACCTCTACCAGCACAAACGATGTAGCAATAACAGTAAAAAAAACAACAACAAAACTTTTATTGCTGGCATAGATGATTTACTGCCCACTTAGTTAATCCCTATAAAATAGCACAGCTGAACACCTTTCATGCATACAGATGACTAATTAAATACATAATTAAGTGGCTTGACCTGGCACTATTCTGACCATTAAAATCATTAAAGAAATAGAGCTTGTGGTTCCCTCAAGGCAAAGTGTTCCAGTGAATAATTTGGGTATTGCAGTAGCTTAGGGAAGTTCGGGACAAACAGGGTACTCACAAGCTGGAGGCACTGGCTTGGGAGCCAGCACCTGGGGAACTGACTACCTGACCCCATCTCTCAGTCCGTGACTCCAGCTCATTGCTGTGTGCTATGGAGACCAGAGCAGAAGGGCACAGGGGACATTGGGACAAAAGTTAAAAGAATGCAGTCAGAAGTAGTAATTCATATTGTGACAAAGATTTAGCTGAATTCAGGTCTTTCATTGTGATGCCTGGGTGCAATTTCATAGAAGATCAGCCAGAACCATAAATGGCCATCCTTTAGCCCCCATTCCTTGTCCATTGGCAGTCCCAGGGGGAGATCAAGGCCAGGTCATGATGCTGTGTGGCACCACAGCTGTCCACCCAGGACACCCCAGCAGCACCTACGATCATCTTTGCAGGCTAAGGCATGGGCATTCCTGGGCTGAAACTTCAGTCTGGCTTGGAGCATTTGAATAACTAAACTTTTGTGACAAAACAAGAGGTTCATCAAAACAGGAGATTCCTTGGAAGGTACTATCTGTGCTTTCATCAGGGAGTTTCCTCTACATTTTCCATCCTAAAGAGTCTGCCACTAACCCTCATGTTCATAGTGCTGGGTTCATGTGCCCTAGGCTGGAGTAAGCATTTTTGTCATTAAGTGCAGTTCAGACTCAGAAATTATTATAATTCCACTTACTTAAACTGACCTAATTATTCAACAGAAGTACTATTTCAACAGAAGTAACTAAAAAGTTCTGCTATTGGGGCAAGTTAACCTGCTCTATTAAAACTTCATTTGGCTTATAGTTCTGCTTGACTTTCTGGAGCAATTTTTGAGTAGGCAGGGGGGTATTTTCTTAAATATTTGTGTTTGGGGGGTTTGGTTGGGGGTTTTTGTTTTGGTTTTGGGTTTGGGTTTTTTGGTTGGTTTTTTTTTTTGTTGGTTGGTTGGGTTTTTTTCTTTTGAGGCGGTGTGTTTTGGGGATTTCTTTGTTTTAGTTTGGGTTTTTTGTTTGTTTGTTTCTTCTACTAAGAATGTTTCTCTTTGAGAAATAACAGTATTTATTAGAAATGCTGGGTTCGTGTCATGCAGTTTGTAAAACTGAGCTACCATGAAACTTGTGAATTTTTTCAGAGGACAGCTAGGTGAAACTCTTTCATTTTCACCCACTAACTACCAGATGGAAAGATGTATGATTAGTGTAAAGATGTTACTGCGCTTATAAAAGAGGTAGAAAACCAAGCCATGTCTGCAAAGGTGATAATGATATTAAGAGAGACTAAGTGTTTTAACAAAGCTATTGTAGCTGTAGCCTACATAAAGCATAGGCACCTGGGGAAACAAATGCAAATGGAAGTCTGTTTTATGTCTACTGAACTCATCATTAAGTGTTGTTTGAATTTCATGTGAAATTTACTCTCTTTACAAACAACCACACTAATAAATGAGGCATTGTCTCATTTATATCGTTTGACTGAGCAGCTGAGTTTCTTTGTAAATAGGAGATATAGGCGAATATGAATATATGCTTTTCTTGAACATATTCATATTTGTTCACCTGTTTTCAAGGCTCAGGTGGTAAGGCTGTGGGTGGATACACTGGCCACCACCACCCATCCTGTTTCACCTGCTGATGAAGATACATGGTATGAACACATGCTTGGGTACTGCTGTATTGCAAGTAATATCATGGACTTCTTTTCATGAGGATTTGGCAGATACAAACTCTCAACATACTTCTGAAATCAGAACTTCCGTAAATGATGGCATTTGGTGAACTTCCCTCCTAAACCCCTGCCAGCAAGCATTTTTCTGTGCTTTCCCATGCAGGATAAGCCACCTTCAGCAACAGGGTATTTACTGTAGCCACCCAAATAACTGGGTAAAGTCTGGCCATGTGAACAAGATGCATGAGAAGCCTCTCTGGAAATACCAGCAATGCCATGTCAGGCGGGGCCATCCAAAGCTTCTCTGAACATGGGCAGAGTAACATCAGCTGCAGCTGCAGCGTCACCTGAGGCTGAAAGCTTTGGGTCTCCTACAGACCACATGCAGCATCTGAAGAGAGCTGACATCCAGTACAAAGTATGCAGTACCTTTATATTTCTATGAGTCTGCCTTGTTTTTTTCACATGCATCCACTTGGTCCTTTCAACAGAGAACTCTGTCCTTGATGTTCTGGGCACTGCCCAACTGGAACATCTATTCCTGCCTGCTATTACTGCTACTCTGCAGAGGTTTTTTCCCAATGTGTTCCATCTTTTTTCAGAAATACAGTATTTCTGAAAAAAGGTATTTCAGGGAAGATATTTCTTTTATTACTTCTGAAATGGCTTGGACAAATGTGAAGAGCAGAAAAGCTGAGAGCTAGGAGAAAAAAAGCTTTCACCATCCTCGCTTGAGGCCACAGATTCACCTGAAGGCAATGGAGCTGACACTGATCTTCTCACAACTCACACTGATCTTCTCCCAGAACAGTGCCTGATCCTCAGGTAATGAGTAGGGATGAGAGGCCTTCACTTGGCACAGAAGGTCCTGGAATAGAGCTGGGGAGAGCTGCAGTGTCTGTGGGCAGAAATATTCCTCTGCAGCATCCCAAATAAGATAACGCTCCTATTGACTGGCCAGGGAATAGAAGCAATATCTCACTCTATTTGGGCAACCACAGCTACACATCATATCAAAATGGCATGGCCCAGTAAAGACTAGAGGCATTTGTGTGCAAAACCTTTTGATTTACCAGTTGTTATCCAACCCTCCTTTCATGACAATGGTTGAGACCATGTCAATAAATGAATCATATTCATAGAGTTGTTCACAAGATGTTGATAAAAAGCAGTCAATAAATGTTTGCAGGAGCATTTGCACTGAAGTGGCCTCCTGTTTGTTGTCTGAACACAGATTAATTGAACATTTATGAACATTGACTGATAACTCAGGAATTTAAACAGACTGTATGTGATTTTCATCATCTGGCCAGGAAGTTGATACAGTACAGCACTGCTCAGATGAGAAAGAAATGAATACCAAATATATATTATATTATCAGGTCGTATGTGGTGAAACATAAACAGTCCCACAAAAACATGATTTTGTTGGGGATAATTTGCAAACAGAAATGAGACGCATTTTTTAAATACGTTGTGTCTAGTTCAACTATGAATAGTTGCCTGACTATAACAATAACTGACCAACAGAGATCGAGTAGCAGGTATCATATTCAGTCATGAATCCAACCTAAAAATAATTCCCTTAAAGCCTTTTGTGAGTAAACTCGAATACATTCAAAGGACTCACAATTGCCTCCTGGACTATCTGGGACTAGAAAACAATACAAAATATGCTGAATAAACTATTCACTGTGAATTGTCCCCTTGATTCAAACATTGACAAGATGCTTCTTAGGAAAATCCCATTTTCAAATAGATTATATAGAGCTACATACTAGATTATGTTAGGAGTCTTTAAAGAGCCCTGAATTATCTGCCAAGCCAAAGTTTATTTAACAACTGTTTCAATGAATGAGGGGAAGATTCAGCAGTGGGAAAAAAAAAAAAAAAAAACAAACCACAATTACGTTTCATCGCACTTTTTATTTACCTTTTAATCTCCCTCTGTTTCTTTCTTACTTACACACTGTGGAACCTCCATATTATTGGTCCCAGACTTGAAGCAACAAAGCCCAAAGCCACAATTGCTGATTTAAGCTTTTGTCCATCCCTGTTTGCATAATTTTACTGATTTCTCTCTCTATCTGCTTTGGTCTTTTTGCAGCTCATTTTTGTCTCGCAACATTTTTCTTACCAGGTAAATTTCAGTTTGGTCTCACAATATAGAAACACGAAGACTGAGAAACGGCAGAATTTATTACAGTACATTATAAGATTATTGTTATAAGGTTTTAATTTCATCTCAAAATTCAGAAAATAAGTGTGCAGCCTAATGGGAGTTGTCCCTGTTCATGGGGGGCGGTTGGAGCTAGATGATCCCTAAGGTCCTTTCCAAGCCTATTCTGCAATTCTGTGGTCAGGCTGGATACAGACTGGAAAATTTAACACAGCAAAGGGCTGACCAAGAGCAGTGCCTCCGTGAGGAGTTTTCTTACAGCCAGCCGTGCGTGGTTTTGTGGCCCTCACAAGGCCCTGGGCCGGCGGGGCAGGCCGCGGCAGGGGGGAGGGCAGCGAGGGCTCTGGCATGTGGCGTGCTCGCCAGCGGAGTGCAAGGCATCCCACGCACCTGCTTTGTGCCTGCGGCGGACCACGAGCTCGCAGCGACATGGTCTGGCTTGCGGCATTCCGCAGCGTGAGGGCAGGCATGCGAGACACCACGGCCTGCCGCCGCCCGCAGCCCCTGGCCCGGCCGCTTCCCTAACCCTGCCAGCTGCTAGCAAACAGCACGGTCAGATGCAGTGATGACGGGAGAGGTCTTGTGAACTTTCACCTACTTGTCAGCTGTAACTTGAGCAAAAAGAAGGTGGAAGACTGTTAATTTGGGCTCATATTCTGCATTATTAATATGGATGATGCTGTGGGAGATCAGAATTTTATGATAGGAGAGCAGAGACTTCAGCCTTCCTTACCAGAACAGAGTGGTTTGACAACCTCACTAGATATACAGGAATTGCAGCAGTTCACTACACAATGAGGCAGTCAGCTATACTCAGAGCCCAGGCCCACACAGATTTGAAGAAGATGTGAAAAACTCTGTCACAGGAGAAAATTATGTGAAAGGCCTGCTTGTGCATAAAGGGGTAGCCAGCTTCAGGAGGAAGACAGCAGCACAAACACTCTTCACATAGAACACTAGTAACATTCCCACAGGAGTATCAGCTATCTGCCTGCATCTTCTAAAGGACAGAAAGCAGCTCATTTTCTGCAAGGCTTATTTCTAGTGCAAAATGGGTAAAGGAACTTCCTACATTGATAGAGACCCATGTAAGTGTCAGGAATCTCATTCCCAAATCTTCAGCTAGAAGACTGGTCCTGTCAGAGTCCAGCCTGGTGCCTGGTAGCCAGGAGCTGCACCCTCCACTGAAGACACACCCAAATCTATGTCAGAAATGTTGTTACACATGAAATTTGATTTCATCTCAGCCTTTGTAAGCCCTACCTTCATTTCTTGTAATACATCAGAGCTCTGTAAATCCGAAACTGGAGGGGGAAAAAAAAAAACCAACCCAAAACCACAGGTGTTTTGGGGCTAAAAAGCCACTGTTCATGAAGAGGTCACAAAGAGGACTGTGTGAGTAATGGAGAGATGGATACTGATCTGTCAGTTCTGGAGACCTCAGTACATGGCAGGTCTTTAATAGCTCTGGTTTCTGTTTCATTGCAAAGCCAAGATTATGAGGGTAAGCGCTGGCAGAGCCTAGCCTAGGCTTCCCTGCACTGCACTACATTAAAAGCCCAACATTTTTTTTAGTTAATTATATATATTCAGTTAAATATTGTTCTTTAAATAATTGTTTCAAACTTAATCATACCAGGACTCCCTTGTGACACCTACCAAGAAAAATTATCTAGTTAGCCAGAGCACAAGAGCAGGGTTTTGTCTCCTGCTTATGATTTTGCCATGAGACACTGAGGGAGGCAAAAAATGAGCTTCTGCTTGTCTTACTACAACTGTGATTATATCATCCCCTGTTTCAGAGCCATGGCTTTTCCCTCACACTGGTGACAGTAGAATCTTGTGGCAGGTTTTCAATGATCTTCTGTTGCTAGAGCTTGATATTCTGATGTCTCAGCTAAATCTTCACCCAAGACAAGGCTGCAGATCCTCCCTCTGAGTAATGCAGCTAAATAGGGAGCCATTTTTAATGCAGTGTGAGTGATGACGGCTGTGATGTGGGAGGCAGCAGTTATATATGTTGATTCTCCTAAAACAGACCAAAACGACAAGCTGTTCAAGCCAATACTGCTTGGATCTATAAAGGCAGCAATTAAACTTGAAGCTACTCTGGTACTGACAGAATGGGAGCGTATACAGCCCTGCATCTTCTCACTTTGATTCACCTGAGGGCATGCAAGTACCATGGTCACCATTCTGCTTCACCCGTTGAAGCACTTGTGGGTGCCTTTGGCATTCTGTCTGTATGCCGGGATGAATATGCTACTGTATCCTGGAAGTCCAAGTCCTGACCCTGCCACATGCAGCCTCCAAACAATATTGAAAGGACGTGGGAGTGTGAGAAGCAGCATCAGCAGGATACTGCCCAGTGGATCCTGTTGCTTGAGATGTGAGGAGTTTGCTGCATGACAACACTCCAGCTGAATTTGGCACCTCATCTCTTTTCCATCTCACTCTGGCTGCTGAAATTTGGCTCTTACCCTGGCTACTGGCACTGGCATCCCCCCACAGCTCCCACATCTCCCTCAGCTCTGGCCATGCCAGTAGCAGAACCAAGCCATTGCTTGTCAGATGATGCCTCCTGCGCTCCATTATTTTGACAAGCCTTCTATGTTTTTCTCCATTCCCTTCCATAGTAACACACATTTTTCCAGAATTCTAATTGTTATTATTTTTAAATTACATCTGACTTCCCTGAGATCCCATTGCTACTACACAGACATTGCTTTTCTTCACATTGTTTCATAGCCATATTTTTCTGAATCACATTCTTTTTTTCTAAACCCCAAAACAGTATCTCAATATTACTGCTTGAAATACAGTAAAACATGGTACTTCAGCTGTAGGCACCATAGGATGAGCAAGAGAAAGAGTGGAAAGAAGGCAAATGGATTTCACTTAGAAAGCCAAGAAACTTGTTTGTCACACTGTTACTAACAGCCCTGATAACCTGTCTGGCAGCCACACTGGATGCCTACAGATGGGACTCTGGGGCATTCCACACCAACCCTCTGGGACTGAAAGCCTCCAGCTAGAAAAAAAAGGTCTTAGAGATAGGGAAAACGCAAGGTCAATTTTGCAACTGCTAGGTGATTTCCCAGAGTTCCAGGCAGTGAACTGCACTCGAAAGAAGATTCGTTTTTTTCTCCATTGTTGTGGGATTTCCTGGGATGAGAATGTGACACTGCGTTTGGAAATCAGTGTCCTTTTACTGTCCTTCTCCTTCCACAGGCCAAATGTTGTGACCTCCAGGGAGGTCATATTGTGTCACAGGGAAGAGCTGAGACAAGTCTCATTGGGATTGAAAAATAAATAAAACACGTGTGAGATTGAAATGACAAGATAACATCCTTGGACTCTTCATCTTCTTCCTCTCTTCTCCTCCCACATATTACTCTTCTATTAGGTTTTCCAGTAAATCAGATGTGTTTTGTCCCCTGCAGCCTAGATCTCCAGACATAACCTTCAGCATTTCTGATGATCTCATAGCAGTCTCCAGAGCAAATGATAATTGCCTCAGAATTCACGAATTTTTACTAACATCATTCTCTTGTCATTCAGCATCCAGAAAATCAAATCATGTCTCTGATGCAGCACAAGGATCACAGACTCCAGCTCCTGACCCTGCACAGGACACCCCAAGAGTCACGCCGTGTGCCTGAGTGCATTGTTCAAATGTTTCTTGTACTCTGGCAGACTTGGTGCTGTGACCACTTCCCTGGGGAGCCTGTTCCAGTGCCCAACCACCCTCTGGGTGAAGAACCTTTTCCTAATATCCAACCTAAACCCCCTGACAGAACTTCAGGCCATTTCCTTGGGTCCTGTCACTGCTCACCAGCGATATGAGATCAGTGCCTGCCCCTCCTCTTCCCCTTTGAGGAACTTGTGGCTGCAATGAGATCTCCCCTCATTCTCCTCCAGGCTGAACAGACCAAGTGACCTCAGCCACTCCTCACACAGCTTCCCCTCACAGCCCTTCACCATCCTCATGCCCTCCCCTGGACACTCTCTAGAACTGTCCTTCTTACACTGTGGCACCAGAACTGCCCCCAGCACTCGAGCTGAGGCTGTCCCAGCTCAGAGCACAGCAGGACAATCTCCTCCCTTGGCCGGCTGGCCATGCTGTCCCTGATGTCCCCAGGACAGGGTTGGCCCTCCTGGCTGCCAGGGCTCTGCTGGCTCTTGTTCAGCTTGCCATGGACCAGGGCCCCAAGGTCCCTTTCCACGGTGCTGCTCTCCAGCCTCTCATTCCTCAGTTTGTCTGTACGTCCAGGGCTATCCCATCCCAGGTGCTGGATCTGGCACTTTCCCTGTTGAATTTCATTTGGTTGATGACTGCGGAGGACTGAGAGACCTGATTTGTCAAGGTCTCTCTGCAGGGCCTCCCTGCCCTCAAGAAAGTCAACAGCTCTTCTCAGTCTTTTATCATCTTCAAACTGGCATAATATCCCTCCCAGTCCTGCACCAAATCATTTATGAAGATGTTGAAGAGCACAGAGCCTTAGGTGGAGCCCTGTGGAACACCCCTAGTGACAGGTCACCACTCTGATGTCACCCCATTCACTGTGCCTCAACCATGAGAGCCAGTAGCTCTTCCATCACAGAATGTGTTTATCCAGAAGTGTGCTGGACATTTATTCCAGGAGGGTCCTGTGAGACACAGTATCAAAAGTTATACTGACATCCAAAAAGATGGCATCAGTTGGCTTCCCTTGACCAACTAGTTGGTTTACCTTGTCATAAAAGAAAATCAGGTTTGATAAGCAAGAATTTCCTTTCATGAAGTTGTGCTGGCTGTGATCAGTTATTACATTGTCCTTCAGGTGTTTTTCAAAACCTTCCAGAATCTTCTGCATAACCTTGCCAGGCACTGAAGTGAGACTAATGGGCCTGTGGTTTCCAGGGTTATATTCCTTGCCCTTTTTAGTCTTTTAGTTTCCAGCCAGTTGGGACCTTTCCAGATTTTAAGATCGCTAAAAAACAATCAAAAGGCCTCATGACAACATCAGGCAGCTCTGAAGTATTCTCAGTTGAATACCATTAAGTGCCATAGACTAATAGGGATCCAGCTGGAACAGCAGATCCCTCAAAACTTCAAGGTCACCTGGGAGTTTATCATTCTCACAATCACATTTCTCCTGCTCATGGCACTGGGACCCCCTTAGTTCACCTTCTGTGTTGCAGACAGAGGCAAAGAATGCATTGAATTCCTCTGCCTGGTCCCTCTTTGTGAGGGGACTATCCTCACCCTGTAACAGGCTGATGTTATTTCTTCCCTGCCTTTTGCCATTATTTAAAAAGCCCTCTTTTTATTGTTCCCCCACCACCCCCCCCCTCCATTTCTGGACAGTTTCAATTCTGATTGAACCTTGGCCACATGAATTTTCTCCCTACAATAGCAAGCAAAATCTCTGTATTCTTCCTAAGTCAACTGACCCTGCTTCCACTGGGTGTACACCTTCCTTTCTTGCTTTAGCTTCAAAGAAGATTCCTACTTAGCCAAGTCAGCCTCCTGTCTCATTTGCTTGACTTCAGACATTTAGGAATTGTCTGCTCCAGTGCCCTTAGTAGGTGGTGCTTGGAAAGTGACAAACCCTATTCAAAAGAATTTTCCTGGAGGACTTTTCCATTTGTTCCCTAAATAGTCTGAAGTCTGCTCTCCTTGTGTCCAGATTTGAAGTTTTGCTGGCACTTTCCTCCTGTCAGCAGAGATTTTAACTTGATCACATGGTCACTGTGGCTAAGACAGAAGCCAATCATCACTTTATTCATAGCATCCACTCTTTGGCAAGTAGAAAATTAAGGAGGACATCTTTCCTAGTTGTCTGTATCATGAAGTTGTCATCCAGGTGTTTTAGGAATCTTCTAGCTCTGTTTGTGCCATCTGTACAGTGTTCCCAGTTAACGTCTGGAAAACTGAAATCTCCCATAAGAACAAGGGCAGTTGATTTAGAAGCATCCTTTAGTTCCTCAAAGCATGGAGGATCATGAAATCCATCAACTTCATCATCCTGACTGGGAGGTCTGGAGCAGACTCCCACAATGAAATCCACATTATTTGTCTTTATTCCTATCCAGAGGCTCTCAACTGCACCATTGTCAGCTGAGTTCTGCACATTCCAGCCTTTCCACGACATGTGATGCCACCCCTTGCCTCTTTTGTCCCGTGTCCATCTCCTTTAGAGCCTGTGGCTGCCCAACAGGGCGCTGCAGTCACCAGTTTCATTTAAATCAATGATAGCAAATCTCTGGGACTGAGTCAAAGCTTTGAGCTGCTCTTGTTTGTTCCTCCTGCTGTGTCTTGGTAGAGAAACATTTCATGTGTTGTACATTGTAACCAACACCTCATGAAGCAGGTTGAGGTAGCCCGTTACTGTTCCTTTTGGCACAGCGTCCCACTGACCATCACTGGTGAGCCGGGTATTTTCCTTTTCTCCCTTCCAAGCCAGTTTAAAGCTCTGTCAATAAGCCCTGCTAGCTCCTGTGCTAGAGCTCTTTTTCCACTCTGAGAAAGGTGGAACTACTCAGGTGTCAGTAGAATAGGTGCTGAATAGATCATCCCATGGCCATAAACCCCAAAAGTTTTTTCTGATGACACCAGCCTCAGAGCCATGTGTTGATCTGTTGGATCTGCCTATTCCTATAAATATTTTTCCTTGCTACTTGAATGGATTGAGGAAAACTCTACCTGTGCTCCTGATCCTACAACCAATTGTCCCAAGGCTCTGAAATCCTTTTTTATTGCCTTTGGACTCCTCTCTGTTATCTCATTATGACCACCTTGAAGAACCATTAAAGGATAATAATCAGAGGGCCTTACTTAGACTGGAGATTTTTCTAGTAATGCCCTTTCCCTGAATCCCTGGGGCACAACATCTTCCAAAGCAAACTTCCATGTGGGTGGGGTCCCGTCAGCATATCAGGTCTTCTGGTCCCTTTGGAAGGAGTTACCCATAACAACTACCCTTCTTTTTCTCTTAACACAGAAGGTTGCAATTCAGGTTACAGACTGTGTTGTCCTAGGCAGCTCCTCTATTCCAGCAGACCTTGGTACTTCTCATCACTCACTTATGCTTCTGTTTCCAGGGGTTCATACCTCTAGTAAAAAGTACTACTTCTACTGGTCACTGTCAAATTTTTAGGGGGAGGATCCTTCTTCCTAATATGAACACTGACCAGTTTCCAGCCCACCTGTTCAACGCACTCTCAACTAGCTCCTTGATAGGGTTCTGGGTCTACCTGGCTCTTAACTACAAAGGAAATTCAAGATTGCAATTACTTTAGTATCTCTGAGAATAACCTATCAATCTCTTGCTCTTTTTCTCAAGTTCCTTCACCTGGTGAAACAGTTATTCCCAGGCCTCAGCTCTGTCACCAAAACGACAGCGCACTCTTTCTCTCGTGATCCCACTTAGTAGCACTGAATCTCCCCTGGTCCTGCATTGCTGCAGGCAGGAAATTCAAAGCCCTTTTTAATATTTTAGTGATATAGAATCAAGTCAGGAACTTTATAGAAATGCTGGTATTAATCCAGGAGTCCTCATAGCAGGAGGTATGAATTGTGCCTGTCCCTCCTGGACTGCCAGTTCATAAAAGAATTAGACCTTCAAAAAAAGAAAAGAAATCACAACAAAGCTCTGTTCAAGATATTTCCGCTTCCAAAGAGTTAAATTTATGAGACAAGAGGGCAATATGCTGACATGCTTTAAACCTTATCAATTTAGTTACCATTCTCACTAATTAGTAAAATAAATTTTGTACTCCAAGTTGTGTATTAGTTAATCAACATCATATAAGGCTGCCAGACAAATTCTTTCAGCTCTTAGACACATTAGTTATATCTTTTCAAACTGAAACAATTTTAATTCAATTTTTTTTGAAATTGAAAGTTTCTTTAAAACCTAAATTTCTTTGAGCTTTGTTTGTCTGATATTCACCAGAATAGCAGAAATCTTGGGTCAGATCTGTAGTGCTGCTATTTCATCTCTCTACAGACAATAAAGGACTGAATAAATGAAGAAACACTGATCACAGGGAAATGTTCGGGAAGATATACCAAGGAATAAGCAACTTTCTAAATATATAAGAGTTTAAACAGGAGTACAAGATGAACCAGTTTTTTGGTGCATTGGTCAAGAAAGTAATTACATCTGTCTTGATCCAAAGGATATTTATATATTTTTCCAATGACATTAACATTTCAAACTATTTCTCCCAAAGTAATATTCATGTACTCCCAAAGTATATGCTCCAATGAGCATATTGACATATTTGTGGTTTACTTGGACTTTTACAAGTCAACAGGAAGTGCAAATTGGTATTTCTGTCCTGTTGGGGATGCTCCATCCCTGGCTCTGGCCCTGCCACTTTTCCCCACAGCACACACACACACACACTTCTCCCCTTGTTTTCATTCAATCAAGAGAGCTCATTTGCATTTCCAGGAGAATTTGGTTTTTTTCATTAGTTCAAGATTACTGCTTTTTAAGAGTAGGAAAGTTTTTACACTAAGCATCTGCTAATGGTGTGAGAATTGAGCTGGACAAGGGGGCTTCACCCAGGAGGGACAGCTTTATGCTCAAGAACATAGAGGAGAAATAAACGGAGACTGAACACCAGAAAAAGATATTCAGTTGATGAAATGTCAAGCCCTGTTCCTTGGGTTGCAACATATTTTGCATAATACAGGGAATAGTTAGGCATTAGCATAAGGATGGGATGCAGTATGTAGATGTTTGACATTTCATCATCTCTGTGATGTTAGGAAACCCTTTGCTGAAACAGTTTAATAAGCCAGAACTAATATCTCACTTTCTCATGAAAATGAAACAACATCTTCCTCCAAATGTCTGGAAATGTTCCCCATGAACAAATCAGAGGACACAGCACAAGTGGAAACTTTAGCCACAACACTGTCAAATTGTAAAATGCAAAATAGCTTTTTTAGAGCTTTTTGTTTGTTTGTTTGTTCATTTTGCTGTGTATCAAAGATATTTGAGGCAGTTCCTCAAAATAACTTGCCTGTACACTTTGTAACACATGCTGGAATTTCCCTTCTCCTCCTCCTCCCCTCTCATTTCACCCCAAATTCAAACCCTGGTAAGCACAATCTGTACTAGATATCATATTGTGATATTGCACTGTAATATTATAGTACTACATTGGAACTTCTATTGTGTAGTTAAAAATATGTATGTGCAAAAGATACTTAAATTTATGGTAGAAAAAATGTGGTAGATTCACAAATTGTCTTGCAATTCATATTGTCATCATTTGTAGCATTTATAAGGTTTTTTAGACAAATATCTTTGACAGTGGTGAAACAGAATAAAGTCATGCTGCTCACAGCATCACTCATTTGTTTATTACTTCAAGGAATGTTTTGAAAATCTTACATTCTTTTGCTCAAAAATCAGTTTCTTCAATCCTCTTGGGAGCCAGTGCCATAAAAGCCAACAGTGCAAGCAACATGCATGACAGAAAATGAGAGCATCTCTGTGTTTATAAGCTAACCTAACAGCTCCTCTGACTTAGAGCTTTTCATTTTAATGTTATCTGTCGTTATAACAATTTGTATTTTATTATTGACTTCTAAATTTTTCAGAAACCAGGACAAGTAGTACAGTGTTTTCCAAGATGTATTGTACATTTGCAAGCACTGCCTATTAAATCAGAAGTAATTGTCCTCTGCTGTCTTTGCCTGAGGTCTTACCCTATTAATTCCAATAATCACAAGCTTTAAGGGTTTCCTTTGTCCAGGCACCTTTTTACTTGATTCTTACTTAATAAACTGTCCAAGGTCATGTGCTGTTACCAGTCCCTTTCTAAAAAAAGCGTCTTTTTCCCTCTAGATTTTGCCTGGCATAGCAGCTTAATCACAAGTAGTATTAAAGTAGTTTCAAGGTTTAGCTGCTTTACCTGTCTACATCTACAAATTACTATGTCTTAGTTTGGAAAGATAAGGGTGTCTGCTAGGGAACCAAAAATGGAAGCCTCCTTTGGACTTGTTATAATTCTAAAATTAAAGGGGTCTCAGGCAAAGATGTGAGGGTAGGAATAACAGTTCTTTACTAGTGAGTCTAACAAGGTAAGTTAACAACAATAACTATAAGGTTGACAACGAACAGAACTAGAGAGAAAAAAAAAAAAACAACAACAACCCAGTTACAGTTTTCCTCTGGCACCCTCCCCCCCCTCAGTACCATCACAAGCTACCAGAGCCAGCAGCAGTCCTGGGGACGAGATGTACCCGAGGCTTGGCGGCAGTGGCTGGAGCTGTAGAAAGTGTCCCGGGTCGGCAGAGGGTGCAGAACACAGCGTGGGGAAACCTCGAACAGAACTGAAGAAAGCAGCGGGTACAGGACAATGGGGCAGCAGCTCTCAGCAGGGCAGGGAGAGAACAGGCTCTGAAATCCCGGGGAACACACGAAGAGACGGCGGTGGGTCACTCCGAGCCGAGCTCCAGGTGAGGGATGGTGAGAGCTCTCTGCCGTCCCAAAGATGAGCAGTCCTGGCAGTTTCATCTGAGAGCAGAAAACTACCCAAAGCAAAGTGCAGTTGGTGCCACCCTGTCTCTCACTTAGCTGCTTCTTTTGTTCTTTTCCCAAGCACCCATGAGTACCCACAAGCACCCAGCAATCAGCTTCTTAGCAACTTTCTGGGAAAAAAATTCTATAAGAAAGCAACCAAACCCCCAACAGACTAGCAGGTTTTGAAAGACTTTGTTCATGCATGTCTTCCATAAAAGGTCACTGCCATCTGCACTTTTACTGTCCAGGTACAATAAACTGTATTATTTTTTCTCTTCTTCCTTATAAAGGTCACTGCCTCTTTTGATGAAGTTGTCCTTGCTCACTGCTTGTGTGGCAACAGAGCTGGGCATACTGCCCCACTCCCATTTTCAGTTCTGCCCTACTGTACTGTAATGGGTAAGGCCATTGAGCCACACACAGCACAGCCAGGAGAGATGAGCTTCTGGAATGCAGCTACTGCTACCATCCACCAAACTCTAGGTTGTCATCATGGCCCAGCCTTCAAGCCATGCTGTGTATATAAGTGATAAGGGCTGAGTAGTTCAGTGCATTCCCCTAGTTTTAGTCTCTCTGCTTGGAGGATTTGCAGTAAAGCCACCATTCATTGCCAATATTGATTGACTGTTTTGATACTGATACTCACTTAAGATCTGCTTCTGCAGAAACAAACTGTCAGGAAATGTCAAGGAGCGTCAGTCTCCATCAGCCAAGGCTAGTTGGTAAACTGTAAACTAAATTAAGAAAATTGTGTGTCCTGACTACTTAGTCTGTGTGCTGCCCAGGTCTTCAAATAGCATTTAAGTGTGCTGGATATGTTTAAAAAAAAAATATTTCACTTGGGTGTTCAACTGGGCAAGTTGATTTGTGCCAGTTAATTTAGGCACTTGTTTGGAAAATCTCATACAACTTTTAAATAGAAATTGAGGAGGTGAAAAGGGGGAAAACCAGAGAAAGTCATGGGGCTGGCAGCTTTATCATACTATTCAACTGCCCTGAGGCCAGTCATCCTGTCAGAAGTCTTTTCTTCTTCTTGCAGTCATCACAAGTTGAATGTACTGAGAAGGCAATGAAATAAGACAAGCATCAGCCTTGACTTTCTCCGTCTAACAGAAGGTTTAACTGGTACAGATCAGGAGTGAATTTACAGTGTCTTTCCAGGCTAACTGCCTGTAATAGATGGCTTCATGGATTTACCACTATCATTGTTCAGCTTCTGAAAGAAGAAAAATATTTACAGTTGTGTTGCTGGAGTGAGGTTTCCAAAAGTATTCAGCCATGAATCTATTCAGTCACAACTCCACATCCCACTGGCTTTTAACTAACTGTAGTGGACAAGAAAGCTCAGAGTTCACTGAGGTTCTTTATATTTTCAAACAAATTAACCCTATTGTCCAAAAACTTAACATTTATTACTAAACAAACTGTATTGGGAAACTTATCACTGCTTTTAAAGAAATTTCTTTCTCCTCCCAGCAGAATTTGAAGGGGCACTGATTTTAAACTACCTTTGGCAAGGTTGCGTTTTTAGCAGAGAACCCTCCTTAACATTAGTAGTCATGTTTACAAAGAAAGGCTGTTTTCACTATAGCTGCTTGACTTCAAGACATCTCCTCTTAGTAAAAATAGGGGCCACAGAAGAAATCAAGTGGATGAAACACTCGGATAAAGGTCTTTTAATACAGTTTACAGTGTATGGATCACACTATTTCATATGTTACTCATAATATTTCCTTCCACTCCACGTAAGTGTAATCTTCAGAGGAAAAGAAACACCAGCATTTCCACATACGTCTGTTGCTGTACAAAAATGAAACCAGGATATGTATTGGACTAAGTTATCTGAGTTTCAAAACATTCTACTCTGAATCTGTCAGATGCTTTGCTGTGTGTTTTAAATTCCTTACTAATTAATTCTTCTACAGTTCTTGTGCATTTAGATTATCATTTGAAGGGATTTAGGAGCCATTCCTAATAACATATTGGTATTCCTGAAGGTGTTTTATCCTGGTAACTTCAGTATTAACAGCCACGTACACATCAAAGGTTTGCATTGGGATTTACAATAATACTAGGCAACAGTATTAAATCTACTGTTGTAGATATGGTTTGTAAAAAACTTAGAAGTAGGAACTACTATACAAAAGAGCATTTTCATAAACTTGACTGGAACTGCAAACCCAGCTTACACAGAAGTTTTGAAAGCAGCTGATGTGGTCCGACATTCAAATAGCTGTTGTCTATTGAGGCCTTCCTCCAGCAAAAAAGAAAAATAAAATTGCTAGCTCTGTTGTCTTTAAGGAGCATTTTCTATTATTACTATATTATAGTTCGTAATTAATAGGACTCTTAAATCCCTAAGTACAATACAGAGTAATTGCACATTCATGACTTTCCCTGGCAATGCCAATTATCCAAGCTCACTACTCCTACATGGGAAGACAGTAAGTTCAGACCCCTGCCAGGCTTATGAAAATGAGTATTTTCTCATTATATGTTGCACGGAGAAAACATATGAGTTTTGTACTAGCATCAACAGAAAATCTCTGCATCCTGCTGCACACTGAGACCTTCAGGAATGGTTAATTCAACCTGCTGTTCTTGAGCTGCATTAAATTTGAGCTTAACTGTGTCTCCTTCAAAGTACTGCACATCTCTCTTACTCCTCCTTTGTCACCTACACAATTTCTTTCTGATTCTGCCCTTGCACATTTTAGCACATGTGGCCTTTGTGTGTAGCATAAGAGAACCTTCCTGGCTACCCTGAAATTTTATTTTACCAGCCTTCTTCTGAACCAAGAGGATGTTTCTTTCTCTAAAGCTAGGTTAGATTAAATAGTGCTTATTTGCACTTGCCATTTCAAGTTCTCTGCTTCTGCTATTGTTGACTACACTAAGCACTGCCAGGCAAGAGGCTCTGTCTAATTTATGATGTTTTGATTTATGTTGTGATCAGTAGACAAAAGAGCCTAACATTTTTGAAGAAACCACCAAGCATCTTTTTGTATCTTCTTCCGACCACGCTGTACAGAATTAGAAAAAACTCTGCAAGAGGAAAAGTAACTTCTTTTGATGACGCAGAAAGAATGTTGCTCTTCACTGGCACGTACATGGGTATAAAAATGAAAATACCCAGCCTAATTTCTAACAACACATTCAGATAAGAAATTAAACTCACAGTACTGTGATACCAGACACACTGAACTGGACAATAAAAAGAAGGAATATTACAACACATTACATCTGTGCTGTATAGCTATGTTGAGAGTAGTGCTGGGTTCTACCTTTTAGACTTTTGCTGTTATCCTTGCAGCTTCTGCACCTCACAGCTGTAGATGTTTGAATTTAAGACAGAAAAGGACTGTCAGGGTTGTGCGATGTTTGACAGACTGCACAATTCGTGCCAGAATTTTCTTTTTCTGTACAGTAGTTGCTAACAGGAACATAACAACCTCCTACTGGTTTTGTGCATGTTTAGTCTCTGAACAGCGGGAAGACAGTAATGAGTGATGAGTAGAAGCTCCTTCTCTGTCACTCTGAATCTCCACCGGTGTACCAGCACTTTAAATTATAGGACGACATTCTCTCTGGCTCATACCCCATGCTTGATGGACCTGCATATGGGTACAATGTAAATGGGAGAAGCTGGGCAGGAGACAGAAATAAGCATTTCCCGTGCTATGAGTTCATTAGCAATGCTTAAAATGTATGACATAATTGTACCTTGATTTTCACCACCACCATTCCCAAAACTGTCAGTCACAGAAAAACAAGGATATGGGCATTTTCACCTACCTAGTGAGCCTCTGTAGTATAAAATCTGTGCAGTTCTGATGCCTATGCAGGAATCATGAGGCCACTTCAGGACACAGTGCCAAAGCATCTCTTTAGAAAAGACAAAAGATTTCTCTCATTAGGAATGGGGCATTCAGTAACAATCAAGAGATTGTGTATAGCCTCTTTTGGAAAGAAAAAAATGTGCATACAAAGTTGGGCAAGGTAAATCCAACCGATTGCAATGGCATGGGTTTGGATTAAGCTCATTTCATTTAGGGTCTGGGGTGTGGACTTGTGGGGGTTTTTTTGCTGTCCAAAGTGACTTAGTTCTGATATTCAAACTGAAGAAATTCATTAGTTGCCCCATCCTCTGAATTAATCAAAGGAAAACAATATCTTTAATTTTTGTCCTTTTTTTTTCCCACTAGAGAACATAATGTAAGGTACAGCTGTTCTGTTTTTAATTTTAATAAAATTGTAATTTTAGCAGTAGCAATTACAGGCTCACTTAAAAAGAGTGATAGTCTGGATACTACCTGTAGAGTCTGAAAGTATCTTTAGGAATACTCAACAGTCTTTTAATTTGTGCATCAAAATTTTGGCAGAGTTTTATGAAATAAGATGATGATACTGAGTTTGGAGCCTTTGAATTTCTTCGGTGGCTGCAGAAAGTGATAGTAATAGATTAATACCTCTGAAGGCTGCTCTGAAGTTCCTTAAAATCCCTAGGAATAAGAAGACTATAAGTCTTGGCAGTGGTGTTAGCTGCCCTCAGTGGTGCAGGATAAGGATGCAGAATCAGAAGAGCTTAACCAAGGGAGACCCTCACACAAAAACCTCTCATCTGTTGGACTGAGAGTAAGAGGATTTCTTTCCACATTCAGGCTAGAATTAAGCAGGAAAATGTGTTACTGTTTTATGGCACAGGTATTTTTCAGCTTCCTCAACAAGAAAATAAGAGCAAAAAGATTTTGCTTTACTAATGAAACTTTATTGATTTCCAGTAGTTAGTTAAAAAATGAAGGGAAAAATATGCAAGCAGAGGTGTGTCTCCTTTGTGTTATAATGGCAGCTGGAAATTTGGGGTTTAAGCATTGTAACCTAAAGGGACATCATGATAAGTTCCAATTCTGGAAAAGAAAGATAAATGAAATCTCTGCATCTAATAATTTTTCCTCATCAGTCTTCTCTGTGACTGAGATGACATTTTGAATATGACAGAAATATATTCTGGTCTTGTTACAAGACTCTCTGCTATAATAGACTTTGATATAAATTCATGCTATCATGCTTTCTTGTGCCATTAGAACTCATGACACCCTTGTTACAACAACGTCGTTTACAGCATTCCAAACTAAACTGCAGATATTGCTGTAAAGGCATGTTCACTCTTGTTTTCACGTTTTCCCAGACTGCATGCATTATGATTCTGGGTTTTAGATATTTAACTTTGAAAAACAAGTTTCCATTTTAAATGATTGAACATTGCTTAATTTTTCAAATCAGATTCTTTTGCACAGTTCCAAGGACCTACAGTATGATTTATAAAACTCTTTAAAGTGAGTGGCATGAAGCCTTCTCCATGTCAGAATTTATGAAGCTCAGCCACTTGTATCTGGGTTGTACCATATTTACCTGTGTCCTACATACAAGTAACTTAATCTGCACCACAGCCTCTACTTACAGGATCACAAGGAAGTGTCAGGGCTCCACCTCCATTTCCTTTGAATTACCATTTGAAAATCAAACTCTTGCAGTATCTCCCACTTATATGCTTCCCATTCAGCTACAAACCCTAAAGTGTTATTGGTTCTCTTTTACACCTTCTTTATACTTAACTCAGATAAGGTCAAAATGCAAAAAATAAAAAAAAGAAATGCTTACAAGATCCAGGAAAAATAAGAGAAAAAATATATATTTTTGTTCATTTTGAAAACATTTCTTTAAAAATCTCGTTGGACTGAACAATCCTTTTTTTTATTCATGCAACCTTTTAAGAATTTCAGGATTTATTGTGAATAGGAAAGAAAACTGGTACCCTCAAACCCATTGTGCCTGAAGAGAGAAATAATAGTTTTAAAAGGCAGGGGGGAAATCTGCTTTCATTACTCCAGCCTTTTCTTCTTAAGGACAAAATGGGGAAACATTTCTGCTACTTCTCCATTTTCTCTTCCCTTTCTGCAACAGGATACTGAAAAAAAAAAAAGTAAGGAGCAGGGAGCAGAATTTTACATGAAAACAAAACCTAGGTCTTTAAGATGAACATCTTGTGGAACATCTCTTCATTCCACAGAGTTCAGCATAGGCAGGCTGCAGGACAGATGTGTGAAACAAGCTAAGGAAGAAGCGCAGTCACCCTGTATCATTTCTCAGCCCTTTGTGAACCCAAATTAAAAAAAAATAAGAGTGAAAAGGGAAATAAACCACTGTCCACCTCACTGGACATTGCCACATTGATTTTCCTTTGCAATTACATGGACATTAATTTTGAATTTGAATGCTATCGCATTCCTCTTTGTTTGTCTCCACTGCTATATATAGAGAGGAAGATCTCTGGACTGATTTAGAGGTTTTTTTCTCTTTTGCAGTGGTTGTATGAAGAGTTCTTCCAATACAGATGTGACAGATGAGGCATGGCCACCCTTCAGAAGTGCCTCTGCTATCCAACCCAGCTCACCTCAGCCAAGGGTTTAGAGTAATCTGAAGTTGCACTCCACAGGGAAGGAGTCCACCCTATCAATTTATTGGGGTGCTATTTTAAGGATGAGCTGTTCTAGCATAAAACAAAAGTTCTTTTCATCCATCACTGGGAACAAAGTTTTTTCCACTACTATATCTAGGGCAAGGTTTCTGATTTCTCTCTGTTCAAGTTTCTCATTGGATCACAGCAGCATCTATTTGCTTCAGCTACTGGTGCCTCAGCTCACAGCTGTGCTAGAATGCTACATCCCCCCAATACATTTCCATGAGTCACAGGGAAAAAAAGTCTGATACACCAAATATATCTTCACCATAGCTCTATGAAAGAATTTCAGCCAAACTCAAGGAGAAATTGTCTTCAATTCTCCTCATCTAGAATTTAACTCCTCCTTCACTGATCTCAGAGTCCTATGTTATTGTTTCTATGTGTATTCACCTTTTTTTTCCCTTTTTCTGATTTAGGAGAGAAATGGTGTTTGTAGAGTCATTTGTTCTTAAGGTTTACCATTAATTGAAACAGTTTTTATAGTCTTGTAACGCTGAAAGGTTGATCTGGTCCAAGCTCTGCATTGGGAACATGGCTCACCGTGCCTCTCTGTTGGCCATGTGGTCTATACAGAGCCATGCGAGCCATGCTGGCCCAACTCTGCTGTGGTGCTGGAAACAGGAAAAGCTGCCACTGACTCTCTTATCCTTCTGTCCATAGTAAAGCTGGTTCAAATCGGCTGAGCAAATAAAGTTCATTGCAAGGCATGCTGAGATGGCCGTAGCTGCCCAGGACTGTCCCAGCCATTCTGATCCCGGCCACGTGGCTGTTCCCAGTCTGGAACAGAGGTGGCCACACGGCTCCTCCTGGCCTCCAGGCCACTCTCTCCTAAATTGCTCCTGGTGTCAATACAGCCGCTGGTTGGCATGGCCCAGCAGGCTCTGCTGGGAAAGAGCTCAGCCCCACTAGCAAGGAGCCCCAGCAGCCCACTGGGACAGGGCTCAGCAGCTCCCCGGTGAGGGGCTGAGCATGTCCCCAGTGAGGGGTTCAGCAGCTCCCTGGTGAAGGGCCCGGAAGGTCCCCGGTGAGGGGTTTGGCAGCTCCTCAGTGACGGGCTCAGCAGGTCCCCTGTGAGGGGCTCAGCAGGTCCCTGGTGAGGGGCTCAGCAGGTCCCTGGTGAGGGTCCCGGCAGATCCTTAGTGAGGGGTTTGGAAGCTCCTCAGTGAGAGGCTCAGCAGCTCTCTGGTGTGGGGCTCATCAGGTCCCCTGTGAGGGGCTCAGCAGGTCCCTGGTGAGGGTCCCGGCAGATCCTTAGTGAGGGGTTTGGAAACTCCTCAGTGAGGGGCTCAGCAGCTCTCTGGTGAGGGTCCTGGCAGCTCCTCAGTGAGGGGTTCAGTGGCCCCCCGGTGAGGGGCTCATCAGCCCCACCCTCGGGGGCAGAGATCTCGTCCAGGCTGCGGGGCCAGCCTGGACCCGGCCATGCGGGCCAAGCCAGGGCCAGCCCAGACCCAGCCATCCCTCTCCTCCAAGGCCAGAAGCCAAGAGCGCTATTCCTGGGGATTTTTTTGTCTTAAAATGTGTGTTCACAAAAGCATATTCACCCCTTTCATTGGTTTAATCACATGTCAGTACTTAAAACTGGATACTGACTGGTTCTCTGTCAGGTCCACAGGAAGCTACAGGGAACCACTCCATACCAAAAAATTAATCAAGGCCAAACCAAGACTTAGAAAATTTAGGATCTTCCAAATGCTTTCCATAATTTGAGTCCATTTTCAGTGGCTGATCAAGTAAAAAACACAACCAAGCTGTGAACCTCCTTCAGTTTTGGAGGGAATTAATGGAGGGCAAAACTGCAAAGTCCTGTCTTCAGTGCATTTCTCCAGCTGCAGAAGAGAGGCTTTGGGCCAAAATGGTGTCTCCAGCTGGCTGCAGTCTGGCAGGCACTGTGGCTGGCCAGCACAACCCATGCTTGCCTTCATTGCTGAAGTCCTCTGTGAAAACACAGGGTAGGCAGTGAGCACTGCAGAAGAATTTGCATCACTAAATGAGTTTAAAATATGCTGCAAATATTTCATGAAATATCCAAAGGGAGATTTATGCTCACCATCCATTCCAAAGTATGTATAACAATTCATTCAATGTCATATACTAGAAACTAGCACTTCTTTTTCCAAGCAAATTGGTCTGTGTTCACTCAAAATATGTGCACTGCTTATAATCACACAGTGTCTCATAAACAACTCATTCCAGTGTGAGTCCTGTATGTGGGAAATTATGTATTAAACCTAATTCACAGTGTTTTGTGATACAGAAGACAGATAAATTTGTTGAGTTTTCTGGCTGATTTTTCATGTTAGTGGAACTGAGTCTGCAAAGGCATATATGCATATATCATACATATGTATATACAATCATCTGAGGTCTTGAAATGTTTAGGAAAAAGCTTGATGGTTCACTTCCAAATCTGCATCATTTTCTTTTTTATTTAAAGGTCATGTTCTAGATCATTCCGAATCATTATCAGTCAACATAAGCCCCAGATAAGGACTGTCTGACAGCTGGATATTAGAAGAAAGCTCTTCTTCATGCATGTTTTAAAATCTTTGCCATTGATCTTGCCATGAAATCTCAGTTAAATGATTGTGGAATATTACATCAACGCTATCCAGTGATCAGCAATGTGACTTATTTTCTGACAAGTACAACTTTGTCATTTTTATCTGATGGTCTTCACATCTTCACACAAAAAATAGCTCTCCTTTTTCTTCACTCCCCTCTTTTCCCCCCAGCTTTACTACAGTGCATATTTGTATTCTTGGCACTCTCATCCCTGTTTGATGAGTTTTAGGAAAGTCCAACTGTCATTTTGTCCCCAGAAGCAAAGCAAACACTGCCTTAAACTGATAACAACACAATTTAGCCCCATGAACAGTCCTTTTAATGCCATGATATGTGGCTGCTCCTTCAATATTCCAGCAATGGAAATGACATCATTATCAGGCAAATCTAGATGATGAAGAATGGCCTACATTAGGGAACACTGTGAACAGAAAAATTCTTCAGCTATCAGTCATCGCCATTGTAACGTACTTACCTCTATCTGCAGATTTAGACCTATGATGAGGCTGAATTTGCAAGGGGAAAAAAACACACTCTGCAGATTTTTTTTGTATAATTAAGCTGAAATATCTCTGCAATTCTGAGGATAATAGTGCACAGAAGCCAACTAATGCCTGAAGGCTATGGTATTTCAGCCACACAGTAGAAGTAAGGATCCTCAAGGAATATGGTCTTATAGACACTCTGTGGCTGTGGCTGTTAAAAATAGAAATCCAGAGTGATTTTTTTTTCTCAGGATTAAATTTACTATTTTGTATCCAAATTCTCCTGCGGGTTTTTTGCCTACCATAAGGACACCATTACTTTGTAGAGGTCCTGCAGAAACATTCTCTGCAGTAGCTGTCACTCCAAAGATAAGGCCACAGCCTTGCCTGGTATGAGCCCCTCAAAACCAGACCTGTAAAGGAGAGGGCTCCCAAAGGCAGGAGCCGTGGAGGTGCCTGCATGAGTCATACTGAGTGGGCACAACAGGGCCCAACCTCTCAAAGAGTTACCAGACAGTGGGGAGAAGAGTTAAGCAAGGAGCAGGATTTCAAACTGAACCCAAGAACTGTCTCCTCAGGAGATGCTGCAGCTGTTTTGAGGAGAGAGGTTTGATTTCTGAGTAGCAAGAGCTAAGAGATGACAGAAAGCAAACCTGTCACAAACCTGTCTAAAGCTGCTGTGGTACTGCCTATGTTGAGAGCTTGTAGCTTCTCAGCTGTGACTAGGTGGGACAGAGGAAGAGGAACAGTGAGAAGCAAAGGGAAGGTTGTTTTCAGAGCACCTTCCTGCCCAATGCAGGAAGCCCTGGAAAGACAGACTTTTCCCAGGAGTTTAAATGGTAGTATCCCAGTGTTGGTAAGGATGTACTGAGACATTGAGAAACTCTGGGTAACTCAGGCTTCCTTGTGCATTGTAGAAATATTTTAATTCTTGAGTGGCTTGGGGCACAGCGGAGTAAAGGATCATGGTATCTGCTAGAGCACTAATGGAGTATCAAGAGTTTCCTTCACCTTGTCCGTCATTGAGAGGCTTCATTTTACATCCATCTGTCCTATTTCAGCTCTCCTTGTTCTATTAATTTCATGGGAATGGGATTGAGTCTCCAAAATGTACCTTTCTATGACACATAGCATCCTGCACAGACCAAGGATATTTGAACACTCTTGTCCTGTAAGTGTAACCTCCTGTAATGGGAGGTTGTGTTAACGCTGTTCTCCTTTTCACTACCTTTTACATCACAACGAAGTTAAGCTTGCAGCTCTGCAGTGCCTAGAAGTTGTACTGTAATTAAAAATTAGGAAATCTTCCTCAGCTGTTCTGTGGCTATCTGTGAAGGTGCGTAGTGAAAACTGGGTAATGGAATCCCAGTCTCCCGGAAGGCCAAAACTAGATGAACTCCGGACACAGTTTTTCAAGCTGGAAGGGTTCTTGAGTCAATCAATCACCTTCTTTCAAAATAAAAAGGGAAGAGAGACACCTTTTCCTCTTCACAAAGATTAAGTGAAGTATTTTGTCAGTATTCTGTGCTGTAAAGCTATAAAGACACTACTGGTTTTCTTAGCAACTTGTTCAGGTGCCAGAATGGAAGATTTTCACCGTTAGAAATGTGCAATTAACTTCTTCTTTAAAAAATGAGATGATGAAAGTTTCAAACCAAGTTTCTTTCTAGTGTTTTCTGACAGAAACAACATAAAAATTTCAAAATGTTTCTTCCTCATGAGTTCCTAATAGCTTGAATGGGACTGCTCTATACTTACGAAGCCCAAGCAAAACATCATCTCTTTGCCATCTCCAGCTTCCAGAATCTTAGCACATTTTCCTTGGCTTTATATTCTTAGAATCTCTCTACCAACACAGGAAATTACAGGAGAATTGCATTTGTCATTTGGGTTTTGATTTGTTTAGTCTTTTCAAGAACATTTCAAGAATGGTATTTATCCCCATGTTTATTACAAAAAGCTTGAGAATGTGACTCATAGAGCCTCAGAAGCTGGCAACTGAATAAAAGGAAATACGAATTTACAGCTGTAATTTCAAAGACAGTGCTACATGTAATAAAATGGGACAAGAGGCTGATGCACGATTTTTTTATGCAGAGGTCTAGCTGAGATATTGCTTCACAGTGCAGGGCAAGGACAAGTTTGTCCTGAGATCTTTGCCTGAGGACAGCTCCAGGGCTTGGGCTCCCAAAGCTGAAAGGAACTACAGCTGAACAAAGCACTTCCAAAGAAACCTTTAAGTATTTCTTTCTCCATATTACATTTTCCAGTGGCATAAACAAGCAGAAAATTCTGCTCTGTGCTCAGAAAAGCAATGACTTATTTCTTCAGTTTTTACACACTGAGTTTTAAAACTCTTTCCTTGCTTTTCATTATTGCTGCCCTCAGCCATGCTGTAGCCTCACCGCTGCAGAGTGAAGGTACCTCAGGGAGGAAGCCTCAGGGGCTCACCACATGTCTGGCCAGGGGTAACTCAGAGATCCTAGGTATTACCAGGTATTCCTTGTTTGTACCCTTTGGCTGCAAAGAAGATCTCAAGGAAAGACAGGCTTGCTTCTCCACTTAGAACTCTAAGCTCCTAGTTGTGACACTTGGGAGAAAGATAAAAGGGCCATTGCAAGCCCAGGAAAGCTTTTTCCAGGGACTTAGATCAATCTCATGGCAAAAGTACCACCTTTTTAGGCAAGGAGGTGAGAAATTCTCTGATGGTTATGGTTTTCAGCTAAGATGAATAAGTGAAAGAAACCTAGACTCTAGCATGGGAGTTCAGAAGCAAGGAGATACAGAGCAGTGAGTGCAAACAAGAAATGTCTGTTTAGCAAAAATAATGAGACAATAGCAGATGGTCAGAAAAGGATTCAATGGGGCTGGTAGAGAGGGAGGGGAAGCCTCTTGGGCTGCATGTTTGCTGCAGCAGTTTTATTGATTTATTCCATGCTTTGACATTATCTTTGGAAATCTGTCGCAAAGAAAATTTCTAATGGGTAAATATCTTTAAATAATATTACTTCCTGAAGGGAAGAACTCTTTCTGGCAGTGCCTTTAATATTCCTGATCTTGTCCGTCTCCTAGAGGAAGGTAACTCAGTCCTTGACCCACCAGAGAAGGGTTTGGGCAGTGGGGTACACCCAGAATAACAACCCCTGGCTGCAGCTTACTGCTTATTTCTCAGTCTGATGTTGAAGAGAATTTGAAATTTCATCAAGGAACATCTTGCTGGTTCACCAGCTCAACATCACATCATGATGGGGGAACCACTTGTTACTTTGGTAACAAAGTTTGGTTGCATCTCTTAAGCAACAGAGTGGGGACCACTGCTCCAGGCTACTCACTGCCCTCCACCTCTCTCTGAGAGCCCCAGTCCTCTCAAACGGCCCATACTTCTGAGGACATATGTGTGTGTTAGAGCTGTCTGGTTATTAACAAGAGAAAAGGCTCCCCTGTCACACACACACCCTCATCCCATCCAGTGCAGTTCATCTGAAATTTTTCAACACTTTCCCCTGCAATTTTTCCCCTCTGATGCTAAAGCTCCTGTCTAGCTAAAAGAAGTGACCCACAGGCTCTAAATGTTTCGCAGATGACCCTCCACTTTTAAGGGCAGTGCAAAATGGCATGATGAATCCACACATATCCACACATAACAGAAGTTTGGTCCCAAACACTTCTGAAGCTGATATTCCTGTCCTTTAAGAACTCATCACTAAAGTGTTGGCAGTCAAACTTTCTTGCATCTCATTCATCAGAAGGAGAAGGGTTTGACTTGTTTCTTGGAGCTATAATCTATGTGGTATTAACAAGAATGAAAGAGTGAATACATTTAGGTATGCAGAGAGTTAAATAGAGTTTAAGTAGATTAAATAATTTATATAGAGTTAAACGCTGGGCTTTAATAGGTTTCAGCAAGAAGATTATTGAAGAGAGGATATTAATACATAGTGGTATATAGGCACTCATGAAATTCCTGTGAACAGAAATATGAAAACCATTGACCAGACCACTGACCACAATGGGGTTATAACATAATCCACTAAGTAAAGAAGACCCACAACTGTGCGTTAAAAAGACCACAGTTTCCTTCTCTGATTTATTCTCAGACCTCCAATTCCTAATAGCAATGATAATTCCTGTCCACAAGAATAACACCAGCTAATAGATTTTGTGGCTGGTCTGTTCTGAAAGACAGTTAGAATGATCATATTCAGAATGACCACATTCATGAATGAGCATATAATGAATTTTCCACAACTTTTAATATTCAGAGGGGGCAAGAATCCCTTAACTGTTTAAGCTATATCATATGTAAGTAAAAGAAATTAAAACAAAGTGTAGTTTTCTTCATCTACTGCAGACAGCAAAGATTCAAATAATAAAACTCACAATGTCTAAATGAGTCACAGAAATCCAAAATAACTAAGAAATCATATGAAAGCTTTTTTAAGTTACTAAAATAAAAAAAAAAATCCAAAGAAAACCAAATTCATCTGTAGGGAACAATCTCAGGGAAATTATTCCAGGAAAAATGTGTTCAATAACATACAGCATTGTATGTCACATGGGCTAATTATAGGAATGAAAGCAACATAGGAATTAGATGGTCTTTTCAAGCCTGTAAGGAGTGTGAACAAAGAATATAATTACACATCAAGCCTGTTGATTAACCAATTACTAGTTAAAGAAGATTTAGACTTTAAATTAATTTAGTTCTGAATTCTGGGGATTTTTGGGCTAAGATAAACAGTGTTTGAAGATTAATTATCCTTGTCTAAGATGAAGGAACTCATTTCAATTTTGTTAGCGCGTTGAAAGACTGGCTGCTGCATGGGAGACTGTAGACTGCAAATCTCAGCAGTATTGAACTGACTGATTAAAGTGTATTCTGAGACTCCTAATCACTCTAATCCTCACAGAGAGTGGCAATATTACACACGACATTGTGACAGCCCAAATTAATATTTAAATGAAAAACAGACCAACATTTACCTAGACGAGAAAGTGCACTGTCTCCAAAGGACTCGGGGAAGTCCAGTGAAGGACTTACAAACTCAATAGTGAGGAAGCATTGGAGCACAGCTTTTCATGCATCACCCAAAGAGACAGTAAAGATGCTGTTGTGGCACCTGCCATTCACTCTGCCATGCCACAGCATCCTGACTGAACCGTGTGGAAGTGCTAATTGCGACATTTTACTTCTCTGTAAGTAGTCCAGCTACAGCCCTAGGGCAAAGATTTAGTAAAGGAAAGATGTTACAATTCAATAGCTGTCCTGGAGTGTGGAGAGATTTTCTCAGCAACTTTCCTAGTGAGGTGCTCAGCTGCCTAACATCCCCTGCCACATAGCAGAGCACAAACACTGTGGCACTGTTAAGTGTCCTGGGCCAGCACAGCCTGCTGCTGCACCAGAGCTTCCTGTCCCTCATTAGGCTCTCCTTTAAATGTCCCTAGTCTGCCCTAATCAAGGATCACCTTTTGGCTTTGTGCTGTGAGTGTGTTGGAAGAGAAGCACACCAACTTGCTTACTATTTCCACAGCAAGAAGTAGCCGAAAAGCTAATACAAAGCCTACTTTTAAAATGAGGCTGGTAAATACAGTCAACAAAAGATACCTTTTGAGAAGACAAATGCTAGAAAACCACCACTTTATCACTGTCTGCTGAGCACCCACTTCTCACAAAAACAGAGTATTGTTTTCACTAAACTTCCATGCAGTCCAGTAAGATTTTTCCTTATGGCTTCATTCCTTAGGCAGCATATTTCTATTGAAGTCAGTATGAGGCATTTTAATTTGCAGAAACAAGCAGAAGGTACAAACTATATTTTCGGAATACCAAAGCCCACAAGGTCTGAACCCCTTTGTGGCAGGTGATGGAATAGCACATGGGGAGACAGAGAACATGGCAAAATAGATGCAAGGTTGCAGAAAATGATGAAATAAATGAAGGATTGAAGATTGCGTGCAGAACAAGGCAAGTCCAATGAGGTTTCCAGAGTCACAAGATTAGGAAACTTCTAGGAAAAGCTAGGACTATATGGAGCAGGGTCAAAAAAAAAGGCATCAGCAACTACCACTGAACAATATCCCTTCACATCTCTCTGTTCTCAGGTCAGGTGACCCTGACAGGTTTGTCCCTTCTTCAGGCCAGCAAGTTTTTATGGGATGTTTCAAGTACCAGACACTTCTTCAGGCCAGCAAGTTTTTATGGGACATCCAGAGCTGCATCAAAGAGTTGCAAGCCCCAGCCAGGATCACTAAAGGTAAAGCATCTGCTTTCAAAAAGACTGTGCGAGTCCCTCTCCCATTTTCTGAATTAATTGTGTTGTTGGAATAATTGCAACTACTTCTGCTCATAAAACCCTCACTGTGGAGGGTCCAGACATTTATGCTAAGTAAACAGTATGATATATGTATGTTCAGTTTCTTCCCCTCAAAACCCTTTCCTTGAAGTGTCTGGTACTTGAAACATCTCATGCTTCAACTAAATCCCAACAAGCATTGGAATCCTGTCCTGGGAACCCACATTGGCTGATGGTAAATTCAGAGCCATGGATTTATTATCATTAGGTTTCTATATTGTTTTTTTATAATATTGCTACTTCAGCTTAACTAGGAGTTCAGTCTTGGAATAAACTGCATTTTTCTAGGTGCTGGGCAAAGACATGGCTTTGCAAAGACAAGATTCCTGGCGGCAATATTGCACTGGTGGCCATAATTCTCAGACAGAGGAAAGTGTACTAGTTTATCCTCCATTTCCAGACCCCAGAAGACTTTTGGTCATGCAGATGGGGCACACATACAAGATATGCTATAGGCTTCAGGTGAAACATAAATTAGGTAGCAACATGGCAGAGAAAAGATTTGGGTTTGGAGACCATTTTCAAAAATAAATTTCTGGCCAACTGCTCCTGCATGTACCCTTCCAGTGTGATGTCTGACAGTTTCCTAGCACAGAAACTCTAGGGGCATCACCCATTTCTTACAGCAGACATCACTTACAATCATTCTTTTTAAAGAAAAACTGTTCCTGTAAACCCAAATACTTGAATACTTACAATTGACCTAAGCAAGTATCCTTGTGCAAGTAATTTTCAGTGAAAACAGCTTTTTTTTTCTCCATCCTCTCGTCTTCTAGTCATCCTCTCATATTCCGTCTAGTGCTGTTTTGCTTCCACACTGCTCAGCCAAAGGGAAAATTCATGTCCTGTATTTCAAGAAACTCGTCTGCAGGCTGCAGAACTCACAAGGTCTGATCTCCCTGGGCAGACATCTGGCAGCAAAGACTCAGCTATGCTTTTTCCCTTGATGTTATCTCTCTTTCAAAATATCCTTCTCCGCTTTCAGTCCATGCCAGTACCCCATCTCCAGCTGGACTGGTAGAAACCCACTCTGTGGCTGGGTCTGGGGAAGGGTTGTATGGCCAGTAGTGGTACATCAACTTCTAACAGCAAGGACAAGGAAAAGAGAAAACAAGGACAGGAGCAGCATCAGCTGGATCAGAGGAATGGTGGGGAGGGAGAGAATGTGGGGGTGGGGTATGCTGGGCCATGCTCCCCACCTTTCCTGGTGAGCCATGGGCTGGTGGGTTGACTGCAGCTGGAGCTGTGGGAAAGCTAGGTCCAGTTGTAGCTCCAGCAAATCCCCACTGAGACAGGGTAAACAGGACTTGCAGCTTGGGCAGCTTTGCACAGACAGGGTGAAATTCCCTGTGGTGATTACTTGTAGATTTTCCACATAAATATATCCAGTTGTGTATTGATTTTTTTAAAAAGTAACTTGCCATTCACTTTTAATGAACAGCTGCATTGTTCTGGACTGAATTTAAAGAAAACATCAGCTTTAGGCTAATGCCCTTGACAGAAAGAGAAGCAAAAAGGAACAGACCCTTATAATGGAAAATATTGTCAGACATTTTAAAGGAGGTGCCACCAGTTTTGTCTGAGGTTATGAATTACTCACTTCAGCCTTTGACTCTCTTGTGAGCTTCACAGGACTGGCAGTACCGGGCCTGATGGGGAATGGGCAGGCAGTGGATATTTTGATGGGGTGTCAGGGCACCTGGTCACCAAGCAGTGCTTTTAGATGGGAAGGTCTGGGCACCCCTGTCCTAGAGGCACCACCCAAGGGCCAGATGCTGCAGCCATCCACTCCTTGCAGCCAGAAACCTCTCCAGCACACAGCAGCACTGAGACACACAGCTTTCCCTCAGCTGAAGACATCCAGAGTATTTACTTGATTATTGACATGCTGCTGAGACCCTCAGAGGCTCCAGTCTGTGCCAGGGACTCAGAAACATCTGTTTCTCCTTGCTGTTGTTCACCAGGGTTGACACATCTTCTGCTTCACCTGCAGCTACCTGTGCTGCAGCCTACTGTGGCTTGGGTACATTCGATTCCTCTGAGCACCCAGAAATGTGAAATGACAACATTGCTTGTAAGATCATTGCTGCAGGACTGGGAACAGTTTTGCTTTGTGAAATTAAAGAAGCACCCGAAGGCATCTTGAGCTGCTTCTGTCACTGAATCCTGCCAGCCCAGCATAGGGTGTCTCAGGAGGCTATGTTGTGCTCAGTGCTTGTACTGCTGCCCTTGGCATCATCTGTAGCTTCAGCTGTGATTTATTTTTTTCTGCAGAGCTGAGGGTAGGTGAGTCACACTGCAAAACAGCAGAGGATTGAGAGACCAGAGCCATGCTCATATATGCCCAGGTATTCCCAGGAGCTCTCCTTTCTGCTCTCAGCTTTCAGTCATAAAGCCACCATTTCAGTGGCCTGCAAGAGTGATTAGGCAGCAGACATCCCTCTACAGGGGCTTTAGGTGCACAATGTTCACATGGGAATCACTCTTGCCTCAGCATCAGGAAACTGCAAGCCACAGGGACAGTGGTAGCAACAGAGAGACATATTGCAACGTGCTGAATTGACAGAGACTCTGGATGCAAGGGCACAGAACTCACAAGCCTATCTGTGGCGGCCTCTGAGGGGCTTTGCTCTCCAGAAAGAGAAGGTTGTGTGAGTTACAGCACTGTTGCAGCATGTTCTGGAAGTTTACAGGAACCAGGCCGGCTCCCTGAAGTTCAAAAGTAGGAAGGATCTCCTGACAAAGCAAGACCCCAAGATCACTCTCTTGCCACAGTCTTTACGTGTGTGTGGAGAGGGAACAGCCTGCTCTTGCACCCCAGCTCTCCTTCACCTTTCTAAGAGGATACCTATGCCATCTGTTATTTCACAACTGCCTTACTCTGAAGAACCCCTCAAGATTCAAGAGGTCATGAGGAAAGAAACCCAAACACAGTGTGAGATGGCCGAAACTTGAACGTCCATGTTCCCAGCAGCAGGGACACAATCTATTCCAGCCACATGGTGAAGCAGATGCTTGGACACAAATAAAAAAAGACAGTAGAGCTTTCAACTGCACAATCATTACACTGGAAGCAACTGGAAGCAACCCTTAAGTTGCATTCAAAATTGTAGTAGAGGGTGTTCTGAGTTCCTTAGGAGCACAGATGACAGGAATCACTTTCCTTCCCCTCTCAGTTGTGTAGAGTCCATGCATTTCACAATTGCTACCTCAGCAAGAAGATGAGACCTATCAAGACATACTGATTTCCTACTAAGTTCAATGCCATATTGGGTATACAAACAAGGAAGCTCTTGACACATAGACTCTCTTTTGGATCTGACTTATAGCTTTGGAACATTCTCATTCCAATATTACTCCATTTGCTTTGGCCTTACATCTCTGGAGATATTATAAATAAACACACAGAAGAAGAAAACAATTTGGATATACATAGCCAGTGTTGCAGTACTCCCCCCAGGCACACAGGTACCCCAGAGGTAATCAGTTGCAACAGTATAGAATGAAATACAGCACTGGATTATTCTAGCACAGCATGTTAGTAGCCAGTGTTGATTAAATTAGCCAACACTTTTCAAAAATCCATCCACACATGCTTGACATTAAATGCCTGCATTAGTGAAGACTACAGCCTCTCTATTCAGAGTGCAAAGCAATATCCTTTGTAATTCCTTCTAAATTTATTGCCTTTAATGTCAATAAGATGTATTGTTTTCATACTGTGGGATAGGGTCAGAAACAGGGAACCGATGAGTGCTCTCTCTGCCCTTCAGAACTGGATCTCACTTGAATGCTATTTAACTCAGCTCCTTGCTTAGCTAGGGAGAGGCTATTCTGGTCATGGGTTTGGAAATTTCTCATCCAATGGGACATTTCCAAGAAGACCAGCTCTTTTTCTTAAGTAGATCTCACTGTACCTTTAAAACAGGATTATGTGCTTAAAGGTCTTACTACCCCTCAAAGTGGAAATAAGATATTCAATAGCTGGCAGCCTTTGAGAGGCAAAAATGAGAAGTTTTAAAGGCATATTAAGTGTTCAGGTAGAAAATCAGGATGGCCAGATGGACCCCCCAGTTCTCCTCCAGACAGTCGTGCCACATAGCACATCTCTGCACCACTGGAACAGAAATTCTACAGGTAGCTCAAAGCAAACCCTGGAACATGAGGCACCAGGAATGCTGCTGGATGTCTTAATCAGGGCTGGGCAGTTCACTGCACTAGTGCTGTACTGCACCAAGGTTATGTTATTTTCCATTGTCTGCTAGCCTGACAGAGGTTATCCTCCATCAAAGCTCACAACAGGAGGCAATCCTCCCCCATTGTAGAATACAAATTATACTGAACATTCCCAAGGATCTGTCATGAACCCAAGGCACTTCTCCATCAGATGAGAGGCTTCACTTAGTACTCAGTTTTCACAGTGTGGCTGAGTAATGGCTGTCATGTCTAAGGTCTTAAGCCAGTGTAATCTTGGTTGCTGCATTCAAATTAGCTGGAACAAGGTGAGTAGGTATTTAAGTATACATAAATGCAAACTGGAAATACCAAAATGAGTTAAAAATGCTCCAGTCCTTACATGAAAATTAGTCTGCAAGGCACTTTGATTACTTTCTTCTTGAAGTATCACAGCTCCCATGTCAGAAAAAAGGCTAAATGACTTGCCCCATACAGCAGAGGTGCGGCCAGGTTGAGAGAACTGGGTCCCCATCTCGCCAGTCCACCAGCAGGCCAGCAGGCCATATTAACACTATAATTATACATTTCCCATCTGCCTCTAGAGCTTTTTGCTAGAGCTAGGTAATTAAGCTCTCCTTCTGGCCACATTCTTTTAATGAAATGGTGCATGTAACACAGCTTGGTATTTATTAATGCTAATGAGTTTTCAAAACTACCTGAGACAGCAACTCACCTTTTACTTGTGTGATTGTGGTACATGTCCAGCATCATTCCCAGTTTAATGATGCCAAGTGTCAGGGGTCAGTGTCCTTTAGAAAGCAGTCTGTAACATAAAATACAGCAGTCTCCATCTGCAGTCAGGCTGTTCTGAATGAAAAGCAGGTCCAGGCTTGAACTAACAGGAGCAGATGCCAGCTTCTCCCTTTCTTTGAGATGCTGATGGTGGTTTATTAATTTTCAGAACAAGGTCAGAAGTTTATTTGCCTGCTGAATCTCAGTTAGCAACCTCACATCTCGTAGGCAAGTAAGAGGCAATAAGCCTTCAGAATCTGACACTCGTGATGTTTCTTAACACAGAGAAGGAAAAATGTAAACCTCAAATTTACAAGAGCCAGCAGAGATTATATATTAATACCTCAGTTTCTTGAGATGAGATGGTTTGATAAGCACAGATCAGCTCTCTGTCACAGAGACCCAAGCTAGTCAAAACCATGTTGGCAGCTGCCTGCCATGGTGGAGGGCAGATGTGCTTGAGCTGCCTCAACTGTCATTTTTCAAAGATTATGGTTTCCAGTGTAAACACTCTTGAAGTGACTCTGGTGCTCAGGATGCATCCATGTAAGTATCTTTCTGAGCAGATGCAAGGGGCTGCAATATAGTTCTCTTTTCCTAGAGAGAGGTCCTGGGCCAGTGACTCCTGTTCTGACTAGTGCAGGATTCTGAGAAGTCCCTGGTCCCTGGTCCCATCCCAGGAACTGGATGCACAGCCCTGATCAGAGCTAGTTCTGGAGAAATTGAGCTATTTTGAAGGCATAGAGGTCCAGCTCCAATGACATTACAATAGTAAGATGAAGGCACAGTTAATGGGTGTACATTGCCACATTACAACTGGGCATAGAGGTCCAGCTCCAATGACATTACAATAGTAAGATGAAGGCACAGTTAATGGGTGTACATTGCCACATTACAACTGCAGGGGAATGAGTTACTGTCATTCCCTCCAGTGCCAGGAACTATGGAGTCTTTCTCCTAGCTCTGCAGACTCAGACTCCTGGCTCTGTCCTGCCTCCAAAGAACAGAGCTAGCCGGGGGCAGCAGCTCCTGCCCCCATCCACAAAAAATAAAGGGTGCATAAGGGGCCATGGCCCCAAAAGCAGCTGCATGTTTGGGAATAATAATGGCCTCCTTGTTGCAAACAGTGGGTGGGCCAAACAGGACAGTGAGACCCTCCAGGACACCCAACCACTTTTTGAGGGGTGGCAGGACCCCAGCAGGCTTGCTCAGGGATGCCTTGCTTGGAAATAAGCCTGCAGCACCTCCCAACACTCTGGTCTCATTGGCTCAAGCGTCACAGGATCATGTTTATTAATAAAAGACAGGAAAACTCACTATGGCTCTTTATAAACTGCATGGGTCCAAAAATGGCTCATCCAGAGAAGCAATGCCACCAAGGACTGAGGTGTTGCACTGGCTGAAACCAAAGCTGAGCTTTGCAGAAACACTGCTTAACTTTTATGTGAGACATTACTGAGTCTAATAAATCCCTGCATAACACCTTCATTAAGCGGGATTTACTGTAATACGCTATATACGTTTTATGCCTCACCTGCATAAACAGCCATGTTAATGCTATAAATTACCGTGTTCATATTAATGTATCACAGGCACCTCAACCAAGGTGAAATGCTTAATCGCTTTCAGTAAGCACCTGAATAGCAAGAAAGAGTGGAACAAGAGAGAAGCTTCTCTAGTAATTGAGACAGACTGTGTGAGTGCTGTAAGCCTTACAAAATCATTCTTAAAAAATAAAAAAGGAAAAAAGATCTAAACTCACAGCGTTTTGCATACCGCAGTATTAGTGCTAGACTTTAAGGCTGTCTAAAGGAAATTGTCTCTGATTTGTGAGATATGCATTACATCATAGTCTTCTTTTAGGACATTATGTCATTCCTGCTGAGACGCATTATCTCAGCTTGGCCCAGCATTAGCGATTTTTGCGGGCCTACTGCAGTGTTTCCAAAGCACTGCTGGGAAACACAGATTGAAATCTGAAACGTTTGTCTTTTACAAAGCTGAAAAAAGGGGAAAGATGTTAACATCAGGCATCATTGACTTCCTTAACCCTCTCTTGGCTCTGCTTCTTACTGGCGCTTGGATTTGATGTCTTGGACATGCTGCACAAATGAAGCAACCTTTAAAAGCTCAATTTAGAGGGGGCATAATACAGTTTTTCTTCCCACTCCCTGAGAATTGCCCTTGCAGCTGTCTGAAAAACACCTCCCCGATCTTTACAAGATGTCAACATGAATCAGATTGTACTTACATACACTGACAAGTTAGATTCCACAGACATGTCTGGAACACATATTAAGAACAAAAAGGGAGGCAATGAAAAGCTTTATGTGACTCAATCTCTTATTAAAATTTTATGTAGTATCAAGCAACTCTCAGAATCAGTTCTGTTTTTCAGCCCCTACAGAGATCATGCACACTCATATGGATCTTCACATCCCAATCCTTTTGAGGATACAAAAGCAGAATTCCAGGAGGTTTATATTAGGGAGCAATTTTTACACTGGGAATTGAGCAGATAGTATCTCTTCTGACTTCAGCCATGAAATTAGCAGCCCATTTCATCTCAGTGCATCCAGAGCAAGGCTAGAGGCTATGTCATGAAGGGGCTAGACAAATGCTTCCAAGATAAAGCAAGGATAATTCCAAAACCTAGGAGGATTTCAATACCTCTCTCCACAAAAGCACAATTTAAAAAAGGAGTTGTGTTGCAAGTGCTGAGAGGAAATGGGAAACATTCAACCATGACTAAATTTCAACTCTCTCTCTTGTTATAAACTAAGTCTGTTCAGTAGAGAGCTTTAATTTCTCCGCTCCATTTTGTATTTGTATTGTGTGATCAGTGTTTGGTGCTTTAAGGCTCTCTGCTACAGCTGTAGCATATTTTCTAGAGAGATTGCAGCAGCAACTCCTTCCACCATGAATTTTTGCTTAGTGGCATAACCAGAATTCAGGAGGCAGGGCATCTCTTTAATCCTTCCAGACATCTCCTTCCATTTGGAGTTTAAGATTATTATTTCCTTCTTTTCCTGTAAGATTGCAGAGCTGGAAAAATGGAGCATTAGGAAGAAGTTCTCATGTGTACTTGACACCTGCTGTCCTCATCTCCATATCTGCAAGGTGAATTTTCTGGTCCTACTAGTCTACTTGCGGAGGCAGAAGTTTTAGGGTTTAGGGTCCAAGGGCTTTTAATTCTTAATGTTCCCAAAGGCATGTATGTGAAAAGTCCTCATCCTGCTACACTTTGCTGTTGTGACAGGGTAACACCACATTAGATGTAAAACTACTACACACAGGAGGAACAAATCACCTTGTTTTGTTAGTAGCCATTCATAAGAGTTGGAAAAAAATGTGGGTTTCTAGACATTTTCACTGAAAATATACTCATGGGATCTTGGCAGATCCCTGGTGCCAAAAAAAGGCATGATGATCTGTAATGCCTCACCTGAAGAAAACACAGATGTCATGAGGAGACAGTGAATTACTCACTGACTGATGTGTCAGCAAGGCAGCCCACAAACAGGTGGGCTGGCTGGTTGCTGAGTCCTTTGGGAGACCAGGAGTAATGTGGTATATAAGATGGTAAGAGCTGCTAGATTCATGGAGGTGAAATGCTGTTATAGACTGGTTCTTTATGGGCATTGCATGGCTCAGGACACTGGGTCACAACTCATGGACAGAACAGAATATGTTGATCTGAGGGATTAACCCTTCTAAAAGATGCTTCATTTAAGGTACCACAGCAAAATGCAACTCAGACCAAGTAAATATAAATACTTTTGTTCTTCCCCCCAAGAACTTGCAAAACTGAAGTCATAGCATTATAAAACAACAGGATCGAACACTTTCAGATTAGCAGAGTATAAACTCGCATTACTTGTGGGACTCTAGTGGAGTTTTTATGCAGGTTTGACTTGGTGAATGGTGCCAAGAGATTATAAGGTGCCTTGGAGATTATAAATTGGTGAATGATGCCAAGCCATTGGCACCATTGGAGTAATAACAAACTGAGCTCCTTAGGAAAGACTTGTGCAAATTTCATTCATTCTCCAGCCTGCACAAAGAAAGCTGTTTCTGGCAGAAGCTGCTGAATGAAGGCTGTTGCTAGAGGGCATCACCCCCAGCAGGAAAATAACACCTGTGTGCTGAGGGGACACAGAAAGGGATACTGCACAGCTTCCCTGCAAATGGAGGTTCCCCCTTCCTGCAGTTCAAGTTCCCCTACAGATGGAGGTTCCCCATTCCAGTAGTTCCCTCTGTCCTCATGCCCTGCCATTGTTGGAGTCTGGAATTATGAGAAATATTTCTTTGCATGTTTAAGAGATTTTAAGATCTCTGACAAACAGTGTTTTTAACCTATGTTCATGGAAAAAAGGCTTTTAAGCTCTGGAATGAAGCAGAGTTTTAAAGAATGTGTATTAGATAGTAGAATAGTGTGTAGTTTTATCACAGAGTGAGAATTTTAGATATATGAGGGTTTTTAGGATGGTAAGCAGGTGAAGACAAGATGGAGGAACCTCATGACTTTTGGGTTTTTTCCTTCTTCTTCCACACTCCATGTTCTGCAGTGAGGTGGCATGTTCTGGTTGGTTTAGACTAGAAGTTAACTTTCTAACAAAGGTGATAGATATTGGAGAATTATTGTAAATATTGCTTACGTGGTTTTTAATATAAAAGATACACACTGCCCTGAAGGTGGGGAGAGTGCCTGAATGTGACCTGCTGCACAGATCTCTGCAGGTCAGGAGAATGTATTGGTAAGAAATAATAAACAAAAAATAAGAACATAAAAAGAGGCAGCTCACAGACTTTCCTTCGATTTCGGGGCTGGGGGAAAAAAGACTCTGTTTGCATTCTCAGGTCACAGAAAACAGCAGAGAAAAACACAAAAAAAAATTTTTATAAACCCAAGATGCCAGCTGTGGGATCCCTTTCTGTGTCAGGTGTTGGTCTGGTCTCACATCCTATGGGTCCCCCATGCCTTTCCATCTCCAGCTTCCTGTGCCTTACAGCAGTCTGCAGCACATTCCTCCTCACACCTGGAGCACCTGAGGGGCCAGCTTGCACTTTTCCCTTGCCAGTAGGTCAAGCAGCAAGGAACATTCAGGAGACCTCTCCAGTACCCAGCCCCAGGCAATGCACAAACTTGGCTGGAACTGCCTGAGGTCAGGGTACGAGGGCTCCAGACCATGCCTGCATCTTGGGAGCAGACCCTGCATGAGTAAATCTCCCCAGCAGCAAGAAAAACAGTGAGGCCAAAGGTGAGTCTTACCATCTTCTACCAGAGCTGATTCAATTCCCTTGTATAGAAGGCCTTAAATATTCATTCCTTCATCTTCTGTCCTTTTCATTTCAACATCCTCAGGCATAACTTAGAGGTATTCCTTTAATTTTAATTAACTTTAAACTCCTATTTTCTTTCCCCCATTGGTGTGAATTTGCAGCCTATGCCTGATTCCCCACTGCATAGCTGTGTTTTTACAGCCATGTAGTTCAACCAGTTTTGTACTTCCCAGAGTTATGAGGCTCACTGGTGAATTTATTTCAAGACAAGATATCAGCCTGCTCCAGTCTGCTCCAGACCTGGTGAGAGAGCCTTAACTTAAAGGGATGGCGCTTACAGTTTTAACTCTAATTTAGACGGAGAAGGAATCTTTTTTGTCTACAAGTGAAATGCTTAAATATGTATTTTTGAAAGAATTGGGTCAAACTTGATAAGTTTCCAAGGGAAAAAAATGGCACAATATATCAAAGCTCAAAATTTTAGTGGGTTTTAACATTTGGGAATTGGCTTTAGAAATGCTGCACCATTTGCAGATGACACAAAGCTGAGTGCTGCAGCTAACATGTCTGAAGGACGGGGTGCCATCCAGAGGGACTTGGATAAGCTCTAGGACTCATGGAATGAGGTTTAACAAGACCAAGTGCAATGTGCTGCACCTGGGTCAGAGCAGCCCTGGTACCAACACAGGCTGGGGAAGGACAGATCACAGCAGCCCTGCCCAGAAGGATTTGGGGGTGCTGGGGGGTGAGAGGCTGGACATGGCCCAGCCATGGCACTCACAGCCCAGAGAGCCAAACGTGTCCTGGGCTGCACCCAGAGCAGCGTGGGCAGCAGGGCCAGGGAGGGGATTCTGCCCCTCTGCTCTGCTCTGCTGAGACCCCACCTGCAGGGCTGCATCAGCTCTGGGGGCACAGCACAGGGAGGACTGCTAGAGGGAGTACAGAGGAGAACACAAAAATGATCAGAGGGTTGGAGAACCTCTTCTATCAGGAAAAGCTGAGAAAACCAAATTTCCTCAGCCTGAAAGAGGTTTTCAGGTGACCTAATTGTGGCCCTCCAGTATCTGAAGAGAGCCTACAAGAAAGATGAAAAGAGACTTTTCACAAGAGCATGTAGTGACAGGACAAGTGGAATGGATTCAAACTGAAAAAGGGTGTATTAGGAAATCATATATTAGGAAAAAAATTCTTTCCTGGGAGGTTTGTAAGGCATTGGCACAAGTTGCCCAGAGAAGCTGTGGATGCTCCAGTCCTGGAACTGTTCAAGGCCAGGCTAAAGGGAACTCAGAGCCACCTGACCCAGTGAAAGGTGTCCCTGACTTCAGCAGGAGAGTTGGAACAAGATGATCTTTAAGATCCCACCAAACCAGGCCATTCAATATTTTTATGATTTTCATTTGATGTTGAAGAACACAACTTTTTTACTTTTCTGGTAACACTGTGCTCCACTTCAAAACTGATCCAGATGTCCCCTTCTCTAAAATAAAAAAAAAAAAAACCCAAAAAACAACAGTTTTGAGAGTATTAAGCTATGTTAAAATGAAACTGGAATATTTATTTTTGTGTCTGCCAGCATTTGGGCATTATTTTAATAAAGTTCTTTAAATTTTCTTGTATTTTATCTCATGGTTTTCCCTTAATTTTTTGTTTTGATTAGCCTCACAATTAAAAGGCATGTTTTTACTCAACTGTACTGCACTGGTCATAGCCCAACAGATATTAGTTCAGCACATTTAGCACACCCATTCTGGGCAGAAAATGGTGGGACATGGCAAAAGCCCAAGCCCTAATGGTGGACACCTGAACTTGCCATTTGCTTCAAAGTCAGCAGAGAAATACCTTTTCAATGTACTCACAGCTTTTGGTCTGTCCTTCAGCTTCCTGAACATGCCATGCCCTGGGTCCTGAGGATTCTGTACATTTATTAGTCCGCTACCTAGTAGTGAAGGTAATCAAGTAAAATTGTCTGACTACTGAACTGTTCTCATCTCCTGAATATATATGTATTTAGCTAATTCTTTAAATTTTCTGACATGTCCCAGCATTGCAGTCTAGTTTCTGTGTTCACCGACTTAGGTATTATCCTCCTAGCCCCTTAATTTATTTTCAAAGAATACTGTTTATAAAAGAAATTCTGCCTCATGTAGCTAGCCCTGATTGAATAAAGGAGCTGTGTAAAGTCACTGTGGTCATCCATGGAGAAAAGTGACGTGTCTTACTCACTTGAGAATTAATGTGGGTCTGACTTTAACCCTACTGCAGCCTTTTTGCTGGACTTAGCCAGCAGGCTCTCCTCTGCCCTGCTGAATCATTACTGGAGACAGGAGTTTTGGCAGAGGACTCCTTTTGGATGAGATTTTTTGACTCTTAGTGAGGGTGATTTTCAAATTGGCTTTATGTGAGCAAAAAAGAGAAAGTGTATTTTTAATTCTAAATTTTAAAATTTTACGTGTGCCTGTATTATACTACATCTGTGACTCTATTTTATAACCTTGTAACTTGAAAGATTTTTAATTTTCAGATTCTTGAGGAAAATTCACTCCAACTGCATGTCAATGGTATCCAGTCATCTAGACCGACCTTTCAAATCCCAGTAGAGAGTTCTGAGTGGCACCATGCTATGTACAACATGAGTTTCCAAGTAAGGGTGTGCTATTATTTCTGTGGCCATCCTGGAGACAAATGTTGGTGCAAGATCACATTTCACTCTCATATTTACTGTTCATTATACCTTGTTGTATCAGCTTGCCATTGGCACAGGGTAGGCAGCCAATTTGCAGAGAAAGGTGAATTTCAATGATACCCACAAGGATTGCATCTGGAAGCTAGGGATGCAAGGCTTATTCCTTGGGAGCCTTGCTGTCTTCACTGGAAACTCATTATCACACAATTAGAAAAAGCAACAGCAAAATACTTCAGGTACTCTGCACTCTTCTCTATCTGGATTACAAGGAAGTGCAAGGGGATGTTGGGTGATACCACAAGCAGGTCCAAATAGGCACAGGTTCGCACCTGAGACAGAAGATAGTTCAGAACATCCTCATGACATGCAGAAATAGCTACCAAAGGGCTGCCAGTGAAGATGTGACCTTGGAGGACATCCAGTGCTTCATATGCACGTTCTTGGAGCTGCAACGAGGGAGTAGAGGTAGCAGAAGAAATCCCCAGCTGTATTCTATTCAAAAAAGGATGACAGATTTGAAGCAGGTGCTGAGGCTTTGGTGTGATATGACAGCTTTCAAAATGCTGCTTGGGACCACCTTGCCCTGATGCCTGGGTGCATACAGCTGTCCCAGGGGCTGCTGAAACACCAGGGGGTGAGGTACTGTCTGTATTGCCCCAAGGCTCGAAAGGGTCAGGGATTGCTCCCTTGCTGTCCCCAGAAACACCAAGAGAAGAATTGCAAACATGGTGGAGAGCCAAAATAATGTGCTGTGGCTCCTGTCCTCATTTGCTGCCAGAAATCTTTTCTCCCTTCAATCTATGTTGCAAAGGTTGATGAGAAGTTATTTCTCCTCCTCTTTACAGGCAACAACATCATGTCCGCCTTTCCTCTGACACCTCCCCAAAAAGGAGAGGCTCTAAGACTGTATCTGGGTGACAGAGAAAGGAGGGGTTTTCCAGATTCAGTAGCACAGGGATATGGCTTGTGGAAAGGAACAACATCTCTCAGCCAGGAAGCAAGTGACAGTCAAATCCTGATGGTCAAACCAAGAGCTACATACAGTGGTTGTAGATTTGTATTTTCTTCTTGAGCATGAATGACAGCTGCTGATGCAGAGTCTAGAAAATGGGTTTTCCCTCATTTTCCCCTCTGCCTGTGTGCTTGGTAGCCATAGCATCCCTCCTCAGCAGAGCTGCAGGCTGACTGTACAGACCCAAGTGAGCTCAGCTGACATGGTTTTAAAAATGAACTCAATGAGGGCAAAAAGATCATTTTTCTCTCCTGACATTTTCAACTATTTAGTTGCCTAATTATCTGTTACCAGAATATCTCCTATAAGCACCAGCAATTTTGCCAATTAGCAATTAGTGAGAACAGTTATTCCACTGAACTTTGCGCAGTTGAATTAATGATTGATGTCCATCCCTCCGAGTATGACTAGATGGGGCAGATTCCCAGCTGGAGCAGGTTGACTTAGCATCACTCAGATCAAAATTTTACTTTCATATTAAAAAAAAAAAATTTTTAAGAATAATGACTCTCTCTCCTCTTGTTGGGTATTCTACCAATCATGTGAACTTTTTTTCTTGCAAATAATTTAAGTAGTGATCCAGTGAACAGATAAATTTCTGCCTTGCCCATAATCTGGTTGTTGATGTGCTCACTTTTAGAAACAGCAGCCAATAGAAATCCCCCCTAAAGATGCAGAGTTAGAGCGAGTTTTAATTAGAACCTTTAATTAGGTTTAGTTAGAACCTCCTTCATGTTATGTCTTTCAGCTCCATAATATCCCAAATATTTTAAAGAAATGAACATCTAATGAAGTTATACCCCAAGCAATAACTGCACAAAAAGCATCAAAACTTGGAATGGAAAATTCATACCCCAGATATGATATTACAATTAGATCCATTCTCTCATCTACAGATAAAATTGCCATCTCCCTCTAGAAATAAAGCAGTCATATCCTGTCTTTCAAAGGCCTTGCAGTATAGCAAATTCAGAATTTGTAGGTTAGAAGTTCCTGTATAAAGAGCCAACTAAAAATAGGGCTGAAATACCCTTTGAAAGAAAAGTAGTATTCTTCAGAAACTTCTAAAGAGGAAAAAAAATTGGACCAGTCCATTTCTCAGGGCTTTCCCTGGAATTTTTGATGAGGTATTTATAATTACATCCCCAAGAACTGATCTGTGCTATTTTAAAGCTGTTTCAACTTTTGCAAGCATGCATGGATTCTGCTACTATTTCACAAAGTTTCCATTTTGAAGAGCAGCTGTAGGAACATTGTCCTTTCTTGTACTTAAAAAATAAAAAAAAAATAAGTACATATGTAAACAAAAAAAAGCATCCTTAGGGCTGCAGAGACAAAACATGTGATTTTGATTGAAGCCAGGCATTGGAGAGGTCAGCCCCATCAGTGTTTATGTCTGTGATTACAGAGCAGCCCCTCCATGCTGCTGCTGACCGTCTGGCAGCACGGGTGTGACTGAGGCTGGTGTGTGTGTGCCTGTTCCGGCAGGGAAACATGAGATAACGGATCAGATATCTCACAGCCCGAGCCGTAAGCCAGCCCAAGACATTTCTGCCATTAGCTGACCCTCTTCAACGGCTGAGGGTGACTGAGGGCAGCTGCTGGGTGCCCAACGCCTGTAAGGCATTCAATTCCTATGCTTCCAGGGGTCACCTGCCATGCCCCATGCACACCCGGCACAGACCCCAGCGGCTCCAGGGGATCTGGACACCCCTCTGCACCCTGGGCCATCCCACAGGGATGTCTGGGCTGTCCCATCTCTGCAGAAAGCAGAGGCACTGAGGGCAAATGGAGATGTCATTGTCATCATTGAACAGAAGCTGAGCTGATATTCTCCATCACTCCCTCCATGGGAGGTACATGCCCACCCTGCTACTTTTCGGGCAAGAGATAGAGGAGCTCATCTGCCACCCAAGGATGGCTCCTTCTTCACATGTAGAGAAAACAAAGTCAGGAGAGGCTATGGGCACATGGAAAGGATAAATTCAAACCTTGGTAATGGAAGTGGTAAGTGTGGGTCTACAACCTGGTCTCCTCAAGAAGCTGCCAAAGACAGGCTCAGTAGGAGCGGCAGTGACATGACTCACCAGCCCCAGGGATCCTGGCATGTAACAAGAGACCCACATTATGCCAGGTCCTCAAGCTGCCTCTAGGAAGAATGTTTACACTACTCATAGCTCACTGAAGGGTATTTATTTGCAAGCAGCCAATACTATTTTGTATGTGTGCCCTGCCTCTTCTCAGTGTGACCACTCAAGTGAGTGCAACACAAAAGCAAACTATGCTTTTCCATGGATAAAAGCTTTCAATAGAAAGCTGCAAAGCATTTACTCAGCAGTGAAGAGTAGTGCACATGCACAGTGGCCGTCTTCATTTCTGAGGAAAGTGACCTTTCCCAGATGGCTGTGCAAGTCTACATACAGAACTGTGAAAATCAGATCCTTGGAGAAGCTGCTGACTCAGGGAGGGAGGGAGGGAGGGAGTGAAGAAAAGAGCATCTGCTCTCCTTGAGGCCAAGGAGGGATTGGAGAGGTAGGATGTCGTTATTGGGGAATCTAGGACCAAGCAGCTGGAGAATGGTACACCATTTGCTCCTGTCACTGACTCTTCTCTCTCGTCAGAGACTCCCATAGGACATGCTCTAAAAACAAGTTCAATTTCCATCTTCCCACTTCTGTTGCATGCACACCCTTCTGAGGCAAGCCTTGCCTCTACACAGACATCCTGCAGAGCAGATCACACCAGTAGCAACACATGGGGATACCTACATGGCAGCTAGGGCTCTTATCTCACCGGCTCCCAAGAGAGCCTCAGAATTTCTCCTCATCCCATAACTGACCACGGTAGTTCAGCACACTGGGTTTTGCCATAACAACTCTTAACTCCCTTTTCTCTGTCAGCTTGTTCAATGCATGCCAACAAGTGCTGGTTTGCCATACTATCTTTTTAAATAGCTTTTCCAAATTGAGCCCATCCTTCCTACCATCATTAAAGTTTTTGGCTGTTCCAGGAGAAGGTTTCTACCGTGAGAAAATTCACAGAACTGTGCCATGCTGCCTTTATGATGCTGGCCCCGGTTACTTCACTCCTCTGGCTGCAGGCATGAGCAACAGGCTACAACTTTCCTACAGCTCTTTCTGCCATGTATTCATCCAAATAAACCTTCCTTTGGTCCTTTCCCCCATTCAAACTGAAATGCCTCCCCACAGACCTGCTTAAACTAGTTTTCTGGAAGTGTTCGAGTTTCAGCAGCTCTAAATTTAAAGCATGAGTAAGGCATGAACCATATGTTCAGAACATATTTAGGAAAATTTGGGAAAACCTGTCTCAGGAATTGTCCCTTTCCTTGGTCTAACCACTGCAATGTACCCAAAGTTGGTTTGAATCCCTCCATGCCTTGAAGCTGAGTGTGCCCAGCAGAGTTTGCCATGGTTTCATCAGGGAGTGATGGCTGTGTGTAGCACACACGAAGAGCTGTGCGTGGCTCTTGTTCCTGGTGTGTCACCAGGACACAGTGACCCCAACCACAGCTTGTCTGTGGTCCTGCCCAACCTGAGTTGGACCCCCAAGACTAAGGAAGTCCCTATGCAGAGGCAGAGGAAGGATCTGGAGCAGACAATCCATTCACCATTTGCAAAGGAACAGCATCCAGCTTTGCTGAGACTGGAGTGGTAGAATTAAAGAATAACCAAGATCAGGATCGTTCATGGCTTCTCAGTCGTACCTTGACAAGCTCTGGTAATAGGCCAAACACTCTGAAGCAATGATTTATTGATGACTTTCAGATGCAACCTGATGGGCTCTTTGGAGGCTGAGAGGACGTCTGTCCCTCTCAAATACAGTGTTTGTCAACGCTCTCTCTTTAGCTGGGAGTTCATTTGGGTTTGGTGCTTTCCAATATGAATTCCAGTGGAAGATCAGAAAAGTAAAATGCCAAATGAAGTCTTAGTATGAAAAGCTTAGAATGGTGAAGAGATGGAGGTAAAGCAAGCACAGAAGCAGACAAAGCACTCATGTTACTGAGCATGTTTGTGTTGGTCATTCTGCATCTGAGACTGCATCTGCAGAACCTGCAGCCATGTCCATTAGATAATCCTTGGATACTTTGGGGTTTTTTGCAGATTGAAAAAGGGCCTGCGTCAACCTTTACAACATCCTTCCCATATCATGTACAAGAAATGTTGCCCATGACTGATCACCAATGATCTCTTTAGTTGCTACCTCTTTAAGACCACTATGCCCGTAGAGTTACATGAGCTCCATTTCTTTAGCTTGTGTTACTTAGCTACTTAGGTTATTATGGAGTCTGAATTTACCTTAAAATCTCTTCCAAAATTTAGAAATTTGTTGTTCCATTAATGCAAACAGCTTTCCTCACAGTTCAATTCTGTCTACCTTTGGCATTCTCATTTCTAAAAATACACTGAAAACTTGCAGATATTGGAGGCAAAAGTTATATAAATTAGTTCAGGACTAGAAGAAGAGCAGTGCAGGGAAAGGTTTCAAAAGTGCTTTGCTGTGGCTCCTTTAGGCAGTAAGGATGCCCATTCCTGGAGTCCCTTTCTGTTCAAGATAAAGGCACAGGTAAAACTAGTAGATGGAAATTTAAGATGGAAATGTAGCTAAAGAACAGATCATTATTTTTAAATAGTGTGGGGGACAACTTTTAGACAACCTGCCAACGAATGCAACAGCTTCTTCTGCTTGAGAGCAGCAAATCTTTAGAAATCTTCAGCAAAGTTAGAAGAATATGTAGATAGCAAGCAATGTCCTCCAGCGTAGAAAAAATAGAGGAGTCTGATAGCAAATATTCTTTTCTTGCCTCAGTCTTGTTGATTAAAAAGTGACTTTTCTGCAGATGTGAAAAGTCTCCTATGCTCACTGTGAAGCACTGCAAAATTCCTTTGATACACTGAAAATCATCAGGTTTTGCACCAGAAAGGAAGGTAGGTGATTTTGTAAAGATGAAATACTCAAATCTGAATGCCATAGGCAGTCTTGTCTACTCATCTTACTTACAATAAGAAATTAATAAAACCATTACCTCATCAAATCTACTCTAGCCAGATGGTTATCTTGTTAGATAGATGGCTTTGCACAGTAGATCAGCTTCATGCTGACTTTTGATCTGTCATCTAGAAGATGCGGCAATCACTTTCCCTCTCTTCTAAGGACAGCAGGGCTTTTCTGTTCAGACAGGTAATGATAGAAAAGATTGCTAACAGAAGCAGGCCTTTGGTTCATGAATACTAGGACATTAGCTACTTTGGAGCAAAAATTAGTAGCTACCAGAACAAATCTGTGATTTAGGGCTCCCAAGAGGAAATGTTCTTTTTTTCTCTGTTTTTATAGCACTTTAATGATCATGGGCAAATAAAGTTACAATTATTTTCTGGTGCTGCATCTTGGAACTATTATTTATAGCCTATATAATTTGTCTCCAAATCCTGATTTTTTGGCAATGTGAAGCAGTAACTAGGCCAGGAGTTAATGATTATGAGCTAAGCATTTATCTCACTTGGTGCCATGTCGGCTTGTTCTGCTTTCAAATATTATTTGGTTTTATGTATGCTGCTCTTCTGCCAAACCTGAAGACAAATTACTATTTTTCCAAGAAAAAAAAGTGCCATGACTCAATTCCAATTAACACTGTAGGTTTTAAGTGTCATCTTTGTATTGCTCCTTTTTTCCTCCTTTCCTATTTATCACTATGGAGTGGGTACATGTCATCTGTTATACTCTTCACTTCCAAAGTTTTTCCTGTTTTCCGATGTCTGAAGATATCCTCGAGGTAGAGAAATATAGAGCAAAAAGTGTATTTTCAGCCTCTGGTCTGAAAAGACAGAGGCCCCAGAGATCATATGATTTTCCTAGCATGTTTATGGATGTTCAAGAGCTGTTGCACTTACAAATATTTACTAAATAGCTTTCTCCTGCACTTTGCCCTGCATTTCCTTTGCATTTTTCCTTACCTTTCATTTTTCATTCTACATGATGGAACCCCAGGTTACTTTCAGGATAGACCTGTTTAATGCTCCCCAAGTATTGCTGCTTCCTGTAAAATTGAAGAGGACAACAGTGTGCAGGACTACAAAAGATCAAACCAAAGCAAAGCAAAACACACCTATTCATTTTTTTCTTTATTTAGAGATTGTTTCTTTGCATCTTGACTTCTCAATGTCAGTGAACTGATCCAAAGATCAAAATGGAAGGTATTTTTTACTATGGACTGTGTTCCCCTTTATTTTTCTCTGAAGTTAGAATTTGGCCACAAAACCAAATTGTCATATTGTAATTTGTTATACAGAAAAACAACACACAGTATATTTTATAATCCACCCATGTTTACACTTTAATTTTGATCGAAAATTGGAACTTTTGTAAAACTCAGAAGTTAAGGTGTCTGAATTACTCAGTTTTTTAATATGCCGAATATGCAATGAGAAATGCCATATACAGGAAGGTACTACTCTCTGTGAAGGTATTTACATGTAAAACCAGTAAAAATTTAAGCTAGTCAGAATATCCTCACACTTTGGTTTGCCTCATTATTCTGTCATCCAGAAGGGAAACCTTTACTTGGTTTTGACAAGTAGAGGGACTTTAGCTAAAGCTCTTTTCATGCTTCACTGACCTGTTGTTTCTATAAGATTAATTCTGGGTTCTAGTCTTTTTGTTTTGTTATAGTTTTTTATTTTGCTGATGCAATAAAAAGCTTTTTAAATTAAAAAAAAAAATTGCTATAATTAAATTGTGATTCACACCTTTTTTATTAAAACATATTTTACAGACATCAGCTAACTTGTATTCTTGTAAGATAAGTCTAGTTTTTTATTTTTCCCTTTCTATTTAGTATTTTGTACAATCTAAACCAAAAAGTAGTTTATAGTTTCACGTTTTCAGTATCCTATGGTTTTTACACAGGCTCACTCATTCCACCAACCTCAAACAAATCCTGTCTAAAACTTCTCTGTCAGGGATTTCTTTTTTGTTTGTTAGGTGACATGAAACATGAGAATAGTCTGCTAGTGACTTTATTCATTATGTATCTACAAATGCATTAAAAAGCACAGTAAAATTAAGTATTGTGATTCATAAAAGGGGAAAAACATTCAAAACATTAAGTAGATATTTAAGTTCATACATGAATTTGTGAATCCATGAATTTTCAAAACTGGACAATAAATGGGCTGTGTTTTGACTGTTTTAGTAAGAGAGATTCAGAATGAAAACTAATGGCAATATTTCTAGCAGTGAATGCCTAACATAAACCGCAGCAGATAAGACCATTTTACTAAGACAGGCTATGTGCTAAGTGATAGTGCTAAAAAAAATCTGTTTTTTCCTAAAAACAACAAAACAATCAAGGAAATAATGTAAAGTTCACTACACAATTGATAAAACATCTGATTTAGCCTGTTTTCTACTTTGAGAAATAGAATCAAGACTACATATAATCAAGACTAAAAATACATCATAAAATCTAAGAAAGAATAGCAGAAATAAGCAAATCTCATTGCCATTTTTATCTGCATTTTTAGCGCTTCTTGATCATATTGGTGTGATTTCTAAAATAAGAAAGTCAGTTGGCTAGAAATTTCAACTCATTCCTATTCTTTAGGATTAAATAAAACCTGAGCAACAAGCATCCTGCTAGAGCTACTCAAGCGTGCATGGCCTTGTTTTTATTAAATAGGTTCTGTGGTGAGTCAAGAGGCTTCCTTATACCCCAGCAAAGGCATGTCTTCAGGAGAGATGATAGGAAAATTGCCTGTGACGAGAGAGCACGTTTCAGCCAAACTTACAGCGGTGCCTCCAGCAGTGTGTGTACCTGTGCTGAGGCATTCCTCTGAGAGCCCTGCAGCCACCTGCACATGGTCCTGTCTGCCAGCTGCTACTCTGCAAAACAGTGTTTGAACTAAGGCAGCAGCACCCAAACCACCTAACCTACTAGAAGGTACCTAAGAAAGCAGAATCAAGTAGCAAAGCCTTGTGCTTTGTTTGGAGCAAACAAATCAGGTCCTCTGAAAGCCTCCAGGAGCATCCTGTCTGACAAGGTACAGACCTTGTCTGTACAAGGTACAGCCTCTGTCCATTCAGTAGGAAGGGAGCACAGACACCTGGCAGGACTGGTTTGTACGGGACATAAAATCTAAATGCAAGTTAGGTGGTAAAGTCAGACACCTGAGTTCGGATAGCCAGCCACAAGCCCAAGAAGTTAGCAAGTTAGTCTGGAACAGCCACCCTTCCAAGAGCAAGGGGCCCTGGGCACACCATGCTCCCCAGAGCCTCCCCACTGCAGGCAGGGCACAGAGCACAGCTGGGCACAGAGCAGCACAGCCCCTTCACACCTGGGACTGTTTCTTTAAGGGAGTCTGGGCGATGTAGAGGCTTCAGAGCCCGTTCAAGGCTGTGTCCCAAGAACAGAGGAGCACAGAGTCACTTTGCATATGTGAATCCCAGCCATCCGAGCCCCAAGCTGAAGGTGTATTAGTATGTCTATGATGGTATACCAATGGTATGCAGAGTGTTGTATTCTGCTCCAAATTGACCCTAACGCTTCTCTGATACGTGGGCTGATTAGCTTTCTAGGTAGACACTCTTGCAATTCCCCTTTTAAAACACCTCCATGTAATGTCATATGATCCTTGCAGTGTCTCTAGGGATGACAGACTGCTCCATGAGGGAGGCTGTGCTACATCTGTCAGTAGCTTGAAAGCTGGCATGGACACGGCAGACAGTGACATCACCCGTCCGCTCAGACCTAGCACAATGCCAGCTGGTGGATTTTCTCCCCAAGGGTTTCTTTCCCTCTGCACAGTGCTTCTTCTCTGTAGAAGCCACAGCCCAAGGCAAGAGATGAAATTGCACTGACAGCACGGGACAGAGCATGTGGGCATCACTGCATTTCAGCCAGCTTGGAGTCACCCCAGAATTCAGGTCTGAGGACAGCAACCGTTCCTTGTGCCTGAAGCTGTACAAGGCATGCAGAAGGACACAGGACTGTGGCCAGTACTGTTAGTGCAGCCATCTGTTAACAGACCTCCTACTTTCATTACACGTGCTGGAACCCCCCTCTTGACCTCTTGCTAATTTAATACAAATTGGCAAACTAGTTCAAAAGTCGTCAGAGTGACTGACAGAGGCTGAGGCTGTGTAAGAAATGAGACATGAAAATGAGGCATTAGACAAAGATTGAGAAGAGAAAGGTTTCTCTAGGATACTATAGATGAAATACATCTAGCATCTTGTAACCATCCAGCTAAGCAACATGGATGAACATCATTTACACTGTAAATGTAAATGGATTCTTACTTCTATGAGGCAGAAAAAATGCTTAAGAAATACTGCAAAATTAAAGCATGCCCTAAAAATAATCACATTCAACATCAGCTCTGAGAAAATACAACAAAGAAAACAACACTGTGGTACATGGGAAAAAAAATAATAGAGTGGTAAACATATTTCTCATTGCAAAATAAATTTGGGCTGCTCCTGAAATCTCCTTCCATTTTGCAGATCCAAAAGTGAACAGAAGGAAAAATATGCAAAGTCTAAGAGAACATTTATTTTAAAAAATACCTATCAATTTGCTGGAACAATCAGATAATTGAATAGCTAAATACTGTGTGCCAGTAAAAAAAAAAAAAAAAAAAAAAAAATTACAAATAAGCCAAAGTTACTTTGAGGAGCAACTATACCTATAAACAACAATAAAAACAAAGACCTGTAAAACTAAAAATAGAGTTAATTGTGTTCTACTTTTTGAACCCTGTCAGGAAAGCAGTTCTCTTTCCTAACTGCTTATTTAGCCCCACCTGCCACATAAATAGGTGACAAATCAATCTGCAACCATTATACCAGTGTCTGGGAAGGATTATTGTCAGTATAATCTGAAGAAAAAATCTAATAAAAGAAATCCTGGGAAGAGGAGATGACGCTTTCAAAAATAAGCATGATGATTTTGTATGCTCTTTGCGAGCAATCAAATATTTTCCTGTGCAACTAACTTAGCTTCCCTAAGCATGTACAAACCAAACCCTGTAACACACTTGTCTACTGGCTCCACTCTGCACTTTCTCCCCTCCACACTCTCCAGGATATGGCTTAAGTTGCCAAGAACAGCTCACAGTAAGGACAGAACATGATTAATGTTTTTTCCAAGGAGTGAAGACATTAGTCTACCAGGCAAATTCATGACCCCATTCCCCAATTTTTGGTTTGAAACAGTCCGTGAAGAAAGTCACAGAAGAAAGACTGCACTGCTGTCTCACTCCAGCACAGTGTCTGAGCTTTCTCACTCTTGTGCCTATAGTTTCTGTCTAACATGTCTTCCCACCTTCTTCTGTTTCTCTTCCAGATGATACAAAAACCTGCAAGATGGTGTGAAGTCCCAAGAGCACAGCAGTTTATGTCAGTGTACACTTCCTATTCTATGTGCAGGTAACACACTCTGCATAAAGTGTTTCAGTATGTCCTTCAGGAAGATGTTTCATCCTTAATTTTCTGTTTATTTTCTTTCTTAAAAAAGAACCCATTAATCATCTGTTGCAAGGATGCCATCACTGGAGGTTTTCTTAATCTTCACCTTTTTATGGCTATCATGGATCATAACTCATGATAATGAGGTTAAAAACATTTATGTTTCTGAGTCAATATACTGCATCTGATTTCTCATCCACCAGAGAATAGGCCAAATGGTAAGAGCATCAGAATTGTGGTGGGAAAAGTAAAAAGTTATGAAGTAGGAAAATCATCAGTAACTTGCCATCCTAGATTCAACCACAACCACAATGTTACCATCTCACATCATTGCCAGGGGCAGGGAAAAGGGACTCTTACTGCCTTCTGAGAAGAAGGGCATGGCTTCCAGTCAGAAAAACATGGTGGAAGGGGGAAAGCTGTCCATCATTGTCCATTTTTACCCATTTCCACCAAAATTATCTTTGATTATTTGACATTTATCTAGAACTTGGCCACCTCTGTTGCTAGATAAAGATCAAGGGAACTGCCTCATTACTTCACCTCTGTTGTTATCTTCCCAGAATCAATATAATCTGCCATTTCCCTCCAGAATAAATCACACTGCAAAGGCTTCCACCATAGTGTAAAGAGACACTTGTAACTGTATGTTGTTCCTTAGTATTGTCCTGGACTCCTATGTCCAGGCAGGACAAGGAGTGCTATGAGATATATCTGTATAAACATATCTTCTATTGTATTATATTGTAACCTATGCATGTGGGTTGAAACAAAACCATGTCACTCTTCTGTTGCCCACATTCAGGCAGAATAAAGCATAACCACAAGGTCAAGTTCTTGACTAGAATAAACCAACACCATTCTATGGTCTTCCCTGTTTTCCCATCGTCCCCATTCTTCCTTCCAGAAAAGGAAATTTAGAAAGTGTCCACTACCCACTGCAGAAGCCCTATATTCCTTTCTCATTGATGCCCTTTCCACAAGATCTCTCATTCCTTCCTACCCAAAACTCCTGTTATGACCACATACAGAAGGCTTTGTTTCAGGATGAGATATAATTAAAGGAAAAGAGAGAGATGTCTGCATGCATGTAATCAATAGAAACCTCCAAAAGAAGGTCTGGTGGTTTGCTGTGTTCCACAACATATAATTACCATTAATAACAAAGAGAAAAGTAATTGAAGAACAACTCATTCATTTAACTGATTATCCAGTGGAATGTGAACTTGCTGAATATATTTAGTCTAATAAGTTATCAGTTCAATACTAAATATTATTATACTAAGTATTAGTTAGTAAACAAGATAAGATGGAATTTTCTGACAGCAAGGTTGATTGCCTATGGAACAATTTCTCAAAGACTGCTGTAGAGTCTTTATCACTTGAGGTCTTTAAAACCAGATATTGTTTTCAGGGTCATGCTCTACCCAAGCATTAACTGCATCCTGAAAAAAGCACTTTCCAGTAATCTGCGTAGGATGTCTACAAGTGCTGTGACCTGAGGGTCAGTCATGGTTCCATCTAGATCAAGATCTAGGTGGGAGAATCAGGTAGAATGCCCCAAAATTGATTCAGTGCCAATAAAGACATATGGTAATAGACACTCTGGCCAAGGAAGTGAGTGAAATATATCCAAGTTCAAGACATAGTTAAGACGCATGGAAAGGCTCTTTTTGATGTCTGTAAGTTTTGGATAACAGGCTTAGAGGGTGGATGCAGTGCAGACAGTTTGCAGTGACCAGGCATATTACTTCCAGCAAGTATTAGGGGACACTGCCCTCAGACGGTCAAGGCAGAGTAGGTAAATGTTTGCTAATTCTTAAAATAAACTTAACTGGCTAAATGCATTTCAAGCAATGCACTGCAAACAAATCTCCATCACAATGAACCCTTGAGGAGATGGTCATTTCTTTGTCTACAGCTATCAATAGCCTGGAGTCAGAATATTCCAGGGAACAACAATGTGCACTACAGAATAGACACCAATATTTGGACCAAACAATTGAAGTTACTAGTGCGATTCAAGCAAAGAAAGACTCAGGCTGCAATTCACCTGAGCTAATCTATGCTTGTGTTTCAAGACAGAATAAATCACATTCCTGTGAGTCCCACTCACCTCCTTTGCATGAGCTGCAAGCAAGTCACACAGACAGGGGCATCCACACTGGGATGTCCAAGTTTAGAAAAACATAGACAGAGAAGAAGCTGCCAACTCTCTCGACTCAATTCAGGATAAACTGTGTTAGAAGGATGATTCACATTTTTTAAAATTGGGGAAAGAAACTCCTCCTCTTCTGAAGACATGGGGTGATTAATCTGGAGTGGGAGAGGTCAGAAACCAGCTCAGATGGGCATATTTTGCTATAGTAAGGAACTGCCATTTTCCCTTCCTTTTCGGTGAAGTTGCTGCCTTCCTGCTTGCTCAGGCTAAGCCAATAAGATGTTTCAGTCCAATATTCTAAATTTCTATGTAAGGTTTTAATACAAATTCAAGGACAGCCTAGTTCTAAAATCCTTTCCATTTATCTTATGAGAAAACAAGTAAATAAAATCTCATCTTTTGATTAAGCAGATTAATGGTGGAAAACATGGCTGATGGCAGAAAAACGTGCCTCTGTCAAATACTCTGTATACGGTCATTCTCATAATCAAAAGCAAACTAAACATCTTCCACTGGATAACAGGCTTAGCTAGCTAGTGATTTTACTACCTCAGATAAAAGTTCTCTGAATTCAAAGGTGAAAAACAACAGAGATTTCAAAATGTTTGAGATGCATATAGCAGAAAGTACTTAGGTGAAAAAAATCACACCAACCAATTTTCTCTCTTTGGTTTTTGGCGGTTTTTTTAGAGGAAGAAAGAAAGTAGGGAAGAAGGACACTTTTCCACCTAGACTTCCTTCATCATGTCATAAACTCTTCTGTCTGTTGGGGATTGGGCCAGGCCTTACCAACATCCACCAGACAAGTGTTACAAAGGGACAATGATGCAAAAGGCGCCGTGCGGGATACAAACTGGCTATTCTCATATTTCTGCTGGAGTGGTACCTGTCTTGGCTGTAGTGTGTTGAGATAATTCTGGTTTAGGCTGCAAAAACTTCCAGGCTGGCCCAAAGCTAGGCAGAGGCCTGCAAGTTTTTCTGCAGGGCCTTTTCTCACCTTTTAATTGACCAAGAAATATAAAGGAAAAACATCCTTCTCATTTAAAAGACAAAATTAAACATTTAATTAATTAAAACATTAAAATTAAATTCACTCAAAATTGAAGATTTGAGTTGATTAAACTAAAGATGCAACTCTCAGTAATTTCAGCTGAGTTCCTCCACTACCTCTGAAACAAAAAGTTCAAAACTGAAACAACCCAATAAAGATTTAAGACAAAAATATATTTTCCAATGTCTGAAAAATTGTAGTCTTGGTAAGTCTATTCTTCAGTGTTGGGGGTTGGGTTGATTTCTTATAGAATTTTTTCTCAGAAGTTGCTAAGAAACTAATGGCTGGGTGCTTTTCGGTACTTATGGGTGCTCGGGAACAAACAAAGGAAGCAGCTACACAGAGACATTAATTCCACTTCGCTGGGGGCAGTTTTTCTGCTCTGGGGAAGACGGCCAGGGCTGCTCGTCTCGGCGAGGCGGAGAGCTCTGACTTTTCCCTTCACCTCGGACTCCGTCGGACCACCAGTCTCTTCGTGTGTCCCCCCGGGATTTTGGGAACCCATTTCCTCCCTGCCCTGCACCCACAGTTTCTTCAGTTCTGCTCGAGGTCTCCCCACGCTGTTTCTACAGCCCCTGCCAGCCGGAACACTCTTTTCCAACAGCTCCAGCCACTGTGAACCCTCGGAATTATCTCACCCTCCTAGAGCTGCCGCTAGCCTATTTGCTTGTGACGGTACTGAAGAGAGTGGGGAGGGGGTTACCAGAGGAAGAACTGTGACTGATTTGTTGTTTTGGTTTTTTTTTCTCCTCTAGTTCTGTTTGTTGTCAATATTGTAATTATTGTGAATTTACCTTGTTAGACTAACTAGTAAAGAACTGTTATTCCTACCCTCCTTATCGTTGCCTAAGGCCTCTCTTTAAATTTTGGAATTATAACAAAACCCGAGAGAAGTTTCCCTTTTTCTTTGGTCCCTGTCTTTCCAAAACCAAGACATTCAGCATCTCTGTGAAATTTTAATAAGAGTTTCTCTACCACGAAGGATTTTGGCAATGGAACAGTATAGAATCAAAGAATCACACAATCACTGAAGCTGAAAAAGACCTCCACGTTCATTGAGTCCAACCTTTGACTGATCACCTCCATGTCCACTAGGTGCCATGCCCAGTCACTTCTTGAACACTTCCACCTCCCTGGGCAGCCTGTTCCAATGCTTAACCACCCTGTCAGTGAAGAGCTGCTTTTAGGCAATTGTAGAGAGCAATAAGCTGTCCTCCAAGCCTCCTATTCTCCGGGATAAACTACCCCAGCTCCCTCAGCTGTTCCTCACAGGACCTGTGTTCCAGGTCCTTCATCAGCTCCACTGTCCTTCTCTGGACACACTACAGGACTTCAATGTAATGTTTCTCAAAATGCAGATAAGCAGTGATGAGGAATACATTCAGTGCAGGTAGCTCAGGGTGCAGGTAGAGTGGGAGCTCTGGGCTGAGCTCTGGCAAGACCCCCAGGCAAGAGGCCATGAATTGCCAACTATCTGCAGAACAAGGGGACCTGCCAGGTGAAGGGACATTGAGATAGGGCAGAAGCTGATGATGCCTGCAGGGACTTTCCTGTGTTTACACTGTGAGGGTATAAAAGCCCAGGGGTTCCTTTGTTCTGGGTCTGTTCTCAGAGGCACCCAGCTCAAGCTGTTCTTTTGTTAGTACACCATAATTAAATCATTTTAGGGATTTGGACATCTGAGACTCTGCCAAGAGAAACCTGGGGCTGAGCTAGTAAGGAAATCTGGTCTGGCTGTGTGGATGTGAGGTGTGTAGCTGAGATTGGGCTTCAGTCCCAGCTCAGGTGGTGCGAGTGTCTGACAGATTGGCTCCTGGATGACTGGGCAGGGAAATCTCCTTAACAACTGGACACAGCACTTGAGGTGTGGTCTCCCCAGTGCCCAGCACAGGGGGACAATCCCTGCCCTGGCCCTGCTGCCCACACCAGTGCTGAGCCAGCCCAGGATGCCATTGGCCTTCTTGGCCACCTGGGCACAGCCTGGCTCCTGTTCAGCTGCTCTCACCAGCACCCCCAGGTCCTTTCCAGACACTCTGCCCCAGCCTGTGCCACTGCCTGGGGCTGTTGTGACCCCAGGGTAGGAGCTGGCACTGGGCCTTGTTGAACCTTTTCTCAGTGTCCTCAGCCCATCAATGTCCAGATCCCTCTGGACATCCCTCTGCAGAACTCTCTTGAATGAAAGTGTGCTCAATTCCTTCATCCAGGTCACTGATAAAGATCTTAAAAAGAATTTGGCCTCAATGCTGAGCGGGGGGAACAGCACTGGTGACTGATGACCAGCTGGGTGTAATTCCACTCACAACCACTCTGTCAATCTGGCCACCCAGGCAGCTTTTTACCAGTGAGCAGTGCACCTGTCCAAGCCATCAGTTGCCAGTTTTCCAGGAGAATGCCATGAGAAATACATGAGTATCAAAACCTTTACCAAATTCCATGTAGACAACATGTACAGCCTTTCCCTCATCCACCAGGCAGGTCACCTGGCCATAAATGGAGATCAGGTTGGTCAGGCAGGGACTACCTTTCACACACCCCTGCTGGCTGGGCATGACTCCCTGGTTCTCCTGTGTTTGATGACACTCAAGATGATGGTTTTCATAACCTTACCCAGCACCAAGGTCAGCTTGACAACATGTAGTTGACCAGATCCTCCTCTGATCCTTTGATCCTTTTTGTAGATGGACATTACATTGGCCAATCTCCAGTGACCTGGAATGTCCCTGATTTGCTAGGACTGATGAAAAATGATGGAGAGAAGCTTGGTGAACTCTTCTGCCAGATTCCTCAGTACCCTTGGACCTCATCTGGTCCCAGAGACTTGTGAGCATCTAAGTGAAATAGAAGGTCACTAACTGTTTCCTCCTGGATTTCAGGAGGTCTTTTCTGCTCCCTGTCTCAGTCTATCAGATCAGGGGGCTGGTTGCCTTGAGGATATCATGTTTTTCTGTAAAAGATTGAGGCAAGGAAGGCGTCAAGTATCTCAGCCTTTTCCTCTTTCTTAGTGGCAATGCTCCTCCCATGTCCAATAAAGGATGGAGATCTTCCTTGGGCCTCCTTTAGCTGCTGAAGTACTTGTAAAAACGCTTTTTATTATATTTCAAAGCAGTGACCAGATTGAGTTCTAGCTGAGCTTTCACCTTTCTAAATTTCTATCTACATTACCTAATGGTATCCTTGTATTCTTCCAGAGTTGCCTACCTCTGCTTCCAAAGGTCAAAAGTTCTTATTTCCCTGAAAAAATCTTTCACTCAAAAGCTCTCCATTCAGCTGGGCCAATCTTCTCCACTGGCTTGTCTTTCAGTACATAGGGATGCTTCTGTATCTTTAAAATTTCCTCCTTAAAGTATGTCTAGCTTTAATGGAGCCCTTTGTTATTAAGGATGGTTTCCCAGGAGATTTGCTGGACCAGTTTCTGAACAAGCCACTGTTCACTTCCCAGTGTAAGTACAGATTTCTGTACTGGCCATATGTTGCTTTTCACTAGTTCCTCAGCTGTCACTGTACTGTGACTACGAAATATGGAGCCAGGCTGTAGATGGTGCATTCCCAGTGGCTGTGAATCAGTGACACAACACCACCAACACTAATGGCATTATACCATATCCATGCTGTGAAAACTAGTGCAGAATCTGGCCTAATTAACTGCTTCTTAAAATGTATATTATTCCCAAAATTGGGAATAATGCATTACGCTGACTCCAACCTCGAAGAGAGGCTAGGATCAGTGCCTAGGACTCCTTTCTTACAAGTCATCCAATTCTATTCCTAAAGCTATTATCCAATATGTTAAATTTTTTGTTCCTTTTTCTTACACTGATGAGAAATTAGAATTTTTTTCTCACTCTTCAGTTTTATATAAGTTAACAGCCAGCAATATGGTTTTGTATAGATAGAACACCCAATATATAGGCAGTAAATTATTCCGAAACAAATATTAAAATATGGTAAGCTAGTGAAATATATCACAGTCTAGCTTGAAATTATTTGAAGCTCTTTTATTTAACTTGTGACAAAATTTGCACTTTGGTGGGCTGTGATTGAAGCATGGTTCTACAGCCCACAGGCTGATGGACTTCAAGGAGGAACCTGACTCCAAAATCTTGAAATGCAAACTGCATCAGTCAAGGGAAGGAATTGTGTTTTCCACTGCATGCATGCATTTCTATAAAATATCCTTCTACCTCGTGCTAGTTAGGCCTTTTATTTTTTTGTCTTTTCTTTTCCCTCTCAACTAAGATGCAACAATTATGTGGGAAGGAAAATTTCTTGTATTTTGTAAAGGAGCCAGCTGGCAATTAAAAAAACACAGAGCCTGATAGAGGTTTATTGAACAAGCTCTTTAATACAAACCTGCATCAGTGAAATCTTGCCACCTAGCAGGGGGCCAGGTATTGAATTTATGATTAATGATACGTAGGTGAATGGGTAGTTGAACACACATATGAGGAAAGAAGGAAGAAAGAAGATAAAATAGCAGTTTGTTTCTTGGCTTGGCTAACATTGAATTGCTGACTATCAAAAGTGATTGAATCATAGATCATACCTTTCTGTTCAAGCCTTAAACAAGAAGATACCTCCTTCACAGTGGCTCCTATAAAAACTCTCCTTAATATCTCAAGGTCTTCTGGGAGCAGTGTCTCTGGACTCTAAAATACAGGTTGTTAACAGGGTCTGCAATAGGTAATATTCATGAGCTCCCTTGGTGACTCCAAATTGAGTTTTGGATAGCTGTTTCCTGCTATAAGGGCAGTTTTAAAGCATTTTCCTAAATATTTCTCCTGGATACCACAGCCAACAGTGGCAGCTATAGAGAGCAGCAGCTGGGTAGACACTTACCACAGGCTAACTGTACACTAGGTTGTGTAATCCATGTATCCCTGTCTGAGAAGCCTGATTCTGGAGTAAACTTGTACGTTTTAATTAACAGTTTTAATTTTTCATTATATTTCAGCACAATGAAGGCTGCTGTCAAAGTAGCTGCTCTCCCTAAAGCCGTGTTGGGACATCTGATCCATTGATCATCACTGAACACAAGAAGTACAACTGACAGGGAAAGACAGTCCTAAGATAAGACCTTTCAGCTACTTCACCCAACCTCAGCTGGCTCTTTGATCAGGATTTTTGCCCAAGACAAATGTAGTGTCTTGGCAAGGGTAAGGCAAGATGTAGCTGCTCACTTGAGGAGTCTTCCAAACAACAGCCAAGTTCTTCCATTCTTCCCTAAATAATTGCTCACCCCCTTACCTTCCTACTTCGCCCAGAAAGATCTTTTCCACAGGAAAGTATAGCCATGAGCTTGCCCTAATACAATTGTGGCATCCAAGGTTCCCTTATACTCAAAGCCTAAAAATACTTAGCTGTCAGGATGTACTCAGTTGGGCTTTAAGTTAGCACCTACTGGTCCTGTAATTACCTTCTTGTAGTGCTTGCCTCTAGGGACTTCAGTCAGGTTCGTCAAAAATTTGCCCAAATGTCCAGACAACTGTTACATGCTGTCATGCTGGAGACATATTCATTATTTCATTGCAGTGATATGTGCTTCCTCTAACCTTAGAATCTTGCAGATTAGGGATATTTTATTTTTGGTTTTAATAAGGGAGGGAATGGGGAATTTCTTAGTGACTGGCTTTCCTTCAGAATTGCAAGCACCACTGAAGTCCTACTACAGGGGCAAACAGACCAGTACTTCAGCAGCCTAAAATGGGAATATTAGTGTCTGCAGTTTCCAAAGGGAACTTCCCAATTTCAAAGAGACAAGGTTTAAGCACTACAAATGCCTGTAAGTTGGATCTTTGCCTCCAAGAAGAACATCTCTAACTCCCACTGGTTTGCTACACTTGGCAGCACATTGATGGGCAATATAATATGTATGAAAAAGAGGGAACAAAATACATGAAAGTCTTCAATGGTGGTGCAAAGGGCTGGAAAATGCCTTGTATAGTACATCATTTTACTTAACTTTCTGATTTTCTGAACATTGGTTCTAGTATTAATGCAATCATAATATCTAATATCTCCATAGTGCAATTCCAGCATTAAAAGAATAAAATCTACAACTTCTAGGTAGGAAAGTATACCTCACTGCTTTTTACCATGCTGATTCTGACTGTTTTAGGAGTTAAACCCATCTGTCCTCAGGACAGAGCCTTCAGGCTCCAGTATGACAAGTACCTGGTTAGAAAACCTATCATAAGCAAGTGTCGTCTCCATACAAATTCACACTTAGGAAGAATGTCACAGATAGCAAAAATGCTCTTGAGGGGCAGCATATATTATTTTAAATTTTTGTCTCTATCTCTTCCTCTTTTTGTATTTAGCAACTGTGAGGTTGTGATGTCTGCAAAAAGAAGACTACCTTTCTTTTTCCATGACAGGCAGACCTCTTGGTAGCTTTATTCTGTTTATTTAGGGCCATCTTTCCCTGTGCAGTCTCTTTATGCAGTTCCTTATCTGGCCAGTATTAACTGATTGTGCTCAGTTGTGCTAAGGCTGGTGTTATACATCTTTCAAATAAAATTAAAATGTGATAGAGGAATGCTTAGAATAGATTCAAATGACAAACTTATTCTGATCATACTAATTCTACCATTGTAAAAGGTCTCTCTGGAAAACTAGGCACCATTATTCACTCTAGGGAGGACACCATTTCCCCAGCCACTCCTTAGACAGTATGGACCATTAAAAAGGTTTGTGAGCCTGATGGGGCAAGGCAGTGCAAAACTGAAAAGCAGAAATAACTCTTCATGAGGATTCCTGTGGATGTGTTTCCCCTCTCCTCATGAATGCATCAGGAGGCAGGAAGGAAATGCATGGATAGGCATTTCAGCTCCACCAGCAAATAGTTGATGTTGTGAAATAAAAGGCTTTTTTTCAAGTTCCAGTGGCCCTGTGTGCTTACTTCAGACCTGTTGCTGTGTATTAGTAGTTTATGAGTGTACAGGCATGATTCCTGTTCAGAAGATGCCTGGCAGAGCTACAGAGCTACTCCCAGATTCTTAGAGAAGCTAACAATATTAGTGCAATGACCAGGCTAGCAGGACAGCATCTTTGAGATTTCTCCCCCAGTTTTCCTCTTGATGAACTTGGGAAATGCCTTCATATGAATAAAATTATCCTGTTGAAAAGATGTAATGCAGCTTTGCTCTGCCTTGTGGTGCCACTCAGCAGATGCTGAGGAAATGAGACAAGTCCAGGATATGGTAGAGATGTATTTAGACTACTCCTAGTTGTTCCTCTCTGCTGGTGACACCATTTACTATGTGGTAAGATTACTGGAGGAGCAATGACCGCGGTCCCACTGCCAGCACTGCCTAACACAGCGGGAGTTTTGGCCCTGGAACACTCTCACAGCTGGGCACACTCACCCTAAAAACTCCTACAGAGAAGACATCTGTATCTTTCCCTGACTCTATCTGCCTGACAGCTATTGAGCTAAAGAAAGCTTTGTGTATTAGCTCAAGTTTTTAAGCCACCTTCTTGGGCTGGTTTTGAAAGCTCACACATGACTTAAGCAGCTTCTATGTTTGTCATTGCCTGTAAAACCCTTTAGTATAACTTGAGCCTGACTAGAGACACCATCTCCTAATCAAAATACAGGGATCCCTAGAGGCTTATCCTGCTTATACCATAACCAGTGCAAAGAGTTCCTCCTTCCACTTTTCTAAAATACAAAGAACAGTTTTACCTGTTCATAAAGCCCATGAAAAATTTACACCACCTGGAGTAAAACACTCCTTTATCTGGTGGACTGAAGAAACAATGTAATAAAATGCAATAAATATTCAGATAACAAAATATTCTAGGTAATTATTCTTAGGTAGGGTTTTTTGCAATATGCTTTAAATCATTTAAGCAAACAAAGAATGTGACACAAAATATCTCAGGGTATTGGTAGTATCAGTATTTATCATATTCAGCTTGAATTCACATTCACATAAAACAGAGAAGCCCAGGCAGCTACAGAAGTGAAAGTACTTAGGATCAGAGGCATTTCATGCAAGTGGAGATCAAGCATCTAAGTATCTTGGTCTGAGCCTCAGAATATCAATATCAATTTTTGGAAAAAAATAATCCCAACCAACCTGCTGGAGCAGGTAAAGGGAGGACTCAAAAGCTCATGCCGGGAGTAATTTCAGGCATTTGTGCACCTGCACAGAGCTCAGCCATGCCCCGTGCACCCAGAGCGACAGCAGGCTGCAAGAGGAAACACCAGCTCCTCAGACACAAGAGCAAACCTGGGGCTTCCTTTTGCCAAGGTCACTGTTGTGCCTATTATCACCAAATAATGAGAGGTGTGGATCTGTGCAGGAAAAGAGCTATGCAGACTTTTACCCAATTAATTTTACAATTGATTCTCTTGTTTGTCAGCATCCTGTACCACCAGCAGGGCTCTCTGCTGAAATCTAGTGCAATGCACACACCTTTGAAAAATGATGCTTTCAAGCTTGCCCTGTGGTGCAGTAAATTGGAAAGTGCTCTTAATAATAATAAGGATCAACATTGACTTTAATGGCCTTCAAATCCTTCACGTAATTTCATTAGCTACCCAACACAGATGCAAGCAAGGATGATGTCATACTTTTTACTTTGCTCTGAAACCTGAGTCAGGCACCAGAGATAGAGAACAGTTTTATTGTTGTAATTAGATTAAAATTTCTGGCTGTTGGTGATAGACAGGTGATTTCCAGAAATAGAGGAGATTCTTGTGAAGATACAGCTCAGACTGGGGTGAGAGTCTTAGGAATTGCATGCAGTACAGTGTTGTGGGTGCTGTTGGACAGCTGTGAGCACTGTGAATCAGCATTAGCGATTTGTCCTTTAATAACATTTCTGCAAATGCAAGCACCAGAGGACAGTGCGCTTTCACAGTATGAAGAAACCTCTGTTTTCACACCAGTAGTGACCACCAGAACTCCTGTCCTGATTTAGGGCAAATCTGGGAGAAAACCTGTAAAGGGGTTCGTCTAGAAAACAAATTCAAATGACCCCTCCTTTAACTGGTTTGGGAAAAAGATTTCCTCAGAGAGAATTGGAAAAAACTGTTTGTTTGACAGGCAAAGCACTCCCCAGAACAGCAAACAAACAATACTGAACCACAAAGCCTCTCTCCACCCCAAAGAGATGACAAATTCAGGAAGTCTCTCCCGTGGGCTGTAGCTCGGGTCCCTCAGTTGCTGTCAGTCCCTCCATGCTGGGAAATGCCGGGCCCAGGCCAGGCCCAGTGGGACACAGGGCTGAGCTCCTGGGGCTCCCCTGGGTTTGAGTCCAGAGCAGGTTCAAACAGTTCCAAGGAAAAGGGAAAAAAAACCCAGTCTGGAGAGCTTCACTGCCTCAGCTAGCCAAAAACTAACAAAAAGCAAAGGAGAGCTCTGTCCCACCGCCCACTCTGCAGACAGCACAGGCCGTGTGTGAAGGAAAGCTGAAAATTCTGATCTTTCTGTTTTGAAAACAACCACCTCAGACATTCCACTGCTTCTCCTTCTGCCCCCTTCACTCTCAGATCAAGTTTTAAAGAAGCAAAACTTATTTCTGAGCTAAACAGATGAATGGGGATACTATTCAGCATCAACCCAGGACAACTCCCATCTTTATTGCAAAGCCCATTGGCATAAATTCCTCATGCAGCTAGCATACCACTTTACATGTGTGCAGAGAGCAACTGTCTGTGTGTGCAAGCTCTCTCCAGGGCTAAACTCCTGTTTAAAACTCCTGTTTCCTTCCTCTGCCTGCCATGGTGAGCACCACAGACAATCCACATTTGTCAGCACCTTGCTCCAGAATGACATCTTTCCCAGGTACTGCAGCAGTGGTTACCCTGTGATATTTGTGGACACAGAGCAACGTCATGACCTCTATCCCACCTCCCAGGACTCAGATGCAATGGACTTCAAAACAAAACAAAACAAACACATTTAAAAAAAAACAGACCAAAGATAGAAAAGAAAATCCAAAACAGAAACACGGAGAAATGAGGAAGCTAGAAAGCTAGATAAGTCCATGATCATTGACAGCTTTATAAGACTTTTTCAATAAGCTGATTAGATGCAATTACCTCATCATCTGAATATTGCAGCAGTAAAATCAATGCTACGTGAGGAATCAGTTAGGCACTCTTTTTATATTTGTAACAGTCAAGGTAATTCTGTATAAAAACATTGATAGCATTAAAGCACCACAATACTAATTTCCCAATGGGTACTGAGAAAATAAACTTATTCCAACTACAGAATTATGATAAATTCTGATCCCTGAATCTTCATTTTTAGTTGAATAAAGGGTTTTTTTTTTCTGAGTGGGTGTTCTTCAGCAATGTGAGCATATGTTGTGTAAGAGGCATTGACACAAGACCAAGCACATACCTGCCTAACAAGAAATTAGAATGCAGAACAACCCTCTGTATGGACTAATATATTAATATTATAACAATGCTATTCAGAGTGCAATTCTAGACAATCTGATTTTAGGTTTATCTCAATGTATCTGATTAGTAAATAGACCTGCAAACATGTAAAGGAAAAACATCAAGGTTACAAATACCCAAATCATCACAATTATCAAAGTAATATATTTTGATTGTTAGAAGAGGCAAGCATCTGGCTGCCTTTCAGCATCTCTGAATGTCCTCTGATTTATGTACATTACAGATGTCAAGTGGGGGAATAGATTGCTGTGAAAGGTTGTAGAATCTCTATAATTCAAGATTTCCTCGGAGTAGATTAGACAAACATCTGCCAGGAATAATCTGGGAATAGTTGCTTCTGTGTTCAGCAAAAAGTGGGTTGCACAACCTCTTAAGGCCATCCAGCTCTACAACTGTAAAAAGAATCTGATATTCATTTCATGGTTTTCTGATTGTATGGGAAGTATCTCTGGACTTTCATCAGATATTTAAAAAGTAAACCAGCATTAATTTAGTCATAACAATCATACAAAGAATAATATGGATCAATTTTATTTCTGGCATGACATGAATTCCCTGGAATTGTATAAAGGACTAATTTAGTTCATCATTTGGAAAATTAATAATCTATCAATGTGTTACATTAATGTGCATATTGAGTTATTCTGCCATCATTTAAAACAGTTATATCACTAATGAGATTATTAACTGTAGAGATCATCAAGTCACATTGGATTCATGTTTTCATTATTTCTATCTAAGGCTAGTTTTTACCTCAGCCAGTTAATAAATGCCAGGGTACTGCTGGCACAGGAAGCATGCATCTCTTAATTTTCATTAAGATGTCATGGAGAATGCTAGTAAAGACAGATGTGATTGTTTTGTACCACACGATCCTGCTAGACAGAGAAAACTTCAAGGTGTATTCTCATTTAGAACACGATACACAGATGCTTTTTGCTTACTGTTTCTGCTATTTGATCTGTACCAAACTCAGATGGTAATTATGATCTAGTTCTGGAAAACCCATCAGCTCCTGCTAATACCCAAGTAGCTTCACTGAAAAGAACAGCTAAATAAAAGGTCCCGAGCATTTGCAGGATATGTTACATGGCTCCTCAAGTGTGATTACAACCACAGATCTTATACCAGTTACCTCACAAATTAACAGAGTTATAACACCTTTTCAAGTTGAATTAGGTAGTGAGTGAGTTTGAGGCCAGACAGAAGAGTTCCCACTGGAAGCTCCATTTCAGATTAGTAGAACAACAGATCAAAGCATTAAAATGTTTCTTAACATTCTACTTCTTTAAACTCAAACTTTAAGACTGACAATAGGAGCTGCAATGCATTAAAAAATATTGCAAGAACCTCAGTAAAGTGGAACTTTAAGAGCAAGTTTTAGAAATTATATCATTTGGGGATGTTTTTGATATTATGTCTCTAGCAAAAATAAGGTACACTTTGAAAGATGAAAATGTCACTTCAGTGCATTTTATTGTCTGCCAGAATGGCCATGTAGATTCAGATTATAACTATCTGGGCACCAGGCCCATTCCTCATTGACACTTATAAAGAATGAATATTAAGAGATCAAGAACACAGTAGCAGTCAAGATGAAGAACATTCTGATCCCTGTTGCACAGGATGATTCTTTAAATGTTCATTATATATCCCAGCAGTGATATCAGCCAGGCAAAATTGTGTATTTCCTTGGGTCCACAAAGAAAGAAAAAATTACTGTAGTTAAAAAAATATCCCAAAATAACAGGGCAGCAGTGGCTGCAGGTGTATGGTATGCCTAAGTTCGGACAGATTCCACTGAGTGGAATGCACTAGTTGTAGTCATATTTTAGGCCTGGATTTGTTTGACTCATGCCTTCTACTTCCACACTGTACTTGGTTCTTTGCCTTCCCACTGCTTTACTCCATACTAAAAAGGCCAGCCAGGCAGCACACCTGCTCCCAAGTTTCCTTGCCCCACAGAGTTTTGTGTGTTATCCTGTAGGATGAGAAATGCTAGGGTAGAAGTTGAACTGATCTATGTCTGTTCCAGAGTACAGAAGTTCCAATATCAGTGAATGTGCATTAATGCATGGGGGAAAAATTGAAAAAGAAGAAAAAAAAAAAAAAAAAAAAAAAAAAGAACGGATTTTTACTTCCATTCTTGTTTTTCTGTTCTCATTCCCTTCCCATGACCTCCACCGGTAATGAATCAGCATGAGCTCTTACTGACTCACACCAGACACATAGGTAGGGACACTGAAACAAATCACATTTTCTCCTTTTCCTTGCCCTGACTTAACTTCTTAGAGCCAGGCAAAAGTTTTTTGTTTCCCCCAAGACCTGAACCCAGAGACATTTCTCACTAGTATGAAGCAGAAGCCGAAAAGTCACACCAAAAACCATGCAAATTCCTACAATTTTTTCTCTATGCTGCACTACAGATCTACATGGAACTTCTCTAACCAGTAAAAGCAAGAGATAACCAGAATTTTTCTAATATTTCCCACACAGCTTCACAGATGCAGAAGAAGCTGTACCCAGGGGTGGTGACACAGGAAACATGTACCCTCAGAGTCCTGCTCCCAAAAGCAAAACAAGGTATGGGATAGGGAGCTTTTATTTGGTGCTCCAGACATAAGATCAGAAGTGATTTTCCTTCACTGGTAGCATTACAGGGAAAAAAAAATCTGTCAGCAGGACTGTAACCACTGCCCACAGAGTTATTACTTATTCCTGTGTTTATCTCCTGGTCTCATTGTTAGGGTGGAAGCAATTGGCTTATACTGTTAGTGTTAGCAATTTCAGCTATGGAACAGAGAAGCATTTAAAAATTAGGTATTTAAATAAGGAATCATTGTAATAAGGTCATTTGTATATTGATGATGCTGAGACTTCATCTTGGTTCATCTAAGTGCTCACAAAATGCCCTGACTACTTTCAGCACAATCTGTAACAGTGCTGATTTCTTCTCACTGTGGGCAGAAAAAACTGTCACATCTCCCACCACATGAAAGAAAAGGCAAGAATGAAGAAAGGATGTATTTTAATTCCTGGGCAAACTGGAACTCTAAATGCCAATAGCTGACCCTCAATAATAATTGTAAGGTCCAACAGGGAGTGATACCTAGACCATAAGCAGGCATTTTAGACAGGATTAGCAACCATATGTTCAGATAATGAGTAAGAGGACATTTGCAGGCTTGCATAGACTGCTGGTTGGATAGCAGTACAAAGAGCCAAACTGAGCATGATTGCAACAGCCCAGACAGCCTCATAGGCTTTCTCATCCATGCAAGGAAAAGAGGCTCTGTGCCAAAGAGGCTTTCCTTTCCTGACATTTCACAGCATGTGCCATCAGATGGCTCAGGGTCAAGAGTGGGAAGTTTACTAGCAGCAGCTGGAAGAGTTTAGACAGCTGTGGCTTTCCAATATCTTTCTGAAAGCCTTGAGGACCCACACTTGCAGAGAATGTTATCTCCAAAGCACTGATGAAGAATGTGTCTGCAGGGAATTCAACTTCAAATACATAAAAGGTTCCAGCAAAGAGGAAATAAACCAGCTGTCCCCCATGGTGGAACAGATCAAACTGAGTGGGTCTACTGCAGCAGGGTAGCTAGATACAAGCTAGACATCATGAGAAACTCCTTAGGAGCAAGCACAGTGAAGCCCTGGAACAACTCACCTGCAAGGCTGCCTGCAAAACCCTGTGCAGAGGAATGGTAACAAAAATAACCCATTTAGTCAAAATGGAAGGAGGTGGGCATGGAGAGCTCTTGAGGGTCTTTCCAGGCTTTCAGATTTTTCACATATTTCACAGGCAGTGAAACCCTATGGACATTAGAATTATAATATATTGATATTATTACACATCTTCTATAAGTCAGATCAGGAAAAAAAAAAATTTGTTTCAGAGATGTTTCCCAGAATGTGCATGCTTTACTTCCACATATCTTGAATGGCTGCACACCTGCAAGGATTGCGTTCTATTTGTACCTGCTCACAATGCACTGGAATAATACTTTTCTCTGTGGAGTTACTAGGTTTCTCCTACCGGCTCTTCTTTGTTTGCAAAAGCTTCAGCTAGATTGCCTTCCCAGGATGAGTAGCTTTACAACTTATGGCAGGTACCGAAGGTAACTGTCAAATGTTTTGCCTGGACTCTGCACTCCTCTCAGTTTAGAAGAGACTGCTCAAACCTCTACTAGCATCTCCTTTTGGTGAGAGATTTTCATCTTTCGATGCAGAGTCATAATCAAAGTAGATTAAGTTGCAAGTCTTTGGAAAGTACACAGCAATCTTTTTGACTTTACAAGTAGCTAAAGACAAGTAAAGAGTCTGAAGGAAATGCTGTGCCCTACCATAAGCAGAAGTAAATTAGAAGTTTAAAGCAAGAACTTCCAGGGAAAGACTAGAAACATTGCTAACAGGAATTCCCAGAGGGTTCAGGACCAGCATATGGCACAGCAGCTTTGCTGAGTTTATCACATTCATTTAAGTTTCCTTGAAAAGTTGAAATGATCCTTGACCAGATTTTTTAAAGTCTTTTAAATTGAGGCAGTATTTCCCAGTGCTAATGAAAACCCATTCATGATTAATTCAATATCCTGATATTTGAAGAGAACGGCTGTTGTGGTATTATACAGCTATCACAGAAATTTACCACTTCAGGACAGATGGTGCAGTGGTGTTGATGAGTAACAATTAAGCCAAGTCATTAAGGGCTCTTCTGATCAGTAAAGTTGTCCATTGAAGACATGTATGTAAAAAGTCAGTATGGGTTATTTTCTGCTAGAAAGATCTTCATAAGTTTTCTGAAGGACCGTTTTTTATCTTTACAAGACTTTAATTAAAGGGACTGTATTTGAATTATGACTTTTGATTCTCTTTCTGAAGTGTCAAATGATTTTAGAAAATGTTTCCTGTCAACCTAGAGTTACAAAGTACTTTTAATCATCGAAGGCTGTTCCATTACATCTCAGTTTCTAACTTTGGCTAACTAAATGAATCAGGTTTTTTAAACTTTGCAAACTTTGTATTCTAGGAACTCCACAAAGTCATCTGGAAAAGTGTCCCAACTTCATCCTCAAAAGGTACAAATGTGTTGCTCTTTCAGTACAAAATCATTTTGGGTAAAGTGTGGAGAAAAGGTGACTAGCATGAATGGTTTCATGAACAAGGTTGTTTGGTATTTTCTCAATAGGAGAAGGACAATTAAAATGTCACATGAAACAAATAACAGTGATTTGATATACATTTAAATACACTAAGATCCATCAGATTCCAAGAGTGATTGTGTGACAAACCTCCTTACTTTCTTACTTTCCATCTTATCCAGAGAAAGCTAGCTGGTGATAAATTTGACCTTAGCCTGGCTGAAACGGTTGCCTGCACAATGCAACTCTTCATTTGCCTTCTGTAACACATTTCTCAGATTCTACCCTAAGCCTGATATGGAGGATCAACAGACCATCCCATTTCAGTCTGTAGTCTACAACAATCTGGATAGTAGGGGGAGTGCATCCAAGGCTATGGTCTCAGCATTTGTATCCAGATTTTTTTATATATATAAAAGAGAGAGAAAAATCACTGAATTTGGTTGTGATACTAGTCTTGAACTCAAATATGTGAGCTGAGCACTGAGGCCTTTAGAGACAGAGTCTTCAAATAAGACACAGCCAGGAGTCCCCCTTCAAGCCAAAATCTTCAGTGTAGTGGCAACATGCTAAACAGACACAATTAAACGAGTCTGCATCAGAGACACGAACTGTGTGTCAAATGAGTAAAAGCACTGCTTGTAGCTGCTTGCACTGGGATTCGAGGCAAGAGCAGAGCCTGGGGGTCTTGAGCAGAGATGAGTGTGGTAAGACCAGGTTCAATTGTAGGCTTTCTGCAACCAGGCCCCTTGATGAATGAGGAAAATTAACCCTGGGATTCCTCTGTGCCATGACACAAAATACTGCTGGATGAAGACATGTAAGTACAAAGGAAGATCAAATATCCATTCTGATATTTGCAGAGATAGAGCAGAATCGCAATTGCTTCATAGATAACAGTAACTATTCATCCTAATTTTCTGCTGAAAGCCTATAGTCTACAACAGGGTCATGCTAACCCATTACCCTCTTCTTCCCAAATAAAAGAATGTAGGATACCAAAAGAATAGAAAGCACATGTTAAATATCTGACTTGTGCCTAGCTATTATCCTCCTTCTTCCTACATTATAACCTCCTCTTCTCTATTTATATTCACATCTATATTTAATGCTCACTGAAGACTATGGACTTGTGTTTGAAGTTCATCTGAAGACATGATTCATCACAATCCTCATTTTTAGTAATGGGAAAAGGCTGTGGTAGAAAAAAAAACAGATGAGTGCTTTTTATCTTGGTAGCCATGTAACCTTTATGTGAACTTGAAAAGTCATACAAAAAATGGCAGTCTCAGCCTATTGTGGTTGATTCACAAAGTTTTCTGAATGCTGCATGATCCTCCCTAGCAGTATCTGATCTCTCCTTCTTAGAAGAATGCTCGTTAAAAAGAGACAGCAAATCACTCATTTCTTGACCTACCATGTCTGTTGTTTTTAACATGAGATGTAAAAACATTCTATTAGTTATAAGAAGTTTTTGAAAAAACAGATGTTATCATTTCTATGTCTGTAGTCCTGAGAATGAAAAACAAGGACAATAGGTCAATTATTAACTTGTTTTTCATTCTCTACTTTGCAGCCAGAGCCACCAGTGCTGACTTCCAAGCAAGTGGTCAGAGGAGAGCATGGCACTCCCTTCCCTGCTATCAACACAAACCGTCTAAGAACAGCCTATGGCAGGGTCACTGAATGCAGGCAGCTGAAGATCCTCTGATATCAACTCACCACAAAAGCAGTCTACTGATCTTCCTTACCAGAATAAGAGGAGCATCAGACTACTTTGTGTCACAGAAAGTATGTGCTCAGAGTCCCCTATACATCCTCACGTGGAGAATGCCAATGTATGTGGGGTAAAAATATTCCTACACACAGAGCTGGTTGCTATCTATTAGTTATCACGACTTTATAAATCTCTTTGCACAAAAAATAGGTTTACCCCCCTTTTTTCCAAACTAGCTAGTTTCCCTTAAAATAACTCACATCAGCCTATTAGAAATCAGACATAGCTGGGTTAGATGAAACTATAATTTAAGAATATAATTTAATGTGAACTTCTAATTCCAATGTGAAAGATTGAAATTCCACTGGAAATGTGAATTCATTAAACAGAAGATATTTTCATCCATCTGGATACATTCTTTACAGAAATAAGAAACCAACCTCCAAATTTACAGTTGCTAATAGAGATATTGTTGTTTTGCCTGAATTAAACACCCTTAATTTCTAGAAAACAAAAAGCATGAACTGTCACCTCTCTCATCCTACTTTCCGTAAAGGATCATCAGTCAAAGGAGTAAGTGAGGAACCAAAATACCTGGCTGAAACTGCAACTGCATGGTGGTGAATCCAAATCAGAAGGTGTGGTCTGGATGCCTGAAGCACTAGCCCTGAAAGAGGCAGGTGGCAGAGACTGGTTCATCTGATAACCTCAAACCACACTGCGGCACCTTTTGTTTGCTCAAAATGGCCCGTCAGCTCCAAAACAACCTAGAGCTTCTCTCATGCTAAGGAACTGACATCAAATTTTCAAATGCAGCTCCTCCTGGGAGAGGAACAGAGTAGAACCTCAGCCCCAAATTCCTGATGCAGTGGTGGGCAGAGCAGGAAGTGGGAATCACATACAGACACATCGACCAGCCACAGGGAAGGTTTTCACACAAACCCATCAGCTGCACCAGCCATACCCAGCTGGTTATGATGGGTACAACTGAATTGTGGGACCATCCTGGGTCAAGCTGGATTATCCTTCTGGGTTGTGTGCTGGGGAACTGGTTTTGTGACCCCTTGCTGGCCAAGGGAGGCAGAGTAGGAGGCCAGTGCTGCTGTCTATGGCATTGTTGCCAGAAGAAAGCCTTGTCTAAGTGTAGCCTCAGCAACATCATGAACTGATATGTCTGGGACCAAAAGCCTCATGCAATATTTTTATCTTCTCTGTCATTTCACACAGATGCTTATGCGACATGGCAGAGGGAGGCAGGCATGGTGTCCCATTTGTGTGCATATGCTGTACCTCTGGACTTCTCTACAAAGAGCACGACATTTCCAACATACTTTCTCCTCGTTCCAGCAGACTTGCCTCTTCCCTTTCTCTTGCTATTACTGCCTGCATGTCTGACTTGGGGACCCAGTACCCAAACACTGCAGAAAGGATCAGGTGACACAGCATGACACTGGAATGGCTGTGCTGGAGGTCACAGGCTCTTCCCTCCCTCAGCATGGGTTTAACAGCACCACATAAGGGAAAATATGACCCATGCAAACTAGAAGATATTCCCACAGGTGCATGAAGAGACTAAAACCAAAAGGGTAGATCAGGAGCTGGTCTATTTTTCTGCTACAGTCAGTCTTCCTCACATCCCTATTTAAAAGCAATGATTTAAACACATTTCCATCCTTGCTATTTCTGCATTATAATTGTTTGCAAATGCCATTTTTTCTTTAATTATCCCTTCCTACATATGCATGAGAATGATAGGATAAAGAACAATACAACATTGCAATTGAATTACAAAAACATAGCAAAAGTCTTGTCTTATTAACTTCATGGTAGTGATGTGTTATAAAATGCAAAGGAAAGAAAAAGGGAGAATAATTTGTTTATAAATATGTTAGTTAGGTGGAGCAAATGCCATATTGCCTGATTGCAACTGATTGCAAAGCATGCCTTCAAGCACAGATTTCATGGAGCAAAATGTAGTTAATAAAACTACCTTTATAATTTTTATTACAGCCTTTTAGCATAAATAGCTAATAACCAATTTATATTAATGATATTGACACAAATGTAAATTAATGTCTTTTTGTTTGTATTATTGAAGTGCAGTTCCATTGCCAGACAATTGTATTTGGCCATTCCACTAGCTGGAGAAATCTAGGAAACAGATACAGTCCCAGGGCCTGCTCAAGGAATATTAATTCAGAAAAGAAATTGCACTGCATACCTCCTTACTAGCTGGGGCCTCACAAAAAGCACATCTACTTTTTCCACCCAAGCCTGTTCCTCCATCACACATGTTGGCATAGATGCAACACCCGAGCAGGTTGGTGCTGCTTCAAATCAGGTTTAGAAACTGGGTTTGCAGCCTCACACAAGATTTCAAAATTTCTTCTGTTTTCCTGTTCTAAGTCACAAGCACCAAGGTCTTAGGAAAATGGTTACCACCCACCCTAACAAAGAGACCCCAGTAGTTGGGTCTTAGAAGTGGGTACTAGTTCTTGAAGAGGTACGGCAGCTCCACTGGGGATGACACCAGGCAACACTCAAAAAAGGGGCTATTTCCTCCCTATGCTCTCCTGGTCAAGATCTTCTCTGCTAGCAAACACTCTCCCACTCTCCTGCTTCTAGCTACTTAGGACACCTTCCTCCTCTCCATGGTTGTCTTGCATCCAAGAGACACACCTTACATTTTCTTCAGTGTAGCAAGTGATGTGGAATCTTGCATGGGATTTACACCTCCACTTCTCCCTTTTCCCCAGATGATGGCTTTCCTGCTTGATACCTATGTTATAACACAATTTTTATTTGTGCAAATGGCAGATGGGAAAAGGGACCTTTATAGCCTACTAAATCAACGGTTCTGAAAGCCAAAGAAAAATGTAAATGTTGGCAAATTACAGCAAGGCATGGGAAAGCCACTCAATCCTGCCCGCTGTAGAAACAGAGGTTTTCCATTTCAGGCCTCATTCATCTGGGACCTTTCATATTCACAGGGTCCTTCTTTAGTCACACTATATAAGCTGCTGCTGTATATATTGAAAGCAAATTTTCCCATATACTTAACAGTGCTGCTGGAAGAACAATAAATCATTCATCTACTTCCAATTTCATTACCCTTTATGTGATATTGATACAAAAGCATCCTTTCCATTTATCTGCTTATTTCTTAGATGAAGACTGGAAAAAAGGCTTCTTCTCTTCATACAAATTGGCAGTAAGCTGTTTTCCTTTCATCAGTACAGAAGGTGACAGACATTTTCTTCAACCCAAGGGTTTTGGACAAGGGATGTACGTACTGGTGGTACATTTTGATTCCAAGCATGCAATACACTGGACTAAATTTTGCTGCTGTTAACACCAGTCTCCAGAAAGTACCCAATGAATGTTTTTTTCCTTTTGAACATAAACAGCCATTTTAAAAAATCATTATATATACATATATACATATCAACCCTCTTACCCTCAGCACGAGCAATGCAATTCTAGCAGATTAACAGAATAACAGTAGACCTCAGACTCCTACTTGTTCTGCACTACTATATATATATTATTATATATATTATATATATATTATTCTACTACAAGAATAATTTCATTAAAGTTCATCAAATTCTGTTGATACATCTCCAATGTAAATGAGATCAGAAACAGGCTTTGTGACCTCTGAGTCCTCTTGTCCACTACATGCACAGAACATAATGAACTAAGCAAACATAATAGACAAGATAATGCTACCCCTGTAGCATATTAAATACTAATGCAATTAACAACATCAACATTATGAGATGAGTGTTCTGAATGATCAAGACTCATGAGAAGTAAAAGAGGAGAATCGCTTCACTGGAGACCTGGCCCCAGAAGACAGAACCCATGATAGGAGGTCAGGGCTCAAGATTGTTCTGATGTGGTAATTACTTAGGTACCATCTGATTTAAATTAGATGGACTAAGGGAAACACTTCATGGTTTCACTTCCATTCCTAAGCAACAAGATCAATGCTCCAGCTGGCTCATGTGCCTCACTTGCATATTATGAGCCATAAAAATACCAAATTGAGTAAATTACGATTCATGTTAAACTTATACTGCACAATCCAAATCCCATTATCTGAATGTAAAGATTCCCAAGAGGTTCCACAGAGTTTGGATTAGATGTACAATGACAGATGCCAAGTATATAAGGCCAAACTGAGCTGACTACACCAGTGTAATTTTGGCATGACTGTATTACAAAGTCTGTGAGGCTACTCTGATTTATGTGGGTCTGAAAGAAGAATTTAACCATTAGTAATTTGCACTGGAATACAATGTGTTTGCCATTTTATGCCAGCCCTAAAGGTTTCAGTTTTCTTTCTGTTTTCTTTTTAAATCCTAATTAATTTTGCTTCTAACTGTATCTGCTATGTGTTCTGATAATTTTTCAGACAAAAGATTCTGTTTAGTTCATGATTTCTTCCACTAAAAATATTGGATACAACCTATAATAGGACAGGAAAGCTTTTAGCATAGCATAATCTTTGAGCCAAATTCAGGTCTTACACTTCAGGAGTATTCTGTTCTCACTCAACATCAATAATATAGCCTAAGAGGAAATGAGAGAGAGATTTGGTCAATTATACAAGCACAATTTTTTACAGAACCAGCTTGAAAGTGGCAGAAATAATCATTAATGAAGATTAATGGGAAGATTCTGGGGTACAGAAATAATTATTTACTATTTCACTTTAGAGGCGCGAATGGGAGAACGAAAAATGAACGACCACAAGAGTTACAAGCTGGTCTGGTGCAGTGTGTTTGGGAGTATATGGCTTTTAATAAACTCTTTTGCCAGTATTTCAGAATGAATAATAATATCTCAAAGCTTTCTGCAGCTGCCACAGCCTTGGCTCAGATTTACTGAGAAAGCAGCACCTGCTGCTCTGCAGCACAGATCGGGTTAAAAAGCTGGTAAAACAGTACTTGTTTCTCCCAAGGCTGGCTGGTTTAGGCAGCTCCCCTAACTGGGCAGCTGTCCTGTGCTCCCTGCTATTGCTGTTAACATCCCCACTGGCCACCAGGGCAGAGGAACCAGCGGCACCTGCCTGACTCACACACACACAGGAGGCCCAGTATTTTACAGGTAAATAAAGATATTTATAAGGAAAGAGTTGTCCTTTATTTTCAAAAGTTATCTCCTGCAAGGAAAAAGCCCTTTTCTTTATCACTAGGTATAGCTATTTAAAAATCAAACAGCATGCACAACACATCCAGCAGAGGTGGGTGCCATGATATATGGTACAGTTCAGATTGCCCTGTTTCCCAGAGTCATTGCATTACCAGCACTGTATCCTAACTTAACCAATCTGTAAAAGTGCTTTGGAATATGGAAGAGCAAAAGAGTCCATATAAAACAAATTTCTCTTCTGTTCTGTTCTGCTAAAAATTTAAAAGTTAAAGGCACTAGTTAAAAGAGAATATCACTCCTTGCTTTATTCAGATGGGAATATCCATTGTGAAATGATTGATAAGCCTTATTCAAAAGGCAGAGAACCCTCAGGGTCCTGCTCTGTGTTGCCTCTCGAAGAGATGTAGTGCCATATCCATGGGCCACTGCTGCAAATCTGATGGGACACTCCCTGCCAGCCACTCAGTGCCCTGGGCATGAGCAGGCACTTCTTGGGTGATCTGCAGAGCTGACAAATCTGCTGTCATGCTTTAGGCACAGGCCTAGGCAAGAGCCCTTGCATGAGCCCCATGGGTGGTCCTGCACTCCAGAGGTACACCGAATCTCTTGTCACATCTGGACTGTTTTGTTTCAGAGAAGGAAGTAGGGATGCTCCAGACTATCCAATGCACCAGAAACAATGTGCCAAAGGATGTGCCCTCTGTCTGTGTGTATTCTTCACTGGACAACTTCTCAAGGAAAGAAAAAACTCTCCAGAGGGTGTATAGGAACAAACAAATTGTCTACAGCAATTTCAGATTCCTGGAGACCTCTTCAGTGTCCATTTGCAATACCTGTTGGGAGGAGAGAGGAATATTCAGCAGACAGCAATCAGTCACTGACAAAGCCAAATTTACCTCAGAAAGAGGGCAGGACAAGATTTGCACAGAAAGGTGAGCAAGAGAGTGAAGTTGTCACACCAACATAAATTTAAATACCATCTTGTGATCCAGAACAACTGCTTGCACCAGATGGCATTAAAACTTTGGGGGAAGGCACAGCTAAATGAAACTTCTCACCAGTGAAAAAATTACCCCCAGGAGAAAGATGCTTCAGGAGTACAGGAATCTACTCCTGGCACTCAGGTGGGAACCCTCCCAGGCTGCTGGCAGGGCAGGGTGCTTTGCCCAGCCTCATCAGTGTTCCCCACAGCTGTGCACCCTGCACCCTGAGAGCCCATGGCACCTCCTGCCCACCTACTAGGACAGCTATGCTTTACCTGCCAGCACCTGTAGCCTGCAGCCAAAACACAAAAATTCAGATGTCTGATGGTCCCCTTGAGGACTGTAACATCATCAGCCTCACACATGGTCCCAGATGACCAATACCAGAGGGCATAAGTGCAAAAAGGAAATTACTTACGTGAATACCAGGCTAAAATTGTGTTGAATTATGTGCCAGTCTTGTCTCTAGCTCCTGTCAAGTTCCTCAACAGCCAATGCTGCCATATGCTGGCAACCTTCCTCCTCACAGAGGGCAGTGAGCCTATGATGTGCACACCAAGACACCTCACAACTGCACAGAGCCGTCTTCCCTCACCAGAGACTCCATTAACATATCCAGTTGTTCCCTTTAGGAAGAAGTTTCTAGAAGATCTCATTGATCACCTGCTGATCTTACTGCCCCTGCTACATACTTAGAAATTTCCTTTAATTGCTAGAAAGTCAAACATTTAAAAGAACTCCTTTTATGACTGTTTCTTTGACTTCAGTGTAAATTTTGTTTGCATTGTCTGTATAGGGATGTTTATTTCTAGATTTTGTTCTTTTCTACCCATCCATGTATAAGGGCAGGTGTTAAAGAAATCTATTTGGTGTTACTTCTGGATATGTTTCTTAGAAATAATAACAAGCAAAGAAAATAACCTCATACATGTCAGTCTCAAATTAGGTTTCATTAGCTCACAAACAGAAGTGTAATTGGTAAAGATACAAATTTATTTCTAAATAATAACCATAAAGAAGGCTCCCTTCCAAACTGGAAAAGGTACAGCAGCCCCAGCAGACCAGCACTATGTTCCCTTGCTGAACACAGGGATTGGGAAGCAGGTCATTGCAGTGCACCTGGCTGTCTGGCTAGCACATCAGGAGGAGGGGGGGTTTGAGCAGTTATTGTATTGAGGTGCAAGTGGAGCCCTGGTCATTCAGATTATGTCTTTGAGTAGCATCAGGAACAGTTCAGTTTATCAATTCAATTTATCAAAAACATTGCCAACTTAACTTGGACCATTGTTGGGGGTTGGGTTGATTTCTTATAGAATTTTTTCCCAGAAGTTGCTAAGAAGCTAATGGCTGGGTGCTTTTCGGTACTTATGGGTGCTCGGGAACAAACAAAGGAAGCAGCTACGCAGAGACATTGATTCCACTTCGCTCAGGGCAGTTTTCTGCTCTGGGGGGACGGCCAGGGCTGCTCATCTCGGCGAGGCGGAGAGCTCTCACCATCCCCTTCACCTGGGACTCCATGGGGCCACCGGTCTCTTCGTGTGTCCCCCAGGATTTTGGGAGCCCGTTTCCTCCCTGCCCTGCGCCCACGGTTTCTTCAGTTCTGCTCGAGGTCTCCCCACGCTGTGTTTCTACAGCCCCTGCCAGCCGGGACACTTTTCCAACAGCTCCAGCCACTGTGAACCCTCGGAATCATCTCACGCTCCTAGAGCTGCCGCTAGCCTATTTGCTTGTAACGGTACTGAGGGGGGGTGGGGGGTGTTACCAGAGGAAGAACTGTGACTGATTTGTTGTTTTGGGTGTTTTTTTGGTTTTTTTTTTTTTTTTCTCCTCTAGTTCTGTTTGTTGACAATATTGTAATTATTGTTAATTTACCTTGTTAGACTAACTAGTAAAGAACTGTTATTCCTACCCTCCTTATCGTTGCCTAAGACCTCTCCTTCAATTTTGGAATTATAACAAACCCCAAGGGAAGTTTCCCCTTTTTTTGGTCCCTGTCTTTCCAAACCAAGACAACCATCTTTTCTAGAGAGGCAGGATTACATCCATTACCTAATGAGTGCCTGAGATGCCCAGGGTAGAGAGAGCCCGCACTTGCATCTGATCTGAGAACAGCTGGTTTTGGCCTGACTATTTCAGTCTGTTTGGACATCCAGTCATGTTATGAAAACATCAGGAAAAAGAAACACTGTCTTTTGCCCCCATGGTTTACCCCAGAAGTATTACCCTCCCTGCACTGCAGCTCCAGCTAGTTATGCCTTTCTCCACTACACTAAATTCTCTTTCAATAGCTATTACTCTCTCCCCATAGACGAGTTTCACACCACAAGTATATCACCTCTCTGACAGATAACAAGAGGGCAAATTCTTTGATCCTGTATTCTGCACATATTGAAGTGAGGTGAACTCAGTGGGAGCAGCTTTTCTGTAACATTCTTTTGAGAGGACGAGGCCCCTTGGATGGGAGTCACTACCTTAAGTTTTCTCAGGTCAAATCTAGTGTCTGACATGTACTATTTAGTAGAGAAAGGACAGCAACTGGCTGTCTTTGGGCTATGACTTACTTTTCATACACTAAATCTTACTTGGTTTAGGTGAAAGTCCTTCTGACTGTGCTGACCCAGCAAAAATTACTAATCAGTGTGGCGGCCCTCAGTAACCCTTGGGGTGGCATAAAATTATAAAAGGAAAGTCTTTTATTTTTGTAAAAAGGATTCTGATAACAGTGCTGAATAATATAAAGTGTAGAACAGATCTAATGCTTTCCCATGACCAACCATTCTTCCAGACCACTCAATACAACCCCATTCATGAACTCTCCAAATGTTTGGGTCTTTTTCCAGAAAAACAGATGGATTAGAAGACTTTGATGAAGTGTGAGGTCAATCACCTACATATGCTACATCTTCGGTGCCAGACCATACAGAAATACATCTCCTTTCATCCAAAGAGAATCCCAGAAAATCTTGATTAGAGACATGTCAATCTGAAGCCATCTCTAAAAATTAAATGTCTGTGACCATTTGACTTCCTCTAATTCCCAATAAGAGAGGACTGAACAAGTGCGTCTTTCTTTGCTGCTTCAGATTCATCAGAAGATAATTAAAGACCATCCAGAAATTAGGATGTATTGCAGAGAAAATGTTCTACATCCCATAACCATATCTACAAATAATCTGGTGAAAATACACTTAAGCACCTTCTTGCTGCATCTTCTTGCTTCTATCCACATTTCCTCAGGAGTAGTAACCAGAAGTAAACACAAGTTCCCTTCCACCAAATGGCTCTCTTCAAGAGCAAAGTTTCCAAAAACACAAGTCCTCACATGCTTCCAGCTGGAAGTAATACCCAAGGGCTCTGCCAGCTCACACTAGACCCACATGGCAAAAATATCCATATGTTATCACACATAAGGCTGTCCCTTATGACTATAAAGTGTCTCTTCACACAGTCATGGAGGAAGAATGGCATAATTTACCATGAGTTTTGGATTTAGGATTTCCTGGCCCACAATAGCTCTGTGATCTTCTTCAAGCCACTTACTAACTTCCTGTCAATATTTCACTCTAAAAAATGTAAGGATAAAAACGCTGCTTTAGTCATGGTATGTTGTAAGGATAAACACAGCTCAGATGTTGAAGTGCTGAGACTCCACAATAGCATATGTGTCATGAAAAGGAAATGTCTCATGAACACACTGTAGAAGAGAGAAAACAGGTAAAACTTCAAGGAACAACATATGCCAGTTTCTTCAATGTTTCTTCAGTTTATTCTGTTTCTGCCATGAATGGACTAAAACTACAGCCAAAAAAACTATATACTGCTTGCCATCAAAGCAACAATGCCCAGTCAGTAGCATCAAAATCTTCAGAGAAGATCTTAACTAAAAATCAGTAGTAAAACCTGCCTGGTGGTGTAGTCTGTTACACAGAAGCAACGGTGCACAGGGAATTATTTACCACAGAAGCAGCTGTGTATCGTGACCTCTAATGAAACTAAAGCCAGGAGGGGGGGGCTTTTGTTGTGGAGGAGAGGATTACCCAAATATGGCACTAAGGTAAGTCCTTCTGGCAAGTCATATCTGCTTACTATAGTAGCTGGGTCCATGTTTGCCTTAGCTGCCCAGAAAGGTTTAGGGCTTGTTTTGAGAGACAAGAGATGCCAGAAAGCCATGGAGTTCTGGCAGCCTTTATGATATGCAAGTAAAATTGGCAATGCTGGTAAAAATAACCTCAGGTGCATCACCTTAGACGTTTGTGTCAAAAAAATTCTGGGTTTAGTTCATTACGCATTGACTTAGGTTATTCTGAGTCCTTGCAGTACTGTGCATCGTTCAGCCAGTACACTGTCTATAGGTTTGACCTTTACAGTGGAGCTACTCCACAACTTCCCAGATTGTTCTATTTGCTCCAACACTCACAGCATTTTAATACTGATAGCAAAATTGTTGCGATGGTTGAGGATAAGAGTCATGTTCTCAAACAAAACAGCCTGTGACAGCACATACTAACAGAAGATAAATGAAAATTCTATTAATAAGGAAGAGCAAAATTCTGTAGCAGAACTTGATGCAAAATAGTTCGTAAAATTTTCAGTGGGGCTACAGAAAATACGTTCTTAGAAGTTCCTATAAGAACTTCTTAGTATAAGCCCATGAAAATAAACAAAAAGAATTTTGAGATAAACAAGGTAACAAAGTTCAAAGAACTTATTATGCAAACAGTACTAAAAGAAAAGTGTGTGACTGAGGAAGAAAGAGATAAAAAGCAAGGCCATAACCAGTACTCCTCTGGTACAAAAATGTCCTTGCAGGAACGACATTAAGCTGTCAGAATTTGTGGAGCAAATCTGTACATTGATTGTCATGAAAAACAAAAGGAAAACAAACACAATGAGTAACAGCATAGAATATTTGGCGTCACATAGTCAGACAAGAACATCTACACCCAGACTATTCCTGCAGCTTGAGCTCCTTAGAATACACTAGCCCCACCATATAGATTGTGTTCAGAAATACTTCTGCTCATCTTCTGGTTTTGTCAGAAAAATGCAAGAAAGTATTAGACAAACAACAACACTTCTGGGAAAAATGGAAATTTTTCTTCTGATTTTCTACTCTGCACACAAGAACACATATTCCCTCAGGAAGCAGACGTATTTGGATCACATTTTTTCCTTTCTTTGAGAAAAGAGCATTTAAAACAGTTTAGCACCATTTTTAAATATATTTGTCACCTGTTTTTCCAGTTTCCTTTTGACTTTTTTATTTGTGAAACTATGTGCATGGGACGGATGTTCTGTCCTGGGTAAAAAAGGTGCCTCTTCAGGGATCCAGGCATGGCCACTTCACCCAGCCACGCCTCAAGGTCACTTCTTCTCCCTATCAGAGCATTTCAAAAACAATCTAGACTGCCTTTTTCCCTTAATTTTTACAACAAGGGCTTATAAATGCAAATAAATAACCTCCAATCCTCATTCACAGAATGGTCTGTTTACAATTTTCTGTAATTTTAAAGGATCTTTCAAGTGGGTTGGTATTTAACATTTGCTGCCTTTCCAGGACACATTGCTATCTGGAGCCTTAAAGAGATCATTATTTCTCAATAAAGATATCTTTCTAGATGAGCTTTCTGATCTTGTTTGTGTTGGTGATTGAAACTGTAATGTCCCCAGACTGCCAGTGTAAATCATTAAAGTTTAATTATCAAAACTGTTTTCTCCTCCTCATACTCTTTGCCTAAACAAGTCTATGTGACACGTGAAGAAGACAGTTTTTACTGACAGATTGTACAAACCCAGGTAATGCAAACAGCAAGCACACTTGTAAGACTTTTATGTCAGGAAGGCCTACAGGATCAGATACTTCATACTGGAACAGGGAAGATGTGGTGCACAAGCTCAAGCACAGCTCCTCTGTCTTCAGATGGCTGTCCCAACACATAACTGACCTGATCTTACCTAAATACATCCACATGAGGAACCTGCTCTGTTGCTCCACTGGAGTCAGATACAGATCTCCCTGTCCATGTTGGAACTGATGACAACAAACTTAGTACTGTATGCACATCACTCAAAAGTTAATGTAGCCCTGAGAGAAAACCAGCAGTTCGTATCTGCCACCTTGATGGCCTGAAGTGCTGATTCTCTCCATTCAGGCAGTCCAGGGGCAAAAATGTATATGTTTGCAAAAACTCTCAGAATATATTCAGTTAACAGGTTGCATTAATGTCCAAAAGTTAAATTACAGTCTTTATACTTTCTCTGCCTTTCCTTAGAATACTTAGCTCCATTTGTGCATGTACAGACAAGAGAGATTTTGAATTAATAAATGTGGTATTATGGCATGATCCTTTAAGCAACTGAGAGATGAAAGGCTGATTTTTTATTTATTCCTTAGCACACTGACATCAGGGGTAAATTTGGAGCTTGATGCAAGAGATTCAGCTGTGCAACTGACATTAAGGCTAATAGCAGCCACAAGAAAAACAAAATTACATGCTCTTCCTTGGACAAGAAATTAAATACAGATTTTCACTTATTCAAAGAGTTCAAAGTCAATTACTTTTCCCAGTGAAATCAATGAGAAGGACTTTCCATTTCAGTTCATCAGACTTTCTGCCTGCTGAGAAGAGTGACTTTATCTGGGATCTTTATCACCATTTGCCTTCCTGGGTTGTTGGGTTTTCTTTCTTTCTTTGCTTGATTATGATTGGTCTCATAAATACAACATTCTGGGTTTTTTTTTTTCAAAAGCAGTTCAACTGTTTTCAATATCTGCTAGAATTTTGAAAAATCACTAGAATTTTTCTTTAAGAAACTGTAAATGCCACAACAAAGACCAGTATTCACTGGGTGAAACATCCAAAGCCCACATTCCATTCCCCCCAACAGCCCCATGAAATGTCACTGCAGATCTGTGAAGGCACTCTGACCAGGATAAACTTTCACCCAAAAACAGTGTGATTTGGTTTTCATTTGTCACTGTTTGTTTAAGGCAGGTGTTGCTTGAAAGGTCCTTATCTTTTCCTATCAATAGTATCAGTATGCCCAAGGGCAGACAGTCACTTACAAAACCATACAGAACACAGAGCAGATGTGCCTGGGGGACATGAAGGCGATGTCTATGTTCAGTTCATTCAAAGATGTCAACACTATCTACCTACATGTACTGATCCCAAATTTTGTACCAAGAAACTTGGTTTTGGCATTGCCACCTCCAAGATCTGGGCTGGTTCCCACACTGATAACTCTCATTCATTCTTAAAGCCAAATGTCCACACAACACAACAGGACTAGTATAAAATTAGTTGCCTCCCACCTTGTGTACAGCTACACCAGACAAGCTGGGGATTCTGCAGCCAAATCCCAATTTCAAACATTATTTAATAATCTTCACAAAGTTTAGCTGCTAAGAAGCCATAATAATCACACTGTTCTCAGATTCCCATGCCCTGTGTTATCCTGCTCCCAGCAGCCGTGGCTCCACAGCCCAGAGCAGCTCTGCTCCCAGTATCTCCCTCTGATCGTCTGCACCCCAAGCTTGTGCTGGTACAGATGGATGTTCAGGAGGCAGAGCAGATGCATGTCCTGGTGGGGCAGGGGTGGGAGCAGGTGCTGATGGTGCAGCTAACACTGCTAGAGCTGTCATGGCAGTATGCAGCCTGCCATGCTACCCTTGAGGGGCAGGGACATGGGGGAAAGGGAGCATATGCAGGGTTTGCTATCAGTTAGCTGCAGAAAACTATTCATGTACAGGTAAAGCAAAAACTTCTTTCATTATATACATTATTAGCAAATAGAAATTATTAAATTAAAAAAGGACAGCATCTGGATTACAGCAGGATCCCAGAGGCCATTAACTCATTAGATTTTTAGAGGGTACCATTAGACCAAAATCACTTACATGACTTAGAATGCCTTATATACCATAAACAGTGTATCTCAACAGCAGAAAAGAGTATGAAAGGTAGTCAGAAGCAAGTAAGTTCAATGAAAACAGCCTTGCCATCACACCAGCAAGGGGCAAAATTACCGTTTTTCCAATAATAAAATGTAACACAACATTCCTCTGTCACAATATGCAGTGTTTGCTCTGTGTTTGCATTAGTAATTACTATGACAGTGCAAGTCTTATATCCAAACTGTATCCATGGAAGCTGGAGGCACCACCCCTTGGGTTTCCAGGGCAGGAAAGAGAGGAGAGACCCCATGTCAACTTCATCGCCTGGCCAGCTGTGAAGGGGGAGGCTGAGGAGGCTGGAGCCAAGGCTCAGGGGCTTCAGGGGGCATCCCTGCTACCACTATGCCCCACGGCACCCCTGGCTGATCACTGAGTCACTAGGCTTCGGTGGATGAGCCACTCACTGGCAGCAGCCACCTCTTTCTCTCTCACACTTCCTTCAATGTCCAAGGCACTTGGGCTTTCTCCCTAGTATGCTGGCTGGAGTCCAGTTTCAGAAAGATTTTCCTCACAGCGGGTTTTCCAAAATCCTGTCCTTTATCCCAACAGCAATCTCATGCCAGGCAGGCAAAGCACGAAGGGAGCACAGGTCCCATGACCATGCACAGCCTCGTTCCTCCCTGAGCTTCCCAACACAGAGAAACAAGATCCACACACACTCAGGGAGCCAAAATCCACTTCAAACACACACCTGCCCTAAACTCTGGGGTCATGCACATCTTGGTACGTTTTCTATCCTTTATTTTAAACCTCAAGATAGTACTGGTAGAGGATAACACCCAATCATAATCATGAGGGAGCCCCCTGCTGGTAAATAAATTTCTGGCTGAAGAAAAAGAAAAAATTTGACTTGGGTTTCTTTACCCTGTCAGCAGATCTGTAAAGTCATACCAAACAGCACCTTTTCATAACAATATTAGGGGAAAAATGACATCTGAAAATCTATGTGCTGGGAAGACAGTGGTGAAGGAGGTCCCCAGGATAGGAAAATCCAGTTAGGACATTTTGCTACTGATTTCCTGTGGCAGATTTAACAGTTGAGTTAAAAGCCACTGACAAGAGAGGTGACATTACAAGGTAAGTCACATGAAGGTGCTGCAAGAGGCTGGGGAGCAGAAGAGAGGAAAAGTTTCCCATTCCTCAATCACACACTGATTCTCCAGGTGCATTGTATATGTGATGATTAGCATTGTGTAAGTGATGAAATTTACTTACAAGACATGAATCTGAGCTGCCATTTGCACCACACAGATTATCACCCAAGTGTTGGGTATGAACACTGCTTTCCCCAGTCTCTGCAGAAAAAAGTCCTTTTCCAGTAGACATAGCAGTGTGTGCATTCCATTAAGACAATAATACCACCTTTCAAAATTCAGGATTGAAATAAACTCAGGGGACAACAAACAATTAGATGTAGTTTGGCACTGGTGTGTGGCTGGAAGGTAATCAGTGATTACCTTCATGAGGAAGGTGGATCATACTCTAGGGCAGGAAGGCAACCCTGCCTTCCCAACACAGCTTGATCATAACCTTCTCTGGGATTTTGCCATCAATATCAATGTCATTCAGTTATCCATGACATATGGCACAGAAAGGGAAAAGCATGGAAAACAGTGAAGGACACTGCACTTCAGTTATTTCTATTATATTTCTCTAACAAGACCATTCAAATTAAAAAAAAAAAAAAAAAAAAAAACACAAAGAAACACTACACTGTTGATATATGGCAAGGGGAAATACATGTGGGACATACTGACAATTTGTTGCAGTTTAAAACTGTGAAAAAATGTGATTATCTGAGGTAAAAATATGTTATTAATCATCTGGCAAGAGGTCAAGGATTCTAGAGTTTCATGGTTCCCTTTCAAAGCCAAACAATAAAAAGTGAGGAGAACAAACTGTGTGAAGACATTTTTCTCACTAAGATCAGATTTTTATGTTCATATATTGAATTTCAAAACAGCCAATTTGGAGAGGGAGCCTTTATAAATTGACCTATTCTCTGAAATGCTGGTTTCCTATTTTTCATCTTTCTTAATAAAATCAATAGTGAAGGACTGTAAGTAAATTGCTCATGTGGGTAGTCAATAGACTAAGAGGACGTTTTAAATATCTTATTAACAACTAACATCTCAGAGAGGGTGTTGCAGCCATCAATGGGGCTGGTTTAATGCAGGGTCAGCAGGACGCATCAATTAGGCCACACACCTCTACAACACCACAAACTTCTAGGTTTTTCAGCAAATTTAGTGCACTAGATATGAATTCAGCAGTGGTTAACATCCTTTTGCCCAGTGCTTATTCCAGAGAGATGAGCTAAGCCACACTGTAGAGAGGATAAGGCAAAAGGGAAAAAAGCATCAGTGGACCTCAAGCCATCCATGTCAAGAATATTCTTTGCTAACTGGACTCAGACTGAGTACCTTTCCTGATCATCCCACATTAACCATGCCTTCCCATTCAGTGGGTTTGTGAAGAGATCAAAAATTATCCCTTGACCACCAAAAATGCCAGCCACAGGCCAGCACACAATTTTGTGTGATCCTTCAATTGGGCAATTTTTCTTTGAACCTTCAACTGGACACAAGGCTGTTTTCATGTCTTCCAGGAATGCCTACCACACCTGACAGGGTCTGTGTTGCAGATAAATACCACAAGCCTCCTTATAATTGTCTATACTGGGAGCCTAGATGCTCATCTAAGTGCTATTTGCAGGTAGTTGACTGCTTTTTTTTAAGTAATCTTATTCATAGAATTCCAGTAGAGACCTCAAAATGGGTTTTATCACTGTAATTTGATTTATTTATTAAAATCTAAAGTTTGCACTTAAAATTGAGAATGCTCTCAAGCTGTCAGCTATCTTCTGCCAATTTATTATTCATAATCAGATATTAATTTTTTAGATGTTAAGCTGTTTTCCAACAGCTGGTTGTGATATTTTGAGGGAATGGAAAATAATGTTTTTGAAACAGGCTTAGACTCACAGCGCAGGAATTGCAATTGCAAGGACCTTAACTTCTCCACTGCTCCTCTTCTGCAATGTGATTTATTGGACCCAGTCTTACCTCAAGAACCCCCCTTGCACCCATTTGTCTACCAGTGCTGGTGAAAGGGACAGAATGTACGAAAGGATTACTTCGCCTCTGCTCTGGAAGATGAGAAGCGTTACCAAAAGACACCAGACTGGAACAGGTTGCTTCCACCTTTCAGCAGTACCCTAAAGCATCCAGCTCTGGTGGGATTTTTATTATCTCAGTGACATCACAGTAACGCGAGGAGTTAGCAGAGCTGTGGTTTAACCATGCTCCAAGCACTGAGAAACAGATGGGTTTCACACAAGCTCCCTGAGGATGGGAGATACTGTGGTCCTGTTCAGAGGGTTGTTGCAATGACATACCTCCCCATCTCACAGTTTGGGGAACTCACTTCTGCATCTGAATGAATTTCATCTGAGCTTTCTTTTTCCCTTTCACTGTATGTTCTTGGTCTTATTTTAGCCAGCTTGCTCCAAACTACCCATTGTTCTGTGTTACCAAGAATTATCACTGAAATAACCACATAAGAACAAGGGAGGAGATATTCAGAAGCACAAATGAGAATGAGAATCTTGTTTGTGTTTTCTAAAAACTCCCCTCATTAGTATTATAAGCCTATCTTGAGAAGGATGCCTGATACTGTCAGGCCATATGGTGAAAAGAAAGACAACTTTCAAATAACAAGTGACATACTTGCCAAAAGCCAGTGCAGAGGCATCATCACTTCATATCCCAGGCATTAAGTGAACTGTCCCAGGTGCTCTCTGCCCATACACTTTTGCTGTATGTCAGATCCTTACTCAGCACCTTCTTCAAAGAGCAGAAATGAAATCTTTTAGAAAGCCTTGTGAGACACCCAGGATCAGTGTTGTAACACAGCACTCCCCCCTTTGCAGTGCCTCCAAATGCACCCAGAAAATGCTATACTCCTCTTGCTTACTCATTCCAGTTTCTACTTGTTCCATGAAAGTAGAATCTCATTTCTACATGTGGTTTGCTCTTCAATTCACTCTCCAGTCTGTTTTAAACAGGCCAGATTCTAGCTATAAAATGCTTCAAATATCCTGAGAACTTCTGCAAAGCACAATGCAAATTTGAAAAGTTCAAGCCTAGTGCTAATGCAATAAAAGAAGGCAAATATGATTCCAGATATACAGTTGGTGTAATGCCTTTAGGAAGCGCTCCATCAGTTTGATTTAGAAAATGATTGCATTATGTTAAAACAACTAAATTGGATAAGAGGAAAAGGAATTCGTTGACATAAATCTTGTCTTTGGGCTTCAAACCCCTCCAAGTAAATATAAATAAGAAAATATATACAGAGAGAACTGCCAATTTCCCCTGAGAAGATCTGTTTTCAAGGAAGTAAAAGTCTATATTGGAAATCAATCCATTTGTTTATAAAGCAAGAAACCTCTATTGGAAGTCAGCAGGAAGGAACATTGGAAGCAAACCATCAAACAGCAGAGAACAAAGTGAAAAAATAACTAAACTATATAACCCAAACTTATTGTCTTCAAATAATTCTATGATTCTGACCTCATCAGCAATAAATTTGGAATAATTTGGCATATGGGCACCACCAGCTTAAAGGAAACAAAACACATTGTAAGAGCAATCAGGAACAGCCCAGTAGTTTTAATAAAGGTTGCCCTGAGTGATCAGCAAAGGGAAGAAACAAGGCAGAAACAACCTTAGGTAGCGGAAATTCTCTATTTTACATGGACCTGGTATGGTGTGCAGGTGGTAATTTTTAGCCTAACAACTGATCCAGATAGCCGCTCACTTTAATATTTCTGCCAGCAGAATCCTATCAGCCCCATGAGAACAAAGAGCCAGCGTAGGAGATGAAGGATTTGTCTCTCTTCTGCTTTCCCCTGTCCCTACAGCTCCAGAAAATCATAAGGAAGGGAAACAGGGAGCACAGCCTGATAGAGGCACCTTTCCATAGTCAGCCATGCTTTAACCAATCAATTCATCTTCCAGCATAGCCTTGTTTGTCCACAATCTTCTTCTTAAATAGGCAACTGAATATTGCTTGGCTGAATTAAAAAGAAGATCTGGGAAATAAGTGCAGCTTAGTGATGTAGAAATGACAGGAGAAATTATCAATATGTGCATCTGTGAAACACTAAACAGCTGCCAAGACATGAAAAGAAACAAATCTGAAATTCCGCTGTTATACATCCGCACACAAAATTCATTCCCTGTAACCATTACTGCTCCTTTATCTGTTACACCAGCAGGAAAAGATTTGTTAGGTGGTGGATTAACTCAGTAAGATTATTCAAAGCTTTGATTGCTGAGCAATGGTTAAAGGCTGGTTGGTCACTGTCCCTGATTCCATAGGCTGGTGTGGCCACAGTGATTACTGATAGCCCTTAGTCCAGGTGGACAGCAGTGGTAGTGGTGGTGGACAGCTGGCCATGCTCAGTGAAGAAGCAAGTACAGTTGAGGGGAACCTCAAGCCATTCCCTGGACTTCAGAGAGTGGGATCCATTTTAAGAGTTCCCAGCCTGGTAGTTCCTGGATCCTAGCATCAACTCAGCCTTAATTTCAACCAAGTCATCACACAAGCAAATGCAAATAAGATAGTCATATATTCCAACAGGTGGCCTAGCTGCAAAGTTATTACAGACAGAAGCTGATAGAAATGGAAAAAAACGTGATTTATCTCCTCATATATAGAGTGAAGTCACAAGGGCAACTTGCCCTTGCTGTGAAGTCACAGGACATTAGCGATTGTGTGGAAGGGGATGCCTTGGCCAGCAGCAGCAGTGAACCAGCACTGGTTCCTCTGGTCCCCAGGAATCATTTCAGCCTTTTTCCCCACTGAGTGACTGCTTTCACTTCTCCAGAATTACTCTCATCCTCTTGACAGACTGGGCATTCTTATTTTCTTGTCCCAGTGGTATGTATTAATAGCTGCTGTAGTGCTTAACTAAATCATGAACACATTACTGGTTCATAATAGAGTAAAATCCTCTGTCCTAGTCAGCACAGTAATGGACTGCCCAAAATCCTTGCCATGAACTGAATTAGACATGGTTTTTGACCATGTAGGCTAATGCCCACATTCCGTTTAGGTGGGTAAGGCCATCCCTGTGCAAGAGGCAGATCCAACACTGACTTTTGAGGAAAGCAATTATTTTTATAGCAACAGCTCCTCACCAGCTCTTGCCCTTGCCAGGAGAAAAGCAAAGAACAGCAAGAGAGAGTCTCTTCATTCTCTTTTAGTAACATACTACTCAGTCTTAGACATGGGGTCACGCTTTAATAAGGGGGCTCTGATCTGCTGAGGACAGGGATGACACTAAGGACCAAAGTTCCTGTTGATCAAACCACAGAAGGAATGTACAGAGGAGAAAGCAAGCAACCTGCCTTTCCTTGGACTTCTCAGGCCAGGAGAGGTCTAAGGTTTTTCCACAGACAAGGTTGCCAAAATTGAATCAAGCAGAGAAAAGGTAAAGGTAAAAGGCAAGGTAAAAAAATTACCTTCCATTCAGACAATATTTAGCAAAGAACTTTTTTCTTGAAAGCCAGTCCTCAATGATGGTTATAGATATTCTTGCATTGTTAGCTCATCCCTCCCAGGGGACTGAGGCAACCTTACTAGCATTAGACAATTTCATCTCCTATTAATCTGTTCAAATTGTGGCCATACACAGCATGAGGGTACAAACTGCAAATGTGAAGGAGCCACTAAACTCACTGGAGGTTTCATTTGGTGTCTCACAGAAAGTCCTGTAGGAAGATATAACCTCACTGCAAAGGTCTCTCATTTGTTTTTCATTACAGGAGAGGGAGCTGGCTGAGATGGCATTAGCACAACTCAATTTTCACCTCAAGATGGTCTTAGCTTCCAACAGCATTTGTTCTCTAACTTTTCACTACCCCTGCTCAGCCTGCTTCCACTCTTGCAATTTCCAGGATCAAAAATGGTCATGCCTCTGAGATGTAAATATGTTTCTCCTTGTCCTTGGAAATCCATAGGTCATTGCTACATTGCTGTTATACTCCTATAAGGGAAAAACAAAACGTGGTTTATCCAAAATCCTCAGATGCTGGAAAGAGTGGTTTCCATCCTAGACCATTCCACTGTTGCCTCAGCTGCCAAAAAGACTCTTTGTGGCCCTGCACATGGTCAGTTTTCACCCCTGATAGTGATATTTTTTTTCCCAAAGTCACTTACTGGAAAATCAGAAATAGGAATTAGACATCCTGACTCTGAATCTTACATTTCAATCATATGGCCATAGCTTCCCTCTTCTGCTTTTGCCAGTTTTATACAGTACTACTTTAAATTATATTCATGCTCTTCAACACCTCTCTCCACCAAATGAAATCAATAGAAGTCACTGCTAGTTTAAAAAATGAAAGGAATAATTTTTTTCAGTAATTCTAACAATTGCTCAGAAAGAGAAAAAAAGCACTCCAAACACCTGCACCTCATCAGGGTTTTAGTAACTGCTGTTTTGGGACTGCTCCTCTTCCCTCTGCCTTTTCTGCCATCAGAAAACAAACTCAAATAAAACATTTTACTTGATGTATATCAAGATCTACCAGTCTATCTCAGCCTTGGGAAAACATGGAGGGGAAGTAAAATAGTTGTAACAACTAGCTCTATGTATGTAGCAGCCAGTCCTACACTGCTGGATAAATATACCATACAAAAATCCCTAGGAGATGAGCAAATGCAGTTAACCAGGTCTTATCTTTATGGTATTTGATAAGTTAAAAGAGACTAAATAAACACTGACTTCTTTTTGACAATCTCTTCTATTTCCTCCTAGTATTGAAAAAAAAAGAAAGCAAAAAGCCTATTTTTAGTTACATCAAGTTCTTGTCAATGCCCCAGCACTGCCACTGGGCAGCTGTCACTCACCAAAAGTTTGGGGAAGGAGAGTCAGCTGCTGAGAGGGCTGGCAGCCTGGATCCCTGCAGCGCCCTCACAGCACCACCACCACCACACCAGGACCTCACAAAGGCTTCAGAGGCAAGAGGCAACAGACAAGAACCCTAGAAATTAATGGCAAGATTTCTACTATTTCAGACAGTCATCAAGACGCTTTTGCAGCAGATATATTTCTGATTTAATCTATTTCAACAGCCTATTAAACACATTTCAACTAAGCCTCACCCCACCAGCACATCATTGTCCTGTCTGGCACCACAGGTGAACAGGGCAGATTGATCCACCCTAGGGATGAGAAAGACTGCTGGCAGCCTGGGATGGAGGAATCCACACTGAAGCAGTACCCACATGTCTGTGTGTCTGCAGAAGTCCCCAATAAAGATAATTAAATTCTCCTTTTTTCTTTTTTTTTTTTTAAACAAACAAA